>JALJEV010000367.1:2400000-3071695 GCA_026586105.1 Hylodesmum podocarpum | reverse complement strand
TAATTTAAAAATAATAATATAAAATTTATAAAATAAAAACATGAAAATGTGAATATGTGAATATGTATATGAAAAATTAAATTTAAAAATACTAATAAAAGATATTTAAATTTAAAATACTAAAGTAAAAGGAACACTTTAAATAAAAATAAAAAGTATTAATTGATTTCTTTTTTGAAGAAATTAAAATATAAATAATTAAAAGACTATTTTCAAAAAACAGAAGTAATTAAAAAATGTTAGCATCAAAGGAAAATTTATCAATAGTTACTTAGTTACATTTTCTTGAAATATTAAATTATTTAATAAATAATTTAAAAGTCAAAAAAGATAAACGAACCAACTATGAAAGTATACCAAATATATATATATATATATATATATATATATACTATGTGTATTAATTTATATTTATAATATTTATTTTATTTTAAAACTTTTTGTGTAATGTTAAAAAAAAATAATAATACGTCATATATTAAATTTAACGAAAGAATAAACATGCTCTCTTATAAAACAATAAATATAATAGTAAATAAATGTTATGTTAGAACTTAGTTAGAGGCTACGTGGGCAATTCCACTTTAACCTATAAATAGAATTGAGAAGAGAAAATGAAAGAAAAATAGTGAAGTGAGGTAGAGTGGAACGGAGTTCTGTTAGACCTACTGCCTAGAGAGATGTTTAAGACGAGTATTTTCTTTGTTGTTCTTTTTAAAGTCTCGGAATCATATGAAAGGGAATTGAGATATTTGTGGCAAATAAAGGTTAAGGGAAAATCTAAAAATGGTCACGTGTTGTGGATATACATCAGTTATCCCATGCAGGAAACTTAGGTAGCTTAAGTTATAGTCGGGGTTCGTGACATTTAAGTTGATTGTAAGCATTTAATCCAACAATTAGTATCAAAGTCAAGATCATAATGTTGATTCTCAGTAGATGCAATTGTTGAAAGAGAGATTATTGTGGATACACATCAATTGTCTCATATCAATGACATAGGTAAGCAAAGTCATAGTCGACTCATGATGCTTACGTTGTTACATTCGTAGGTAGAAAGAGATGTACCCTGACTAACAGTTATAACTTTTGTCCTAGCAGTAAGCGCTTAATCCAACAATGTGGGTGCAGGCAAGCGTGAAAATTGCATCTAGGTCGTGTGGTGGTGAAGCACGAGATAAAGCTCATTCTGAAAGTGAACACAGAGAGAAGCCCCTTAGGTGCAACACATTCATGCTGAGTGTGACAATCCCTGAGTGTGAGAAGTTGGTAAGATGAGTTTAAAGGAAAAATACATCTCTCAAATTTTGATAATTAAATTATATTAAGATAAAGGTGAATAAAATCTTCAATTTATTAGACAAAATCAAGCAAGAAACAGATGAAGAGGTACACCATTAGACATTTCAAGATTATCATATATGTCTTGCTTTATACTTATGAGAAGACAAATGCAGTGCAAAATAAAAGATAAATATGAGTTTTGTCTTATTAACCTAGTACTAACCGACTCTAACTGAATTTCCTATCTTTATAAAGTTTGTGCAGAAGAAGCCAGCATTCAAATCAAAAGTATTAACCTTATACAAGTTTAAAAGCTCTACTCACTGAAAGTCAGAGAGGAACTGTTGCAGAAAGAAAGTCAATTTTTGCAATGTTGCAATTTTTTATAATGATTAACCCATGTTTCCATTGATGCTGCATTTAATGCAACGTTGCACTCTCTTCTGTCAAAATGATAAAGAAACTGGAAGTGGTTCTATTAAATGGCTACCTCTCATCTTCCCTTTTATAAAGACTTAAGATTAATGAAATCAGGTTTGCAAAAAACATTGTGATTAAACAAGCTCTGACTTTTTGTGTCCAAGTTCTTCTTTCTTGTATATAGCTTTAGTATATCTTTTATTGTAAATCTGTCTTTGCATATAGAATAAGTATCAATGTTAGACACTCTCAAAAATCCATCATCCGTGATAGTTAATTTGAGGAGATTAAATTTGAAAGAATATATGATGTTATTAATCTGAAGAGATTAGTTTCCAAATAGTACTTGGATTATTGCATGAAGAGTCTGGTTTCCAAAAGATATTTGACTTAGTCAAAGGTGACTGGGTCAAAGAATATTACGTATTCACTTGATTATAATAAAATCTTAATATTTGTTAAAAACTTGAAGTAATTTTTTATAAAATGAATCAATATAAAAAAAAAATTGTTATCTCTCCTTCTTTTATCTCTTTATTTATTTACTGATGGATGAATTTAAGTTTACTTTTAAAAAAGTTTGTTCCATCATATGAACTTAACGGCTTTTGATCCTATCGGACTTTTCTGTTTAAAACAAAAATAAGTTTGAGACTTAAAAACTCAATAAATTTTTTTATCATATAATTCAACCCCTTTTTACATGTTTTTATCTTTACAAAGGTCAAGGTAGAGCATCAGTTCTAGGTGGTTTCCATATTAAGCATGAGAACCCTGTGTTTAGCGTGATGTATCAAAATGCAACAAAACATGCATAACACTGTATGACACTAAGTGTTAGGGATACCGATGTTCAACCTGAGAAAGATAATAGTAAAATATTGTAAGAATGAAATAATATTATAATATAAATATCTAATTAAAGGGTTAACTTAATTACCTTTCCATTTAAATCCATTGCTAATGTTGAATACACATCAATGCCTCTATGCCTCTACAGTGTATGGATCTAATATACTACAGTGTGGAACAATAAATTGACCGTCAATACTACATGAAGACTTGGAAGCAATAATGGTAATAAGAATTGCTACAAAAATTTTTATAATCATTTAAATGATTGGATATTTTAACCCATTACCAAACTAAAATGTCAATGTCTTTTAAATCAGGCAACATCACTTCCTCCAAGTAGTAATCAAGTTTTGACTTGTAATTTAGCAACTCATTTTGCTCTGCAATTTTCTGTTTTGCAACCCATTTCTTCCCATAATCATTTTTTTTCCGAAAACAACTCCATCCATATTTAAGTGAACTTTGATTTCAAGAATCTATCTTTTTATCTTTGATTTTATTTTCATAATTTCTCACCGAATCTCCAAAATACTTTTTACTCTTTTAATTTGATAATCAGAATTTTCTCCATAAATTTTAGGGAACAAATGATCCAACAAAATTTTGTGCTTAGGGTTTAACACAATGTCTATACCCATCACCCCATTAATCATACCCCAATATAACCGTTTCATGAATAGGAGAATTAAAGCACTCTATCAAATCTAACATCATTTCACACATTCTTAGGAAGCACTAAAAGTTGAACCCTGAACCCTGCCTAGTTTTGCAGTCAAGAAATAACTTTCTACCAAATGAGATATTCATTGATTGCATGTTTTTGTGAATTTCTCCTCTCTTTTAGGTATTGTTGTCCAATAAATAGCACTTTGTCTAACCTTTTCAATGACACCAGAGGTTATAGACAAACCGTCTTTCATAATTAGACAATAATGCATATGGAACAATTTGATCGTCCATAAAAAGAGACCTAGGTTCTAAAATGCATTCAATCATTACATCATTTGTGGTGCAATTATCGATGGTACTCAAAGTTAAAACTTTTCTATGTAGATTCCAATCAATCAAACATTAAACCAAAACTTTAGCAATAATAATGCTAGTATCAGGAGCAGGAGCAAACACAAAAATGGACCTAAATTTGAATGTGAAATTTTTAACAGTGTAATCACTAAAAACAAAGTTAATATAGAAAACGGAGTTAAAATAATTTAGCATTAATATTACCCCATAAGTCAACTTTGTGGAGTTAAATACTAGTAGTAATTGTAATTCAACTAAGATTCTTTTAAAATAATTTATTTTTATATCTTTTTCTTTATTAAATTCCTTCGTAATGTCATTCTTTAGAATGTTTAAGAGATCCCCTGATATAAAGGTTAGAAATCAGCACAAAACCTTTTAAATCTTGTGGATCAATCATCAACATGTACTTATGAAGAATGACCATCTTATGGAGTGAATGTCTATCCTATTCTTGGTCAATTACTTAATTCATAATAACCTTACCTTTGCCCTTACTTTATTAGAAATGATTGTCTGGTGGATCATGTTATGTGAAGTTGGCAAATCTTGAAATGATTGCGCAAGTGTGATGTCCGTTACTTTAACTCACTCAAAAGGTTTTTGTCACCATAATTGCGTACAAATTTTTATTTTCTAGCCATTTTTTGTCTCTTGAAGTGATTCCAAACATCTGAAATTAGCTTTCTTAAGCTACCAATTTCCATTTAAGTTGATTAATCAACTTTTTTATTTGTAGGATCATAATTTGATCCACCCAGATTTAAATCGATAATATTAAGCGACATATGATTTGCTTTTTGGCCATCATTTATAGGAGTAAAAGTTTGTTCAATAGTTATATATATAAAAGTTTGTTCAATAACAAGAAATATACCAATATATATATATATAATCAATGTAAATTATAACACCCTGAATTTCTTTTTATAAAAATAATTAACTTAAATTCTCTTATTATATTTTATTTATTTACAATGAATAATCTGAGTGCTTTGAGATACTAGTTGGAATTATCAAAATACCCCTAAGTGCTCTTCTCCTTTTTCCTCTTTTGCCCCATCAGTTTGGGAACACATTAAACTATTCTTTATAATACTGATTCACACATTCAACAAGGGGCACACGATTTGTTTCTCCTATTCAACACCCACTATAAGCAGTTTTCTCTCCCCTCACTCACACATCAATTTTGCTAGTTCTAATTACCCATGAGTAGAAAACCAACGCCCCTTTTTTGCATCATTCTTTTTTGCGACAACGGTGCATTGGAGGCCTCGAGCAAGTTTTGGAGCTCGTTGGTGCATCTCTCAAACTCCCTCCCTTAGTCTAAGAGTGTTCTCTCTTGAATCCAGGTTTGGGTGGTTCCATTGTTAATGATAGCGATAAAAATTGTGGAAAATTGATTGGGAATTGGCGAAAACCCCTTTTTGAATTGTTTGATTGAGATTTGATTAGGGATACTTATTAGTTGGGTTCCATGTGAATAAAGATGTCTTTGTTTTGAGAATTGGTGCTTTGTATTGTTGATTGGTTGAATGACATTGGTTTCATTATTTTTCCCTTTCTTTACACCTTAATTCTTGATCTTAGAATTCCTTTTTTAATTAATTATTTATGTATCAAGAGTATAATTTTAATAATTATTATGTTATCATGATTCTTCCCTATTTTATTCCTTTGTGGTTCCACTTACACCATTTTGTGCATATGTTTTGTGTTTTGGTTGATGTTGTGTAATGAAAGATTTCATTATGGTAAAATAATGGGTGTGGATTGAGAGTTACTTGGTGGAACATATTACATCGATGAGTCCCTAGGTTCATGATAATCAATAAATGTGTTTTATTTTGATGAGAAAGATGGATGTTTGTTGTAATGAAAGAGCAATGAGGTTGCCCCTTAGTGGACATGCTTGTGAAACATGGGTTTTTGGAAAAGAGATGAGGATTATAATGAATGTTAGGTGAATGAAAATGTTTTTGAAAATGAGGATGATTGGAAGTAGGACGGTTGGTGGGTCAATGTAATGGCCTAGGACTTTGAGGGTATTCGCGGTGGGGAAAGCTTTCACTATGGCCGATCACCATGAGTCGGAAGTGACTACTGTTGCAACACTAGTTGCCCTAACTGTAAATGATGGAGGACCATCCTCAACACCATTGGAGACTCAAGGAAGAAGGATTACAAGGTCCATGCTCAAGAAGATTCAAGAGCAAATTCAAGAAGAGTTGACTAGAGATCAAAGTCAACAGTCAACTCAAAGTCAACTATTGACCACAAGTCAAAGTCAACAGTCAACTCTTGAAGACTTTACTCTTAATTTTAAACCTTGTAATTTTTCTTCAAATTGTGTAATTGCTTTCTTAGGCATTTAAATAGGATTTGGCCATAACTTTGAGCATGTAGCTCACGACCCCATTGACTCTATGTTGGACCGAAAATTGACATGGCAATTGGGAAAGAGTGGCGTGCACTCTCCTTGGAGAGAGTGGAGAGAGTTTCGATGCTAAGTTAGTGGAATTTTCACTAACTCTAATTCAAGCTTAACCATGTGATTTGATTCAAATCAAATGGCCAAGCATGATCCGTCCAAAAGCAAAGCAAGCATGAATCATGTTGTGATTCTTGACTCTTGATCAAAGCTTGTATCAAAGGGTTGACAATGCATAATTGAGTCACATGTTTCACACCACTCAAGAGTGAATTTCAACCCCATGATCCAAGATTTAATCAAGAGACTAAGAATGGAACTTGATGTCAAATGAATCATGCCTCTTCTCACTCATATCGTGGCCCTTGATGGAATTACTCATCCAATGGCCAATGCTTGAACTGTGTGAGGTGCCTTAGTAAAGGCTTTCCATACGTTGATCAAAGGGTGAGCAAGCCATCCGAGAATTACCCAAGTCTCTTAGTATAATTAGGTGCATTTTCATTTGTAAAGGGTCTTTTGATCAATATTGAATTGGAATATAGCTTGAGCTATTTTGAGAGAGTTCTCTCTTGGGTTTCTTCTTAGAACCTTGAGTCTTATCAATGGATGTTTATCCTTGTGGCGATTCTTCACTAGACTTATTGCATTAGCATGGCATCTTCATCTTCTTTTCTTCTTCCATTTTCTCATTTCTTCTAAGTCCTTGAGTCATTAAGTCATTCATTGTTTCCGCCATTCATCATCAAACCATGGAGATCCAATTGGAGAATGAAGATTGGGCCAACTTCAAGCTTCTTACCAAGCAAGCTTGTATCAGTAAATGTCTAATATTTCTAGTGAAAGTGTTACGGGTGACATGTACTCCTAGATATTGTTCAATTGTTTTGATGGTATCACATGGCATGAGAGTGGACTGTGAGTGGCATGCATCATATTGGGTTGCATAATTAATTGTGATGAGTTTTAAATTGAGTTTTTCGTGTCTTCTTTATATCTGTTGTGTGTACTTTTCATGTGGTCTTATTTTTATCATTAAAGTGTGAACTAACCATGTGCTTGCGTATGTGGTTGACACCTGTGATGACCCCACAACGAACGAGCAGATGAGCAGTTAATTAAAGATGCAAAGATTGCAAGCTAGGAAGATGACCTAATTTTCTAAAGATGTGACATGACGTTTCGTTTCCTTTTCTTGTGCTTGAGTGACTATTGTTATTTAGGAATTTTAGAAGTTTAAGTTTTCTAGTTACATGTTAGATATTGTTTATTTGAGACACTTTTATTTCATAAGTGTTAGGATTCAAACAAAGTCCCACACTTTGTAGAGTCTGAAAGATTCTACTACAAGGAAGGACAGTTGCAGAAGTATTTGTAATAATGTAGGACTTTGAATTAAGGGAGGATTTGTTGTGTATTTTGTTAATTCAAAGTCCCACATCGGCAGACTTTAAAAAGAGAGGGGAGCAAAACACTTGTATAAGAGAGTGATTTGTTTTATTCACTCGAATCACACCTTAAATCTATATAATGGGTGTATTTAGATTTTAGGTAGTGTGTGTCAAACACCGGTGTATTTTCACCTATTAGGTCCCGAGTATAGCGTTTTAGTGAGTTCTTTTGTAGAAGTTCTTTTGTTGTACTCTTCGACTCATAGTGGATATCTTTTTGAACTAGGTCCCGTGGTTTTTTTTCCTCTCATTGGGGGTTTTCATGTTAAAAATTGTTTGTGTTCTTCTTGCTTTGCATTTACATTTTTCTTACTCTCTAGAGTTTTAGATTGCCGTAAAGTACATTCCTCTTGTTTCAATTAAGGGGGAAAGGTTTTATTTACACGCTTTCAAAGTTTTGTGTGTAATTTTTCCGCTGTGTAACTGTGTCTTTCCCAATAATAAGAAATATACAGTTGTAGAAATTTACTTTGAAAATTACTCTATGAAATAAGACATATTTATTTTCTTGTTAACCGTAGAGAAATTGAGATGTTATAATCGGAAGAGTCGAGAGGTGTTACGGACAAAATGAAAATGGAAATTGGTAAAACAATTAAATTCTAAATAGAACAAAGTATAATTACAACGGATCTAATGATTAAAAATTTGTGAGACAACCAAGTGTAATTAAATATCGAAGAGAATCAAATATAATTATAATACCAAATGCAGTTTGACCAAAGAAAATTTACCGATAACTACAACATAACCTTATAAAAGATCAATCACTTCCAAACTAACACTAGTGCAAAAAGAGGATTTTACAACACACATTCCACAGCGGTTTGGGAAAGAAACGACATAAAAGGGGTTTTAATGTCGTTTAAACCCCCCCCCCCCCTATCCTCCCCCTCCCCTCACTTTTCCCTTTTCCCTTTTCCCTCCTTACTTTCTCTTTCCCCGAATCACTTCTATCTTTCCCCCAAACAGCTATCTTCACTTCTCTCTCTCTCGAAACTCTCTTTTTCCCCTTCTTCTCTCTCTCTTTCCCCTACCCCTACCACCCTCTCTTCTCCCCATACCCACCCCCACGACCCTTCTCTTCCTCCTCCCACACGGCCCCCTATTCCCCCTCTTCACCCCTCCCTCCCCCCTGCACAGCCCTTTCTCTTCTTTCTCTCTCTCTCGAACCACTCTCTCTCCCCCATCCACGACCCTTTTCTTCTCTTCCCCACAACAACCATTTCTTCTTTCTCCTTCCACCACTCTCTCTCCCCCATCCACGGCCCTTTTCTTCTCTTCCCCACAACAACCATTTCTTCTTTCTCCTTCCACCACCACATTCTATTGTGAAGATCCTCCATCGTAACCTTTGGATTAGTGAGATTAAATTGTTTGGTACACTATAAATCTTATTCTAAGGTTTTCAATTTTTTTTTATTCCATGTTCATAATTTGTTTTTATTTAACCTAATTTTGTTTTATTTGTGTATGTTTGTAGTGTGTTAGGATTGCCCAAGAATTGAAAGACAAGTCTTAATTACTAAGGATTGTCACCGCTAAGGTAATTCAATTTCTATTATATTTAATTAATTTAATTAATTTAAATTTATAATTAGATTAAAAGTGTGTTGTAATATTATTTAATTATTTTATAAATTTTATTACTCTTTCCTAGAAATTTATAGTGCAGTAGATAGATGAAGATAATTTATTTTTTTATTAGTGAAAAATGTACTTATTTTGTCCTTTATTTGAGAAATGACAATTTTAATTGTATTGGATTGGTTTTGATTATGTTGTATTTTTGGGGAACATTCATATTTTAGGGGAGACGCTACCCAATTTTTCGTTAAAAATGATAATATAAAATCGCCTAAATAAATTTTTGACAATATCTAATTGGCAATTGGTGTTGTTTGGATATTTAACTTTGGCTATTTTTTAAAAAAATATCTAAATTGGTTTTATGACATCTCTATTGTCATTTAATTTCTGTGATTCCAAGAGAGTATTTTTTCTTAGTTAGGATTTTTTTCATTTTGCTGTCAAATTATACCGAGTAAATCTCTGAAGGTTAGTTACATGACTATAATTATATTTTCTTCTCTGTTTTCATTTTTAGGGAGTATCCATATTATAAGGGAGACTCTGTCTCATGTATTAGATCAGGATCATTATTGTTACGACCATTCGTAATCTTGGCTTGAGGTAATATCTTTATAAGTATATTTTTAGATAATTATTATATTTGGGAAGACATTTAAAACACAAGCAATAAAAATTAATCATTTTTATGTGTTTCAGATGTTCCAAGATGCTGACTCATTACTAACTAAGAATACTGATGTTATTCAAAAGGAATGGGCAACATATCTAGTTCCACTAAAGAGAAGTTCATGTTTTGTCGCCTCTGTCTAAAGAGGTACCTTGTAGTTGTTTAAAAAAACTTTAGTTTTATGAATAAAAGGCTATGTTGTTCTATTAAGTACTTCAATCGGTTATGTTGAAGTTAAAATTTGTTATTAGATTATTACAAATTCGAATCCTATTGTGATATGTATTGATTGAATGATTCTGGGTTGTATTTACTTGATTATTAACAAGTTTGATAATGAGAATTATCCAATTTACAAGGGAAACTCTACTAAAATTTTCTTAAAATTATTGTTTTAGCTTATGTTTAATTTATTTGATATTAAGTTTTAGAAAATATTATATTTGATATTTGATATACATTTATTCCATTTTCAGGTAACACTTAATTTATTTGATTTTAAATTGTTGTGTAATATACTAATTAATGTTCTTTTACATGTAGTATTACTTAAGCATATTGATATTTCTTCATAATTTGTGTCAATTCATAGTTTATTTCAATTTGAGAAGTTTTAGTAATTATATAAATTTTCGTTTATTTGACATTTATTTTATTTAAAGTTGGAAATTCAATATCCGTGAGCATTTATTTGTATTTGGATTTATATTTGTGATTATATTAGATATTTAAAAAATTTATACAAGTTTGAATTTTGTAAAAAATTACAAAAAATTTAAACAAAAATTAAATAAAATAACATTTTTAACATCGATTTAGCCATAACTGACGTTAAAAGATCAAAAAAAAAATTAATACAAAATATATATATTACGTCATTTGTTAGCAAGAACCGACGTGGAAACCCATTTATGACATCAATTATTTAATAACAACAAACATTAAATCCATTTATATCGTCAGTTGTTTAACGATCACAAAAAAGTATACATTTTTAACATTACCTACATAAGATAGCGGTTCTTCAACCGACTTAAAAAATACTTAAAAATTGATGTGAAATCCCCTTTTTCACTAGTATAAAAAATATATAATTTAAAAAAATATATAATTAAATAATTAAATGTAGGTAAAATGTGAAAACCCCTTTTTACACTAGTGTAACAAATATATAATTAAAAGAATTAAATGTAGGTAAAATGGAAATTTTCAGTTTTAAATTTCGCAAGATATTTTCTTTAAATAATTAAGATATAGTTAAAAGAGTTAATCTAAGCGAACAAACATATAATTGAAAGAATTAAATGCAATTGGAATGTACAAGTTATGTGTTGAATATGCAATTGACTTTTCCTAAATTACCAAGTTATAGTTAAAAACAATTACTCCACATACAAGCCAACAAATATACAACTGAAATGGAAGAGTTTAGTTTCAAATTATCAAAATAATTTCTGCAAATAATCAAAATATAATTAATAGGTTACTCCAAACCAACAAATATTTAACTTAAATAATCACATGCGATTGGAATGTACAAGTTCAGTTTGAATATGCAATTGACTTTCTCCAAATAATCAAGTTATAATTAAAAAACAATTATTGTAAGTTCAAGATAATAAATATACAATTGAAAGAAATAACTGCAATTGGAATGAAAAAATGGAAAAGTTAAAATATGCATTTCAAATTAGCGAATTTTGGTCATAACTTAGTTTTGACATGCCTTACTTAGATTAGGAATCGAGATTCTCGTAGTAATTAATATAACACCTTACCATGCGCACATGTTTATAATGTAGAATAAATAAAAAAAAATATAATCCTAATAGAGCATGTCTCACGCAAGCGATTCTTAATATAAAAATTCTACAATAGAAATTATACATCTTTTGTTTTTGTTTCATTATCCTCTATTCTAAAAACCTTGAAAATACACTACTGACACAAAATGTCTTAGTGTTCAGAGTCCTGAGAACACATAATAATATCACATGTATTATACATAAATGCATAATTATATTTTATCAATATTACGTACCCTAACATAACAATGACATATGTAACACCCTTAGATTGTTATGATCATCGCAATGTCATAAACTCCTTATGGTTCACGGAAAAATAACAACATCATTATATGAGAAGAACTAAATTACATTTCATCAAGTAATTTTCAAAGTAATTTCTACAATTATATATCTCTCATCAAATAAAACTATCTCAAATAAAAAAAATATATCTATGATATAACAAGAATCTTATACGTCTAATATTCATATATAGTAGCAATCACTCAACTAAAAGAACATCATGTCACATTTTCAGAAAATCAGGTCCCTTTCCTAGCCTAAGGACTTTTCACCTTTAACAACTACTTATTTGCTTGCCCATTCAAGGGGTCATCACAGGTGTCAACCTCAGACACAATCACAGGGTTAGTTCACATTTTAATAATACCAATAAGATTAACAATGAAAGTTCGACATAATAAATATCAAAAAATACAGGAACACCCATTCACAACTTATCACAATCAATCACGTCATGCAACCCCATATGATGCACGCTACTTATGATTCATTATCATGTGATGTGGTACCATTAAAACAACTGAGCGATGTTTAGGAGTACATGTTACCTCTAACACTCTCACTAGAAATACTAGACATTTACAGTCAGGGCAACTGATGTTGCAACAGGAGTCACTTCCCACTCATGGTGATCGGTCATAGTGGAAGTTTTCCCTACCACGAATACCCTCGAAGTCCCAGGCCATTACAATGACCTGTTAGGGACCAACCATTCTAGTTTCATTCATCCCCACTTTTCGAAAAACCATTTCAGTCACCTAGCATTCATGATAATCCTCATCTCTTTTCTAAGACAGCATGCTCACAAGCACGTCTACAAGGGACAACCTCACAGCTCTTTCATAACAGTATGCATCAATCTCTCTCATCAACACAAAATACAATTATAACCGATTATCATGAACCTAGTGACTCATTAATGCAATATGCCCCACATAAATTATTTTCTCAATCCACATCAATCTTTTTACCATAAGAGAATATTTAACACCATGATTGAATTTTAACAAAATAACCATACATAAAGTAAACACCACATCGGAGGATATAACATAGATTACTCACATCAACCATCACAATATAAAGCTTAATCCAAATTTTACACATCGAAGTAAATAATTAAATAAAATAATAATATTAAGCTAAATAAAATTTAGCACTACATAATTTACTAAGTAAATGAAATAATCAATATATACCCTTACTAGTTAAATAACTAAACATTATCTAATTAATTGTAAATTTTAAGGTTAACAATAAATTTATGAATCTTACTTTCTATTTATTTATTTATTCTATTTACTTATTTACTATCATCATTATGTTTTTATAAAAAAAATGAAAATATGAGAAACTGTGAATCTCAGATGACCTCAAGTTGTCTACCTATAAATCCTTCAAAATTCAACTACGAATTCAATCAACACTCCAACTATTAAAAGGAAGGAATGTTAATGCTATTAATAATAATTAATATTGATAACATGGTACACAAGGTTTTCATGTCATATTTTCCTTGACTAAATTGTATTACAGGACAACCATTTAGATTACTATAATACTACATGCAAATTCTTAGTTTCAAAGAGTAACAATATGGAGAATGACTATAAAGAACGATATCAATCAAACTCGTAATTCTTCTTTAGCGTTACCGCCAATATTCCCTAGCGGCTAAAACACCTTAACCTTCCACATCAAGCAAACCCAAAACTAAAACACTTATACCCAATCCAGCAACATCACACACGGTACATAGAAAGAAAAAAAAAAGTAAGAATCAATCAAACCAAAGAGAACAACAACAAAATTGAAATAAGAGATTTCTCGTTGCGGAAAAGAAAACAAATAAATTCAAAATATTCAATTTTCATTAAATAAACAAAGGCAAGAGGTGGGAATAATATATTATTATTATTAAATAGAATAACGTATACTTGTCGGAAAGAAAGAATGATCGGTTGATTCAAAAGTAATAAGAACAACAAAACATCAAGAACAAAAACGGAGCACAGTGACGCAAGTGAAAGCAGGCCAACAATAACCCAAGAATAATCAAATTAATTAAATAAACACAAATAGAAAAATAATGCATTATTATTATTAAAATTGAGAGCACCCTGTCCAGAATGTGAGTCGATCATATGCAAAGGGAAAAGTTGAGATGAATAGGATTCTAATCTTTATACTTAGTCAGAAGTTTCGATCTCCTTTTTGGGAAAAGTTTGTAACACAGGAGACTTGAGGGGATACATCAGTGTTGGACTTGAAGTTGAAGAAGTCGTCTCTTGTTTTTAGTTTTGATCTACTTGTAATCTTGATTTTAATGATAGATTGTAAATAAGAGCTTAATTGTATTGATTGTTTTAGAATAGGCTTTGAGTGTGGTATTTATTCAATCTCGCTTCACAGAGAAGTTGAATCTACTTTGAGAATCAAGCTAGAGCAAGTTTGGGAACCCTATTTTGACTTGAAAAGTTGAAAACTGTTGTTTAAAATGTTCTTAAGCTGAAGTAATCGATTACCATATATCAGTAATCGACTACCAACAGTTTGAGAAATCAGGGAAGCCCAAAACACTCTGGAGTAATCGATTACCACATCCTAGTAATCGATTACTTCGTGCTTGAGATAACAGAGAAGGCAAAATCTCTCTAGAGTAATCGATTACCATACCAGAATTCATCTCAAAAAGCTTTTGAACTGCTTTAAATTAAAACCTCTTTGAATTGATTTACAACAAGAGAGATCTTTGAGTTTTTCAAGAAGAAAGGAAGAGCGAAAAACTGTTTTTACAAAGAACACAAGTTCTAAGAATTCTCTTCAAGATTTTAAAAAAATTTTCTCTAGAGATGAAGAGTGTGCGAAGGATTGAATACATTGGTTATAATCTTGATCACATCATACACAACAGGTGTAATCTTTACTGATCTTTATCTTGTTTTTGTATTTCGTTTTTGGTTCAAGACTCTTGAGAGAAAGTTGTTCTCTAGAAGAAGAGTTAAGGAATTTGAGAGAGGTGCTCTCAAAGGTGATTCTTGAAGGATTCAAGAATTAGAGAGATATGTTCTTAGGAGAAGAACATATGTTTTGGTTATTTTGATTTTGTTTGTGTTTGTGCAGTGTGTTTGTATTAGACACAAGGAATCATTATAGTGGAAAAATTGATCGCAACGGTTGTTGGTTTGGGACTGGACGTAGGCCGAACGCCGAACCAGGATAAATCTCTGTCTAAGCTTTTCTCTCTACCTTATCTCTTATCTTTCTCTGTATTTCTCACTTTAAAATTTCATTCTATGTCCGCTGCTAAATCTCTAAACTGTTATTTGTAACTCAGATAAAATTAAATCGGGAAAGAAAGTGAGAAAAGATAAAATTGAACGTAGGGAACTTAAATCTATTCACCCCTCTCTAGATTCAACATAGGGACCAACAATCAGAGTGAATGGGGAAGAGAATAGGAAAAATTAATTGAATAGAGTTTTTGATGAGAGAAAGAAGCAACTACTCACTCCACCTAAGGTATTCTATTTTCTTTTATTTTATTTTATTTATATACTCACTCACTTGAATCCTAACCGCTCCTTCAAGATATTTTAATTTATTCTATTTTATCATTTTTTAAATTTTATTTTAAAAAAAAAAATATCAGGTTGTTACAACATGCAGGTAGGTTGTGTTTGGATGGAGAATTTGAAATTTTCCAAGAAATTTAAATACCTAACATTTAAATTGCATTGATTTAAATTCCTTTGAAATTTAAATACCTAACATTTAAATTGCATTCATTTAAATTCCTTTCATTCTGTATTTTTTTTGTTTGGATGAATCAATTCAATTTCTTGTATTTTAATTTCCTTTTTGGATAAAGTAATTCAATTTCCATGAAATTCAAATTTTTATTTTTAAATATTTATTTAAAAAATAAATTTTTAAAATTGACTAAAAATAAATATTAATCATTTTTAAATTTCTCAATTTTACTCAAGGAGTTGTGAGAAAAGTGAGAAAGATAGGGAAGAATTGAAATGCCTCAATTTTTGACAGAATTTCAAGTTCCCCAATTTTACTCAATTAAAATTCCTTCTCAAAATAACATCATCTTAAATTCTTCAAAATGATTTATCCACACAAGTCAATTGATTTGATAGTAATTCAATTTCACATAATAAATGAATTGTTCTAAAAGATTGTTTCATCTAAACACATTGTTATAATATAACATCAATAATAATAATCAAACACATGTTTTCATGTTAAACACACGGGAGTAGCATAACAATATATATTTGTTTCCTACCTATGTGATTTATCTAAGAGTAAATTTACATTATATATCTTATTTACATACTTCAGACATAAGACAGAAAGAAGGTACAATGTAAATGAATGAATAATTTATGTAAAAGCTCTTTATAACACTCCTTCCAATATGCTCAATTAACAAATCCTCTATCATCTAACTGTTGGGATACAATCAGAGTCTCACATCAGAAGAACAATAGAAAGCTTGAAAGAGAAGAAGAATTTTGCTTGTCAGAAGATTCTGTTGCAAGGGAGGATTGCTCCAGAAGAATTTTACTAGGTCTGATGCAAGGAAAGATCGTTGCAGAACACATCGGTGAGCATTAGAAAGAGATATAAGTGAAAACCATATAAGAGAGAGTGATAGATTTTATTCACTTGCGCCACATCCTTAAATCTATAGCAGGGGTGTATTATGTCTTAGGTAGTGTGTGTCAAAATTATGTGGGAGGGTATATGTGGAGAAAATCTCTCTCTGACTTCATGGCTGGGTTTTGATGAAGACAAAAGGACATCAACAAAAAGAAAGAAAAAGTGAAGAAAATTAAAGAACTAAAATTTTATCAAGAATAGCTTAAATTTACAAAGGTTCAAATCTTCACCTAGAAAAAGTAAGTGCTCTCCTTGATATGACAATCAAAGGCTCTTAAAAGTATATAATTAAATCAAATAAAATCTATCTAAAAAATTTAAACAAGTGAATTTATTCAAACTACATTTAAAAACTATCTTAGAAACAATTTTCACTATTATGTTATTCAAATTTTTTAAATTTGAAATTATGAAAAAATATATAAATAAAAAAATTCAAATTTCAAATGTTGAGCAACGGACACTTTTTTTTGAAAAGAACTAACGACTCTTTTTTAAATTTGAAATTTGAATTTATGAAAAAATAAATTCAAATTTCAAATGTTAAGCAACGGACACTTTATTTTTTTTTATTTTTTATTTTTTTGAAAATATGAAACGGCTCTTTTTTTAATCATTTTTGAAAGGTTACAATTACCTATTTAAACAAGTTTTTAAATTTAGAAATGACACACTTTTGACTTTCATAATCTTATTTCTTCTTTGAAACAAGCTTTCAATGTTTTTCATATTCTAAAAGTGAGAAAAACTTTTGATCCTTAATTGTCATATCATAAGAAAGTCTTTCTTGTAGGATTCAACCTACCATTGAAACAGCCATACTGTTCTCCAATATTGAACATTTGGTGTTGTGAATTCACCGTAGTGTTCGGTGAAAGATTGTTGTTCACTGTCGTGTTTGGTGAAAGGATATTTGATTAACGTAGTGTTCAGTAAGGAGTTGTAATCAAGAAAATGATGTTTTTCTTGAGTATTGGTGTAGGGATCTCGGGGTGAGATTGTAACTCTACATTGTTTGATTAGTGAAGAAAATCTTTTACGTGGGTCGGGGGACTGGACGTAGCCTTCCATGGTGGAAGGTGAACCAATGTAAAATCTTTGTCTGATTTTCTCTATCCCTTCACTATTTATATTGCGCTGATCAGTTTTGGGGTTATAATTATCTAGTTCAAAATCTTCTAAGCCTTGAAGAAAATTGTGAGAAACCTAATTCACTTCCCCCCCCCCCCTCTTAGGTTGCTATATGTACTTACAATTGGCATCAGAGTATAGATTTAGGAAAAATACTTCTAAGATCCATAGATGGCATCCTCTTCTACACCAGTTTTAAGTGAATGCTTTAACGGTGAACATTATGACTTCTGAAAAATCAAAATAAAGATCTTTATAAAAGCCCAAGACCTTGAAATTTGGAAAGCCATAGAGGAAGGACCTTTCATACCTATAACAGAACAAGGTGACAATGTTGAATTAAAACCTAGTAATATATGGAGTGAAGATGATAAAAGGAGAGTGCAATACAATCTTAAAGCCATGAACATCTTGACCTCTGCCTTAGGAATAGATGAATTCTTTAGAGTCTCAACATGTCAAACAGCCAAAGAAATTTGGGATGCCTTAAAGATAACTCATGAGGGTAATGAAGAAGTCAAGAGATCAAAATTAAACACCTTGTCGCAAGAATATGAAATGTTTAGAATGCTTCCTGGAGAGAAAATCCTAGATATGCAAAAATGATATACCCACTTGACTAATCATTTGATTTCTCTTCGTAAGGATTTTTCAAATGCAGATTTAAACTTGAAAGTGTTGATATCTCTTACTAGGGAATGGCAACCAAAGGTGACAGCAATCTTGGTAAAGAAAAGCCTATCAAGTATGTCTCAAGCAGCACTATTTGGAAAATTACAAGAGCATGAATTGGAACTAAATCGTTTGGAGCAACATGAAGAAAAAGAAAAGAAACATAAGTCAATTACTTTGAAAGTTGAGATAGATTCAGAAGATGACAATCATGAAGAAGATTCTGAAGATGAAAATATGAATCGTCTGGTTAAATATTTTGAAAAGTTTCTCAAATGGAAAGGGATGAAATTTGGACATCCAAAGAAATTTACAAAGAGAAATAATTCATCCGCTCCTCAAAACTTCACATGCTTTGAATGTGGAAAACCCGAACATATAAAATCTGATTGCCCAAACCTTCAAAGAAAGAAGAATGAATTCAGAAAAAAAGATAGACAATAAGGATAAGAAAGGCAAAAAGGTTTACATAGCATCGGAAGATAATGACTCAACCAAAGGTGACAGCAATCATGGTAAAGAAAAGCCTATCAAGTATGTCTCAAGCAGCACTATTTGGAAAATTACAAGAGCATGAATTGGAACTAAATCGTTTGGAGCAACATGAAGAAAGAGAAAAGAAACATAAGTCAATTACTTTGAAAGTTAAGATAGATTCAGAAGATGACAATCATGATGAAGATTCTGAAGATGAAAATATGAATCGTCTGGTTAAATATTTTGAAAAGTTTCTCAAATGGAAAGGGATGAAATTTGGACATCCAAAGAAATTTACAAAGAGAAATAATTCATCCGCTCCTCAAAACTTCACATGCTTTGAATGTGGAAAACCCGAACATATAAAATCTAATTGCCCAAACCTTCAAAGAAAGAAGAATGAATTCAGAAAAAAAGATAGACAATAAGGATAAGAAGGGCAAAAAGGTTTACATAGTATGGGAAGATAATGACTCAACCAAAGGTGACAGCAATCTTGGTAAAGAAAAGCCTATCAAGTATGTCTCAAGCGGCACTATTTGTAAAATTACAAGAGCATGAATTGGAACTAAATCGTTTGGAGCAACATGAAGAAAGAGAAAAGAAACATATGTCAATTACTTTGAAAGTTGAGATAGATTCAGAAGATGACAATCATGAAGAAGATTTTGAAAATGAAAATATGAATCGTCTAGTTAAATATTTTGAAAAGTTTCTCAAATAGAAAGGGATGAAATTTGGACATCCAAAGAAATTTACAAAGAGAAATAATTCATCCGCTCCTCAAAACTTCACATGCTTTGAATGTGGAAAACCCAAACATATAAAATCTGATTGCCCAAACCTTTAAAGAAAGAAGAATGAATTCAGAAAAAAAGATAGACAACAAGGATAAAAAGGGCAAAAAGGTTTACATAGCATGGGAAGATAATGACTCAACCAAAGGTGACAGCAATCTTGGTAAAGAAAAGCCTATCAAGTATGTCTCAAGCAGCACTATTTGGAAAATTACAAGAGTATGAATTGGAACTAAATCGTTTGGAGCAACATGAAGAAAGAGAAAAGAAACATAAGTCAATTACTTTGAAAGTTGAGATAGATTCAGAAGATGACAATCATGAAGAAGATTCTGAAGATGAAAACATGAATCGTCTGGTTAAATATTTTGAAAAGTTTCTCAAATGGAAAGGAATGAAATTTGGACATCCAAAGAAATTTACAAAGAGAAATAATTCATCCGCTCCTCAAAACTTCACATGCTTTGAATGTGGAAAACCCGAACATATAAAATCTGATTGCCCAAACCTTCAAAGAAAAAAGAATGAATTCAGAAAAAAAAAGATAGACAACAAGGATAAGAAGGGAAAAAAGGTTTACATAGCATGGGAAGATAATGACATAAGTTCTTCATCCGAATCTAAAGTTAAGGAAGCACAAATTGCCTTAATGGCATCACACAACTCTGATGAGGAAAATGATGAGGTTAGTAACAATAAACTATCTTATAAAGATTTAGAAAATGCTTTTGAAAACTTGCATGAACTATGCTTAAATTTTTCTAAGGTTTGTGCTAAACAGAAAAATATCATTTCTGCCTTAGAAACCTCTCATAAAAGCATGCAAGATGATTTAAATATAATAAAAACTAAAGTTGAAAACCTAGATACATGTTCTAGATGTAATTCTCTTAAAACCAAAATAGATTATTTGTATAAAATTGTTGGTAAATTTGAAAAAAGTAAACATAGTCTAGATGATATCTTAAGTATACAAAGAAACACTAGTGATAGATGTGGGTTAGGATATACACCCCAAAGAAATCAAACAGAAATAATAAAATTTTGTTTGTAAAAGCTAGTAATCAACAAACAAGTAAAATGTCTGAATATAATAAATTAAATTCTTTAGGAACTCGCAAAAAATACAAGGATCATAAGACTAGAACAAGAAACTATTATGTGCCCAAAAATCATCATATTCCTAAAAAGAAATATGTCTGTGACTATTGTAATGTGTCTGGACATACTTCAAATGTTTGCAATATTAAAATGTATGGAATACCCAATAAACAATACATATGGGTTGAGAAAGACACTAACCCTAAAGGACCCAAATCACTTAGTGTACCTAAAATTCCCTTTTAATTGTTTTGTAGGAATGTATAAGGGCAGCAATCGACATGTGGTATCTTGACAGTGGCTGCTCCTTAAATATGATTGGGGACAAATCAAAATGTGCATATTATGTCTTGTTATGTTCTTGTCAACATATATATTGGATACACTGTTAGCAAAAATTTTCTTCTTTTTGATGATGTCAAAAATGGGGAGAAAGGTTGTTTGTTTTTTTGTTGATATTTTCAAGACCATATTATTTTACTCCAAAACAAAGGGGAAGATGTACAAGACAAGGGAGACACTTACAATGATTGATATTTTAAGATGTTTTGTCATCATTAAAAAGGGAGAGATTGTGGAGAAAATCTCTCTCGACTTTAATGGCTGGGTTTTGATGAAGACACAAGGACATCAACAAAAAAAGAAAAAGTGAAGAAAATCAAAGAACTAAAGTTTTATCAAAAATAGCTTAAATTTACAATGATTCAAATCTTCACCTAGAAAAATCTCTTTGATATAATAATCAAAGGCTCTTAAAGTATATAATTAAATCAAATAAAATTTGTCTAAAAATCTAAACAAGTTAATTTATTCAAACTAAATTTAACAATTTTCATGATTACGTTGTTCAAATTTTTTAAATTTGAAATTATGAAAAAAAATATAAATAAAAAAAATCAAATTTCAAATGTTGAGCAACGGACACTTTTTTGGAAAGAACCTCTTTTTTTAAATTTAAAATTTGAATTTATGAAAAAATAAATTCAAATTTCAAATATTGAGCAATGGACACTTTCTTTGAAGAAATATAACTGCTCTTTTTTAAATTTGAAATTTGAAATTATGAAAAAAATAATTAAAAGATTTTTTTAAAGGAATGTCTTTTTGTATAATTCAAATTTCAAATGTTGAGTAATAGACACTTTATTTTATTTTATTTTATTATTATATTTTTTGAAAATTTGTAACGGCTCTTTTTTTAAACGTTTTTGAAAGGTTACAATTACCTATTTAAATAAATTTTCAAATTTAGAAAAGGACACATTTTTGACTTTCATAATTTTATTTCTTCTTTGAAACAAACTTTAAATGCTTTTCATATTCTAAAAGTGAGAAAAACTTTTGAGCCTTAATTGTCATATTATAAGAAAGTTGTTCTCGTAGGATTCAACCTACCATTGAAATAACCATTGTACATTGTTCTCCAATATTGAACATTTGTTGTTGTGAATTCACCATAGTGTTCGGTGAAAGATTGTTGTTTACCACAGTGTTCGATGAAAGGGTATTTTTTATTAGCGTAGTGTTCGGTAAGGAGTTGTAATCAATAAAAGGGGTGCTTTTCTTGAGTATTGGTGTAGGGATCTCGGGGTGAGATTGTAACTCTACACTGTTTCATTAGTGAAGAAAATCTCTAACGTGGGTCGTGGGAGTAGACGTAGCCTTCAATGGTGGAAGATGAATCAGAATAAAATCTTTGTGTGATTTTCTTTATCCCTTCATTATTTATATTGTGTTATTTACTATCTAATGCATTAATTAACTGGTCAATTTTAAGGTCATAATTATCTAGTTCAAAATCTTCTAAGCCTTGAAGAAAATTATGAAAAACCTAATTCACCCCCTCTTAGGTTGCTATCTGTACTTAGAGTTTATAATTTTTTCGTGTAAAAATTATATGTTAAATGGTTTGTAATTTTTCCGTGGAAAAATTACAAGAAGTGAATTTTTATCTATTGGAACCGTGGAGTAAGGCACTAGGAACAAAATTCACTACTTATAATTTTTTACCATCCTACGTATAATTTTTTTCATGGAAAAATTACAAACCCATATATAATTTTTTAATAGAAAAATTACAAATCATCTAACATATAATTTTTGCATGGAAAAATTAAAAAAATCTCTCACATAATTTTGACACACACTACCTAAAATTTAATGCACTCCTCCTTAAAGATTTAAGGATGTGGTACAAGTGAATAAAATATATCACTCTCTCTTGTATAGGTTTTTCACTCCTATCTCTTTCTAATGTTCACTGATGTGTGACTTTGAATTAACACAAGATACACAACTCTCCCCTTAATTCAAAATCCTACACTTGTGCAGTGATCCTTCTTTGCATCAAAACTAGCAAAACTCTTCTAGAACAATCCTCCGTGTAAATTTCATCTTCTTCTTCAAGACTTTGTTGTCGTATTTAAATCACAAGGATGTTACAGTTAATGAAGAGGTAACACCATTATGTTAGAAAGATGATGAAAGATTTCAAGTGCACCTTGTAAAAGACATAAGTAATGGCGAAATCGTGCCAACACGATACCACACAAAACATACACTTGAAAATAAATGACTTTGAGACTGCATGCGAAAACCAAAGTTCCAACCAATAATTAATGTTGAAAATGTAAGAAATTATATTATGTCAAATGTGTAGTGTGTGTTATTTTATATGTTTAATAAATATATTTAATATAGTTAAGAGAAGTTGTTGGTAGTTATTTTAGAAAATAACCAACTTGATGGAAGTTGGCTTTAAAAAGAGAAAAATGACTTGAGCAGAATTCCAACATCTTTTTCCTGTCTATGAAAGTTCTTCTTCTTCACTCACACCAACAATAAAGTCTTGAAGAGGAAATAAAGAAAGGTCAAGGAATATACAAGTGAATTCTTGAAGAGTAACTTTTATCAATGGATCAAGGTTAGTAACTCTTTCTATGTCTAATATGAAAATCATGAATATCAAGATCCTTATGAAATCAATGTTAGGATCAAATCACTACATTGAAAATAAAGTTAAAATTACAAGTGGTATCAGAGCACCCGTGTGAGATTGATCATGTTATATACATAATTTGTGAATCGTATAATGTTGCTTTTCTCTTACAAGAGACAAATATAGCAAAATCACTTTAATTTGAATTTGAAGCATCTTCATTTTAATTTTTTTTTCAAATATGTGAATTTTGGAATTATTGTATGTAAGATTTGTTAATCACCAAAGTGGTCAAATCTGATTATTTTTTTTTTAATTCTAAACTTATGTCATTTATCAATTGTCCAAAGAATGGATACTAAATATTATTTTTTTTATATGGGCAAATTGAAATTCATTGTTATAAGGCAATTAAGGATTGCCCAAAGGTTGACTAGTTGCTCTTGTAATTATTGGACATGATTGTTGGTATGTAAATGCACTGTTAGTTATATTTAAATATCCAAAGACATTAGGTATTTCTAATAAATGCATGTATCATGCCAAATAAAGTTAAAATTGTTAGTATCATTATGTTATTGTGTATTAATGTATCACTCAAAGGAAAATATTAATATACTTTGAATAGTTACATGAATATTCTTTGAATTTGAATAGGATGTTATTTTATTTTCAAAGTTTTAATGTCAAGCATGTGTTAATTGCAGTAATCCCCTCTGTTACATTGCATTCACAAGCGATGTCTGTTATAACATTCAACGGGTTGAATTTCTCTAATTAGTCTGAACAATTCCAATATCATCTTGGTTTATCAAATCTTGACTTAGCAATTCGAGTTGAGAAACTTGCTGCAATTACTGATCTTTGTAGCAATGAAGAGAAAGTCCATTATGAAGCTTGGGAAAAGTCAAACAGACTTAGTCTTATATTCATGCAGATGAATGTAGCAAATAATATCAAATCAGCTCTTCCGAAGACTGATAATGCTAAAGAATTTCGAAGAACACTCCCAAACTGCAGATAAGTCTCTTGCCGGGACATTAATGAGTGCCTTAACTACCATGAAATTTGATGGTTCTTGTACTATGCATGAGCATGTCATTGAAATGACAAATATTATAGCAAGATTTAAGTACTTAGGAATGGAAGTGGATGAAAATTTCCTTATGTAGTTCATTTTGAACTCATTACCGTCTGAGTATGCTCCTTTCTAAGTGAACTACAAAAAGATAAGTGGAATGTGCATGAATTGCATAGTATGTTAGTTTAAGAAGAGATTAGACTTAAGAACCAAGGAAACCATTTCATTCATCACATAAATCATCAAGGAGTTGAAAAGAAAGTTGGAAAGAAACATGGAAAGAGAAAGAGACCTCTAAAGATTGTTGAGTCCTCTTCTAAATCTAGAAGAAAGACATGTGTCATTTTTGTAAGAAATCTGGACATTTTCCAGAATGAATGTCCTAAGAGGAAGGCTTGGTTCGAAAAGAAAGGTATGCTTAATTTTGCTTATGTATGTATTGAATCAAACTTAATTGAAGTTCCTCGTAATACATGGTGGATTGATTCTGGAGGTACAACTCATGTTTCTAAAACGATGTAGGGATTGCTTACAACCCGAACATAAGGCCAAATGAAAAGTTTGTCTACATGGAAAATAAAGATAAAGCTCCATGGATGCCGGTCGGGACTTATCGTTTAATCCTTAACACTGGACATCATTTAGATTTGTTTGATACTTTTTATGTACCTAGTATTTCTAGGAATTTAGTTTATCTATCTAAACTTGATGTTGATGGATACTCTTTTAAATTTGGGAATAGGTGTTTCAGTTTATTTAAGCGTACTTGTATGATTGGATCTGGTATACTTTCTGATGATTTACATAAATTCAATCTTAATGATTTATATGTTGAATCACTTATGACCTTGCATCATAATATTGGCACTAAACATGATTTAGTGAACGTTCTGTTTACTTGTGGCATAAATGCTTGGGTCACATTTCCAAAGAGAGAATGGATAGATTGATTCTTCCATATTTGGATTTCATTGATCTTAATGTTTGTGTAGATTGTATTAAAGAAAAACAAATAAGACACTCAAAGAAAAGAGCCATAAGAAATACACAGCTTCTTGAAATTATACACACTAATATTTGTGAACCCTTTTGATGTAAATTCTTTTAATAAAAAAAATATTTTATGACCTTTATTGATGATTATTCACGTCATGGTTATGTCTATTTGCTTCATGCTAAGTCTCAAGCAATAAATGTCTTTTATATATATATATATATATATATATATATATATATATATATATATATATATATATATATATATATATATAAATGAAGTTGAGAGGTGGTTAGACAAAAGGGTGAAAATTGTCAGATCTGATAGGGTGGTGAATATTATGGAAGATATGATGAATCTGGACAACACCCAGGTCCATCTGCTAAATTCCTTGAAATGTGTAGTATATGTGCTCAATACACAATGTCAAGTACATCACAACAAAATGGTGTATCAGAAAGGTGAAATCGTACATTAATGGAGATGGTTAGCACCATGAGTAATGTATCTTTATCCATGTTCTTGTGGATGTATGCTTTAAAAACTACCATGTATTTGTTGAACAAGGTTCCTAGTAAGGTAATTCGTAAAACTCCATTTGAGTTATGGACAGGAAGGAAACCCAGTTTAAGGCATTTGTATGTTTGGGGATGCCAGGCAGAAGATAGAGTTTATAATCTGGAAGAAAAGAAGTTGGATGCAAGAACAATCAGTGGATATTTCATTGGTTATCCAGAAAATTCAAAAGGGTATAGATTTTGTTGTCCTACCCATAGTATAAGAATAGTTGAAATTGGAAATGCACGGTTCATTGAGAATGGTGAGACTAGTGGGAGTATGACTCCACAAATTGTGGAGATTAAGGAAGTTAAAGTACATGTTCCGTTAAACAGTGCTTCCAGTTCTAGATTCGTCGTTCCTCTTGTTGTTGAAAAAAGTAAAAATCAAGTGGAACAACAAATTGTTGATATGATAGAACAACAAATTACTAATCTTGTGGTTAATGATGAACTGGTAATAAAACAACCATAAGAAATAGCACTAAGAAGGTCTCAAAGAGAGAGAAAATCAGCTATTCTTAATGATTATGTGGTATATTTACAAGAGTCTGAAAATGACTTAAGTAATAATTGTGATGATGCTGATAAATGGTTAGATGCCATGAAAGATGAGCTTAAATCGATAGAACAGAATAATGTATGGAACCTTGTGGAATTACTTGTAGGGTGCAATAGAGTTAGGTGCAAATGGGTTTTTAAAACCAAACGTGACTCTCACAACAACCTTGAACACTACAAGGCTCGTCTCGTTGCCAAAGGTTTTACACAAAAAAAATGGTATTAATTATAAGGAGACATTCTCACCAGTTTCTAGAAAAGACTCCTTTAGAATTATCATGGCTTTGGTGGCTCATTATGACTTAGAGTTACACCAAATGGATGTAAGAACTGCCTTTCTTAATGGGGATTTAGAGGAAGGTGTTTATATGGATCAACCTATAGGGTTTTCAGTTGAAGGGAAAGAACACATGGTGTGTAAACTTAATAAATCAATATATGGTCTTAAACAATCATCTCGTCAATGGTATCTCAAGTTTAATGATATTATTATGTCATTTGGATTTAAGGAAAACATTGTTGATCGGTGTATATATCTTAAGGTCAGTGGGAGTAAGTTTGTTATCCCAGTTCTATATGTTGATGACATCTTACTTGCATCTAACGATCTTGGTCTGTAAGTCTAGATGGTCACCTAAGAGGAGAGTGAATTAGGTTCACACGTTTTTTTTAATTAAATCGGTATTTCCTTTAATTAAAAGTTCTTCCCCAAATTTAAACCAAAATAATAAAAATAACAAAATAATAAAAATAACAATGCAACAGAAAATAAAAGTGAAGGGATAGAGAAAACCACACAACGGTTTTTATATTGGTTCACCTTCCACCACTGAAGGCTACGTCCAGTCCTCTAACCACCGTTAGAGATTTTTCTTCTCAAACAAAATTGTGCAGAGTTACAATCTCCACCCGAGATCTCTACACACTTCCCCAAGAAAAGATCCCCTTTTCTTGAATACAAACCCTTTACCGAATACCACGGTAAATGCCAAACACTTTCACCAATACACAATGGTGAATCACTCTTGATGTACAATCAAATGGAGAATCACAATTTACAATGGTTGTTTGCTAAGAGGTAGGATTTTCCTACTAGTAATGCTTTTTAAGAATGATAACAGTTTAAGGACTCAAGAAGCATTTTTTGATTACTCTTAACAAAAGTGAGAGAGAACAATTTTATCTCAGAAAAAATTGATTTAGAATGAAAGTTCTATATTTGAAAGAATAAAGGCTTCCTGTATTTATAGGAAAATAATTTTGCAATTCAAAAATATAGTTGTTGGCAGATTTGAATTGTTGTAATCGGTTACAAGAAAAGGCTAACCAGTTACAAGGCCAAAGCAACGTTAAAAATAATTTAAATTTTGAAACTTGTTAACCGATTACGAAAATGAGCTAATCAGTTACAAGCTAAAGTAACGTTTAAAATAATTTGAATTTTGAAAGTTGTTAACCGGTTACAAAACTTCTGTAACCGGTTACAGAAAGCATTTGTAACGTTACAGAAAAGAATTTTGAAAATCATTGTAACCGGTTACAAGAAACTGCTAATCGGTTACAATGTTTTTATTTTGAAAAAGTTTAGAAAAAATAGTTCATCTTGTAACCGGTTACAAAAATGCTCTAACCGATTACAACATATGTCAGTTTCAATAATTTGACAGATTTTGAAACTTTGAACAATTTTTTATTTCTAAAAATTCTTTTCAGTTTTTCCTTTGATAATTTTACTTCTTTAAGAGCCTTTAATAGTTATACTTTGAGAAGCATTACTTATCTAGGTGAAGGTCTTGAGCCTAGACTTTTGATCCATTATGAAAACAATCTTCAAGAACCTTTTTGACTTTGCTTCCCTTTGTTAATGTTGTTTGTCTTCATCAAAACTCAGCCATGAGGTCAGAGAGAGATCTTCTCCACAAGGTCTATTACATGAGACTAAGAAATTTTTCTCCAATAGTTTTGAAATGAAAGATATGGGTGAGGCAAGTTATGTGATTGGAATAGAGATATTCCGAGATAGATCACAAGGATTGTTAAGCTTGCCTCAGAAAGCATATATCAATAAAATATTGGAGAGATTTAAAATGGGACAATGTTCAGCATCACCTGTTCCAATTCATAAAAGAGACAAATTTAGTTCGTTAAGTCAAAATGACTTAGCATCTTAATTTTGATAATTACAAGACAGACGGAACCATCTACAGACGCAGAGGGAACAATGATCGGACGGATCATTACTCGCATAGACGAAAGATGCACCCTCAAAACATTAGAAGTTCCAGACGCAAAGTTCAAGTCGTCATACTCCAAGTGTTTTTTTATCAGACAGAGAACTTTCAAGATCAGACGGAGAGCGCGTCTCAATTTCAAGTCATGTGCTCAACTATGAAGATTTGAAGACTAAAGTTGAAGACGAAGATTGAAGACAGACGAATGAATTCAACACTCAACTCATTATAATTATTCATTCGTCTACTCTTTATGAAGTCCAAGACTCTGAGTAGCATGTGCATACATCTTTATTCAACTGTTACTCAGAATGTTCTAAAGTTGCAAAGGGATTTCAAATTAAACCTCTACAACACGAAAAGCAGTTGTACGTTTTAGTGAAATCTCTTAGCGAATCAAGTCAAAGGCAGATCTCACGCTGACAACCGTTGACTTTCCATTAAATGTTCTGATTGCTCACTTTACCAGATGTAAAAGTACCCAAGACAAGGACTAACGTTAACATCTACAGTCTAACGGTTACTTCATGCAAGCACCTATAAAAGGACTTCATCCCTGCGAGTTCAAGTTGGCGAACTACTCTGATCAAGACTATACTCATATACTCGCTCAAGCTCTCAAGAAAACAAGTTTGCTCGCCACAAACTTAGAATAGAAACTTCATTGTAAAATCCCTCTCTGCATAGAGGATATTTTCTATTTGAACTTATTTTAAGCCACTGTTGTGGTAATCTTGTAGCCTCAGGAGGATAAGTATTTAAAGAATACCTTGCATCAAGCCTGCGGAAACTGCTAGTCCAAAGAATACCGTGAGTCTAGCCTATGGAGGCTAAAGTCCAAATAATACCTTCTTTAGCCTGAGGAGGCTAAGTGTTGAAAGAATACATTGGTTAGCCTGTGGAGGCTGTGTTCAAAGAATACCTGGGTTTAGCCTGCGGGGGCTGGGGTCAAAGACTACCGTTTTAGCCTGAGAAGGTTGTGTTCAAAGAATATTTGTATTGTTAGCTAGGAGTGACTGGGTTCAAAGAATACTCTTAATGGAACCTCAGCAAGTTACTGGGTAACTGGACGTAGTCTTGAATAGGCGAACCAGTATAAAAATATTATTGCTATGATTATTTTTTATTTACTTACTAACTGGGGATAACAACTTAAACTGAATTCTTAATTAAAATCAACCTTTAAAAGAGAAGTTTAAGTTTACGTCTGATTCAACTTTTTTAATACAGATGCAAATCGCATCATCTGAAAAAGTTTTAATTGAAAAACACAATTCAACCCCCCTTCTTATGTATTTATATTTTACAGTTGGTATCAGAGCTCAGTCTCTAAGGGTTGAGCACCTGACAGCTGCTAGAGGAAAAGATCCAAAATGGAGACCTCCAAGACGATGTTGATAGCAGAAGGATCTTCTATAAACAAACCTCCAGCTTTCTCTGGAGATGATTATCCAAACTGGGCAGACAGAATGGAGATGTACATCAAGTCTACCCAATACAGACTCTGGAAGATCATTACTGAAGGAGATATTCCCCTAACCAAACCTGAAGCACAATGGGGAAATGAAGAATACGCTATAATGGAATTCAACAAAAAAGCTTCATTGAAACCCAATACAAAATAGAAACCTCAAAGCTTCATTGCAACCCAATTCAAGAGGATAACCCTTAAAACTACCCTTCCATTACACCTAAAACAGAAAATAAAATTAAACCTAAAACAGAAAATGAAATTAAACTAAAATTTCAAGGCACATAATGAAATTGCAGAAAGTAAACATAATTGAAGAGAATAACATTGCAGAAACGGAAATAAATTGATTGATGCAGTAGGATAGAGAATGCAGTTAGAAAACGAAATTCCAAGACAAGAACAAAAATGAAATTGCAATTAATAAAAGGGAAGGAAATGAACTGCAATAATGAAGTCTAAAACGCAGGTGTGGAAGCAAAACGAAAACCCAGCAGAAAGTGAAGAACAAGAAGATGTAAAACAAAGAAGAAGAAGAAGAAAACTAACCTAAAACCTAAGAAGTTAAAACGTAAAAGGTGAATTTCCCCTTGATGTTATCTCAAGTCTAAATGTGTAAGGGCTTCCCACTCAAGTCATGTGCCTTGCACATGAAATTTTAAGTGTTTAAGGTCCAAGGTTTAAATCCCCCTCCATGCATTACATGGAAATGAATCAATAACATAATTTAAATGGGCCAACTTGCTGGAATTCCCGCATCAGTTTCGTGCGTCACTTGTAAGACTATTTTCACCCTAAATGTAGTCCGAATTGGCTTTTCATGTCTTCATGACTTTTGTAGCTCTATCAATTCTCTTTAATTCTACAAAGTTGATCTCAAAAGGAGATTTGTAGAGGGAGTTAGGCCTATTTTAGTGAAAGTGGTCAAATCTAGAAAAATATAGCCAATTAGAACAAATTAAGCACTTAAAGTCCAAATGAGCCCAAACTCATAAATGCATTAAATCATGCTAATTGACCATTACTAATGTTGGATTAGGATATAATAAATGTAGAGAAAATGATCAAAATAATGACTTATCAGTATGTTTGGTAGATACCAAAGTAACCTAGGATTAGATCAGTGGAAAGCTATAAAGGAAGTTTTAAGGTATTTCCAGCAGACAAAAGATCACATGCTTACTTGTAGGAGATCCGATCACCTTTAGGTGATTGGATATTCAGATTCAGATTTTGCTGGTTGTGTAGATACAAGAAAGTCCACTTTTGGTTATTTGTATCTTTTAGCCAGAGGAGCTATATCATGGAAAAGTGTGAAGCAGTCAATAATTGTTACTTCCACTATGGAAGATGAATTTATGGCATGCTTTGAGGCCATTTCTCAGGCTAAGTGGTTGCGGAACTTTATTTCAGGGATTGGAATTGTTGACAGTATTATCAGGCCGTTGAAAATTTATTGTGATAATTTCGCAACAGTCTTCTTTTCTAAAAACGACGAGTATTCTGAAGGTGCTAAACATATGGAATTGAAATACTTTGTTGTTAAAGAAGAAGTTCAGAAACATAGAGTGTCAATAGAGCACATTAACACCGATGTTATGGTTGTTGATCTTTTGACTAAAGGGTTACCGTCCAAAACATTTATTAGCCATCTTGAAAGGATGGGCATTACGGTTTATGAGGATTAGTGTATGTGATGATGAAATTTGTGTTTATGTAAATTGATATTTTGAGCTCAAATATATGAATGTTTTTGTATTACTTGTTTTACCAAACTTGTATACATGATGGAATCAGAATAATGCTAACAGGTATTGTCTTATAATAAAGACATTATTATTGGACTAATTGTGTTATATACTTCCCAATTATAGATCATGTTAAGAATGTGACTGACTTTGTAGTACATTGAAGGGACTATGTCGATAAATTGACATACAACCACCATGATTCATGTTAGTTCTATTTTTATCATGATAGATTAAGTTATGAATGTAATTACATGATGCGCATTGTGATAGGTATATTTGCTAAACCATTAAGTGAAATAATGACAAACATGAGTCAAGTGGGAGAATGTAAGAAATTATATTATGTCTCATGTATAATTGTGTTATTTTATAGGTTTAATAAATATATTTAATACAGTCAAGGGAAGTTGTTGGTAGTTATTTTAGAAAATAACCAAATTGATGGAAGTTGGCTTTAAAAAGAGAAAAATGACTTGAACAAAATTCTAACATCTTTTTCTTGCTTATGAAAGTTCTCCTTCTCCATCTACACTGTCAATAAAGTCTTGAAGAGGAAATAGAGAAAAGCTAAGGAATAGACAAGTGAATTCTTGAAAAGTAACTTTTATTAATGGATAAAAGTTAATAACTCTTTCTATATTTAATATAAAAATCATAAATTTCAAAATTCTTATGAAATTAATATTAGTATCAAATCAATATTAGTATTAAATCACTACTTTGAGACTGTATTTGAAAACCAAAGTTCCAACCAATAATTAATGTTGAAAACTTTCACAATTCTAATGAGACTAGTAGTAGAGGTGAGAACACGAAGGTGACATACAATTCTGATGAGACTAGTAGTGGAGGTAAAAGCACGAAGGTGACATACAATTCTGATGAGACTAGTAATGGAGGTGAGAACACGAAGGTGACATGTGGCTTTAGGGTGAGAACCAGACAATGCCGCAATAGGTAAGGTTCAATTGGGAGCACTTAGTTTCATTTAAAGGGAAAGGCAATTAAGACATTAACAATTAGTTGATACCTAAGGATATGTGTGCAATGATACTTGCACTTGTCCCACAAACAAATAGAGTTTTGAGAAAACTCAAACTACTACTCTCGAGTCCATTAATATCCACCTATGTGAATTTTTTTGTCATCTTTACTCTAAAATAACCATTATTAAAATTTAATGTTCTATTAATTGAACATAATTATTAAAAACTTATACATTACGTGATCACATAATCTCCAACACCTACCAAAAAATATACAATGTTATTACGTATTTTATATTTATTTATTATAATTTCAAAAAAAATGTAAAAAGATAAGTTATTTTACACCGTCCGACTTAGATTGTGCGTATAAGTACAAATACTTGTCAGATAATTTTAGATATTGTTTTGATTCAACAAAGCTAACAAAAACTAACACGTGACAAAAAAAACTAACTATTAGGCTACGTAAAATATAAAATTAAAAATCAATAAAACTAACGATTAGGCTACGTAAAATATAAAATTAAAAACACCAATAAAAACTAAAACATCTATAATATAATAAATACAAGTTGTTTAATGCCCATTACCTACTTGTTTATCTTTTAATTAACTTTTTGCCTTTGTAAATATGTTTCTAATGTATCCTCGCGCGAAGAACGGAATGGTGAAGACTTAAAATCTACCGTCCATACTATAAAAACAAATTCTAAAGCAACAATTGAAATTAGAATGTCCTTGACAATTTTCTACGAGATTGGATTAATGATCTCATTTGTTTTTCACCAACAAAGAATGTCAATAGTAACACTCCTAGGCAACATTTTCTTTTCTAAGTACAGGTCTATTCATGTCTTTGATCGTGTCTCATTGGACTCATTCACAAATTCTTCATTATCAGGAAGATAGTTGCAAACATCAACATTACTTAAATTTGATTCATTAACTTATATACGTGAAGTTGAATTTTCCACTATCCTGTGGTTCCTAGCTTGATAATTATCAAACAGTGAGTAGCATAATTTCTTGATCTTATCAATTTCAATTAAAGATGAACTTCCATAAAGCTTTGAGAAGAAAATACTTTAAAAACTTCAACTAGTATCTTGGATCAATACTGACAATCCCATAATTCCATGAATGACAAACCTATATTTATCAAATTTCATAACATTTTTTTAGCATATTTCTAATCACCGTGATTGGACAAATTGTTAATTTTGCAAAGAGGACTTTATTTCACATATCAAAGGGAAAAGGGAAGAATATATTGATAATTGGTCATTGTGCGTCAGAAAACATCTCAATTACATACTTCCAACCTATTACAAATTTCTTTTGCAATTTCCCATTTATCTATTGTAAGCAACCATGTATATAACAAATGCTCTTTTCTTTTCAAATGGATGAAAACCTCTTTATAATTCACTGCAACAAGAAGCATGTGACAAGTAGAATTTCGTCTAGTTTTGCAATTAAGAATGGGTTTCTCTGTGGTTGAAACTTTTAGGAGATGTGTTACTCTCTTAAAGTGTTGTTCCCTTAAAGGTAACATTATCCTTAACCATCCCTGTGCCATCTCAATAACACTCAACCCATATTGAGAAATTAAATTTAAAATATATGTACAACACCTCATATGAAATAATTGACCATCAAACACAAGAGAAAAATTATAAAATTTGTCTAACAACTTTGTGAGATAATCATTAATGCTACAATTATCCAAAATAATGATAGACAAGTTTCTATCAATGTTCCAATAAATCATGCATTTGATCAATTGATAACTCTCCAGTAGGAGTTAGCGGTATATAGTTTTCGTAAGGAAAATTCTAAAAATTGGATTATAACCAGCTCAAAATAGTTAGCGGTATATAGTTTTTCGTAAGAAAAATTCTAAATATTGGACTATAACTAGCTCAAAATAGTGTACATTTAGATTGTTATAAAGTTATTATTCTTAAAAATCGTTTGTTTGAGTATTTCAAGAATTCAAGTGAAATAGGAGAATTCAAGCCATCTCGCGTAAATAAAGCCACATCTTGTGCGAGATATGAACATATTGAAGTAAAAGCCTTCTCTGCCACTTCATCTCGCACGAGACATAGTCCTAGTGAAAATTACACCCTTTTGGCCAATCCATCTCATGCGAGACACATTCTAGTCCCAACAAGAATCAGTTATAAAGGAAAACCTAAATGAAAATAGACAAACACAGAGGGAGAGCAAAAAGGAAGCTAGGGTTAAGGAACAAAAAGTAAGAAGAGAGAAAGGCATAAATCGGAAGACACGAATCATTCATCCCTCATAGCAGAAGTCAATTGTCTATGTATTCTTCTCTTTTTGATATCATGACTTTAGATATCATGAGCTAAATCTCCAATTGATTGGGAGACGACGTAACCCTAATCTATTCAAATACAATTCTCGATGTTATTCAATTTAAGTGATTCTGGGTGCTTTATTCTAAACTTAATATTTTTCATTAATCGGCCACCAATGAATTTAACATAAATCTAGGGGAACTTTGAGAGAAGAAACCCAGGTGATACTTGGAAAATAATCATCACTTAACTAGATTCTAGAGATAGGAGTAAAAGGTGGTGTGAATACATAACCTCACAGTTATATGAGATTCACGGAACATAAACCCTAATTGACTTAGTTTAATATAATAGATTAATTAATTAGGTCAACTTCAGGTGACATATTCGATCCTGAGAGGGATGAATACGAGGGTAGGAATCTAATTCATCCAATTTCGTAAATTGAATAATTAGGGAAGTTTAGTAAGATAACTAATGGTGAAATCGAAATCTCAATCACTTTTACTAATTTGAATTAAAACTCAACTTTACAATTTGATTATCCTGAGTTATAATCCAAACCCAATTCACATCCAGCTTATAATTGATACAATTTGGTTTACTTATCCTAAAGGGAACGATAACTCATATCATAATACTTATTACTTGGCGATTGTGGTATACTTGTCATAATCGTGTGAGAGTATTTCTCGCTCTCATATGACACACATCAAGATTTTGGTAATGTTGTCATGAACAACGTCAACAAAATTAGAAACAACTATATCACTGATTTTCTATGCATTCTTTGGTTTGAAATTCTTCTACATAATTCGGCACCTCTTTTGCATAATTGTTGCTGCAAAATTATTGCACAATCTGCATCAAATTTTCACTACAATTCAAAACACTCTTGCCCAAATATGGAGTGAAACACAAAGTAGCAACCCCATACCATCTGCAAACCAGCGGTTAAGTAGAAATATCCAACAGAGAACTAAAGTGAATCCTTGGGAAGACAGTTAATAGTTCGAGGAGAGATTGGTCAATCGAGTTAGATGACATGTTATGGGCCTACTAGACAGCTTTCAAGACTCCAATTGGGATTTCCCCTTTTGGACTAATCTTTGGAAAAGCATGTAACCTTGATAGAGTTGGAGCACAAAGCATACTGGGTGACAAAAGCACTTAACTTTGACATGAAAGAAACAAAAGAAAAGAGACTCTATCAACTAAGTGATTTAGAGGAATTCAAGTTAGATTCTTACGAAAATGCAAAATATACAAGGAGAAAACAAAATAGTGGCATGCCAAACACATCTTAAGGCGAGAAATCCAAATAGGCCAAAAAGTGTTATTATTCAACTCCAAGATCAAATTATTTCTGGGAAAGCTCTGATCACGATAGTTAAGACCATTCACTATCACTAGAATATCATAACTAGAATATTTGAAGTCACACATCTGAGAAAAGGCACCTTCATCGTAAACAGGCAGCGATTAAACCATTTATCGATGGAGATTTTGAAAAGCTCAATACCACTATCTCATTCTCAAAGTCAAACTAGGAACATTGTAGTCTAACTTAGGGACGTTAAACGAAAATGCTTGTCGGGAGACAACCCGGCAAATCTATCCTATCTTCTTGCAATTTTTTTGTTTGTTTGTTACTTTGCTTAGTTGCATTCAAATATTCTGCATTAATCACAACTGATACCATGCACAATGAACATTACCACGTAGTAATAGCCTAGAATATTCTGCATTAATCACGCGAGATAGTGTGCAATAAATTTAGGATTGTTCTCGGCAAACTTGTTTCATGTGAGTTACATCACGTCTCACGCGAGATGCACATACAGGGGCAAACTGTTGTTTTCAAATAGATGTTATTAGTGACAAATTTTTGCCCTTGTCTCGTGCGAGACACATTTTGATTGACCCAACTCACACGAGACGTGTTTGAAAATTGCATATTCGAACCCAAAAACTGAAAAATAAAATAGACCACTGCATTCACTCACTGAAACCTTAATCCATGAACTCTGAAACCACCCACTACCCTCACTCTCTCCCACATATACAAGAGCATGAAAATCGTTCACTTATACATTTGTGCTCTTACTCTCTTCTTCATCGTTTCTCTCTGCATTGAGTTTGCCCACATTTACATCTTCATTCTCTTTGGGAGGGAAAACCACTAGAAACCCAAATCTTGGACTTACTCACACACTCATAAGGTACACATTTATTGCATTATTGTCATGAGTTGCAATGTCATTGGTGTCTGCACTGATATCACCATACCTTGTTTGTGTTTTGAATGTTAGGATCTAACTCGTGCAAGTTACAGATTGACTCGCACAAGACATATAGTACTCGAAACTCTTATTGCTCTCACTCAATCAAATACAAGAAAAACATTTGGTATCTGCTACTTGTGATCTAATTGAATAAGAACTCGATAACTAAGATTTGTGATGTAATACAAGATTGTTGGTATGAATTGTGATGACTGCTTAAAGTGTTTCTAAAGACTCAATCAGACTATTCTTAGAACTCCTTGATAGTTTGTTTGAGTACTTCAGGACCAATTGCACTAGGATTCAAGTGAAACAGGAGCATTCAAGCCATTTCGCGCAAATAAAGCCACATTTCGCATGAGATATGAACACATTGAAGGAAAAGCTCTATCTGTCACTTCATCCTGCGTAAGACATACACAACTCGCACGAAACACACGTATGATAAAAGACGAGTCGTCCCTGCCACTTCATCTCACGCAAGACGCACTATGTTATAAATGAACACATAAATAAAAATGAAACAGAGCGAGAGCAAAACTGAAGCCAAGGTTAAGGAACAAAAAGTAAGAAGATAGAAGAGAAAAAATTGGAAAACACGAATCATTCACCCCTCATAGTGGAAGTCGATCGTCTATGTATTCTTCTCTTCTTGATCATTCTTGTACCATGAGTTTTAGATATCATAAGCTAAATCTCAGATTGATTAGGAGATGATGAAGCCTTAATCTATTCTAATACAATTCTTGATGTTATTTATTTTATGTGATTGTGAATGCTTTCATCTAAACTTAATATTTTTCATAAATCGGTCACTAATGATCTGAACTTAATCCCAGACAAATATTAAGAGAAGAAACTTATGTGGTACTAAAGAAATAACCATAAATGAAGAGCCCATGCAATTTCATTTCACTCAACCCTGGGTTACCTAAATGACTTTGGCAGGACAATTAAAGGTCATTTTATCTTCTAAAACATATTGAAGTCCTCATTGTGTAGAAGCAATATAAAAACAGAACCATAAATAGCCATGTACCTTCAAATTAACATAAATGTAAAAGGGAGAGAGAAAGACCAATTGGATAAAAAAATATTAGCGATAACTAGGTAATACTCCACATGTTTGTTTGTAGTTTTACACGTGAGGGAAGAAACAGAGAGGGAAAAGAGAATGAAAATAAGGGTTTAATTCAATACATAGATTGAAAGTATGATAGTCGTTTTATATTCAAAAAAGAAAATCATAAAATCTAAACGGTCAATGAAATCACATGTAAACAGGCCAAGAAAATGTTAACTAGGAAAGGAAAAAGTTATGAGGCACCAAAATCAACACCCACAAGTTCAGGAAGCCATAAAAATGCACGAGAATGAAAATCAGTTGGAGAAAAATCCAGCTCACTCAGCATTGTGCCATTGAATCTAAGACATGAAAACAAAAAGGCATATATATGAAATTTAGCATCCATCCCCAAAGTTTCATTTCCAAACATCAATCCCTTGACTTTAAACTCAATCTCAACCACAATCAACTATTTAATCACTCACCCCAAATAAAGTTATCCACACACAATAACAATAACAAGATAATATCAACCCTACACAAAACCAGCAAACTCAGCATTTTTGCATATATATGAAATTTACCATTTCAACGACTGTTACCTCTGAAGCAGGTGCAACAGCAACTTCACCTTCTCCACTAAAACCACGAAATAGTTGAGCGAAAAAGAAGAAACCAGGGAGAGAGAAAGGGGGAACAAGGAATGGTTAAAGCTAAGAATGGCGACAGTGGGAGTTACAATGGCGGCAGAAACCTCCATTGATGACGAAAACAACACGAAGGAGAAACAATGGGCAAGGAGAAAAGAGAAACAAAAAGGGTGAGAGTGAAAGAGAAAGGAAAAACAAAGAGCAAAAGAGAAAGGGCGGTGCGCTAAGAAAATAAACAGTGAGATTTAAGGATTAAAATTAAGAATTTTACATCAGTTATTACTAAACCCAACATGAATATACATTACCACATCAATTTCAAAAGAAATTGATGTTAAATTAACTAAGACGTGGCTTATATATTTAACCAACGTTACCTATGAGACGTTAAAAGTCATTTTTCTACTTATGTCTATTTTAATGTGTTTTATTTATTAGAAAAAAAAATTTAAATATCACTAGAGAACATTAATTGGCCCAAGAAGAATCATGAATGGCATGGAAAATGTAAAAACAAATTCAACGGATTATTTAATTCAAATGTCAAACAAACTTAATTGTCAAGCATGCAAAGGAAAGAAGTTCAACTCATCAAACAAAAGGGAAAGGCAGGCAATATTTTTGTCCTTGGACAAGAGATAAAAACAAACAACATGACCAAAGCAACTACTTCAAGTTGTTGCAATTCAAAGCCTCCTTGATTTTGATGATGGTTGACGTTAAAAGGCTATTGACAGCTACCACAGATTCCATATTTGGCTCATTGGTTCCATTTGTACTTCCAGCCAATATTTGGAAAGCCACAGTGAGTAATGAGCCTCCCAAATTTTCATGCTTGAAATCTCCTAAAGCTGCATTTGGTCCATGATCTGCAGAGATGACAAAACCTGATGGAAGAACTGGTATGATTGAAGAGTCCTCTCCTTTTATGGCCATATCCATAGCTGCTACATCAGTTGGAGCATAGACAACATACGACCCCATAGGATTTGTAAAACTCTCTTGAAATATTAACGCATTATTCTCACTTGGGATGAATGGCTGCACATAATTATTGTTAGGATTGTGTTCATAAAAAGTTAATTCTAGGTAGTTGTTATACTTTTATCAAATTTAAGCATATGGTTTCACAATTTACATGGATCAATGGCAATTAAAACTAAAACTTTAAACCCATTGACAAAACAATTCTTAAAAAATTCAATATCATTCATTAAAATAAAAAAAAAATTCTTTCAAACTTTATTTTAAATCTCACTAATCAATAGAAACTATACATTACTTTATATTAAGTTTAACATAAAATTATATCCTATACTCCAATATTTAGTTTTCTCATGCTGGTTAGTTACAGGAAATACCTTAAATTGAGCTTTCTTTGGTGAATATAATTATTTATACTTAAAATTAAATTAAACCTGTCTCTTATGACAAAATTGAAACCTAAAACAAACATAAAAATATATATATATATGAAAATTACCCGAAAAATGGAGATACAATTGCCGGGATGAATTCCATTTGAGATGTGTCCAACCTTGTGAGCAGTACTTCCAGAGCAAAGAACATCCCACTGAGCATATAAGAAAATAATCATTAATAATGATTTCGCAATTTAAATTTAACTAAAAAATAAAAATTGTATAAAACAAAAACAAATACTGTTTAAGGTAGCTTATTGTGCACCTGAGGCCGTTTTTTATCATCTGTGAAAAACTCAAAAACTTTCATGTAATGGAGAGGAAGCCAAATAGAGGTAGCCACTGTAACAGTCAAGCCATCTAGGTCTGTGTTTTTGCGAATAGAGACCCTAACTCCGCTATTATGCTCCATGTTTAAATTTGGAAAGTCCAAGTTACTCGACATGGTTAAACTTTCACAAAAATTCTTGACCATACGATGAGAAAAATTCATTACACTCCTTCTTCCTTCAAGAGAATTGATCACTGAATAATAATGAATAATGTAAAACATTGAGTTGGTTATGAGCACATAATGTCAATCAAATCATAAAGCAAATTAACATATAAATGAAATTTAAGGCATGATGGTTTTGAATGAAGATGACAAAGTGAAACCTCCTTCAGAGTCGTTAGCTGGTATCTTCTCAGCATAAAAGCTAGAAAATCTCTCAGAAATTCTTTGAAGTTCCATAACCCATCTTTCAGCTCCATATGCATTTCCTATGCTAATAAGATCTTTGTATAGTTGATGAGTTTGGATCTTATCATCCACTTCTACATGTTCAACCCAAGTAACCTAACATAAAACATAATATTTGTTGTCGAGTCTGTCTCAAAAAATTTAAAATATGAATATTTGAACACAATTCAGAAAAATAATTAGGCCAAATATGATCAGTTAGAATTGTGTTGAATGCTTAAACATTATAGCCCTTGCAAGTAGTACAAAGTAATGGGCGAGGTGAACCATTACATTTTCCCAGTTAGGAACTCATCTACGCTTTCTAACATGGTCTAGCATTGATTCTTTTCGCTAAAATTTATTCTGAGTATGTAACATGCATGTCTATCTCAATCATTTTTATCATATAGTTGAAGATTTATTCAAGTATTCTGTTTCACCAATATATAAATTACTAACCATGGAGCACCCATTAGGCATTTCTTGAATCATGCAGCCAGAGGGATGCCTCCAAGAATCAAAAATAGAGGTTTTTTGTCGAAAGGAATCAAATGAAACATCCACTACCACCCATACACCTTCTTTAATTTGTTGGCAATAGCGAAGGAACTGAAATTCGCGAGGTTGCACCGAAGGTGAAAGCACATGCATTTGCTCAAACATCTGCCATAAAAGTATTGTCAACAATTAAAAAAAAAAAAACATTATAGTACAAACAAATTTTAATAACAAAAAACAAGGTTTAATTTTCATGAAAATATGTACCAGCTGGAGGGCTCCACTTCGATTCCCTATGGTACCACTTTCAAGTACTTTTATTGTTTCTGCTTTCACAACAATTGTTGGGAAGAGATTAACCCATTTTTCCTAAAAAAGATGAATTCCACCATGCTCTTATGAGTGTGTATATATATCTTCAATGTAGATAATCAATACTTTAAATAATTATTAAAAAAATTAAAAGAAAATCAAACATTTAACACGAGAATTTTGAATTGCTTACTGGATCAATAAACATATCAACTAGTTGCATGCTATTAATGCACACTATTCCCGAATCTTTTGTGACTTCTACACGCGCACTATCACCTTTGAAGTGATTGGTCCTTGGGAATGCTTTTTCATAATTTTCATGGTGAAGATTGAGCTTCCCATCATGAGTTGAAGACTTGATCCAAAAAGGCTCATTAACTTGAAGAAGCCTAACTAATTCTTCCATTGCGGCAGTAGCAACCTTTGACATTAGGGCTTGTTCAATACCTTCACTACTCCCAAACGAGTTAGGAAATAGTTGGCCATCATCCACAGTTTTGTTACCAATATTTCTATCAGAACATTGATCACTTCCATCTATTTCTTGGTTTGGTGAATTTCCAAGTGTTGGAGCATGTGAACTTGATCCAGCGATAGGAACAAAAGCTTGCAACTCATCAGGTGGTGACATTTGTTTCTCCAAGTACCTTGCAAGAAGGCTGGACACTTTCTCGTGCTGAAAAATTAAATCAATAAATAAACATGTATATATGTTAATTGAAAGTAACGATTACTTGTATTTACTGACTATATAAATATTTTTTTACATTATCAATTAATTACAATCAGTTACTACTATAAACTGCGAATAATTGATTATCTAAAATTCTGTTTAAGTAAACTGTCATTTTGTTTTTCGAAAGAATGATAGTAGGTAATTTAATTATTGAAAGATGAATTAATAAAATAATTTTATTTTATAAGAGATATTTATTATTATTTTATCCTCAAAATTTAATCATTTATTATAATTTTAGTTCCTAAATTAAAATGATAAATATTTACTTTCATGAAGTATTTTGTAATTTTCCATCTTTTTTCAAGACTAAATTGTTTACTCAAGTATCAAATTAGTGATTTACTCAAGTTTTGTTTAAAGAAGTATTAAAAAGTATTATTCATATCAAATTTAAAAAGAAATGTCAATTGAACAAGTTCACTAACCTCCTCCTTTAATTGAGCATTTTCAACTTGTATCTTTTGGATAACATGTTCATGATTATGATCTGCTTCTGGATATGGTGAACCAGCACAAGCGGGGCAAAGCATATTCTTCAATGCCTCTTTCATTAGGACATTTTCACTGTGTATCCTGACATTCTCAACACGAAGAGCATTGTTATCTGCTCGTTCATGTTGATTCTTGAGGTAACAGACATATAAAATGGTGAGTTATGTATTATATTCATACAATATTTTTATTATATTTTGTTGATACATATTTTATTTTATCTGGAATTTCTCTCAGACTATTATATCTCTCATAGTTCTAAAAAAAATTGGACAATCTTTTTGGAGAAAAATATTACCATTGCATATGAACATATACGTAAAATCGTTTATAAAGGAAGAGTATTAAACTAAAAAAAAAAATGAATCACCTTGATCTGGGTCCTCTTATTCTGAAACCAAAACTTTATCTGTTTGAGCTCAAGCCCAATCTCAGAAGCTAATTGACGGCGTTGGGCTTCGTCCGGGTGTGGCCACTCCTTGATGTATCTTCATTTCAAAAATTAACCCCAATAATTAGTTGACAGAGTATATATAAGAGCAGGAGTAGAAGAAAATGGGTCACATCAGAATAGATTTTATTCTGCATAAAATCTTAGTCCGACATTTATTTACTGTAGACCTTTCTTATAGGTTTAATATAACCTATTTTATAGCCTAACTTACTTATTTAAATGTCTAATATAAATTATGAGTCTATTTAATAAATCATTTAAAGAGAATTATACTCATATAACTCTCAAACCTGAAATTAAGAAACACGATTTTTACTATAGGATTGTTAAATAAATATAATTATATACTATTTCCTGTTAGATTTTAAGCCTTAAAACATAAAAATAAAAAAAAAGACAATAACTTTTACATAATCAAATTGTCTTAAAATATAAAAAAAAAAAATACTAATAGCCTAGTACCAATGACATAAATAACGGTCTTAATTCAAAATATTGTTACTAAATTTAAATTTTAATGTTACCAGATTAAGTAAAAGTACTTTAAATATATAAATAAGTTGACATATTAGTTTTAATAAATTATTTTTAAAATTCATGCCTTTAATAATAGATTTATTGTGAGTATGATTAAGGATGGTGGATAAGGTGGACCACATAATATGAGGTCTATCACGATAAAAAAAAAAAAAAAAAAAAAAAAAAAAATTGACTTGGATTGATAGGGTGAATCACATAATATGTGGTCTACCACGATAAAAAAAAAAAAATAATAATGATTTGGATTGACCTTAATTAATATAGTGTATTTTTTATATTATAACAATGTCATCTTCTATGTTGATTATTATGATTGTCATTAAAAATGATTTTCAGGAACAAAATTTGATTTGTTTTTCTTTTATTGTCATCTCTTTTACGTCTCCCTACCTCTTTCTCTCTTGAGCACCGTTATCATTTCCTACATTGTATCTATGTGGTCTAGTTCCCCAACCAACACAAACCTTCTTCCTTTATCTCTCAAAAGTTAAACAGATAACATTTGTAGTTTTCCACAAGACACATACCGCTACCTCACTAAGATTCTTTGCATTACGAGTATAGTTTTAAATTATGGTTACAGTAGTTGTTGTAATTATAATTCCATTCATTGCATATACGACTATTGTCGTTGTTGCAATGTGAATTGTGGCTATTGTGATATGAAATTTCTAAATGCCTGCACAAGGTATAGAAATATATTTTATAACTATTCTAATCTTATTTCTATCACCTCAATCACTCTCTCTCCCCTACTCTTAACAAATATTTGGTCTCCAAATGCCCTTTAACTATCTCCAAATATCCTTTAACTATCTCCAAATATCCCGCACAGTCATTTTTTGCAACCACTGACACTAGAATTAGGATATTAAAGTCTAAATCTTTGTTATTTTTTACAAAAAGTAGATAAAAAGTGTTGCAATTATGTTGTGACTCCATTGCAGCTCTATTGCAGTTTCATGAGATTTAGATTCACAACACAATTATGGGTCATTACAGTCATGTTAAGTTCTGCAACAACAATATTGCAATAGCAACAGATGTTGTAGTGTGCAATTTAGAACCACAATTGTGGGATTTATCAATGACACTTGTAGCTTTAAAGCTAACAATATCCTACATAAAAAATAAAGGTAGAAAAAACCATAAACATACACACACAAAAGATTTGGGAACTTTAGGTCGAAGCTTTGCGGTTGAAGGTTCCACTGGAGACATGAGACAATTTGCTAGCATGGTATAGTGATCTTAACAAAGTCATATATGGAGTTGTCATAGTCAAGTCAAAGAAGAAGATGATGTCTTCCTAAGTATCGACGATAGCCTCACCAGTAATGTTCACCAGAACAATGACATCTATAGATGTGTTAGGTTTTGATTTCAAAACGTGATTCATAGAGTCAATGGTGCCCTTTTCTATTGGCGAGAATTCAGGGAAGATGTATGGGAAGTTAGAGGTGTAGTCGTCACAGAAGTAATACATGGTGTCTTTTTAAGTGTTAATGAAGGTCTTACCAACAATGCACGCTGGAACAATGAGATCTATAGATTTGTTAGGTTTTGACTCTGTAGCACAATCCATAGTATCTAATTCTAGTTGTAGAAATTTGAGAAGGGAAAGAATAATGTGATCTTGTACATAGGCGCATAATGTAACCATGAAAATGTGGACCTATGTGAATCACTTAAGTGTTGGGTAATCATGAGCTCTGGTATTACTTGTTAGGTAATCATGAGCTCCGATATCACTTGTTGGAAAAGACACGTTTACGTAGTGGAACATTACCCCTTTGTTTGAAACAAGAGGAGCTTAATTGTTAAATTTGAGTGATGGAGCCTAACTCAACCCTACAAAATCGGCTTGGTGAGGATTGTCCTCTCACGCCAAGCGTGAGAGGAGGGCACGATAAATCTCACAACAACCAAACAACCAATCCCTAACAATGGAGTGCAAAGGGTCCCTGACAATGGGGTGCGAAGAAGAATCCCCGACTGAGGTGCAGGGCACGATAAATCTCACAACAACCAAACAACCAATCCCTAACAATGGAGTGCAAAGGGTCCCTGACAATGGGGTGCGAAGAAGAATCCCCGACTGAGGTGCACAGAAGGAAGAATCCCAGGCAACGGGGTACAAAGGTTCTAGGATAAGCTCTAATACCATGTTAAATTCGAGTGATGGAGCCTAAGTCAACCCTATAAAATCGAATCAGTTGTAAGGTGAGGACTGCTCCTCACTTATATACATTCAACAAGTTCTATCTCTAGGCGATGTGGGATTTCCAATATTTCCAACATATACGGCAATCCAAAATTTCGAAGAGAAAAGAAAACGTAAATGTAGAGCAAGAAAAACACAGACAATTTTTAACGTGGAAACCCCATCGAGGAACAAAAAACTACGGACTTAATCCAGAAAAATATCTACTGTAAAAATATCAAAAGTATTGTGCTTCTATAAAAGAACTCACAAAACTAGTGGAAAAACATTAATGCAGAAAAATTACCGAACAAACCATACAGATGAACACGGATGAGCACAACACGAAAAAGATGAGCAAAACCCTATAAATATTCTCTCTGATGAAAAATTGAAAAAATTGCTGCTAAGAAAAATATAATTTGTAGACTATGTCATTAAAATACATATTTAAACTATTTTGTATCGAAGATTTTATTGAAAAGTGTAAGAATTTATTTTTAACTTCAATTAAGGGTTAAAAAAAATACAATTTGTAGATCCACCACAAATATTTTTAAAAAGAAATAAATTTTCTCCATAATTCTACGCATATTATAATGGATTATTTCCACCACAATATTTATTCAAACAAACTTCAAATAATTTTGGTGAATTCTGGAATTAACAATAAAAAGGATATTAAGCTAAATTTATGTAATAGAAATTCCCATGTCACCAAGTAGATGAAACCAAACAAAGTAAAATGAAAAAGAAATTAGTTGTTATGGACGTAAAAGACCCTAGCGCAGAAATAATTTACTACGGAGCTAGCTTGGCGACGATTGTCCATTTAAACAATATAAAAATACATATATAATGATTAGATATTTCTAAGATTTACAACTAAGTGATCCAGTTGTCATGCTAATGATATCAATTGAGTTGATACATTTAAAAAAAAGATTTTTAAAATGGATATCTATCTCATAGTATCACTTATCAAGTTCATTCCCATCACTAAAAACAATATACAGGAGTTTCATTCACAATCAAACAAATCAAAATATTAATTAAAAATAATAATGTTGATAGCTATTAAAAAGAATGATCTTACTTTTCAAGTATGCTTGTTTGAGCAGAAGTGAGACGTTTGTAGGAAGTTTTTTTTCCCTGGTTTAAGTTGTGAGAACCTTCATCACCAGACCCGCCACCTAAACTTGCCATTGGAGAATCCATTTTTCAACCACGGTAAGCAAATTCAATTAGAACAAATAGAGTTTTTTCTTCCTTTTCACTTGTTATGTGTGTTGAGATTTAGACTCCTAAGGGTATAAATAATGCCGCTTAGTACTTCAAACCTCAACATAGTTGAAATATGATTTCTCCACAATATAATAATAAAATAATTAGAAACGGATCATTTGATTCTTTCCAATATAACATTTCGTTTGGATTCTTGTTATGAGAGTAAATAGAAAGATTATTAATTTTTCCCATATAATTTTCTTTTATTAATTGATCAGTTAGAAAAAAATAATTCAAATAATGTATTTTATCAAAACATCATCTTTAGAAAAAAAATAATTAGAGAAATCACAAGAGCAATGAAACATTTTAAAGCCTTCCATGTGCGCTTAGATTAAGAAAAACAAATAAATATAATTAGAGAAATTGAAGATAAATGAATTATGTATGAATTCACACATACATAAAATCCACATAATAACTATACGTAAAATATAATTATAATAAGAAAAGGTTATTTAAAAAATATAGAATCCTACGAGTACTGTAATCCTCTACTTGGTTAAGCGGGAAAAAGTGAGAAACGAGGGGTAAAAAATTTTAAAATTGAATTAAAGACAAAAAAAAAAGATAAATTTTAAAATTTTTAATTTTTTTCATTTTCATTTTAGTTAACAAATGAAAGAAAATGGTTTTCATGAATAAAAAATTATCAATATCCTTTTTTCTTTTTTTTATTTTCTTTCCTCTTACCCAATTATATATACTATAATAATTAATAAATATTCAATATGTATTATTAATTATTAAATAACTTTTACTTATATATATAATAAATGTTTTCTTTCTTTCGATATGTATTATTAAATATTAAATAAATTTTACTTATATATAATAAATATTTTCTTTCTTTCAACAAATATTAAAAATAATCAAATCCTTTAAATTTAATGGGATGATGAATAGGATAAATGTTACATGATTCACATCCATGTCCCTTTTTGTTTCTCTTGAAATATTTTAATTAAATTATGAAAAAGTTAGTTTTGCAATAGTAGACCCAATGTTGCAATATTCTTATTGGGCCAGGTCCATAACGATTCATGACCCAAGAGATGTTTCAAAAAAGCCCAAACTTGTTTCTGTCTTCAGATTGCGATTGAGGCTGTATCATTACACAACAAATAACGAAGCACGTTGCTGAAGTGGAACCTCTGGATCTCTCTCTTTCTCTCTGCGCCATGGAGTTTCGCGTTTCCGTAATTTGGAGCCTGCTCCTCATTCTCTCATTCTTCTCTCCTCAAATTAAGGTTCGTTTCTTCATCTCAGTATTCTCTTCAATCTCGCGAGCCCGTACGCACTTGATGGCGGTTTCGATCTAACGATTTTCTCTTTCTTTGATTCGGTTGTGTGTGTTGTCGCAGGGCGAGCCTTCTGGTTCCGTCGTCTTTGTCGATAGCTCCAGTGATCAATTCCTTCGCGCTAGATCATCGAACGATGAGGTTTAGATTTTTATTTTGTCGCGTTTCTTCATTATTTGTTGTCTTCCAATTCAATTTCCTAATCGATGTGAATTTCGGTCCTTGATTTGAATTCGTGTTTATAGAACTTTAATTGAGATGATTCAAACATTTAGGTGCAATAAAATAAAATAAAATGTAAATCCATTTTGAAATCTTACGAATGAATCATGAAATGTCCGGGGAAGTGATACTTGACGAATGAATAAGAAGTTTCAATCTATATGAGAAATGAATTGCAACATTTAGGCACTGAATTTTTGTTCATTTGGTGAGTTCAGATACTATGGCGTTAGTTTATTACCTTTAAATTTATTGTTATTGTTATTTATGAAACATATCGGGTCAGTAAAATTTTGAAAGAAGAAGGTAGTCAATAAATAAAATGATTTTCTGTAAAGGCATCTTTGATTGGACTTAGATGGATTATTTAAATATTGAGGTGATAGGTTCGGGGTTTCCTTGCCATTTCTGATTGCAGAAGAAGTTGGATTTTGAATTTGTAGTGTCAAAGGTAATAAAGTAGGTTAGTGGACTTCTTTGTTGCGATATAGTAGACCAAGTTATAGGTCTGTGACATTGCAGAAAAAGATTTGGAAATCGGGATTCTTATTTTGCTCTGAATAGTAGCATTGACTTACTATCAGCCTGTGTATACTGAGTGGCTCTAAAGGATATGCGAGCAGTTTGGGGAAGAGAAATGAGCAACGCCTTGATGTAAATCTGGAAAACTAAAATGGATATGAACAGATCGGATGGATGGTTTGCTGGCAAAAGACCCTTCATTTTATTCAAATTCTTGTGAACTAACGTGTGCTCACTGCTTACTGGTGCACTGATGAGAAATCTATACTGCCAGAAATTGTTTTACAGATTAACCAAAGAGGGCACCAACTTTAATTAACTACAACATTTAAAGAATTTCTTTAAAAAAAATTTTATATTGCAGTTAAAATTTCCTTACAGTTATCATAAAATGAAAACAAGTGAAAATTTCATGCCATAATTGTGCTGGATTTGCTCATTACACTGGCTTTACAGATTCCCTTGCATAAATGGATTGTGTGTTTCTTAATTGATCTGAATAAAGAGCCTTTTAAGAAATTTTGACTTGCAGAATCCATCTGAAACATTTTCAATTAGACCAGTTAGTTAAATAGATTAAATAATCCAAACACATTCTTTGCTGATCACAAATGGTGAGGGAATGAAAATTGTGGCATGTTGGATGATAACACAGGTAATGAAAATGAATGATAGAAAATGAGAGTCATAACTAAACTTTTCCAAATGATATGACAAATTTTTAATTTAAATTACTATAAGGTTATATTATTATTTTCTCTTCACTTTCTTCATTTTGGGAGAGATTGATTGACTGAATTTAAAAAATTTCTTCATTTCCATCTTTTCCATGTTCCCCTTAGTTTTGCAAATGAGAGTACTGTATTTTGTTGTAATGGTTAAATGATTAATAATGATCTTACTGGGTGGTATTATTTCACTTTGCAGCAACCTTCTATGTTGCTTGAGGAAGTTGGCGCTGCTGTGCCGGTGTTGCTTGGTTTTGCACCTCCTTCCACCATTTCAGTTTCTAGCTCATCCAAGGTCCTTGAAATCATTAGTGATGTTCTGTTTTCACTACATCTTTCATGTTACGTCATCTTTTTTTATAGATTTGATTGATGATGATATCATGTCTTTGTGTTGCAGTTGAATGAAGTTTTGATTCCTAACCCATTCAAGAGGCCCCGTGCTGTGTTTTTGCTCGAAGTGAATGGAATCAATGGTCTCTGGCCTTGGATTAAGTATAATAATCAATTTCTATATTATGTTCTCTTTTTAGTAAAAAGATAATAGTAATGTATTATGAATGCAGGTCTTGGAAAAACTGTCCAGGATAATCCAATGTTCAGCAATTCAGTTTGGAGTACAAACTATTTTGATTCACATGAAGTTGACATTCAACTTCCAGGTAGGCTTTGAAAAGTTCATTTTGGAAAAGAAAGAGAATATAATGAAAATGGTCGTTAGCATTACCAATATAATTTAATAATTTTGTGAGGCTTTTTTGTTTTCAATGTTTTTTTTATTATTATTTATGCAGATGAAAGTGATGTTTCTGTGGTTTCTTTGGATGAGCAATTGGAAGACTGGACTGACAAAGGAATTAGTGACTTTGTTAGTTTTGATTTATATTATACATGTCTATGAGCTATTTCCAAATTATTTGATTACCATGTTATATGTGAAAATGACTTTTGTCTTTGTTTTCTTAGTCATCTTTGATAGGTGGATCATATGCTTCTGATGGCCTTGAGCCATTAAATGGAGTGCTTACCATTCCATTGACAAATGGTGCCTCAGTAAATCTCCATATGTCAAAGGTATAATGAAGAATGTTAAGGTATATTTTTCTACTTGTACGCGAATGTGTTAAGACTGATTGGGAGGTTTACATGTTTCTGCTTGCAGAAAGCAGAAAGGAAGTTCATTATAGGTCTTATGTCTCTCGCTCATAATGTCGAAAGGGCAATTCAAATCCATGATGATTTTTCTCAGAGATCAAACAGTCCTGCTGAGTTGTTAACTGGATACTTCGATGGCATTAAGGTATGTTATGCTCTTCCTGGCTCCTTTTCTTATTTCTCTTTACATTTTTTCTTTGGAATTTTTGGAAGAACCACCATGCAATTTCCACTATTTTCCTGCAATGGCTTTTCTCCATTCAAGACAATCTGCAATTGATAACACTGGCTTATTTCTCAACTTAAACTCTGCTACCTGAGAAATTTTGTATCCCAAGTCCTGTTATGCCATAAGATATTATTTTTTCAATACTTGATTAACATTTTGTTTCTATTTTCTTGTTAGGATAGCAACATAATGAGTGCATATGAATGCAAATTTGTGAGAGGGACAGTTCTTTCAATATACAATATTGTTCATATGATATTGGAGTCAATATATCAATTCAGTTTTTTTTTCTCTCTATTTACATGTATTTTTAGTGAAATGTCATTATATTTCTCCACTTCTATCTTATAGTCTCCCCACATAGTAAATCTTTAATCCCTAATTTCAATACCCTCACAAAAAGAGTTTTGATTTCATTGTTACTTTTATTCCTTTGTTCTGTATGTTCAAATAAAACAAAAGTAATATTGCATACTTTAGACAATTTAGTAAGTTTGTGAACATGACCAATAATCAATAAATAATGAATGTACCTTTACCATTTTATTCTTCAGTTTATAGCATCTGGCATAGTTCAATACATGCCTTTGTCCATGTGTATCTGCAATATGTGTTGACTGTTGATGTTGTATACATGATTTTAATTGTCTTAACAACTAATATGGTGCAGGTTTTGCAAGAGCAATGTGAAGCTGAAAGTATTGCTCAGCATGGAGTTGAATTGCTATATGCAACTTTGACAAAGATATTTAGTTCACTGCAAAAATCATACAAGGGTGAATTTCATCAGGCTTAAATAATTTCTGTGTGATTTTAAATTAAAGCCTTACAATATTGATAATGATTTGCTTAATATAGAAAACCTAATCAAATAACTAGCAAATTCTTAGCTGATCATTCATTCTTCAGATCATCAGATGTCAACTTTATTATTGAAAAAGTTAATTTACTCTTTTTTAACCTCTTAATGATCAATGACTGAACAGGTCAAATTGTTGGAATTATCTACTGTCATGAGGCCACTACTCAAGCGGCGGGCAAGTTTAATGTGATCTTTACTCCTCACCATAATGCTCGATGGTTGGCAGAAACAAATGCATTGAATGCAACATTGCCAGAAGTTGTGCTGGTTAGGAGAACCCTTGCCTGGCTTACAGGAATTATATTGCTCGTTTCAACCCTTATAGGGGTAAGTATTTGGTGAAATAATTATACTAGTAAATAATAATATTATAATATTTGATTTAAAAAAAATGGAAATTTGAAAAGAAACACCTTTTCTGCATGGTTTAAGATATGTCATTAAGGCCGAGTTAAGTATAGGAAGACAATTCTTGGAAGAGATTTTTCTCATCAATTTCTGCTTTCCCCTTTCATTTTGATTGATAACCTTTCATAGAAACTATTTTAAAACTTATTCAGGAACAGATTAGTAGTGGTTGTTTCGAGTAGTATTTAAGAATTATTTTGTTTGGACGATGGGTGCAAGTATTGTAGATCCATCAGGATACTTCATTAATGATGCCATGGTGGATAGTTAATGTTGAGATTGATACATTATAGTATTGATTTATTTTTGTTTGCTGGCAGATATGTTATCTCCTGAACATGCCTCTTACAAGGGACACGCTTCTGTATTCTAATGTCAAGCTTGATTAGGCATGAATGCTTACCAAGACAAATCGTCTCAAGTCTCAACCAACGAAAGAGAACCGGGCTGCCATTGAACCTTGTAATTTGGGGGTCTTTTTCTTGATGCCTCTAATCTGTGTGCATGATTATATTATTCTTAAAGCATTATTCATAATGAGGTATTGGAAACTAGTCCAATCAGGATTTGGGTCTAGGGAATAGGGGATTATTGTATTGATGTTGTTTAAATGTGAAGCATTCTAGCCCGTGTTTAATCAGCACGTAGATAGTCATAGTAGATGTGTGATTATTCCAGCCATTTACAATAATGGGTGTACCCCGTGGTTGACATTTTGATCGAAATAGTTTCAATTGTACTGTATTCCTGTTTCTAAATAATTATCAGAGCATTATTTTCATATAACACGAGCTCACCATTTCTTGACATTGTTTTCCTCTTCTCTATGGTTGTTGACTGATGATGATGAAGCACGCAGCCTTGTTAATGTTTAATTTCTTCGGTAACACAAACCAGATAAGGTAAAAAAAGAAATAGACTTTTGAATGGGTTCTCCATACATTGACTGTTTTTAGATTAATCTTGTAAATATTTATCATTATAGTTTTGAAGACTTGAAGGTAGATTTAAGTCTTGGTCTGAATTCAAGTTTCACCTCTCTGATACAACGATTATGAGCAAATGCACTAGAGATTTTATAGTACTTTTTTCTGAAAGAGATTTTAGAGTACTTATTCACTCCCTTTAGTAAGTACTTCGATCATTGTTTGCATATTCGGAATCGTGGAGTTCAAATCAAAGCATCCATATTTCAATAACATTCGTCCAACAATTTGAGCTGTTGGATTGTTTGAGTCTAAACCACCACCGGCACCAGACACACTATGACCAAACCGATAATAAGTCTATGAATGTACAAATTATAAACATAATTTCTGTAATTTATGTATCTGAAATTTTATTACAGAACTTAAATTATGAATTTAGTTTTAATTTTGTAAACCGTTATCATATAAATCGGGAATTATCAAAAACAATTGTTACTCCAATATTAAAAATAATAAACAAATCTCTTATTTTTATTATGACATCCTGCAATTAGACTAATATCACAGTAGTGTATCATAAAGTTAGACTAAATAGATGATCATATTTACATAGGTTGTTGCATTTAAGCCTTGATAATTAGAAAATATTTAAGATGAAAGTATTTAATTAAATTTCAAAATTCAAGAATATTAGTATAGAAAAATATTCTTAGACCTCAATAACAAATGTCGTCAAGAAATATAAGCATAACTTAAGTTTATTGTTAAATACAAGTAGTATAAGAAAAATATAACTAATGGATCACATGAAAAAGAATGAAATTAATTAAATATATTTAATGTTAAAATATTTTAATTTAATAGAAAAGATTAACAAAAAAATTGACAAATAATATCATATTACATATTTTTTAAAAAAAATTAATAATTAAAACAAATTTGTCTAGTGCCCCCAAATTTTTTAAACAACTAGTGATTTGCTCCAACATTTACAAAAAATAATTGATAAGATTTTGATTATTTTCCTAATCATTTTTTCTTAACAAAAAAAGACACAGAAACCTCAAACCTGCATTTTGGAAGAGGGAAGCATGAGTGCATGAGGAAGAAGAAGAAGAACCCAAATGAAGAACCCCCACCTCTTCAATCTCCACCGCCACTTCGCCACCAAATACACCGCCAAAATCACCTCCACCACCGCCAAAGGCCGTACCCTCGCCGCGGAAGTAACCCCACCACCACCCCTGCCGTCGGACTCTCGCGGCTACCTACTCCCACGTCGCGACCTAATCTGCAAAGCCACCCAAATCCTCCTCTCCCCACCTCCTTCCACACTTTCCGACCCCTTCTCTGACCTCTCCGACTACCTCCACACCCTCTCCCTCTCCCTCACTCCCTCCGAAGCCTCCGAAATTCTCAAATCCCTCAAACGCCCCTCTCTCGCACTCAAATTCTTCCACTTTTGCCCCTCCCTCTCCCCCCATTTCCGCCACGAAAGCTTCACCTACAACCGCCTCTTCCTCATCCTCTCCAAGTCCACCTCCCCCACGCGCTTCGACCAGGCGCGTGAACTCCTCGACCACATGCTCCGATGCGGCGTCCGTGGCTCCATCTCCACCGTTAATATTCTTGTTGGGTTCTTTGGTAGTGGTGAGGACTTGGAACGCTGTGTTGGGTTGATTCATAAATGGGACCTTAGGTTTAATGCGTATACGTATAAGTGCCTTCTGCAGGCGTATTTGAGAGCCAGGGATTGTTCCAATGCGTTTCGGGTTTACTTGGATATGGTTAGACATGGTTATAAGTTGGACATTTTTGGTTATAATATGCTCTTGGATTCTCTGGCCAAGGATGAAAAGGTTTGCTTTTGTGTTGCATTCTTTGTTTTTGAGTTTTCTAATTGTTTGGATCACTCTATGGTTCAAGTTTAATTGTTTAGTGCAAGCTTGTAGCTCAGTTTAGTAGGTTGGAATTGGTGTTGATGGGCTATTTCAACTTTTTTGAATTTATTTTTTTTTTTTTTTGGATTTGGGGTATGTTAGGATGAACATAGCTTAGTGAATAAGTATTTATTACGGTGTATAAGTTGTTTTTATAATCAGTGAAGAAATAGGAGGGTTAAGGCATGTTTGGATTAATTTTGCCATAGGCAATTATAAGAGGAGGAACTAAGGTAGAACGAATTGAGCTTCTCCCATAAGCTAAAATCAGCTTATGTACTTAATTTATAAGAGGAGAAACTCAATTCATTTTACCTTCTTAATTTTGTCTTCTAAAATTGTTTAGGAGAAGTTAACCTAAATAGAGCCTAAATTGTTTTCCTACAAGTTAAAAGCTATTGTGGAGAATTGATTGGAAGAATATGAAAACATCTTATGGACATTTCATAGGTTATTTGCATAAGTTTTCTCAACCATTACTTACACAAGTGTTTACGTCATATGATAAGTCCAATTGAGCTGTGAATAAGCTCTTCTAAACAGACCATTATGTGCTCTTTTTTTTGTCTGAAATTTGCTTTGATATGTTGCCCTGTGGGCTCTAAGAGAGGCTTGGGTGGATAGATTGATAAAGATCTAATTGAGTTTCACTAGTTTTGTAAATTATTTTTGAAAAGTATATTTTACTTCTGTTGATCGTTTTCATCAGTTGTTGCATATATGCATTGTTTTGGCAGGTGGATGAAGCATATAAAGTTTTTGAAGATATGAAGCGGAGGCATTGTGAGCCTGATGTGTTCACTTACACTATTATGATCAGAATGACTGGGAAATCTGGCAAAACTGATGAGTCACTGGCACATTTTCAGGCAATGTTAGAGAAGGGGTGTACTCCTAATTTGATTGCTTACAATACTATGATTGAGGCGCTTGCCAAGGGGCGAATGGTTGACAAGGCCATCCTGCTTTTCTCAAAGATGGTGGAGAATGATTGTCAGCCGAATGAGTTCACATACAGTGTGATTTTGAATCTTCTGGTTGCTGAAGGGAAGCTTAATAAGCTAGACAATGTTGTGGATATGTCAAAGAAATATATTAATAAGCAGATATATGCATATTTTGTTAGGACTTTAAGCAAACTGGGTCATGCTTCTGAAGCACATAGGTTATTTTGCAGCATGTGGAACTTTCATGACAAGGGTGACAAAGATGCTTGTATGTCCATGTTGGAGAGTTTATGTAATGCTGGTAAAATGACAGAAGCTATAGACCTTCTGAATAAAATTCATGAAAAGGGTATAACCACTGATACTATCATGTACAATACAGTATTCACAGTTCTTGGCAGGTTGAAACAGATATCACATATTCATGATCTTTATCAAAAGATGAAACAAGATGGCCCCCCACCAGACATATTTACATACAATATTTTGATCTCCAGCTTTGGCAGAGCCGGAAGAGTAGACTTTGCAGTTAAAATTTTTGAAGAACTAGAGAAGAGCAATTGTACGCCTGATGTTGTTTCCTACAACTCTTTGATCAATTGTCTTGGAAAGAATGGGGATGTTGACGAAGCTCACATGAGATTTAAAGAGATGCAAGAGAAAGGATTAAATCCTGATGTTGTGACTTATAGTACACTTATAGAGTGCTTTGGCAAGACAGATAAAGTTGAGATGGCGAGTAGGTTGTTTGATGAAATGCTCACTGAAGAATGCACTCCTAACTTAATCACATATAATATTTTGTTAGACTGTCTTGAAAGGTGTGGAAGAACTGCTGAGGCAGTGGACCTTTATGCAAAACTTAAGCAGCAAGGATTGACACCAGATTCAATTACATATGCAGTGCTTGAGCGCTTGCAAAGTGGTGGTCACAGTAAGTTGAGATTTCGCCGGCAGAACCCAATTACAGGCTGGGTTGTTAGCCCTCTAAGATGACAGAGGAAACAAAATAATTGTTCATTCCTATCAAGCAGAAATCATTTGTAAGTAAGCTTTGTGAGGGATCTTCAAATGCTATTTAATCTTGTAGCTGTGTAGCTGAATGACATTTTATGGTTATGACCTTCTGAGAATTTGGTTGCGACCAGATGTGCTGCTTAATGTGCAGCAGCTATAGCATAATCCGGAATTGGAAGTGTTGCATGTTTGTTGGGTTACAAACAACTCAAGTTTTCTTGCACTGGGATTTGGGAGTTTCCACTTGGCAGTTCAATGAAGAGGGGCATCGATTCTTTGTTACAAATCTCTTTCTTATAGATTCTGGTAATTTAATTCCTGATAGGGTTCGGTTTCAAGCTCATACAAGATACATAATCGTAATTCTTAGGCAGGGGATTCCTATTTTCTGACCTCCCAAAAATAAACAAAATTGTTTGGAAAATACGTGCCAGTAATTTCTCTTTACGGAGAACTATCCATTCTTACATGAATAGTAGTTTTCCTTGGTTTTATATTGGTGATTCCTGAGCATTTAGCCATGTACTCTAACTGGTTATACATTCAATTCAAAAGCTAAAAGTTCGTTATCTTCAAGTTGAATAGTTTGAGGATGGAATTTTATAACGTACAGTGAAGGAACTGAGAAGAAAGATTCCCCCATTTTACACATTGTTTGCTTTATTTTCTGCTATTTATCCTTTATGAATTATGCTGCTGCTTTTTTTGACAAAACGAAGTATGCTATCCTAAGCTCAGACAAATCGGTTCACTGTTGTTCTGTGGCAATCATTCCGTATTTTTGAACCATCTAATAAAGCTTTATCTTAATATTATAAATTTCACGGTAAAAAGGTGGAGCTATGTACTAGCATAACCTTTCAACTCAGTACAAGTTACAAAAATTTTTAAAATTAAAAATATATTTAACCTTAAATAATTTTTAATTTTTATATCCTTAATCACCCTTAAGACACTATTAGCATTTTGCAAATTAAAAATATAAAATCATTCAATTTTCAACTTGGACGGAATAAAAACATCTATTAAATGGTGTCAAATATTTCTCAACCCGAGTTAAGATACTAGTTTACAAAACTTAACTTCGCTCTTAAACATTTGCAAGGCTTCTCCATACCCTTTAATTATGAAACTATTATTATTTCGATTACCAAACTATCCATCTTTGCCACATACTTTCTTAACCATGGTGAAAAAAGTACAGTGGAGCAACCTTATCAGAACAAATACATGGGATGCCTTGTTGATTTAGGCACTTGTATTTGTTTGCTATTACAGAAATATGAATCCAGCTATTGTTACATGAACTTGCAATGGCAACTTCGAGCTATTAATGACACCTAAATCTAGGTAATCCCATTAAGCAAATGGCTCTAGACTTGGCAAAAACTAAGGAGAGACAATGGATTGAAGCATCATATCATCTTGAAACCTGCTTGGCTTCGATGTCCTGAAGTCTCAAGGTAACTGCTCGTTTGTGGGCTTCAAGGCCTTCGACTTCAGCCATGGTTGCTACATATGGTCCAAGTCTTCTTAGACCTTCCTCTGTGAGAGACTGCACAGTTATGTACTTCATGAAAGAGTCCAATGACACACCACCATACATTCTTGCATAACCATAAGTGGGAAGGACATGGTTTGTCCCACTTGCATAATCACCAACACTCTCAGGTGTCCAAGGCCCTAAAAACACAGAACCTGCACAGGCAGTCACAGACATTTAGATCTAGGATTCTTGAATTTCCATGCCATCAAGGACACAAAATGGCAGTGACAGACGTTTCACATGTAGAAATCAAAAGGGAGAAACAAAAGGAAAATCCATAGGCTCTACCTGCATTCTCTATAAAACTCTCCCACTTTTCTGCATCCTTCACATTGATAATTAGATGCTCAGGTGCATATAAGTTTGAAAAAGTGATAGCCTGAAAGATGCAAATGCAAGTTTTACTACTGAAACCTCCAATAAAGATGGTAAGGTGATTTCACCACTATACTTCTAGTTGGTCAAGACAGGAACTCAGATAACAGGACTGACCTCAAGCATATCACGTGCATACACAATAAAACTGTGGCCCAGTGCTTTAGAGGCAAACTCGCCTCTTGGAAGACTCTGGCACTGCTTGCTTAGTTCCTCCTGTATCGCATTCAGATCCACACCATCTCCAGCAATCACAAGAACAACCTGACTATCTGGGCCATGCTCAGCCTGAACATTGTAAATGAGGTGCATACACGTCAGCAGTGTACAAGAAACCAAAATGTTAGGAATCATCTCGGAAGCATGCGTGATGTAGGCAGAAAAAAAAGGTATGATTTATCAGCCTCAAGTCATAGTTTGCCAGGACAATGGTGAAGCATGTCTGTTTGGGACTTTGAACATTATATTATATTTTTTATATGTTGGATATCGTTCATAGTAACACTAATAGTTTCTATTTAACATCTGGATTTTTGGCAGGTTTTGGGTCTTAGTAGAGGGAGGTACTATGATATCATTTGGGCTTTATCAGGGCTATTTTGGAAGATTTTATGCCTTAATTGAAGAACATCGCACCAGTAGTTTTGTCGAATGTATTTGCACATTCAATCTGGATCACAACCAAATTCTATTGATTCTATACAAACAAACAATTAATTATCATTTCCAGCATGCCGCACATATGAATTCATCATTTTGGAAAACTAACATAATGAAGAAACTAGAAAATAAAAGCTTTTAGAATAATGTATAAATTACACAAGAACTTGAGTTTTGCTTCTAAGAGAGTGATAAAGAAAGATTACCAATTTCCAGTATGAATGTAAATTAGTGAATAATATTTGTAAAGAAAATAGAGACATTTTAAAACTTGTTAAACCTGGGAAAGCAAATCAGCAGCTACATGAGAAGGTATTGCATGTCTGTCTGCAATGACCAAAACTTCAGATGGACCGGCCGGCATGTCAATTGAAATCATGGCTTCACTGTTCTGCAGAAGATTTTCAAAAAGTAAAGAAATGCATAAGATTGAAGATCCAACAAACAAAATGCAATAGTGTACACAGATTCAGAAATTTTAATGTAAAATATAAACATGCCTACTTGAAGTATCATTTTTGCAGCTGTGACATATTGGTTTCCAGGGCCAAAAATTTTTTCAACCTGCAAGTTTCATCACAATTCACAATTAAAAATGATCAAAGAAGTATGAAGCTTTTCGAATACGGTTCAGTCACAAGATTACAAAATCTAATTACGTGTTTTAGGATAGGTTGGATAATCTATCATGGAATGAGTTTCACTATATTTAATTATGAACTGCAATGCTATTAGAATATGATAACTAAATTACTAATATAGAAACAGAAAATAAATAATAAGAAAGAAATAAAGCTGAATCCATTAACTATCAATAGAGAAACAAACAATAAAGATGAGGTCAATGAGAAGCTACCCACCTTTGGACAAGTTTCTGTTCCCCAAGCCATAGCAGATATGGCCTACAATGAAGAGAAATATCATATTAATCCCAGTTTAATTTATAATGAATGATACAAATATACTAGAGAAAAGCTAAATCTAAGGATACTAGATTCAGATAACAAATATATTAGAAAAAAGCTATCTTATACTATCATGCTTCAAACCTGTGCTCCTCCAGCTTTGAGAATGTGAGTCACACCGGCTTTCTTCGCACAATACAGTACCTCCTGCAGGAAAACATTGGTCAGACCAAGAACATCACAACTATAATTTTCAAACAAAATAGATAAATACCTTGCATGTAGTGCCATCCCGAGCTGGTGGATTCGCAAGAACAATAGTTTTACATCCTGCAATTTGTGCAGGCTGTCATACAAAATAATTAACCATCAGCAAAATCTGGCAAGAAAAATATCAATATACAATATCAAAATCATAGAACATTGAAAGACATAAGAGGAACTGAAATATCTATTCAACTTACAACTGCAAGCATCAAAGCTGTTGAAGGTAATACAGCAGTTCCCCCTGGAACATAAAGACCCACGGAATTAATACTTCTTGCAACTCTCTTGCATTGGACTCCCTGGGATTTTTGGAAAACTTAAGATTCACATAACTAAGATATTGGTAACACTAAGAACCCAAGAACAAACAAACTTGTAGCCAAACAACATGACATAACCAAGGACATAAAAACATAAAAGGACAACTGAAAAAGCTAATATATCCATTTGATCTTTCTAGTATTATTTAACTATTCCAAGATAATGCTGCAAGACTTAGCTATATTAACTACATCCTACCAGTAAATATTTCAAATTTGACTTAATAACGCACAACAAATTTTATGCCAAGTATCAATTCCCTTGAATCATTAAGCCCCTGGTTTATCATCCAACCTAGCTAGCCTAAAAGCAAGAACAAGCATTGACATACTTTCATTTTCTCAACACTCTTCTCAGGCGACTTCTGAGCAGCATGAAATGCATAAATATTGTCGTAGGCAACATCAAAAGCTTCCCTGATAGGTGGATCAAGCTGCAAAACAAAAGGCACAAAACAAGGATATAATATAATCACATGGTCATAAAAACAGGAAGTGAATCATAATAAAAGACATATCTTCAAAAACAAATAAATAAATAAATCCTCAAAGCAATGTATGCTGTATGCATACCAAAACAAACATACCACAGGTTCAGGGAGGTCCGAAACAACCTCAACTATCTTATCCAATTCAACTTTGTCAAACTTCGAAGTATACCTACAAAACACAAAGGTGAAGAAGTTACAAAGACAAAGAAGTTAATTTAGAATTTAGAAACCACACAAAACAAGAGCAAATATAACAATAATTCTGTTTAGATAAACTTTTCATAAGCACTTTAGAAGAACAAATAGAAAACAAAAATGAAATAAGCTTCTTCTAACATAAGCTAGCTTGTAGAATCACTCTCACATTAGCTTCTCCAAAAACTTATTTTTTATTTATGTATAAGCTAATTTTAATTTATAAAAAAAGCCTATTTCATTTTTTGTTTTCTTCTTAACAAAATCATTCACAAAAATGAGATTGAAAGAAGAGGAGACAACTCTTTAACTGCAGCATCCCCTCTTTTGTGAACATCATCGACAATGGGGTTGACCTGAAAAGGGAAAAATGAAAAAGCAACGATTTTGAGAGTGACCCATTTGAAAACAAAGGAAAAGAGAAAAACCCAATACCGACCACACTGAAAATGGAAGAGAAATCGATGCGGGGTCGACTCTTAAGGCTCTGAAGTTCAGAGGGAGAGAGGTTGGACAAGCGATACGAGTTGATAGAAATGGAACACCGTATTACTGTGGGGCGCGTGGCACCGAAACGTGGCTTAGCAGTGTTGTGAATCCGAATCAAAGAGTGGTTCCAGTTAGAAGCTGTAAGCGCAGATTCCATGGTCTGCGTATGGAGTTGCAGTGAACTGAGAGAGACAACCCTGTTATGTTTGATTGCCTCTTCGCTCTGGTTTAAGGTTAAGGTTTTCTTTTTTTCTTTTTCTCTTATGGTTTCATTTTTTTTTTGTCCTATAGTTTTTCAAATTTTCAATTTTAGTGCCAATAATTGTATGTGTTAATTTAGTTTTAGTAATTTATTTTTATTCTTCTTTGGTATTAGTGACTCTATCAAAATTTTAATTGGCAGACTAAGGATAAAAAAAATCAACAGGAATTAAAATAATGACTTATAGATTATAGAATTAAAAGGAAAATTGTCTAAAATTGTAAGGGTCAAAAATTAATTAAAATTAATAGTTATAAATATATATTTATTTGTTATTTTTATTTAATTTTTACTTAAATAAATCAATTTAATGTAAATAATATTTATAAAAAATCATTTTAACTACTATTATTTATAAAATATATTTTGAAATAACCAAATTAAAAAATAAAATTAACATTTTATATTTATAACAATTTATTTACTTAATTGCATCTTTATACAATTACTTATTTTTAATTATTATTCTTTATATGTGATTTTTAATGTCAATTTCTAAGAATATAGAGTCATAAATGTTTTTACATTAACATGTGATAAACTATTAAGAAAGAATACACGGGGTAAAAAGAAAAAAAATTAACATTGTGATAGGAATCAAAATTTAATAATGTGTAATTGATATTTTAGTCTCTATCATTTATATTTTTCCTTTTTAATCCCTGTCACCAACAACTTTATAATAATTTTAACCGGAAGAGCGGAAAAAAATATAAACTACATGAACGATACTAGCTTCTTATTAACCATAGGGACTAAAATGGACAATTTGTAAAACTATTGGGGAAAATAATTGAACTTTTTTCAAAATATTTGCTTTAAGGTTAAGTTGATAGTGATTTTCTTTTTTAAGTCACGGTGTCATGCATACAAAATTATTTATTTAATTTGTAATTTAAAATAATAAATTAAAGTTTTTGAATTTACAAATAAGATTCAACAAAAGGAATTAATGAAGTATGAAAATTTTATTTCACTAGAATACAATTACTTTTATTATTTATATTAAAATAAAAAACTGGTTTTAAACGTTAGATTTAATTATATATATAAATCTAATAAATTGAATTTACATTTTGTTATTATTATTATTAATTATATTTATCAGACATATATATTATACAATTAATATTTTATTAAATATTGATTTTTTTTTTGATATTTGATCCATGATGGATTGGGTTATTTATAAAAATTTATTGTGGGATAAGTTATATTTGTGATATTCATTATCATCAAATAATTTTATTCTTTTGACTCTCTCACTAAATAGAGAGAATAATTATTTTTCACATCATATGAAGAATAAAATATAAGGAATAAATTATCATGGATAGTCGGGTGCGTCCTCTTTTAACCGAGTAATCATTAGATAATTTAATATGTCATGTCATTGTAACATATGTATGTATGCTTTAGAGAAAGAGTTTTATCCCAATTTTATTTATCAATGACAAAGAGGACAATGTCTCTCATATTGGAAGAATAAAGGATGTCACGTAAATTTATAAACACACGTAGTGCCTTCAAGTGGTAATAAGTCATAAGTCTTTTGGAGAAAGTCCAAAAGCAAAACCATGAGGGTTTAAGCACAAAGCGAACAATATCTTTTCATTGTGGAGATACATGTGTGTGAATCCCGTGTAGATCAGGTATACCTACTTTGTAGGGATCCCTTCTCTAATATTATCTCTTGTAGGGAGAGGTTTAGTGATATATCATTAATATAAAGGATGTCACACCTCCGTTGGAAAGAGGTTATGTAAGGGCTTAGGTCCAAAGTGGACAATATCTTATCATTGTGGGGAAAGAGGTATTGGGAGAACTTAGATTCAAAGCGAACAATATCTTACCATTGCAGAGAGATAATATATCCTCCTCGTGTCATTCATACTTATATTCCTTTTTTTGTGATATTATAAGAATGATGTAAAAATTAACGTAATTTAAGCATTTTATTAAAAACAGGAAATTGATACGTTTTCTTTAATAAATTAACATCTGATTAAAATTATTAATTTTTATAGTTTCTAGTGTATATGTAAGTGGAAAATTCTTTATGGGAAAATATATCAAAATGAGAACTTGTGTAATCTTTATGTAAAATTCTGAGAAAGAGCCAATACAAATTGAAATATTTTGCTTCTACACTTTTGTTAACTTCCAATCTTTCTTCCAATATATATTTATTTTCTAAATTTCTTCTTAAAAAATGTCAATTCTATACATTTTGTCTATCCAAATGAAAGAAAGAATGCAGGGTCATGAGGAATTGAGGATCCAACCGTTCAAATCGAAGCACAATCAGAAAGCATGAATAGGAACAAACAGAAGTATAATTTTGTTTTTCATTGATTGTAGAAGGATAAGTGCTTAACATCAGTAATGAAACTAATGAATTGAAGCACAATCTGAGAGTGTATCAGAAACAAGCACTCTTCCAGTTTCAATACAACTGAGGGAACTATTTTACAGTATTGGCACAAAATGAACATGGATTCACAGTTGTTGTTACAACATACAACTACAACAATAAGAGTATGAATGAAAGAATAAGCTATATTACTGAACAAAATTGCTCCAATAAATGCTATTCATGATCCTGGACCTAAGCCTATAAAGTCTTAACAATGTGATCCTTCTCCATTCATATAAGGAAACTTGTGTACAGCCAAATAAATCTTAGGCAAACGTCACGGATTTCCAGGGAGAAGAGTAATGTCCTGAAATACCTGTAACCTGTTTCTCCTTGTTATTTTCTTCTCCCCAGTCAATGAGTCCCTTTCCTTTGCCAGATTTCTGCAGCTTTCAGAGTTTGAAGCCTTATTTAGTGATTTTGATGCACAAATGAAATATTTTGATTCCGAAGACAGTTCTGGATTGAAACACAAAGAACGCCTCACAGTTGGATTCCTTGACAAAATGCCATTCCCAGATGCATTATTATATTCATCTTTCTGGTTCACTGATTCAAGCCTTTTGGTAGAATTTTCAGTCTGGTTCTGTAGCCAAGGACTTTGATACATTATATTGGAGTCTTCATTTTCGTCATTAAACACTTCTGCAGCATCACCATCAAAATTTATGTATTCACTAAAGAAGTCATTTTCTTCATTTTGTTCCTCTTCTACTATGTCAGCCCAACTCTTCTTCTCAGGTGGTTTTCTGTTTCCCAAAGCCAATTCATTGGCACCATTCATAGCCATGACATGTGATTCTGACAGTGTATAGCTATAGCTACTGTCATCTGCAGCAGATTTCTCCTTCTCAGTAAACTGCATGGCTGTTTCTGTATGCAAAGTGTGCGACGAATCAGAACTCATTACCGTATCTTCTTGCTTTAGTACAGGAGGATCTTCCAATGTCCTCCATTTTCCATTGGCAGGTGAAAGCAAACCATTCTCTCTTGAGTTTTGTAGCCTTGTCACATGTTTATCACTTGGAGGAGTACCAAATGAAGGTTTAGAATCTGAATGAAAATCTCCCCAAGTTTCCCTTCGGTATCCATTATTGAAGCCCCATGAACATCTTTTAGGCTTTGTGCAAGAAAAATTCAGGTCCCTTCTACCAGGATCAGGGGACTGGTACAATCTCCTCCTGGCACGAGATGCATCCCTCTCAGATGTCACAGACCGGTTTTCTGTCCTACTCTTAACACTATCAGAGCTCTTAGCAGATGAGTTTTCAAAGCTTCGTGGAGAACACTGTGACACACTAGTCATTGAAAATGCTTTATTCTCGGATGACTCTATCTCAGCCAGCATCTCAGAAGCGCGTTCATATGATTTAACAAAAGAATCATCCATCTTCCTATTTCTTGTTGCGGTGGTTACTGCCTGCAGTAGAAACTTAGCTTCTTTTATCCTGTTTAGATGCATCAAACATATTGCTAAATTGCACTGCTTGTTCCTATCAACCTCAAAAGACAGTGCTTTTCTGTAGAAACAAACAAGGAACTGTTACTTTTCTCTTACAAAGAAAAATAAAACATAAACTCCATTTTGGTACTTCCATCTTAAAAGCCAGCTGCCACGCACAACCCAATAGGAACAATTTCAGCGCCTCACCTATAATGTTCTTCAGCAGTTTTATAGTCTTCTTTTTGCAAGTAAGCCCATGCCAAGTTCCCCAATATCCTACATTAATAGAGAGACATTCAAAGTAAAGTTACATGGCTCATAAACTAGGTATATAAGTACAAAAAGAGCATGGATGAAAAACAGACCTTGATATCTCTTGCTCGGCAGTTATTTGAATCTTCTTTCCTTGTGATCTTGCTTGTTTTGTAGTCCTTCCCACAAAGGTGATGCCATCTTCAATTTGCTTCAACTTGTGATGAAGCATGGCAATCTCTTCATCAACCCTTCCTGATCTCTATATACATTCAACAAACAACAGTCATATCCCACTAGTTAAGATGTAACAACATACACACAACAAAAATTGTTTAACTCCATTAGGTGAAGTGTACCAACATACACAAGCAATTAAACGTTTAATTCAGTTAACGGCACAAAAAAACACCGACAAGAAACCAGGTTTTACCTTGTATAGTTCGACTAAAATGTTGTCAAGAGAATCTTGAGAATCTGAAGGACAAAGATGACGAAAGGATCTGATAGCTTCAATCGCCTCATCTGACCTATTCAATTGCTTCATAACCAATGCCATATCTTTCAAGGCACTTTCCACACGATCCCCGGCATTGATGGCAGCCCAGAACAACGAAATTGCTTTTGCCGGATCCTTATCCACTAACTGTAAATGAAGAATTCTTATTCACAATCATTGCACAAAACCCATGAAAGAAAATAAACCAACAAAATCCCTTTACAATTCAAAACCATTGCATAAACATAACACCATGAAGCAGTAACCATAGACCCACATCAATTCCATACATAACCATTACTTAGACCCTCAAATCCCATCATATAATAATCAAATTCATAACTCACAACCAAAATAATAAAAGATCAAAGAAACAAAGCAATGTAGCAGAAAAGAAACAAATTAAAAAACTTCCTTCCCACCACAGAAAATTCAAGACCAAGAAATGAAGGAACACGCAAACAAGAACAGCACAGCCCAGAAGAAAAAACATTCAAATTCAACTCAGAAAACAAAAACAAAAATGTTACCTGAACTTGCTTGGCCTTGACGTAAGGTGAGTCCCCAGCAGGAACCTTGTGAATTATATGAAAAAGATCACTTTTATTCACTGAGCTTGGTGATTTTTTTCTCTCCGAAAATGGTCTTGACTTACAAGACGGTGGCAGCGGCGGCGGCGTCATAAAGCACCTTGCCGGAGAACCTCTTTCATACATCATTGTGATAAGAACTTTCTTAACCAGAGAATGTTAAGATCAAAAAATAACTAAGGGAACCCCACTTCTTCTTTTTTTTCTTTTTTTCCTCTTCTTGGGTGTGAAAGTGGAAGAGATAAAGAGAGCAAATCGGGCAGGGAAAAGCACACTAGCAATCAGTGTTTCTGTTGCATGGCAACTTCCGCCCAACAACATTTTATATTTAAAATAAAATATTTGGCGGCTCATTTGATTTTTAACGGGAACTTTTCAGTTTTTTTCATCAAAGAAAATGCTTGTGGAATTTTGCTTATGTTTGACCTAATAATACTAATACTTGTCTGTGTTTGTCCGTGTGATTTTATATTTAGTGTTATAATATTTATTAGTGTAGTTTATTTCGTGATTTTACTTTATTATTGTTTTTTCAATAATTTATGAATAGAGTATTTTTGTGAGTTATTTTTTTTTAAATAGATCTAATGAATTTTATCCCTCTCATGTTAAAATTTATTTATATTTGTTTACTCTATATTTATATTTATATATATATATATATATATATATATATATATTACTCTCCAAAATTTTAGATTACCCTACATTACTTTTAATGAGAGAGAAAGGTTTTATTTTACCTAACAGTCCATTTTCTAACCGTTTCAATGGAAAGAGAAAAGAAAATGAAATGAGAAAAGGTGAAAGAAAAGATGGAAAGGAAAGTAGCCGTTTTATAATTACTAGCCGTTGGCGTTACTGGGCCACTCTTTCTCTTTTGAGTCTGTGCTTTTTCGTTGGGCCCGTAATAATCCAATAGCAATAGTTTTTTTGTACACCGTACATTCTTCTTCTTGCACCCCATTTTATAGGGTAAGCTCCATTTAACCTTCATTAAACAATTGCCCTCTCACTCACCCACTCTTCTCACATACCAGCTAATTCCAAATTTTTTATTTTACAGCTTTGGATTTCTTGTTTTTGTAGTTCCAAAAATTTGTAAGGCATTTTTGTGTCTTTTAGTGATTCGTTTTCTATAAAATAAAAAACAAATTTAAGGACACTTACATATTTTAAAAAACCAAATTTATATGAATTTCCGAAACCCAAAAATGAAATTTACAAAATAACTAATCATGTCTTCTAATTAGGGGAAATTATGTCATTATTAAAAAAATAGGTGTGCAAATGCAAGAAGAAAAACTTCAATAACAATAATCACTTAATAATTTCAAATTTAAGTGTGTTGATTTCATTTATAGAAAAAGGGGGAGAAAGAGATTACGTGGGTGATGTAGAACTCATCTACAGTGAGGTTGAACTTTGCATGATAACTTGTATAAAAGCACACAAATAAAAAGGAAAAGAAACATGAAGATGTAGAGGTGAATGTATATAATGTAATGGTTGTGTTTGGATAATAGATTTTAATTAGGGTTAAAACTCAAATATTTTAATTAAGAATTTAAGATAATTAAAAGTAATAGAATTTTAAATTTCATTCGTAAAGACACAAATATACAAGAAGAAGGTTGAATTGTGTTAACAAAAAATTTCGCATGTTTTTTAATTAATTTTATAAACTTAGTTTGCATAAGTTAGACTTAAACGGTGATGAAATAAATAAGTTTTAAAACTTAATTCAATTAAATCCTAGTTACTAACAATAGATACAAAGAAGAAAGGGAAACACATATGATTTATAGTAGTTCATCTTATATAATACTATGTCTAGTTTCTTAACAAAATTTAAAGTTTCATAGTATTATTTGACCCTAGTAACTCCGGGATAAACTAGTATAGTTTGAAAACTAACCTCTTCAAACTAAACCAAATAAAGTATTATTTGAAACTCACCTCTTCATGATAACAACATCATATATTCTTTGAGTACAACCTCGTCAAACTTAGTATCACAAAGAGTGGATTTTTACAAAGGTTTTGTCTAACAAGGAGATTTAACCTCTACGCGGAGAGGAATTGTACAAAGAAGCACAAAAATAGACTTAGATACAAAGAAAATAAATGAACAAGAGAGAAATAGAGTCTTGAGATCTTTTAATTGTAGTGTTCTCACCAACTTGAGTTCTTTGAACTTGAGTCTTTATATAAAAAAAAAAATAAAAAAATTGGAATAGTCATTAGATAAACCTAAATTTAAATCTTCTTTCTTTAACATCGAAAGGATGTAATGTTCATCGACATTTAATGGAAGACAAGCCTCATGAAGACATATTTGTAACCATTGCTTGCAAGTCGAGCACCTAGTAGCTGAGCACGAACTGTAACGAGCTTTGCCTTTCTAAGCTTTCACTCACTTGTTTTAGAAGATGTATTTTTGAATAGAGAAGTATGTGTAACTATTAAAACTGATAGTACTCCATCCTATTTATAGATCTCTCCATCACAAAATCTTAATCAAAGCATAATCAATTGAAGTTGGTTACTGAACATTGCACAAAGGGAGGTTGAATGTGCGAGTTAAATGTACTATATCTAGAAAGGCACTTTCTTATATATCTCAGCTGAGGATCACGACTTATTAGAAGTGAATGAGTGATTATAACTAAACGTATAATTGTTGACTGAATATCAAAATTTAAATATAATTTTTCTTTAAAACAAATTTAACTTAACATCATTTATATATTAAAGATTTAAAATTTCTTGTTTTTTAATTTCACTCCCCGTTCTCTCCCTCCTCTTCATAATATTTCCTCTCATTTTTTTTTCATATTTGTTCATCTCCTTTTCCCATTACTTGATGTCTTTTATCAAAATAATTAATTTATAAATAAAAGAAATTTAATTACAAATAATTCAATTATTTTTATTTTAATTTTTTGAGATCGTAAAATTTCTCCACCCAAACATACTTTTTATTTTAGGTTTACAAATTTAGAAGCTTTAAATTTTTATTTTTTGGATAATGTATATATGTGTAATGGATTTTATTTTTCGGAAGGTGTATAAATAATATTTATATTATTTCATACTAAAATAGCATGTGAAAAACCTATTATATTCCAAGTTTCATACACAGCTAAACGGGTTGAGAAAAATTTCCAACTTTAATCATAACTAATATTCACTTATTTGATGGTGTTGTAGGATAAAATTGTAAATACCTTTTACTCAATGTTCTAGGTCAAGATCTCGTGCTCAAGTGTAAGGAAAGATTCTTGGATAGAAAGATTCTTGGATAGAAAGATTGATAAGGAATAAGTTTAAAACAGAGAATGAAGAATAATAATAAAAGAGATGAATAAGAAAGGAATATTAGGTTCATAATTTCTTAATTTACCTTTTTTTAATTTCAAAATGTTGATTTAATTTTTTTAAATTTAATGACCATAAATTAAAAATCTCACTTACAAACACCTTTTAATTAATTAATACTTATATAAATAATTTGAAAGATAAATTAATTGAAAAGAAAATTTAAAAAGCTAATACTCACTTATTTGATGGTGATGTTTATGAAATGATGGGACAAAATTATAAATACCTTTTCGTTAATGTTTAACATGAAGGTCTTGGACTTTATAGTGGTAAGGAAATATTCTTCTATGATTGATGGCACATAAATTGATAAAAAATAAAACTGAAATAGACAATGAAAAATAATAAGAAAAAAATGAATAATAAAAGAAAAATGAAGTTCATTATTTTTCAATTTACCCTTTTTAATTTCAAAACATTGATCTACATTTTTTTTAATTTAATCATCATAAATTGAAAATTTCACTTAAAATCCCTCAATTAATTAATACTTATATGGAATAATTGAAAAGAATGGAGTATAATTTTAAAAATATTTTATCTTGATTAATTAAAAAATATAAAAATTGACTTAAAATAAACTTATGATTTCCTTTTAACATCTCCTTATTACATTTATTTATTTTTTCTCTCTAAACCATCTCTATTTTGGGTAGATACCAATGCATATTCTTATTTAAGCACTTTCATGGATTTACATTCACTGAAAGCAGGAGAAAAAGTAAAAAAAATAACAGTGAAAAACTATATACATGTACTCATTTTAACGTTCGTTCAAACTCAAAATTCTCAAACTACTTAAAATTCTCTGCTATTCCAACATTTTTTTCTGTGTCATTAGCAGAATCATCTCTGAATAGCCATTAATATCATCACACACCAAACAAACCAATTACCTACCCTAAAATTTGAAATATTACTCCATGTGCCATGGAAGATAATACGTTAAAATATTGAGAAATGGTGGAATATTATTGAGATTTATTATATATATATATTTATAAGAATAATTTTTTACTTTAATTTATGCTATTTACAAATGATTAATTATGAAAAAATATATTAAATCAATTAATTATGAATTAAATATTTTAATATTAATTATTTTATTGATGATAATTTTTATTGCTGTAATTAATTTTCCTTCTTTCTTAAAAAAAATAGATAAAGATAATAATTTTAATTTTTTAAATAAATTCAAATTTTCAATAAATTGAGTGTAAAATATAAGATATTTATAAAAATATATATGAAACTTAATTAATTCTTAAATTTTATTAAGGGTAACATAGAAAAAGTAATAATTCAATTATAAAAATATAACAAATAATTTTATAAATTTAAAAGATTCAAATTATCTAATAGAAAATAAAAAAGAATTATGAGAATCTCCTAGATAATATATATATATATATATATATATATATTCATTTAAATATTTTGTTCTTCCTATTATTTTTCATCAGTTTTACTTATTATTTATCATTCTCAGACTTACCTAACTAAATTTGGGTTAAAGTTGAATTAATAATACATAAACAATTTTATACACAAAATACCCTCACTTCTGTGTATGAAAACACTTTTCTTTCTCTTTCTATCCATTTACTATGACACCTAATATTTCTTTCCGTAAATAGACATGAAAGTTGAATCTTTTCATGTATATATGATATAATATTTCTCTAGATTTTGATTTTTACACGGTTTCATTTTTTCTCTTTTCTTACCATATTTATTAACTTTTATTTACATAAATATTTTTCACAAAATCGTAATTAAGTAAAATAAAATATTTCATAAACTAAAATAAATCTTCATATAAATTAAAATTCAATTTTTTTAAAATTAATATTTATAGATATAAATTAATTTAGTATATAAAATAGTTTATAATATTTTTTCTTCCTTTTTTCTGAATTTCTCTTTGAAATATAGTTTTTCCATTTCGATTAGGTATCCATAGTTTATTTTCCGTCAAAAGTTGAAACTTTTCTTTACCGAAGAGTTTCAATGGAATGGGTGTGACTCACCCAATGTGCCTTTTTGTGCCACATAATATAATTCCTTGTTTCCGAAGCTGCTTCGTTAACAAGCAGTGTCACTGTACACTGTGCACATTCCACTCACTCTACTATTTGATTCGCAAGATACTACACAGATTTCACATCCACTAGCTCTCTCACTCTCACTCTCACTCTCACTCTTGTTCCTTATTTCATTGAGAGCTTCAGAGCATACAATGTCTATAGTTCTATTTCAAGTTTGATTCTTGGACTACTTGGTTAAAGAATATAAGCTGTAGCAATTTATGTTAACTAGGATTCCATCCTTGGAAGGTAAAGTTAAGAACTTTGTCATTACCCTTTTCACAATATGTGTCTGTGAGTTCTGGGTTTAATTATTGTTGTTGTTTTGCATCTTCCAAGTATCATTTTTGTAATGGGGTGTTTTTCTTTCCTTTTAATTTGAATGCAGGTTGATCAAGAGGGCAAAGGAATCATGGAAGAGGCACTCTCAATGGAATTAGATACCCAAACCCAGGAGCAGAATGTTACTCCTGATGTTCTTCCATTTGCTAGAAGGTGAGTTTAATGTGCAGATGTTGTTGTTAACACTTAACATTAACACTTCTAATTTTGTGTTGAGTGCATTGTTGAATATATTATTGTTGTTAGTTATTATGATCACTTTCGTATTGGTTTTGGATTAATGTTTTTGTTTTGTGTTTTTGTAGCTATCAACTTGAAGCATTAGACAAAGCAATTCGTGAGAATACCATAGTGTACTTGGAGACTGGTTCAGGCAAGACTTTGATAGCCATAATGCTTCTACGCAGCTATGCTCATCATCTGCGAAAGCCTTCTCCTTTCATTGCAGTGTTCTTGGTTCCCCAAGTTGTGTTGGTACCTCAAGTATGCCACTTTCTCTCTTATGATACCTTTTGCAAGTTTGAGAGGCATTATTTGATTGCCGTGTGCTGGTTGAGGAGCTATGTGATGAATCAGTACTTTCTTTCACTGTGTTTTTTGTATTCATTGTCTTTTATTTTGTTGTTTTTCATTCACTTGTGAATTTAGCAAGCTGAAGCTGTGAGAAACCACACCGATTTAAAAGTGGGAGTGTACTGGGGTGATATGGGAGTTGACTACTGGGATGCCGCTACATGGAAACAAGAAATGGAGAAACATGAGGTGAAGGTTTTTGCATTTCTGTTAGGACTAAGAGATGGCCTTGTTAGTTTTATGAACCTGCTTTGCTTAATCATAATCCATCATTTGTATCATGTGTGATAGCATATTTCTGTTTACCCTTGCTTGAAAAGTTGGCTGAATATGTATTTCTAGTTTGGTAATTACAGAGGATGATTACAGATCACATATATAGACTGCATCTACTATAATTAAGGAATTAGAAGAGAATAAAAACTGTACAAATCAAGTCTAAACAAACCAGTCCTAATCATGGAAATAAACAATTATGGTAATTATACTACACAATAGCCCCCATTGGGTGTTTGTTGTTTTCAGTTTCTGAACTCAATATGCTTACAAAATTTATCTCCCTTGACAGTTGACACCTCAGACCACTTTCCTAGGGAACAAGAAATGCTTCATTTTCTTCATTGATTTTATTGATGCACATCTGGCCACAAACTCTTTTTATTGTTGTTTTTTGGAATTTCTTTCTTGCATATTGTCTACTTTTGGCATTTTCCTCTTTATTTGTACCATTTTTAAGCTCATAGTATGATTAAACATAGTGTTTGACCTCTATCTTTATGCGTCTGAAATTTTTTGTATGCTGCATGGATAGTTGGCAATTGATGTCAGTGATGCTTTTGAATGTATAGGTGCTTGTCATGACTCCTGCAATATTGCTGAATTGCTTGAGGCATAGCTTCCTTAAACTGAAAATGATTAAGGTTTTAATAATGGATGAATGCCATCATGCTAGGGGCAAACACCCTTACGCCTGCATCATGATTGTAAGTATTATATCCTCTCCATGATTCTCTAGTAACTGGTTTGTGAATTTGAATTTCTTACTAATGCTTATCATGATAATATATTTGAGTTGTGACTTCTTCATTAATATGTTGTAATATATCTATATCTTTAACCTTTCTAAGTCATTGACATTAAATATTCACTTTTTATTGGGTAATACAATGAAGGCCAAAGATTTGTGGACAGGGGAAAAGAGGGACATTAAACACTACACCACCAGGCTAGTGTACAGACTGGGTGGGGTGATGTGTAAGCTGAGATTGATTAGTGACAGTAGCTCTAATTCTATGACATGCTTACCTTTAAGAACAGAAGACCATCCATCCATGTGTGTGTCAACTATCAGATTTATAAACAACTCTTATAAGAAGTTTGTTACAGCTATATATGCAGTGAGCACTCATCTTGAGAAACTATCTAATGAAAAAGAATTTTGGTCCATTCATAGATTCCCTTAGCATTTATTTTTATAACTTGAGCTTCTCTTGACATTAACATCAAGCACTTATGCAGGTGTTTTGGTTAGGCTATGAAAGTGGCTTATGAATTATATATTTTTTTGGCTTATTTGAACAATGTCCACTCTGAATCTTATCAAATAAGCTTATGTGATAAGCTCTTATTGAATAATCGTTTAATTAAACTGTTTTCCCAAACATTTCATTGGTTGCAATATGTTGTTGTATAAATTGCAGTAAACTTGTGGTGTTAGTAATTGATCTGGACTCTGAACTGCTACATTTTTCAAAAATAATATGAAAAAGCACTTGTTGTTGAACATAAATTTTGTGGATGTAATAAGGTTATGTAACCAGATTCATGGCTTCTGAAAATTTGTTGTACCGTTGAACATCTCACTTCAAGACACGAGATTATAATTTGAATTGGTGACTTTGTTCAGTAGTATTGTGTTTTTTCTGGTTTTATTTTGTTCTATAAGAGTCGTAACTTATTTTGTTTGAAAATTATTAAATCACAATCAAGTATTTTAAGTTGCTGTCTTGCATCAGTATCATGAGGTTGTAATTTTCATTGTGGAATTAGTGTGTTAACTTTGTAAGATGTGATTTCATGCAGGAGTTTTATCATCACCAGTTACAGTCTGGTATCTCTGAACTCCCTCGAATCTTTGGGATGACTGCATCTCCAATTAAGTCAAAAGGTATACAAACCTTGATAAAGTTTATGGCTCCTTCCAGTACTAATTTTTTTTTTTCCCTCTCAAATGTTGAATTCCCTTTTCCTTTTATTTTTTTTCTAATCCAGTTGGAAATTCTGAATCATCCTGGTCAGAGAATATTCAGAAACTAATAACTCTAATGCATTCAAAGGTTGTTTTTCATTTTCTCCCTCTCTTGAGCAGTTTTTCTTGCATGCTTCTTCCTGCTCATGGTATTACTTTGGTTGAATACTGTCTGCTATCTTCTTGGTATAATTGTATAAACATTGTGGGAAGTAAAGATTACCATATTCAAATACATTACAAAGACTATTGATAGGGCCTCCAAGTGACACACTTTATGGCCAGATGTATCAAAATGATTAAATTTATGTTAACTTATTCGAAACTTTGTAGTTATTTCTAGTAGTAATTTTCATAGTTTTAGGAAGCAGTTGTGGCTGTTCAAGACTTTTAATGTTTACATGCTTGGAAGTATTGGAAGTTGGAACCTATACCTATTCTGGGCAGTTATTTCTTTATTAATTTGAAAATATGAGACAATTTGGTTAGAATAATGTATTCTTACATGATTAATACCCGTTTCTGTTGATGTACAAACCATGTGGTCTTGCTATGTGTTATTTGTTTGACAAATATTTTGAAATGAAGGTATATACATGTGTAAGTGAAGCTGTCATCACACAGTTCATACCAACATCAACACCAAAGTTCAAGTTTTACAGGCACGATGGAGTTAAATTTGTATCATTTGAAGAATTAGCATCTAAACTCAAGATGTTAAAAGAGCAGGTGTGTACATTTAAGGATATCAGTTTTATTGAGTGATATATTGTGGTTGAGTCGATTCTGGATTGCCAATCGTATCATCTTCCCGTATTTAATAATTAGTCAGCATCACACTTTGATTTTAATTTAGTGTTACTTTGTAAGTTCTGTATTTGTTTTGCCATAGTTTATTATTTCTTGAGGTTATTGTCAATGGATATTCTGTTTCGCAGCATGAATCCACTCTAAGAAGTTCAGATTTCACCAAATCGGCTGCTGAGTCTGCACAAAGAAGAATAACAAAGTTTTTTTCTTCTATAATGTTTTGCTTGGATGAACTTGGTGTTTGGTTGGCTTTGAAGGTTTTTGCCCTTCTCTCACTGAGAATTTCTGACTCATGTCTCTCTTCATTGTTTCATAAATCATATTTGACAGCAATTTTTTTGTTTGTGACAGGCTGCTGAGTCTTTATCTTTCAATGAATTTGAATCATTTTCATGGGGACACTCTGGGGATAGAGTTGTTAAGAAATTTATTTTGGCTAGTGTGCATGAACTAAAAAGTTACTTATCATTTGGTAATGATTCTACAACCATAGAGAGAAACAGTGAAATTTTAATTATAAATCTTTTGCTTGCATTCCTAGCATTAATTAATGTTGTATGTTTTCTTCTTGATCAGGTCCTCAGTGGTCTATTGGTGACAATATTAAATCTAATGTGGAGATGGGGTTGTTAACCTCCAAAGTTTACTGTCTTATTGTCTCTCTATTTGAGTACCGGTAATCATCATGATTATGTTTCTTTCTCAATATTTCAAATGTGGTTCTGAAATCACATAATGTGGGTTATTATTATGGGTGCTCTGGCCTCTATGCTTTCCTTGTTATTGTTACATTTCTTATCATGGTTGGTCACTTGGTCATTTAATGTGAAGTCTCATCTTTCTCCTATATTCTTCAGCTCTAGCTAGGGGTGTTCATTGATGGATTTAACCTAACTTAACCTGTCCCAATACTTGATAATTCAGCCCAATCATGTCCAGACTAATGATTGGGCTAGTATAGTGGCTGACTTGATATTTCAATAAAATGTAAAATTTAGGATATTTTATGCTGACATACAATTTTAAAGGTAGAGAACTGATGGATGTTTTGCAATACTTTTAATTATTTGATGTGTGTGTGTGACTAGGTCTGGTTTCTATAATCTGTGCTTGCCACTGTTTGCTTCTGATTGAGATGAATGTTGAACACCCTACCTCATTGATTAATTCTCAAAGATCTTGCACTGTGAACTAATATATTAAACTCCATATTTTATTAATCTTTTTTGGACTCACTATTCCAACTAGTTTTTTGATTGTATGTACTTGTAATGGGATAAGGCTGTTTTAGTTTGATTGTATGTTATGATATTTTTTTATGCCATTATTGATGGATCTACTATTTGTGCTACAATTACAGGAGTGTGACGGACATGAGATGCATAATTTTTGTGGAAAGGGTCATTACAGCCATTGTCCTGCATGATCTATTGAATACCTTGCTTCCCACATACAATAGCTGGAAGACTAAATTCATTGCAGGGTACAATTTTGGATTGCAAAATCAGACCAGAAATAAACAAAATGAAATTGTGGAAGAATTTCGACTGGGATTGGTATGTTGCTTTCTTAAACAATCCACTGTATTGTAATAACCAAATGCAGTGTCTTACGTGGAAAAAAAATAATATCATTGTAATAACCAAATAATACAGGTCAACATCATTGTTGCAACATCAATTCTTGAAGAGGGTTTAGATGTTCAAAGTTGCAATTTAGTTATTAGATTTGATCCATCTCCCACAGTGTGCAGTTTCATACAGTCCCGAGGTCGTGCCAGAATGCAAAATTCAGATTACATATTAATGGTTAAGAGGTATCATTATCACTCTAACACTTAGACCAGCAGTAATTATCAAGCTGCATGAAATAGCATTACAGGATAAACTCTATATGCTTCACTAGTTGAATTAAATTTTTCATAAACTGCTTTATTTTATTCTGAAATTACAGCGGGGATTCAGTTACACGTTCTCGACTAGAGAAATACCTTGCTAGTGGGGATATTATGAGGAAAGGGTCGTTGTGTCACTCTTCCCTTCCATGTGATCCTTATGAAGGTGATCAATTTGATGAAGAAACTTATCGTGTTTCAAGCACTGAAGCCTTTGTTAATCTTAGTTCTAGCATTGGTTTGTTATACTTGTATTGCTCAAGGCTCCCTGCTGATGGGTTAGTTAGTTCATTGCTGTCCTTATTACATGTATTTTCTTCCTTCATTTTAATGAACCTAAGATATGATTTCTTTTGCATCATTCTGGTTCTTTTATTTTGTTTTTATCCTGTTCTTCATCATTTATCCCAACTAGATTAAACTCTTAGGTACTTTAAACCGTCTCCAAGGTGGGACAAAGAGACTGGAACGTTGTATCTTCCTAAGAGCTGCCCTATACAGCCTATTCATGTTGAAGGTGACAAAAAAATCTTGAAGAATATTGCTTGTCTTGAAGCTTGCAAACAACTTCATAAGATTGGAGCTCTGACAGATAATCTTGTTCCTGATATTGTCATTGAAGAAGCAGAGGTGGTGGAATTTGGTAACTTACACAACTTGGCTTTATATTTTCCTTCTGTTACTTCCTTTCTTTCTAAATAGTATTTCTTGAACACAAAACTCTTTGCCCATATAATTCTTTGAATGACTTCCTCGTAACAATTCTTTCAGGGAATGAACCTTACAATGAAAACCAACCAACCTATGCCCCATTTGGATTGGTAAATTGTGTATCAAATAATAGTCACACAATGTACCACTGTTATTTAATGGAATTGAATCAAAATTTTAGCTATTATATCTCTGTTCAAGATATTTTTCTAGCAACAAGAATTGAGCTTGATCCAGAAATTAGATTCACACAATTCGATATGGGTTTTGATAGAGGTAGCCTGTCTGTAAAGCTAAGTTACAAAGGAACCATTAATCTTTCGCCAGATGAGGTATGCTGTCTAGTTGTCATTTAATTGAATTTGACATATTTGCGTGTTAAGAAAAATCAGTGTATTTATTGCTTGTTTTTGTCTCCAGGTTCATTTATGTAAAAAATTCCAGGTTGCTATTCTTGGGATTCTTATAGAAAATAATATGGATAAGTTGGTTACGGGTGTAGACAAATGCTATTTGGAAGATAATCTTGAGATCGATTATCTTCTGCTTCCAGCAAATGGTAAAGGGCAAAAATCAATTATTGATTGGTTTGCTATTAGTTCTGTAAATCCTGATAATTTTTCATGTAAGTATCATACACCGAACATATGGACAAAAAGTGGTCTAGTTTGCACTTGTAAACTGCAAAATTCATTGGTTTGTACTTCTCACCATATTGGTAAGATTAATTTCTATATCACCACTGGTATGATGGAATTGAACGGAGACTCACCTATGGAACTAAGGGGTGGTGGAGTTACTACTTACAGAAAGTACTATGAGCAACAGTAAGTAATTATTTGTTATTTATGTTTATTTCTCAGGTTAATTTATGTACTAGTGTTATCCTCTCTTTTTATCCTTTTCAATTTTCAGTCATCAAATTCAATTGCAATTTAAACATCAACAACTACTTAAAGCAAGACACAAGTTTCAAGCTAAAAATTACTGTCACGGGCGCAAACAAGGGAAAGAAAAAGATAAAGGTTTGACCTTTGATTTCTCAGTTTGTTTATTTTGTTCTGTTCCTAAATCTCTCCTTGTTTAGATTAGAATGTCTCCTTTTTTAAAAATAAATAAAACAGTTTTCTTATGAGTGGTTACCCAGGTGGTTGATCATGTCATGAATCTTAAAGTTAGGGTTACCCGTGTAACAAATATCAAATTATCAATTGAAGTGGTTTTTTCTGAGTGCCATCTGATTATAACTGAAAGGGAATCATGCTTGTTAATTTGCCTATCTCTTTTGAACTGTATTTTTGCGATTAAAATTATGAAAATGGCCTCTGCTTCCTTGTATCAGGCATGGGATTTTAATCTTCTTAGTTATTACCTCTGTAATGGCTCGTTTGTTCCTTAGTGCTAGTGTTATAATTATAATCTTAATTCGAATAGGATTTGTATCAGCAGTCACTGCCTCTATTGACAAGAATTGTTATCAATGTCATGATGCTTAAATTTATTCATTTCTAATTAATAGTTGTACCATGTACCCAAAAAGTTGTAGCTGTGTATTGTGCTTGTATTATAGTAATTCCAACATGTGATCCAATTTGAATACTAACGTTTTGTTTGGTTTCAGAAGCAAGAAATGCCTCTGTTGAATTACCTCCTGAACTGTGCTCTATAGTCATGTCACCAATAACAGATAGTATCATATATTCCTTCTCGTTTATTCCGTCAATCATGCATCGACTTGAATCATTGCTTGGAGCTTTCTACCTAAAAAACATGCATTTGGATCATTATATGCAAAATGAAATCCAAACCATCAAGGTGCGTTACAACTTTTCAAACTTTATAGTCTAGAAAAGTTTATGTTTGCATTTCTCTCTTTTTTCAGAATAAGCTATTTTACATCTTTCTTTTAATTGATCTTTATAGCAAAATAATCTAGAGAAAACTTATTATTTTACTGTAAGTTTTCTTGTATACTTTATATACATAGAAGCTGTTCTGAAACAAAATGATGTAGAAAACAGGGCATTATGGATAGTTCCTTCTACCCTGCCCCCCTTTTACCCTCTGTTGCCTCCAGCCAATACACAAGATTGAGAAGAAACTTGTCAGTCTGAAATATTCTGTGTTAGCATCTTTTGGTTAATATGTATTGGTGTTCTCTGAATGTGTGGGTTTTTACTTATTATTTTGTCCAGTTGTCAAATATTTTAAGATATTTGTACCAATAGCATCTGTGTTTTGCATTTTAGGTGTTGGAAGCAATCACATCAAAAAGATGCAAAGAGTCCTTTCATTATGAGTCTCTAGAGACTCTTGGAGATTCTTTTTTGAAATATGCTGCCAGTCAACAGCTTTTTAATACTTATCAAAATCACCATGAAGGTCTACTTAGTGTGAAGAGGGAAAAGATTATTTCTAATGCTGCCCTGTGTAAGTTAGGGTGCAATTCTGGACTTCCGGTACTCTCTCTCTCTGATATTATTGTTCCATTTTTTATGCTCTGTGTCTCTTATGATGCAGTTTGCCAGCATTTTTCATTTTTACATCAAGATTTTGCTGTGTGGTTTAGGAGTAGTATTTTTTCAAATCCATGGTTGATTTCTTGATCTGTAATATTCTTCTTAAGGTTGATGAAAGATTAAAATTTTGAATCAATTCAATTACAATTGTTGGGTGATTATCATGTTTGTACAAGTTTTCTATTCTGTTTTCTCTTCCTTTGAGAAGTGAAGATCTGATAGAATTGTGAGCTTTGGTATTGAGAAACCTAGACTGATTAGGTTTTGGACCATAATCCTTGTACAGAGCTCTGGGCTTGTGTGACTACGAATATTTTTCTGTGTACTAGCTATGGGCTCCTCAATGGAATAGAACTCAATTTCCAGAACTGTTTCTTCTATTCCTATCAAAAGTCAAATTGGAAAATTTTACCAAAAGTAACGTGCTACCTAATTTGTAATGCTTGTGCCATGAGGAGTTGATTGTATTTGCTTAAATAGTGTTTGATCCATCCTCAGATGAATGATTGCGGTTTTAGAATTCTGCATTATCATCATTAGGATTACATTACCATCTTGAACCTTCAGAATTTTCAATCCTGTATTCTTTTGATTTGCAGGGCTTCATACAAAATGAGCCTTTTGATCCTAATACCTGGATCATTCCTGGTGATAAATCTGGAAGTTCTAAATTGCAAGAGTTGGTTATCAAGGGGAAAAAGTTATATGTTAGTAGAACAAGAAAATTAAAACGGAAGACCATTGCTGATGTTGTTGAGGCACTGATTGGTGCCTTCCTCAGCACTGGTGGTGAAAAAGCTGCATTATTGTTTATGGATTGGATTGGTATTAAAGTGAGTTTTAATATCACACCCTATGAGAGGCATTTTGACATTCAACCGGAGAAACTAGTACATGTCAGCTATCTAGAATCTCAATTAAAGTACTCATTTCGTGATCGTTCTCTTTTAGTGGAAGCTATGACCCATGGTTCTTATATGCTACCTGAAGTTCCTAGGTGTTATCAGGTATTTTCTATGGTCATTATTCATCATATGGAAACAAGACGTGACATTAACATATACTTATTATGTATGAATGAACTTTCACCAACTCCATATTGGATAGTCTGTCTTTTTTATGTATTGGTGGGACCTAATAGGTAGTAGTCGTATGCATTCTTCTCGAGCAGTCATGTTTTCCTCATATTCTTGTTGAATTCTTTTATTCTTTTTTGGAATGATGTGCTTTCCCTGCAGCGACTAGAATTTCTTGGAGATTCAGTATTGGATTTTCTGATTACTTTGCATTTGTACAAAAAATATCCCGGCATGTCCCCTGGGCAGTTAACTGACATGAGGTCAGCTTCTGTGAATAATGATTGTTATGCATGGTCTGCCATTAAGCATGGGTTACACAAGCATGTACTCCATGCCTCACAAGAACTACATAAGCATATCGCCATTACACTTGACAATTTTGATGAGATGTCATCATTGTCAACATTTGGATATGAGTCCGAGACATCACTACCTAAGGTTAGTTGTTAAATTTGGTTCATAGGTTCACTTGGTTATTATTGTCTAGGTTTTGAATTATTGCTAACATACATTAACCAATCATGGTTGGATATGGGTTGGGAGACAGTTTTGGATAAATGAGAACTTAACACATCAGACATTATTTTTTCACATTTGGACCTCCCAAGTTGTTACTTGAAAATCCATTGGTACCATTATCTATTTTTCTTTGCAAGTTTGATCAAAATCTCTAGCTTTGCCAATATCAAAGGACTTTGCAAACATTATTCACATGCCATGACTCATGTTTAAACATTATTTGAGTTTTGCAGGGCATTTCTGTTCTATGATTTTAATGATCAGCTACACAATATGTTATCCATTACAGAACTCATGAGATTGTTTCTATTGTTTGATAGGTACTTGGTGACGTCATAGAGTCTTTGGCTGGAGCAATTCTAATTGATTCAGGATACAATAAGGAGGTTGTGTGGCAAAGCATAAGGCCACTTTTGGAACCCCTTGTCACACCTGAAACATTGAAGCTCCATCCAGTCCGAGTATTGACTGAACTATGCCAAAAAAGAAATTATGTTATAAAGAAGGAACTGTCCACCCGCAAGGACAGTGTGACCAATTATATAATGATAATAGAATCTGATGGTGTCATGATTCACCGGGAAAAGTATATTGGTCCTGCTCTTAAGGACACAGCCAAGAAAATTGTATGTAAGAAAATTTTGGATTCCATGAAGGAAAAAGAATCATAGGGTACACAAGTTTGAGTCTTGTGTACTACTCACAAGGGTTAACCAGTCATTGTAGTTATGTGACATAGGTTTTGATCTATCACAACAAAGGGTGTTCATTGAGAAGCTTACTGCTATGAAGGGGTGTTTGGAAGAGAAAGAAAAAATCATTTTTAGAAGAAAAAATAGCCTTTGAATCCAAGACTTCAAAAGCTTGAAGAGTTTCAACAATCAACTCTACAGGAGCATGAATGTGGTTTTGGTCATGCATTGGCACAAACAAGTAACATCTTGACCTTCATCCATGGGAATTTTCAAGAGTTTTGTAGAGAGTTCTTCTCCCTACACTCAAAGTTTCAGCATACACCCATTTTTTATTTTTGGGAATGAGCATCTTGGGTGCCGAAAGAGAAACACTTTTGTGGATGATCAGCTAGTAGACCCTTCAAGGCCACATCTACTCCAGCAACTCCTTCAAGTTTGTTGTCTTTTTTATGATGTTTTAAGGATTTTTCTTTTTGAGAATATGTATTGTTTGGTGTTGAATTTTTTTGCTTTGAATAAGATGGACTTAACATCTTTCCTTTAAAATCCATGCAAGGCTGAATCAATTTTGAGTCCTTAGTTTTATTTTTGTAATTTGTCACTGACATCACGTGAAACTAACTAGAAAAAATCATGGAAAAAGAGTTCATTTAATATAGTTTATGTACAAAATAATTCCAGTAAGAAATAAAGGTGAAATGTCCCACGATTAAGTCAAACCGAAATCAACTTAGGTATTGTTTGGCCAGTTTTTGATTTTTAATTAATAATTATTTATAAGTTAAAAATTAGTTTTAAAAAATAAGTAGGAATTGTTTATTATTTTTCTTTTATTTCCTAGAAACCTCTAGTTGAGTTTACTATAGATATTGATACTTCCAGAAGTTTGGTTTTTATTATTATTTTTGTGTTTAATCAGTTACACAAGATTAAATTTTAATAGAAGCCAACTATGAAAATAACATATAAGGATAAATTTAATCACAGTTACATATGTCAAGAAAGAAAAATAGAAGGGGAGAAAATTTTAATATTTAAATGGAAAATATTAAGATTAATTTTATTTTTTATTTTTAAAAATCAACTTATCTTACTATTCTTCTGCCACTTTCTTTTCAATAAAAAACATTTATTAATTTATATTTTTTCTTATTTTCCGTCCCTATTTACTTTTATTCTTATTTTACAACCAAAAGATGTGGAATTTCAGTGCATAATGAATTACTTTAAAAGTTAAATATCAATCTTTTTATTGAATTTCTTTTTGGGAGGAGGGTATGTTTTGGCAAAGAAGTGTTATTATGGATTACTTAGGTGGTGACATACAATTGTAGGTTGCCTGGTGACACTTTAAAGATTGTGGGAAGAGAGAAGTGTAATTGGTGATTGCATATTGGTTGGACACGTGACAAGTTAGGGTTTAGGTAGAAGTGGAGATAAAAATTGTTGGAGTGGATAAGTGTTATTGGTGCAGGGAGGTGTTATCTGTGAACAAGGACCAGTCAGGGACAGAGTTGAAGTGCAGGAAAGGAAAACTGTCCTATTTGAAAGTATTATTTGTGCACCGGGTGAGGACAACATAATACATAGGAAGTATTACTTGGGTAGGTGGAACACGTAAGAATGACAACACATCATATGATTCATACTATTTGGGATAGAATGAATCCATAAAGATTATGGATTTTTATTTATTGTACTTTAGGTATTATTTGTGTATGTGAAATATATGTTAATTAAATAAAATGCATTCATAAAAATTATGAATTTTTATTTGTAGTAGATTAGGAATATTATTTGTGTACGTGGAGTGGAATATATAAGGACCATGTTGCATGGTATGTACTAATTGAATAGAATGAATTGTAAGGGATTATGAATTTTTATTTATGTTATTTATGTTTGTGGTACGCACTAGGACGACATTATATGATAGAACGTGATGAAGATTATAAATTTTTATTTGTGATATATTAGGAAATATTATTATTTGTATATATGAGATGTATGAAGATATCACCACGTGGTGCATATTAATTGGATAGAATCTATTGGTGAGGATTATGAATTCTTATCTGTGATACATTTTGAGATATTATTTCTTTCTATAAGACATGTGAGGATAACACCACGTAGTACATGTTAATTGGATAGAATGCATTAACGAGGATTAAGATAACACCACGTGGTGCATGTTAATTGGATAGAATCTGTTGGCAAAGATTATGAATTCTTATCTGTAATACATTTTGAGATATTATTTCTTTCTATAAGACACGTGAGGATAACACCACGTGGTAAATGCTAATTAGATAGAACGCATTAGCGAGGATTATAGATTCTTATCTACGGTATTAGGAGATATTACTTGTGTCTCAACACCACGTGGTGCATGCTAATTGGATAGAACGCATGTGTGAGGATTATGAATTCTTATCTATGGTACGTTAGGAGATATTATTTCTGTCTGTGAGACACGTGAAGATAACACCACGTGGTGCATACTAATTGGATAGAACACATTGGCGAGGATTATGGATTCTTATCTATAATACGTTAGGAGATATTACTTCTGTCTATGAGATACACAAAATTAACATCACGTGGTGTATGCTAATTAGATAGAACGCGTTGACAAAGATTACAAATTTTTATTTATGGTATATTAAGAGATATTATGGACACGTGTGAGAATGATACCACATGTTGTATGTTAATTGGATTGAACATGTTGGAAAGGATTATAGATTCTTATTTGTAATACATTAAAAAATATTATTTATATCTTTGAGAAATGTGAAGATGTGGATATGCTAAGAAATATTATTTGTGTCTGGCATATGCATACTACATTAAGCTTGATAATTAGATGAGATGAATAGGTGAGGATTTTGTAGATTCTTATGCTGTATTTTTCATAATTAAAAAATAGTTGTGAATTTACTTGTCGAACAACCACATGTTGCATGTGTATCGGTTGTAATTTTATCTGTAGTATTGTTACTGGTTGCAGTTTGATATATTTAAAAGATCTGTGGCGTGCTAGTAATCATATAATTTTTACCAATTGTTGGAACAAAAGTGTTATTTCCACTGGGATTTATGATGAGTTATAAGCTTGTGATTTTTTTTTAAAAAAGTAATGTTATTTTAGATATTCTCTATTTGTATGTGTTATTACAGAAGTTAACTGCTAAAAACAATTGTTGGAAGGAACCATTCTGTGACGGCTTGAGGAAGGATATCTAAAGGAACGAGTTTGTTGCTGCAGGAATTGTCTGTAAGTTTGTTATTGTTTTTTTTAAAATAATTAATGTTAGTTTTTATATTAATCATTTACACGTGTTATTTTATTATTAAAGTTATTTGTAACTAAATAGAAATTTTGTTTCTAGGAATTAGTATATGTGTAATGATATGATTTGTAATTTTTTTTTTATTAATGTAGTAGTCTTCTTTTTCTAACATGTATGTCATTTTTATTTGTTAATTAATTTTCTTTAATTTATATACTTTAATAGTGTGGTGAGTTTTATAGATTGTAATAACTTAATTTTTATTTATTTGTATCAAATATTATTATTATTTTAATTTTCATGCATTAATATATGATTTTTTATGTAATATTATGTAATGTAATTGAATTTTTTTTATATGTTCGTATATTATTTTTTATTTTAATTTTAAATTTTTTTAATTTAATTTGTGTGTATTAATATATGACTCTTTTTTTTTTTAATTTGATGTTATGTAATATAGTGATTTTTTTTCATGAGTCAGTATATTATTTCTTTATTTTTTTTAAAAATTTTAAATATTTTAATTTGCATGTATTAATATATGTTTTTTTTAATTTAATTTTATGTAATATAATTGAATTTTTTTGAGTTAGTATATTATTTCTTAATTTTTAATCTTAAAATAACTGAAAATGATGTTATATACTTTTAAGAGATGTATCCATTTTGTGTGGTAAGAGATATCGAATAAATATTGATCGGTAAGAGAGATAGAAAAAATAGAAAAAATGTGAGATAATAAAATATGTGATGAGAAAGAAATTATGAAATGGCCTTATGTATGCATGTCTTATAGAATGTAATAAAATCATTATTAAAAATTATAGAATGTAACAAAATCATTATTACAAATCATATATACATGTCTTAGCTTCTTTGTTTTTTTTTTTTCAAATCTCAGAATGAAGACTTTTTATTACCAAACCAGTAAAAACTAATAAAAAAATTATGGGTGTGATATATAAATATATTTTTATTTTAAACATTCATTAATATCTCTTATTTTTTTTTATCTTTTTTCCTATCACATTATATTTATATTTTTCTCTTTTTTTTCCTCTCTCACTACATATCTATTATTGTCTAAATATAATTTTCCAAAAGACTATTCATCAAAGTAAAGTGAAGAAAAATATATTTATTAAAATAAGATTGTTTTATACTCATTGAAGTGTGTTAATAGAGCATTATGATTCACGACAACTCATGTATGAATATATATGTAAGAGCAAGATTGTTGTGTTGTGGTGAGAAAGTTATGAGATGAATTTTATTGTCGTTTTTTTCCTAAAAAAACACACTATTTAATACACTATTTTTAATACATATTCTTTAATTAGTTAAAATTTATTTTTTTTAATATAATCACACTTTTCAACACACATGAAACAGCAGGTTAAAAATTTGTCTGTAACTTTCTCTTTTTTACATTGTCAGTAGAAAAGTGTGTTGCTATTTTTATTATTTATGAAAAAAATAACTGTGGTATAAATTTTGCAGAAACACAGTAACAACACTTTTCGTATAAAGTTTCTTTCAGAAATGTCATGAACGCGCTTGACATGATTTGACGTAAAAATGAATTATGACAAAAAAAGAAGATAGAAGATGGTGGGTATCTTCTTTTATTATCAAATGCAATTTATCCAAAAAAATAATTCTACTTTGGCAATTCTTTTTTTCTTTCCCTCACATTATTTTGATAAATTGTTTTTTATTAGTTTGGTGAAAAATCTATAATAAATGTTTCTTAGGTTAGATAAGTAATTGTATTTTATTAATTCTTATAAAACTTTAGTTTTAATTATGTACTAGTCAAGAAAAATAATTTAACTTGACGGTCAATGTGTTAAAATAAATAGAATAATTAAAATTGTATTTTTTTTAAATAGGAGATTGAATGTTTGAATTAAAAAATAGAATAATTAAAATTATAATTTATTAAAAGTTGAAGAATTAAATATCCGAACTAAAAAATATAAAGGATTTAGAAAAAATAGAGGGAGGAAAATTATATTTAGCATATTATTTATTTACCTTAAATAAAAAAAATTATCATTTTAAAATTTTAAGATAAAAGATATTTTCTAAGGATAAGATAAAAATTAACTTATTAAGGGTCTAAAATAATATTTTTAAAATTCGGAGAGATATAAAATAAATAAATAAATAAATAAAATGCTATAGAGGTATTTAAGTCCTTTCACTTTGTTGTGTATAAATACTAAATAACAGTTAGTATTATTACACCGACAAATTCTGTTTCGCAGAAGTCACTGTTACGTAAATAAGCATGAACTCGTCTATCTCAGAGCACACTGCAGAGAAAAGAAAAAGAGAGCCAACTCAACAACACAACTCAGAGGTTCGTTTTCGAATACAGATTCATCAAATTTAATTCTCTGTGATTTTTAATGTTTTCCCAGTGGTTACATAAATCTATCCCTGAGCAAACAGATTACTGACACAAGTTTGACAGGTTCTTATCAAGTTTCAACGAAAATTTGAATTTTGCAGTACCATTTTTCTTTTTTTATTTTTTCTCTTTTCTCTCTCGTGGCTATTAGTATAGCTGGTGCATTGTTTTCCAAATTGAAACTTTTCTGTAGCAAATGATCCAACGTGAGTGATTTGTTGAGTTTTTTGTGCTGTTCCTTCTCTTACAAGGTGATCAGAGAACTAGTAGTGGCTACTGTAGTACTTGTTTAGACACATGCATACTGAGTCACTAACCGTCTCATTCACACTTCTCAGAGGGGAAAGTTGGAACCTTTTGTTGTGGGACCCTTTTTTTGACTCTTGTCCGTTAGTTCTTGGTTTGACTTTACTTTGCAGTTTTGTATCTTCCATGACAAGGAAAGGGATTGTTTTTGTGATGGCTTGATGGGGTGTTTTTCTTTCTTTGGATTTTGAATGTAGGTTGAGCAAGGAGGCAAAGAAATCATGGAAGAAGCATCGTCAATGGAAATGGATACCCATGTCCAGCAGCAGCAGATTACTCCTGACATTCTTCCATTTGCTAGAAGGTGAGTGTGTTTGGAAAACCATTGAAACAGACATTTTCTACTTTTCTACGTAAAAATGTAGAAGAAAATGGGGTGTTATGTTGAAAGTGGCATAAGTGAGAAAGTTGAACTCAACTGCAAAACAAACACACACTAATGTGCTATCAAGGATTTAAAATATCGGTTATGGTAGCCGTTGCATGTTTGTTGATTGGGAAATTACAGATGACTAATGTGGCCATATTTATGGTTGCTTGTGTTGTTTGTACTCGAAAAACCTAGATGCTGTGGTTAAAATCTTGGTGCAGATGTTAACAGTTCTACTGTTGAATGCACGCATTATGGAATATGTTATTACTATCATCTCTTTCTCATTGATATTGGGTTGATTGTTTTATTCTTGTTTTTGTTTTTCTGTAGCTATCAGCTTGAGGCGTTGGAAAAAGCTATCCGTGAGAATACCATAGTGTACTTGGAGACCGGTTCTGGCAAGACTTTGATAGCCGTCATGCTTCTACGCAGCTATGCTCATCATCTGCGAAAGCCTTCTCCTTTCATTGCAGTGTTCTTGGTTCCCCAAGTTGTATTGGTCTCTCAAGTATACCACTTTCTCTCTTATAACACCTTTTGCAAATTTGAGATGCATTACTTGATTGCCATGTGCTGGCTGTGGAGCTATGTGATGACTAATGAATTAGTACTTTCTTTCACTGTGCTTTTTGTCTTCATTGTCTTTTAACATGTTGCTTTTCATTCACTTGTGAATTCAGCAAGCTCAAGCTGTGAGAAAGCACACCGATTTAAAAGTGGGAATGTACTGGGGAGATATGGGAATAGACCACTGGGATGCTTCTACCTGGAAACAAGAAACAGAAAAAAATGAGGTGAGGGTTTCTGCATTTCTATCAGGACCAGTGTTATCAATGGCCATGGCAGAAGAGGGTGGTAGGCCAAAATTCTGTCATATAAACACTCCATTGCGGCCAATGGTGCCGCCATAGTGTGCCTCCCTTCACAAATTGCCTATGGCGGTTGGCAAAAAATCTGCCATGCCACTCCGCCATGGTGCCACCATTTAATAACACCGATCAGGACTGAAAGAATCTGCTTAATCATAATCCATCTGTTTGAGTCATGTGTGGCATATTCTTGTTTGTTCCTGACTTGAAAAGGTGGCTGTATATTTATTTCCAATTTGGTAATTACAGACGCTGTTTTACAAATCATATTCCTGTTTTTCTGCACCATAATGCCGCTATAGACTACATCTAGCCTAATTAAGAAATTACTAGAGAGCAAAAATTGTATAAATCAAGTCTAAACAAACTTGTCCTAATCATGGAAATAAATAATAATGATAGTTATCTCGCATAACAACCCTTATTTGGGTCCCTTGTTTTCGGTTTATGTATTTTATGTATTTACATAATTAATCTCTCTTGACACCCTATGCCACTTTTGAAGAGAACAAGAAATACATTTTCTTCATTGATTTTATTGATGGCCGTCTCGCCACAAACTCTTTATATTGTTCCGTTTGGAATTCATTTCTTGCATGTTGTCTAATTTTTACATTTTCCTCCTTATATTGTTCTTTAAAGTATACTAAAACATAGTTTTGGCTTCAATCTTTATGTTTGACGAAAATGGAAAAGAAGTCATTTGCTTTCTTTTTCTTTTATTAATTATTAACTGGCTTGAATATGACAAGCATTGTGCCATTTGTTACTTTTAGTACGATACTTTTTTTTTATTTTTTTTTTTATGCTGCATGGATAATGGTAATTACTTTTAGACATTAGTAATGCTTTTTAATATGTAGGTGCTTGTCATGACTCCTGTAATATTGCTGAATTGCTTGAGGCACAGCTTCTTCAAACTGAATATGATTAAGGTTTTAATAATGGATGAATGCCATCATGCTAGGGGCAAACACCCTTATGCCTGCATCATGACTGTAAGTGTTATACCTCTCCATGCTTTTCACTTAACTGGTTTGTGTATTTGAATTTCTTACTAATTTTTATAATAATAACATATTTTAGTCGTGACTTCTTCATTAATATGTAGTATATCTTCATCCTTTCTAAATCATTATCCTTAAAGATTCACTTTTTTATTGACCAATACAATGAGTGCCAATGATCTATGGACAATAGCAAAGATGGAAATTAAACTCACTATCACCAGGCTAGTGTACAGACTGGGTGGGTTGACATGTGAGTTGTGGACTTGTGGATGACTTGGTTGCAAACTTTCAATACATTGCCTTATATATTGAAGCAAACTTTTGTTGTCAGTAATTGGTCTGGACTCTGTACTACTGCATTTTCCAAAGATAATATGTAAATGGACTTGATGCTGAACATGAAATCAATAGATGTAATAAGGTGGTGTGATCTGGTCCATGGCTTCGAAATTTTGTTGTACTGTTGACCATTGTTTAGTAGCATCGTGCTTTTTCTAATTTTACTTTGTTATTTAAGAGTTGTAGCTTCTTTTGTTTAGGACAATTTAAATTACAATCATATATTATAAGTTGGTGTTTCCTTGTTACAATCATGTATTGTAACTTCTTTTGTGGTGTGGAATTAGTTTGTTACCGTTGTACGATTTGATTTTGTGCAGGAGTTTTATCATCACCAATTAAAATCTGGTATCTCTGACCTCCCTCGAATTTTTGGGATGACTGCATCTCCAATTAAGTCAAAAGGTATACAAGCCTAGCAAAAGTTTATAGCTACTTGCATTGCTAGTTTTTTCCCATCTAATGTTGGATTCCCTTTTTCTTTTATTTTTTCAATTCAGTTGGAAATTCCGAATCATCCTGGTCAAAGAATATTCAGAAACTAATGACTCTTATGCATTCAAAGGTTTATTTTATTTTTTATTTTCTCCCTCTTTTGTACAGTTTTTTATTGTGTTGTCCGCTATCTTCTTGGTATAATTGTATGAACATTTTGGAGTACTTAAAGATAACTATATGTAGATACATTACAGTGACTATTGATAGGGCCTCTAAGTGACAATTTTTATGCCAAGAAGTATCAGAAGTATTAAATTTATGTTAACCTGTGTTATCTTATTTGATACTATTTAGTTATTTCTAACAATTACTCTCTTAGATTTTAGGAAAGAGTTGTGACTGTTCAAGAATCTTAAATGTGAACATGACTAGAGGCAGTGGAACCTATACTAGAAGTTATTTCTTTAATTTTTTAGAGAAAATGAGACAATGTCGTTAGAATAATTTGTTTTCATTTTATTGATAATTGTTTATGAGTTGATGTACAAACCATTTGATCATGCTATGTACTAATTTTTTGACAAATATTTTGAAATGAAGGTATATACATGTGAAAGTGAAGCTGTCATCACAGACATCATACCAACATCCACACCAAAGTTCAAGTTTTACAAGGACAATGGAGTCCAATTTGCATTATTTGAAGAATTAGCATGTAAACTCAATTTGTTAAAAACGCAGGTGTGTACGTTTAAGGGTATTAATTTTTTATATATGTTCTGAAACAATTAAGAAAAACACCCATGTGTTGAAAGTGGAAATATGAGTATGCTCCTTAGTCATTGATTTCATTGAGTGAGAAGTTGTGTTTGAATTGATTCCTAATCGCATGTTCCATCATCTTATTTAAGTTTCTTTTTTATTTGGACATACTTCATAAGTTCTGTACTTTTTTTATGTCATGGTTATTATTTCTTTTGAGGTTATTAACATTGGTATTCTGTTTCTCAGCATGAACTTACTCTAAAAAGTTCAGATTTCACTAAATCAGCTGCTGAGTCTGCACAAAAAAGAATAACAAAGGTTTTGTGTGCTTTAATGTTTTGCCTGGATGAGCTTGGTGTTTGGTTGGCTTTGAAGGTTCTTGCCCTTCTCCTGCAAAGACTCTCCAACTCTTACATCTCTTCACGATTTCATAAATCATATTTGACAATTATTGTTTGTTTATGTGTCAGGCTGCGGAGTCTATATCTTCGAATGAATCTGAATCATTTTCATGGGGACACTCTGGGGATAGAGTTGTTAAAAACTTTATTTTGGCTTGTGTGAATACACTGAAAAGTTATATAAAATGTGGTAATGATTCTACAACCATTGAGAGAAACAATGAAATTTTAAATATAAATATTTTTCTTGCATTCCTAGCATTAATTATTTTTTAACAATATTTTCTTCTTTGTCAGGTCCTCAGTGGTCTGTTGGTGAGAATCTTGAATCTGATGTGGAGATGGGGCTGTTGACCTCCAAAGTTGGTTGTCTTATCGACTCTCTACTTGAGTACAGGTTATCATTATGAATAGGTTTCTTTTTAAATACTTCAAATGTGGGACATTTTATGCTACGACATACAATTTTAAAGGTAGAGAACTGGTGGATATTTTACAACACTTGGTTGAAAACAAATTGTATGTATGCACTATATAAACGGTATTAGTTCAAGGAATTTCATCATTCTAATTGTCAAAAGAATAAGTTTTAAAATGTGACATTGGGTAGTTTGTGATTGCTAGCTTGAATCTTAACCTGTGTCTAGTTTCTAGAATCTAAGCTTGTCACTGTTGGCTTCAGCTTGGGATAGGTGTTGAAAACTCTATTTCATGGATCTTTTATTTATGCTACATTTACAGGGATTTGGCTGAAATGAGATGCATAATTTTTGTGGAAAGAATCATTTCAGCCATTGTCCTTCAGGATCTATTGAATACCTTGCTTCCAAAATACAATAGCTGGAAGACTGAATTCATTACAGGACACAATTTTGGATTGCAAAATCAGTCAAGGAAAAAACAAAATGCAATTGTGGAAGAATTTCGATTGGGATTGGTATGTTGCTTTCTTAACAACCAACTGTATTGTAACAATCAGAGGCAGTGTCTTATCAAAAAAAAAAAAAAAAAAAATTTAATATGCAGGTCAACATCATTGTTGCAACATCAATTCTTGAAGAGGGTTTAGATGTTCAAAGTTGCAATTTAGTTATTAGATTTGATCCATCTCCCACAGTGTGCAGTTTCATACAGTCCCGAGGTCGTGCCAGAATGCAAAATTCAGATTACATATTAATGGTTAAGAGGTATTTCCTTTTTACATTGTTAGACATGTGTAATTACCAAGCTGCCGGAGACAAAATTATAGCATCAAATCTATATGCTTTACTAGATGAAGTAAATTTTCCAGCAAACCTTATTTTTAGTCTTAAATTACAGTGGGGATTCGGCTACATGTTCTCGAATAGAGAAATACCTTATCAGTGCCGATATTATGAGGAAGGAATCGTTGCGTCATTCTTCCCTTCCATGTGATCCTTTAGAAGATGATGAATTTGAAGAGGAAGTATATCGTGTTGCAAGCACTGGAGCCATTGCAAATCTTAGTTCTAGCATTAGTTTGATATACTTGTATTGCTCACGCCTACCTGCAGATGGGTCAGTTAGTTCATTGCTTCCCTTGTTACATTTTTTCTTCCTTCATTCAATAAGCTTTCTTTTGCATCATTCTGGTTCTTTTGTTTTGTTTTTATCTTGTTCTTCATCAATCATCTAGATTAAACTCTCAGGCACTTGTTTCTTTTTGCTGAATAACTCTCAGGTACTTTAAACCGTCTCCAAGGTGGGACAAAGAGACTGGAACATTGTATCTTCCCAAGAGCTGTCCTCTACAGCCTATTCGTGCAGAAGGAGACAAAAAAAGCTTAAAGAGTATTGCCTGCCTTGAAGCTTGCAAACAACTTCACCAGATTGGAGCTCTGACAGATAATCTTGTTCCTGATATTGTCATTGAAGAAGCAGAGGTGGAGGAATTTGGTAAATCACCTGCCTTCTATTCATTTGTCCTTCTATTCATTTGTCCTTCTATTACTGCCTTTCTTTCTAAATATTATTTCTTCAACATAATTTGTGAATATAATTCATTGAATGACTTCCGCATCAAACAAATTTTGTCAGAGAATGAACCTTACGATCAAACCAAACCGACTTATGTTCCATTCGGGTTGGTAAATTGTGTGTCAAATGAAAGTCACACAACATACCATTGTTATTTGATGGAGCTCAATCAAAATTTTACCTATGATATCTCTGTGCAAGATATTTTTCTTGCCACAAGGATTGAGCTTGATTCAGAAATTGGATGCGCGAAATTTGATATGGATTTTGATAGAGGTAGCTTGTCAGTGAAGCTAAGATACGAAGGAACCATGAATCTTTCACCAGATCAGGTTTATTCTCTATTTTCCCTTTAATTGTATCTGGCATATATGCAGGTTTTAAGAAAAGTTAGTGTATTCATTGTTTGTTTTCTTTTCTCAGGTTCTTTTGTGTAAAAAATTCCAGGTCACTGTGCTTACAATTCTCATAGACAGTAGTATGAATAAGTTGGCAGCAGGTTTAGAAAAATGCTATTCAAAAGATGATGTTGCTGAGATTGATTATCTTCTCCTTCCAGCTATTGGTAAAGGGGAAAAATCAGCTGTTAATTGGCTAGCTATCAATTCTGTAAACCCATCTAATATTTCGTGTAAGTATCATCCACCTGACATAAGGACAAAAAGTGGTCCAGTTTGCCCTTGTAAATTACAGGGTGCACTGGTTTGTACTTCCCATTCTAGTGGTAATATTTATTTCTATATCACCACTGGTGTATTGGAATTGGATGGAAATTCACCTATGAAACTAAGGGGTGGTGGAATTACTACATACAAAAAGTACTATGAAGAACAGTAAGTAATTATTTGTGATTGATGTTTATTCTCAGATTACACAATCTACTAGAGTGTGTTATTTTATTTTATTTTTTTCCTATTTTCAGTCATGGCATTCAATTGGAATTTGAGCATCAACGGCTACTTAAAGCAAGACACAATTTTCTAGTTAAAAATTATTGTCATGGACTAAAACAAGGGAAGGAAAGAGGTTTAACCTTGACTTTTTTCAATTTCTTTATTTTATTCTCTTCCTTAATCTCTATCCTCAGTGAGATTGGACCAATGATATTCAATCTTTGTTTTCCATCAGTTCATTGAAGATCTCTTCATCTTTTTTTATTTTTTAAAATAAATATAACAGTTTTGTTTCAGGTGGGTTGCCTAGGAGGTTGATTATGCTCATGAATCTTAAAATTAGGCTTAACCTGTGTAATCAATATAAATCAAGTGGATTTTTCTCTACGTATACCTGCTATTATATGCTCTGACTAGTACATTTGAAAGGAAAGCAGGCTTGTTAGTTTGCTTATTTCTTCTGAATAGTTTTTTTGGGAAACTATGGAAGTAGCCTCTTGTCTAGTTCTTAGTTATTCTTAGTTGTTACCTCAGTATTGGCTTGCTTGTTTCTGAAAGCTAATGTTATAATCTTAATATGAATAGAATTTGTATCAGCAGTAACTGCTTCTATTAGGATGATTTAATTATCAATGTCATAAAATTTACTCATTTCCAAATTATAGTAATATAATGTACTCAAAAAGTTGCAGCTATGTTTAGTGCTTGTCTTCAAGCATTACCAATATGTGATTTGATCTGAATCCTAACTTTTTGTTTTCTGTTTCAGAAGCAAGTAAGGCCTTTGTTGAATTACCTCCTGAACTGTGCTCTATAGTCATGTCACCAATAAAAGACAGTATCATTTATTCCTTCTCATTTATTCCGTCAATCATGCATCGACTTGAATCATTGCTTGGAGCTTTCAGCTTAAAAAAGATGCATTTGGATCATTACCCGAGCAATGAAATTCAAGCAATCAAGGTGCAGCACAATTGCTCGTCATTACAATATAGAGAATTTTTTATTTCCATTTCTCTCTCCAAAATAAGCAATTTTATATGTTTCTGTTAATTGTTCTTAACAGACAAAAAGTTGAGAGAACAGATTATTTGACCATAAAATTGATACTTTAGATATATAAAGCAGTTGTGGGAAAAAATTGATGTAGAAAGCAAGACATTCTGGATAGTGAAAATAACTAATTTTTCTGCTCTGCCCTCCATTTACCTTCTGTTGCCTCAGCCAGTACAAAATGAAGATATTGAGAAGAATGTTTTCAGTTTGAAATATTCTATGTTAGCATCTTTTGGTTAATCTGTATCGGTGTTCTCTGAATGTGTTGATTCTCTTTTTTTATAATTATTTTGCCCAGTCATCAAATATTTTAAATATATTTGCACCAATGGTATATGCATTTTGCAATGTAGGTGTTGGAAGCAATCACTGCAAAAAGATGCAATGAGGCCTTTCATTATGAGTCTCTAGAGACTCTTGGAGATTCTTTTTTAAAATATGCTACCAGTCAACAGCTTTTTAACACTTATCAGAATCACCATGAAGGTCTCCTAAGTGTGAAGAGAGAAAAAATAATTTCTAATGCTGCCCTCTGTAAGATAGGGTGCAGTTCTGGGCTTCCGGTACTCTCTCTTTCTCTTTGATATTATGGTTCCCTGTTACGATGCTGTCTTTGAGCTTCTTTTCTTATTTATTTACTTTGAGATTTTATTGTATGATTTTGTCTGTATTCTGGTTTAGAAGTACTATTTCTTCAAATTTAAGTTTGATTTCTTAATCTGTAGTATTTTTCTTTATCAGCATAAAGAAGAGTTTGATTTCTGGTATAATGACAAAGTAATGAGTGGTTAGTTGATGCTGTTTTCTTTATTTCTAAGTTTGAGATTACAATTTTGAATCAATTGACTGGTTACAATTGTATGTGTGATTATCCTGTTTGTACAAGTTTCGTATTTTATTTTCTCTTTGAGCTCTAATATTGTGGATGCCAAGCTAATCAGGTTTTGGACCATAATCCAAGTGGCCCAATACTTGGATAGTCTACTCAAAAAGAAAGAAATGCATCTAACTTCTCTCTAGTCCTCCTGCATGAGTATATTTGCTAGTATTCTGAGCTATAATGCTATGGTTTTAGGAAGAGACTAGTATGGGGAGTATGCTGAATATTTTCGAGTGTGTACAGAGAGCTAGGCTCTGCACTGGTGTGAGTCTTTTTCCCTGTAAGAGCTATGAGCCTAAGATCCTCTCATAGTAGAATGAACATTTATTCCCGCAAGTCCAGAACTGTTTCTTGGTTCCTATCCAGATCAAATTGAAAAGCTTACAGCATTTACCATGAGTAATGGGCTTTCTAATTTGTAATGTTTGTGCCATGATGAGTTGATTGTACTGCTTAGCTGTTGTTTGATCCATTTTCAGATTAAGTGTTGTTGTTTTAGAATCCTTTACTAGGAGCTTCACAATTCTGAATTCTACATTCTTTTGGTTTGTAGGGCTTCATACGAAATGAGCCTTTTGATCCCAAGGCTTGGATCATTCCTGGGCATAAATCTGGAAGTTTTGAATTGAAAGAATTGGTTACCCAGGGAAAAAAAATTTATGTAAGTGGAGAAAGAAAATTAAAACGGAAGATCATTGCTGATGTTGTAGAGGCACTAATTGGTGCCTTCCTAAGCAGTGGCGGTGAAAAAGCTGCATTGTTGTTTATGGATTGGGTTGGTATTAAAGTGAGTTTTAATATCACACCCTATGAGAAGCACTTTTACCTTCAACCGGAGAAACTGGTACATGTCAGCTTTCTAGAATCTAAATTAAAGTACTCATTCAGTGATCGTTCTCTTTTGGTTGAAGCTCTTACTCATGGTTCTTACATGCTGCCTGACATTCCTAGATGTTATCAGGTATTTACTGTGGTTGTTATTCATTGTAAAACAAGCCATTAGCATTATCATGTACTATTAAGAACTTTAACCAACTCCAAGCCATTAGCTTACCTTTTTTAAGTCTTGGTGGGATCTAATAAGTAGTAATTGTAGACATTCTTCATGACCAATCGTGTTTTCCTCGTATTCTTGCTATTTTTGCTTCTTTTATCTCAAATTCTGAATGACATACTGCTTTCCATGCAGCGACTAGAATTTCTTGGAGATGCAGTATTAGACTATCTGATTACTTGGCATCTGTACAAAAAATATCCTGGCATGTCACCTGGGCAGTTAACTGACATGAGGTCAGCTTCTGTGAATAATGATTGTCATGCATGGTCTTCCATTAAGCATGGGTTGCACAAACATATACTCCATGCCTCACAAGAACTGCATAAGCACATTGCCATCACACTTGACAATTTTGATAAGTTGTCTTCATTGTCAACTTTTGGATTCGAGTCAGAGACATCACCCCCTAAGGTTAGTTGTTAAACTTTGTTCATAGGTTCACTTGGTTATTGTTAAACTTTGTTCATAGGTTCACTTGGTTATTATTGTTTAAGTATTTTGAGTTAATGGTAACATATATTATTAGCTTCAGTGGTGTTTGGGGAAAAAGCTTCTTTAAAGTGAACTTGCTTCAGTGAATTTATGCTAACATATTATTACCTGCTTTAAAAGTGTACAAGTAAGAGTGTGTCTATTCTATAAATTCTATGGTGGATACTTGCATACTCCTGTACTTACTAAACAATTTTACTTAAGAGGATCCTTGAAAATGTTTAACCAAATAAATATCTCATTATAAACTTGACCTGCATTATGGAATGTTTATTTTTTTTTCTACAAAAGCTGTTGAGAATTTCTAATAACCAATCACAATTGACGTTTCTCGTCCGAAAGTTGTTACATGGAAAGCCATTGGTACCATTTACTATTTTTCATTCAGTTTTAGGGGCAGCATTGTTCTGATTTTCAATTCTATTTTTCTTGCAATTTTGGAGTAACATATTTATGTGAAGGTTAAATTAGTTCTCAAAATGTAGTACTCCAAGATGTGTGATCCATTTCCTTGTTTTTAAAACCCATGGAATGTTGAAGGAGAGTTAGTCACTAATCTAATGAAGAATTAAACAATTATCAGTAAATTGGATTAAAACCTTGTGCTTCTCCACGTTTAAACATGTAGCTGCTTTGTTCCTTCCCTTCTTTAAGGTCATTAGTTCTATAGCATAATTTAAAGATGTAATGTTGGTATATGCTTTCTGAGTTTTGCTGCTACAATGTGTTAACCATTACAGAACTCATGAGATTTTTTCTGTTGTTTAATAGGTACTTGGTGACATTATAGAGTCTTTGGCTGGAGCAATTCTCATTGATTCAGGATACGATAAGGAGGTTGTGTGGCAAAGCATAAGGCCACTTTTGGAACCCCTTGTCACACCTGAAACATTGAAGCTCCATCCAGTCCGAGAGTTGACTGAACTGTGCCAAAAAAGACATTATAGTATTAAACAAGACACTGTGTCCCGCATGGATGGTGTGACTAATTATATAATGGAAGTAGAAGCTGATGGGATCATTCATGAGTTTGAGTATATTGGTCTTGCTATCAAGGACACAGCCAAGAAGATAGTCTACAAGGGAATTTTGAAATCCTTGAAAGATGGAGAATCATAGGGTATTACAAACAGATGCAACACAAGAAATAGACAGCAAAAAAATGTGGAAGTAACCACAACATACTTGAACTATATCCTCAAGAGTTTCATGCATATGCATTATAGTGCACTAATTGGACAAAAATTATGTCAAGTGTCAATGGAATTGACTGGCAGAATATTGTTTTTATTTATCCAGTTTCAGGGCTAGAAATCAGATTGTAATCATTGTATCATGGAGAATTTTGCTGAGGACAACATAATTTTGGTCTACATTTTTTTTTTAGGTTTTTTTTTAATAATAATAAATCCAAATTCAATTAGAATTACATGTGATATGTATATTTTGATTAAAATTTTAAAAGATTTTCTTTTTAAAAAAATTAAATCAAGATATTTAAATAATATAAATAAATTATGTGGCATTTAATAAAAATTATATTTTTGTTTGAGATTTTGTGGCATTTAATAAAGTGTCAAAAATTTAATAGTAACTTTTTATCAACATATTTTTAAAAATAAAAATTATTATATTTTTTAAATAAATACTTCAAAATATTTTTTATCAACAACAACAATAAAATTTGCGTAAACATATGTATTTCCATCATTTTATATTCACTACCTACATCACTTTATCAACTATTTATAACTCAATAAACTAATTCTTTTAATTTCTAATTATCAACTGAGAAATAATAACACATTTAACAGATTTACATTTGATATGTACAGTCAGCTTTTATCCGTTCATAATAAATTCATATACTTTTAATAGTTATTAACATAAAATGTATGAGTACATTTATATTAAAATTTTAAAAGATTTAGGATTTACGATATGTAGTTTTATTACTTTTATGCAAATGGGAAGTTGCTTAAAGACTGTAAAAGGAGGTATCCAATGAATTTGGAGGGTCTAATGTGTGAATTGAGTTACTCATATGATACGGACTAAGAGGTCCTTTTTACCAAGTACACAACTTTAGTCTTTATATTCTCTTTAATTTATAATAGACAATGTTATAGTGAGTTTGAGTACTTATTTGATTATATATGTCCATTTAAGTATGTTACAAATTTTCTTCACCTAGCATTAATAGAGAGTCTATAAAGATGCATGTTATAAATGTTCTTTATATTTTATGTCAAAAATTAACTTGAAATTTCATAATCTATGGACTCTCATCTGTATGGCTTAAAATTTTATTATATTTTTTCAACTAATTTAAGGCTTTTGATAATGAAATATGAGATTTTTTTTTTTTTTTGTATTGTGTGTACCGAATTATAAAAAATTGTGAAAGATTGTTGAAATTGAGATCAAGACGGAAACTTGTTTTCTCTCCATTTTTATTTTTATTATCTTGTTTTCTCATTGTGTAGGAATTTACGAGAATAAATCTAATATCTATTATCTTGTAAGTTTTCATTAACTCATGATGAATCAATTTTACATGATAATTCATTTATTACGTGAAATTAATTTGTCATCTTGTTAATTGATTTGTTTTCATTAAGTATTCAGAGAATTTGAAACATATTATTTTAAAAAGAATTGTGTAAAATTAAAAATTTTAAAATTTCATCTAAAATGTAAGTATTTTGATTTTCTTGTTCCTTCTCATAACTTCTCACTTAGTTCAAGATCGTATTTCAAATTTTAATGATTAATATTTATTTTTATTCAATATAAAAAATTTAATTTTTAAATAGATATTTAAAAATGAAAATTTAAATTTATTGAAAATTTGAATTTCTTGAAAATTGAATTACTTATCAAAAAAAAATTAAAATACAAAAAATTAAATTATTTCATCAAACAAAATGTTTACAAAATAAAAAAAAAATAAATCAAGACTATTAAAATACTATGTATTTAAATTTCTTAAAAATTTTTAAATTCTCCGTGATGAGAAAATTATGAGTCAAGAACAAATCCCATGTTTGTCAGTTTTCTGTTTTTATTTTTAAACTAGCTAGTTTTCTTTATGTTTTAATAGATCATATAAATCCTTAAAGTTATATATTATTATAATTTTACCTTGATAGAACTTCTAATATTATTTTTACTAGCAATAAATATCATTACAAAGTATTATCAACACACTGAATCAAATGTTACAGCAAAGAACCAGCTTATAATCTGATACTATATATTCTTCATCATGAAGAATATTGACAGGGTTATCTAAAGATGTAACCACACATTAATACTTAACTATTCTTATTACAAGTCTTAGTGATGGCTTTATTTAATATCACAACAACATATTCACCTAATCATTCATATAGAATAATAGTGTCTTGGATCCACTTCCAAGATGAATTTACTTAGGACAATTGTTCTGCCACCAACAAGTAGAAGAGTCCCATTACTCCACTGTGCATTTGACTGTTGTTGTAGCTAACATCTAGAGTTAAGATTTCACCATCTGTTATTTTCACAGTACCTGGTTTAGGGTAACATGTGGACATTCCTACAACATACCCTCTCTCATTTCCTGCTTCTGTTCCATTTCCATATTTTGCCACTGAAGAACATATAACCCTCCCATCCTGAAATTTTGTTGTACAGCCAAAATTTCAAAGAATAAGCCTACTCCAATATTTAGTTAACATCTCATCACAATTATTATTATTTTTTTCTTTGAGAAAATAATTTATATACCTATAGTATAAAATGATTTTAGACTATTATATATAATTAATTTATTGACTTTTACAATAATTATATTAAAATATATTACAAAAATGATTTGTAATTTATTAATAGTATTAAATTATTTTATACTATTAATAACGTATAACAATTAAAACTAAAAGAAATATTCAATGAGGAGATTAAAAATAAAAGAAAGAATGAAAGAACCAGCTATATCCAATAAAATGAACGTAATAATCTACCATTTCTTATTAATTTTGAAATCAATGATTAAATGAAAGGAGAAAAGAATTGCAAATTTAGAATACCTTTTGAATTTAAGGGTAAAAGTATTACTATTTTCCCATTCTTTGATTATTTACTGATGTGACTAGAAAACAATAATATATTTATATGTCAAGAATGATAATAGTTATTTAACATCGATCACCTGTCCATATAAGGTTGATCCAATTGCACCTGCATGCTGATGACCAACACCATAGATCACAAATCCACCAGTTTCCAATGGGAGACTTGTTCTCCTCACATCAATGCAAGCACTACTATTGTAGCCTTTCCTGCAAGGTTCAACCTGATACTCAACCTGTACGAAATTTACATGTAGAATAATTAATTATATTTGGTTCACGGTTTTATTGAGAAAGAAATTTCTAAAGAGAGACCTTTCCATGAATCATGTATACATTTGGCCTTTGGAATTCATATATATATTTTCAAAAGTTGTGTGCTTCATTATTCCCTTATCCGATGATTTTATATTACTCAAAATAATATAAATATATATATATGATCATTATAATGAGTTCTTTTAATACTTTGCAGGTGGTCTATAGTCAATACCTAAAAGTAAAAGAGATGCCTTGGTCCATAGTCAATCCTTTTAATTCCAAAGTTATACATTTTTATATTTTCTTTTATTCTTGGACAGTTTTCCCTCTAGACATTTAAGATGTGCCAAATTTCTTTTGTACGAGTGACTTGCCTTAGATTTTTTGTTTTTTCAGTCATGGTAGGATTGGTTGATAGAGGGAGTATTAGTTTGTCTTCAATCACAGTTTCCAAGAGGTTATAGGCTCCAAAACACCTTACATTTTTATTGATCAAATGTGATAATTTTTACCGGTGAAGGTGAAAGGGGGATTTAAAGGAACATTTTTAGATGTCATGAGTTTTATGGTTTAAAAAATGAAGATCTTATAAGATCAATTAAGGTTCCTAGTACAACTGCTATAAATAAATGATATAAAGTGGAATTAAAGAATGAGAGAAGTAAACAAATGGGAAAAATTAGTCACTATTATTAATTGTTGTAACTTCAAAATTTAAATAAAAATAAAATAATTAACTCTGAAAGTGGATAAAAACATAATGGAAAAATATCAACCACTAACAGCAACTAACTTCAAAAAATTAACCAACAAGATTTAGACTACATATTTTCCTTGAAAAATAATAAAATAAAACCTGCTTGATTAGAATTGAAATGTCAATCGTCTAACGGTGATAAAGAGGTTGTGTTGCAAAGCATGAGGCCACTTTTGGAACCCCTTGTCGCACCTGAAACATTGAAGCCCCATCCAGTCCGAGAGTTGACTGAACTGTGCCAAAAAAGACATTATAGTATTAAACAAGACACTGTGTCCCGCATGGATGGTATGATTAATTATATAATGGAGGTAGAAGCTGATGGGATCATTCATGAGTTTGAGTATATTGGTCTTGCTCTCAAGGACACAGCCAAGAAGATAGTCTACAAGGAAATTTTGAAATCCTTGAAAGATGGAGAATCATAGGGTATTACAAACAATGCAACACAAGGAACAGATAGCAAAAAAATGTGGAAGTTGTTGGGAATAAATGTTTATGCCCATGATCCAAGTCATCATGTAATCAATTCTAATTGTTAATAATAAAGTATTATTTTATAATCATTTGATTAAGTAGTTTATTTGATAATGTCCTCGATTAAAATTAAAGACTTGTTATTATAATAGAGATTATAATAATGAGAAACAAGTTTGATTTTAATTTTAATCTAAATCGTTCTTGGTCATAGGATTGTTGAAATAGGACATCAATAATCCGGATAGATTAATATATATGTGATAGTATTTATTGGATAAATATTAATAGATCTCATTTATTAATTCACATGTATAGATGAATCACATGTTGATGTGATCATTGAACAGACCCAATTGAAATTTTTTAATGGTTAATATTTACCATAAACTGTCAATAGAGAATTTTCAAGAAGATGATAAATAGTTTTCTTTGACCTAAGATTGTCATAGTAATTAACGAGTTATTTATTGTATTTTGATCCCGAACACCTAGTGCTTCAGAGCACTTGTTGAATGGATATTGGATATGATTAAATACTTGTAGAATTAATGATTAATCAAGAAGGGATCCATCAACTCTTGGTAATGAGTTTGAGCTCTACGAATAAAATCATATCCTGGCCAGGAAAAATTAAATGAGGGAAGAAATGAGTTTCTTAAGTCATTATAAATTAACTCAAAGAGAGTTTGACATTAATACCATACTCTAGAGTTAACCCAGAGCTGTAAGGATGGAAGAAAATATTATACTACTCTTCTACTGGTTCTTGAAAGTAAAATGTTACTTCATGCTATCCGGACGTTAAGGAGTATTGCTAGATGCCTACCTTGATTAATATATTAATTTGATTGATATATTACCGGCTTAGTATTGAACCTACGGGGTCACACACAAACGAGTGTTCTAATCTCTGTTGGAGAAATTATTCTAATATTTGATTATTAATTAAATTAGAGAATTTAATTAATTAATTTCTTAAGTGGAATATTATCATATTTTTGCTAGCACTAGAAATATGAATAATATGAAAGATTTGGTGAAATAATAAAAACAAACATGAAAGTTTTTCTGTTTGGAATTTGGGTTGAAAATTTGAATATCTAATCGGTTAGAAATAAAAGATAAGGGATTTGTTATTTTGATTTGATCAAATTATTTGAATTTTGAATCGCTAATCAGTTAGCAATAAAAGATAAAACATTAGTTATCTTTTAACTGATCAAATATTTCAAATTTTCGGTGTGCTATAAATACGGCTATAGGCTGCATGCCGAAAAGAACATACATACAACAAAAGGAACAACAAAAAAAAACCCTACTATCAACTTTTCTCCCGAATCACCAATCATTATTCCGCCTGTCAAAGTTGTTGGCAAATAGAGGTCAGTCTCGGTGTGGATACACGTAGAGTCTTCACATTATTGAAGAATTTTTTTGGCTTAAGTGCTCATCAACAGGTACACATTTGCTATGCCTTCCATTTAAATATAATTTAGATGCAAAATTAGATCCTTTTTATTCCGCAATGTGTGTTAGCGAACACCAAAGTTCCTTCAATTTTTATCAAAGCGTTGGGTCTTTTGTATTTAAATTATATTTATGAAACTATAATAAGTTTTAATTTTGTCCTTTTGTCGTAATAGTCAATAGCATGTTGGTTGAATAGATGCAATGCAATGATTACAATGATTTGATATTGGCTACATAATTTTGTGTAATATGTTGAAAAGGAAACGTAAAAGTGTTTACGATAATGATAAGGAGAAAGGAAAATGAGTATATGATACAAATTTTACAATTAATGATTAATGATAAGGAACGGCCTGACAAACAGGAGACTTATAGTTAATAATTGATTTTTGTATAAGATGCATGTTTGTTAAATTAATTGTATACTAAGCGCCTAGACTACCTGGGGGAGTATTAAAATTAATTTATAGGATTCACTATGATATAATATTTTGTATGTGATACATTATACTAGATTATGATTGTACGTGAGAAACGACTTGACAACCAAGTGGCTCACTCACAAAAATTATTTTATTTGATATTATAATTTGAGTGAAATATGTATGTGATATGAAATTAATTTTTGTATGAGATACATTTGTTTTAAATTAATTAAATGCTTAACGCCTAGATTACCTGGGGAAGTATTGAGATTAATTTATTGATATCAATAGGATTGGCCTGACAACCAGGAACTTATATGAAATTAGTTTTTGTATGAGATACATGTATTTTAAATTAATTAAATGCTTAACGTCTAGACTACCTTGGGGAGTATTGAAATTAATTTATTGATATAAGTAAGATTGGCCTGACAATCAGAAACTTATATGATGTGATATTTTAAATGTATGTGATACATTATCTTAGTATGTGTGTGAGAAACGACTTGACAACCAAGTGGCTCAGCCACAAATTATAGAGGGTTTTTATATGATAAAAATTTCTTGAATTTCTAAAATTGTGTTGTAATTAATGATTGTTACTTATATTTTGATTTGAAAATATGTTGTGACATAAGTGTGTTTTGTTGTATCGTCAACAGTATGTCTTCTCTATCGATTCGTATGATTCTTGAATCTGGAAAATTAGTCGGAACTAATTATGATGATTGGTACCGCAACTTGAGAACTGTTCTCATGCATGAGAAGCTTATTGACACCGTCGATAAGCCTCCCATGGAAGCACCTGATGCAAGTGATGAGGAGGCAACCAAGGTTGTTCAGAAATACCTTGAAGACTGCCTTACCACTAAGTGCATTATCCTGGCATCAATGAGTCCAGAACTCCAAAGGCAACATGAACATATGGACCCAATTGAAATCATTGAACATCTTAAGAAGATGTACGGCAGTCAAAGTAGGACGGCTAGATTTCATTTATCTAAGACCTTGTTTAAGTCCTCATTGACTGCGAATGAAAAGGTTGGACCCCATGTCCTTAAGATGATTGATCTTATAGAAAAACTTCAGAAGTTGGGTTGCACTCTTGGGAAAGAGCTTTCTCAAGATTTGATTCTTCAGTCACTTCCTGATTCTTTTTCACAATTTATTGTGAATTTCAATATGAATAAAATGAGTTGTGAACTGCATGAGATGCTCAATTTGCTAATTGATTATGAGAATCAAATTGCTTCTGAGAAGAAGAAAGGAACTGTCATGGTAGTTGGCAAGGGCTCTAAGAAGAAAGGTAAAGTACCGAAAAGGAAGCATCTTGGACCTAAGGGTGGTGTGACCAAACCCAAGAACAAAAGGGACAAGATTGACCAAACTGATGCTGAATGCTTCTTCTGTAAGGGGAAAGGTCACTGGAAGAGAAATTGCAAGAAGTATCTTGATTCTCTAAAGAATAAGAAACAAGGTAAGACATTAATGAAAAATGTTTTCATGTTTTCTTTGACTGTCACTGATTCTTCAACTTGGGTATTAGATACTGGTAGTAGTTTTAATATATGCAATACGTTGCAGGGACTACAGATAACTAGATGGTTGAAGAAGGGAGAAATCAACCTACAAGTAGGGAATGGAGCAAATGTTGTTGCTTTAGCTTTAGGATCGGTTTCTTTAATAATGCCTACTAGCAAAGTTCTAGTATTAGAAAATTGTTATTATGTTCCGAAATTTGTTTCAAACGTTATTTCAATTTCTATGTTGGATAAACAAGGTTTTCGTATTATTTTTAGTAATAACATTTGCTCTATTCATCGCGGTGATGATTTATATGTAAATGGTTATCTCCGACATGGCATTTATGTCTTACTTGATGTAAATCATAACTCGATTATGCATGTTTCTTCTAATCTTAAAAGAGAAAGGGATAGTCAAGTAAATAAAACATATCTTTGGCATTGTAGGCTTGGTCATATTGGCGAGAAACGAATTAACAAGTTACACAAGAAAGGTTATCTTGGTACTTATGATTATGAATCATATGAAACTTGTGAATCTTGTCTCAAAGGAAAAATGACTAAATCTCCATTTATTGGAAGTGGGGAAAGAGCTTCAGAATTATTGGGACTAATTCATACAGATGTTTGTGGGCCCATGAAAATTCAAGCCAGAGGAGGGTATTCTTATTTTATCACATTCACTGATGATATGTCTAGATATGGTTTTGTGTATCTTATGAAACATAAGTCCGAATCATTTGAAATGTTCAAAAGATTTCGTAGTGAAGTTGAAAAGCAAACTGATAAGAGTATCAAAATGCTTAGGTCTGATAGAGGAGGAGAGTATCTCAGTGATGAATTTATTGATTATCTAAAGGAGAATGGAATTCTCTCTCAGTGGACACCTCCAGGAACACCACAACACAATGGTGTATCTGAAAGAAGAAATCGAGCCCTATTAGATATGGTTAGATCTATGATGGGGTTCACTGATCTTCCAGTAAATTTATGGGGTTATGCTTTAGAAGCAGCTGTCTACTTGCTAAATAAAGTTCCTGCAAAAGCAGTTTTAACTACACCATATGAGATATGGAAAGGAAAGAAACCAAATCTTAAACACATCAAGGTCTGGGGTTGCCACTCGCTTTACGTTAAAAGATTGCAAACGAGATAAACTGGATGCAAGGTCTGATAAGTGTAGATTCATTGGCTATCCCAAGGAAACAATGGGATATTATTTCTACCAACCTTATAACCATAAAGTGTTTGTGGCTAGAGGTGCAACCTTCTTGGAAAGAGAGTTTCTCGCAGAAGGAAGTCATGGTGAAGAAGTTGAACTTGATGAGACTCAAGTAACCAATGATGACGTAACTCAAAACCATGAGATGGAAGTCAATAGACCTTTACTTGATGTTTTAAAATTAAGACGAAAGTCTTCAACTCCAACGATTGTGCCTCAAGAGCTCACTCTTGTTCAAGAACAAGTTGTTGTTCAAGAAGAAGTTAATGAACCAATCATAGAACAATTGCAGCAACCTTTGAACACAATGCATGAACCTCTTAGAAGATCTACTAGAATGCATCGTGTACCTAATAGATTAAATTTGTTAGTACAAGATGACATGTCGAATGAGGTTTATAATGATGATGATGACCCCAAGAGTTATGAAGAGGCTATGAGAAGCTTGGATCGTGACAAATGGAAAGGGGCCATGGAATCCGAAATAGAATCAATGAAGATCAATAAAGTATGGACTTTGATTGAAGCTTCAAAGGATATAAAACCGATTGGTTGTAAATGGGTTTACAAGAAAAAGATTGGAGTAGACGGAAAGGTCGAGACTTATAAAGCTCGCCTTGTTACCAAAGGATATCGTCAAAAGGAAGGAATAGATTATGACGAAACATTTTCTCTGTGGCAATGCTCAAATCAATTCGATTCTACTTGCCATTGCAAAGATACTATGATTATGAGATATGGCAAATGGATGTGAAAACAGCTTTCCTTAATGGTGAGTTACAAGAGGAAGTGTACATGACACAACCCGAAGGATTCACATCGTCGGCCGATTGCAATAAAGTTTGCAAGTTGCAACGATCAATTTATGGATTAAAACAAGCTTCTAGAAGTTGGAACATTCACTTTAATAAAACAATTGAAAGATTTGATTTTGTTAAGTGTGAGGAAGAACCATGTGTCTACAAAAGGTCGTGGGAGTGCAATCATTTTTTTAGTGTTATATGTAGATGACATATTACTAATTGGGAATGATGTACCAACATTGCAAGGCACAAAGATTTGGCTATCGGAACAGTTCTCCATGAAGGACTTGGGAGAAGCAGTCTATATTTTAGGAATAAAGATTTATAGAGATAGATCTAAAAGATTGCTTGGACTTTCCCAATCTGTGTACATTGATACCATTTTGAAAAGGTATAATATGGAAGATTCCAAACGAGGTTATTTGCCCATAGGTGTTGGAATTACTCTTAGTAGGGAGAATTGTCCAAAAACTCCTGAAGAAAGAGAACGCATGAGTAGAGTACCATATGCTAGTGCAGTGGGAGCTATCATGTACACCATGACTTGTACACGTCCTGATGTTGCTTATGCTCTAGGTGTAACTAGTCGATATCAAGCAAACCCTGGTGAGGAACATTGGAAAGTGGTTAAGACCATGCTTAAGTACTTAAGAAGAACTAAAAACCAATTTCTTATTTATGGAGACTCTGAATTGAAACTGAAAGGTTATACTGATGCAAGTTTTGCATCAGACAAAGATGATAGCAAGTCTATCTCAGGATATGTCTTTACTTTGAATGGTGGTGCAGTAAGTTGGAAAAGTTCCAAACAAGCTACGGTAGCATTCAACTACTAAGCGAGTATATAGCAAGTGAAGCTACTAAAGAAGTCGTTGGATGAAAAAGTTCATATCTGAACTTGGTGTGGTTCCCTCAATAGTAGAGGCAATTCCATTATTGTGTGACAATAATGGAGCTATTGCTCAAGCAAAAGAACCAAGATCACACCAGAAGTCCAAACATATTCTGCGAAGGTATCACTTGATTAGAGAAATTATAGAACGCGGTGACGTTAAGATCGAAAAGGTAGATGGAAAGGAGAATGCAAAGAGATCCGTTCACCAAGGCGCTTGGCATAAAGGAGTTTGACAAGCACAAATGGGAATTAGGAATGAAATTCATGAATGATTGGCTCTAGGCAAGTGGGAGATTGTTGGGAATAAATGTTTATGCCCATGATCCAAGTCATCATGTAATCAATTCTAATTGTTAATAATAAAGTATTATTTTATAATCATTTGATTAAGTAGTTTATTTGATAATGTCCTCGATTAAAATTAAAGACTTGTTATTATAATAGAGATTATAATAATGAGAAACAAGTTTGATTTTAATTTTAATCTAAATCGTTTTTGGTCATAGGATTGTTGAAATAGGACATCAATAATCTGGATAGATTAATATATATGTGATAGTATTTATTGGATAAATATTAATAGATCTCATTTATTAATTCACATGTATAGATGAATCACATGTTGATGTGATCATTGAACAGACCCAATTGAAATTTTTTAATGGTTAATATTTACCATAAACTTCATCGATAGAGAAATTTTCAAGAAGATGATAAATAGTTTTCTTTGACCTGAGATTGTCATAGTAATTAACGAGTTATTTATTGTATTTTGATCCCGGACACCTAGTGCTTCACAACACTTGTTGAATGGATATTGGATATGATTAAATACTTGTAGAATTAATGATTAATCAAGAAGGGATCCATCAACTCTTGGTAATGAGTTTGAGCTCTATGAATAAAATCATATCCTGGCCAAGAAAAATTAAATGAGGGAAGAAATGAGTTTCTTAAGTCATTATAAATTAACTCAAAGAGAGTTTGACATTAATACCATACTCTAGAGTTAATCCAGAGCTGTAAGGATGGAAGAAAATATTATACTACTCTTCTACTGGTTCTTGAAAGTAAAATGCTACTTCATGCTATCCGGACGTTAAGGAGTATTGCTAGATGCCTATCTTGATTAATATATTAATTTGATTGATATATTACCGGCTTAGTATTGAACCTACGGGGTCACACACAAACGAGTGTTCTAATCTCTGTTGGAGAAATTATTCTAATATTTGATTATTAATTAAATTAGAGAATTTAATTAATTAATTTCTTAAGTGGAATATTATCATATTTTTGCTAGCACTAGAAATATGAATAATATGAAAGATTTGGTGAAATAATAAAAACAAACATGAAAGATTTTCTGTTTGGAATTTGGGTTGAAAATTTGAATATCTAATCGGTTAGAAATAAAAGATAAGGGATTTGTTATTTTGATTTGATCAAATTATTTGAATTTTGAATCGCTAATCAGTTAGCAATAAAAGATAAAACATTAGTTATCTTTTAACTGATCAAATATTTCAAATTTTGAATTTGATGAGAAGTTTGTTATCTTCGGTGTGCTATAAATACGGCTATAGGCTGCATGCCGAAAAGAATATACATACAACAAAAGGAACAACAAAAAAAACCCTACTATCAACTTTTCTCCCGAATCACCAATCATTATTCCGCCTGTCAAAGTTGTTGGCAAATAGAGGTCAGTCTCGGTGTGGATACACGTAGAGTCTTCACAATATTGAAGAATTTTTTTGGCTTAAGTGCTCGTCAACAGGTACACATTTGCTATGCCTTCCATTTAAATATAATTTAGATGCAAAATTAGATCCTTTTTATTCCGCAATGTGTGTTAGCGAACACCAAAATTCCTTCAGAAGTAACCACAACATCCTTGAACTATATCCTTAAGAGTTTCATGCATATGCATTATAGTGCACTAATTGGACAAAAATTATGTCAGTGTCAATGGAATTGACTGGCAGAATATTGTCATTATTTAGCCAGTTTCAGGGCTAGAAATCAGATTATAATCATTGTATCATGGAGAATTTTGCTGAGGAAAACACAATTTTGATCTATATTTATTTTTAGGTTTTTTTTTTGTGTTTACAACGGCTGGCGATAGAATGAATTATAGATAAAGAATGATCATATTCCATGCAAGACCAGATGAAATACCAAAAAACTCTTTCTACTGAGAAATAATAACAAATCCAAATCCAATTAGAATTACATGTGATGTGTATATTTTGATTAAAATTTCAAAAGATTTTCTTTTAACAAAAAATTAAAATCAAGATTCTTAAATAATATAAATAAGTTACGTGGCATTTAATAAAGTGTCAAAAATTTAATGGAAACTTTTTATCAACAAAATTTATCCATAGAAATTATTATATTTTTTAAATAAATACTTCAAAATATTTTTTTTCAACAAAAATAAAACTTACGTAGACATGTGTATTTCCATCATTTATATTTACTATCTACATCACTTTATCAACTATTTATAACTCAATAAACTAATTCTCTTAATTTCTAATTTATCAACTGACTTTTTAAATTTTAACTAATTTTTTCAGTTTTGAATTAGTTTTAAAAGTAGAAAAAAGCTTTCAATGAATATGGTATGCCATGCTTTAAAAAAAAATTCTAAGCATTTTTGCTTGGTATTCTGTCCGGTTCCGCTCTTTATTATAAAATTCATTTTATTAGACAATCATAAATTGCTGGAATGAATATATATAAAGAAATATCATATTTTATAAAGTTGGTTCTGGAATAGATAATTCTAAAAATGTAGAGATATTAGAAGATAATCTAGAAATTACCTAGATCTAGAAAATACTTACAAAATATTTTGTACAAAAATCTAAAGAAGTAATATTCATGGATAATCTAGAGAATTTTTAAGATGACTATAAATATATGTACTTGAATCAAATGAAGCAATGTAATGAAAAAGAATTGAAGCATTACATCTACTTTTCATTCACTTCATTAGCACTTTCTCTCAATTACATCTTCAATCATCCTACCAAATTCACATTAGCTGTCACTTGCCAAATTCTATCAGTGGCATTAGAGCCAATTTAACTCAAGTCTACCCTATATTATCCAATGGTCTCAATCAATACCCAAAACCTTACAACATTTAATTATACATCATCCATGGTTCCAATATTTGAGGGCGATGCCTATGAGTTTTTGAGCATCCAAATGAAGACCTTATACATATCACAAGGTCTTTGGGATTCGATCAAAAATGGCTACGAGCAACCCCGAGATGCTGCCGAATTGGAGTCTTAGGACAACAACAAGAAAATGGAGTACAATGAGAATCGGAAGAAGGATGCAAAGGCGTTGTCACATATTCAACAAGGGGTTACGAGACTCATATTTCCAAGGATCATGGCCGCGACAACAGTAAAGGAGGCTTGGGAGATTTTGAAGAATGCATATAAGGACTCTGACAAGATAATCTCTATTAAACTACAATCTTTATGGAGAGACTTTGATACATTATTAATGAATGAAGGTGAATCAGTTGAAATATTTTTTAACCGAGTGTCCAATATAATTAATCAAATAAGGAGTTATGGGGACATTATTGAAGACAAAAAAATTATTCAAAAAATATTAAGGAGCCTTCCAGCTAAATATGATCATATAGTGGCTGCAATTGAAGAATCTAAAGATATATCTATATTGACATGAACTGAATTAATGGGCTCACTACAAGCGTATGAAGATAGAATGTGTTGGTTTAATAAGCACTCACTAGATCAAGAATTTCAAAGTCAATTAAAGTTTTCTAAGGAAGATGGTGAAAAGAAAAATAGCCTAGTAAAAAAATTTATCAAAAAGGAGAAAAATCATATTACCATGGTAGGGGGAGAGAAAATTATAAAAATAATGAAAATAGTAAATTTGGTCCATATTGTAGATTATGCAAGAAAATAATCATGATACTCAAAATTGTCGATTTAAATGCAAAAGATGCAAAAATCATACTCATTTTGAGAAAGATTGTTTTTACCGACAAAAGGATGAGGCCAAATTTACTACAAGTGACTCTTGTGATCAAGTTTTTCTTTCATGTTTTAATGTCCACCAAGAGTCATATGATATATGGTATGTAGATAGCGGTTGCTCTAATCACATGACAGGCAACCGGGAATCTTTTATCATGCGGTGGAAAAAGATATTTTCTATTATTTGTTGATGATTATACCCGAATGATGTGGGTATATTTCTTGGAGCAAAAATCAGAGGCATTTTCATCTTTCAAGCAGTTTCAAGGCCCAACTGAAAAACCATGTGGGCGTTCTCTAAAAATCCTGAGAACGGATCACGAGGGAGAATTTACAAGCAATGAATTTTTTGAGTACTACAAGCAGCATGGGATAAAAAGGGAGTTGACAGCCCAATACACACCACAACAAAATGGAGTAGCAAAACGGAAGAATCGCACAATCGTGGAGATGGCTTTGAGCATGCTGCAAGGCAAAAATCTTCCGAAGCAGTTCTGGGCGGAAGCTGTTAACATTGCAGTCTACATTCTCAACAGGTCCCCCACAAAAGTTATGCTCAACAAGACACCCTACGAGGCATGGAGTAAGAAGAAGCCAACAGTGGAACATTTCAGAATATTCGGATGCATTGCCTATGTCCACATTTCTAAACAGATACGTACAAAGCTCGATGAAAGAGGAAAAAAATGTATCTTCATTGGCTATAGTGACGAATCAAAGGGTTATAGACTCTACAATCCAATCACTAAGAAGCTGATCATATCAAGGGACGTGATATTTGACGAGATGTCAGAATGGTAGTGGAACACAAAAACATCGCCAGTCTCATCCATAGTGGAGGAAAGTCACCACCCAAGTTCAGATCCAGTATCGAACTCATCTTCATCAAGTCCAAGACCAAGTCAAATAGAAGTTCCAAAATCAAGTTCTACATCAGCACTAAGACGATCACAAAGAGATCGACGACCACCAGTACACTTTAAGGATTATGTAACTAATATTGCTGCATATGCTCTATTTGCTGGTAAACCAACAAAGTACGAAGAAGCAGCTACGAAAGAAGCACGGGTCAAGGCCATGGATGAAGAAATTCACACGATCAAGAAGAATCAAACATGGGAGCTTATAAATAAGCCACCAAAGAAGGAGATCATCAGGACTAAGTACAATAATGATGGGAGCATTCAAAAGTATAAAGTTCGACAAGTTGCCAAGGGATATTCACAACAACCAAGAGTTGATTTCAATGAACTGACTATATTATATTGCAACAACATGTCAACAATAGTCACAATAAAGAATCCAGTACTTCATAGTCGATCAAAGCACATCAAGATAAGACATCACTTTATTCAAAGTTGGTCAAGAAGGAAGAAATTGAATTACAATTCTACAAACCAGGAGATCAACAAGAAGACATCTTTATTAAGGAAAAGTTCTCATCCTTTGAAAAAAAAATCAGAGTTGCATAAATGAGCACCAATGGGGAATATTAAAAGTTGGTGCTCAAATAGATAATTTTAGAAATATAAAGATACTAGAAGATAATTTAGAAACTACCTAGATCCAGAAAATACTTACAAAATATCTTGTAGAGAAATATAGAGAAGTAATATTCATAGATAATCTAAAGAATTTCTAAGATGACTATAAATATATATACTTAAATTAAATAAAACAATACAATAAAAAAAATTAAAACATTACATCTATCTTTCCTTTACTTCACTAATATTTTCTCCAATTACATTTCCAATCATCAATCAATTTCACATTAGCAACCACATATCAAATTCATCCATATCAAACATTTTTATTGGACAATTGCTGGAATACCAAAAACCCTTGAGAAATAATAACAAATTTAACAGATTTAATAGATTTTCATGTGATAGGTACAGTCAGCTTTTATCCGTTCAAAATAAATTCATATACTTTTCATAGTTATTGATATAAAATGTATGAGTACATTTATATTAAAATTTTAAAAGATTTAGGATCTAGGATAGGAGTATTTAGGATATGTAGTTTTATTACTTTTATGCAAGTGGGAAGTTGCTTAAAGACTGTAAAAGGAGGTATCCAATGAATTTGGAGGGTCCAATGTGAATTGGGTCACTCATATGATACGGATTAAGAGGTCCTTATTACCAAGTACACAATTTTAGTCTTTATATTTCTCTTTAATTTATAATAGACAATGCTATAATGAGTTTGAATACTTATCTGATTATATCCATTTAAGTATGTTACAAATTTTCTTCAACTAGCATTAGAGTCTATAAAGATGCATGTTATAAAAGTTCTTTATATTTAATGTCGAAAATTAACTTGAAATTTCATAATCTATGGACTCTCATCTGTATGGCTTAAAATTTTATTATATTTTGTCAACTAATTTAAGGCTTTTTATAATGAAATATGAGATATTCTTTATATTATGTGTACCGAATTATAAAAAAAATTATGAAAGATTGTTGAAATTTTGATCAAGACTGAAACTTGTTTTCTCTCAATTTTCATTTTTATCGTCTTGTTTTCTCATTTTTTAGGAAACAAATCTAATATTAATCGTTGTTTTCATTAAGAGAATTTTGAGTCAACAAATCTAATAATATTTATCAATTTTCTGTTTTTTTTTAAACTAGCTAGTTTTCTTTATGTAATTTTAATAGATCATATAAATCCTTAAAGTTATATATTAAAATTTTACCTTGATAGAACTTCTAATATTTTTTTACTAGCAGTAAATATCATTTACAAAGTATTATCAACACACTGAATCAAATGTTACAGAAAAGAACCAGCTTATAATCTGATACTATATATTCTTCATCATGAAGAATATTGACAAGGTTATCTAAAGATGTAACCACACATTAATACTTAACTATTATTATTACAAGTCTTAGTGATGGCTTTATTTAATATCACAACAACATATTCACCTAATTATTCATATTGAATAATAGTGTCTTGGATCCACTTCCAAGATGAATTTACTTAGGACAATTGTTCTGCCACCAACAAGTAGAAAAGCCCCATTACTCCAGTGTGCATTTCACTGTTGTTGTAGCTAACATCTAGAGTTAAGATTTCACCATCTGTTATTTTTACAGTACCTGGTTTAGGGTAACATGTGGACATTCCTACAACATACCCTCTCTCATTTCCTGCTTCTGTTCCATTTCCATATTTTGCTTCTGAAGAACATATAACCCTCCCATCCTGAGCCAAAATTTCAAAGAATAAGCCTACTCCAATATTTACTCAACATCTCATCACAATTTTTTTTTTTGAGAAAATAATTTATATACTATAGTATAAAATGATTTTATACTATTATATATAGTTAATTTATTGACTTTTACAATACTTATATTAAAATATATTACAACAATGATTTGTAATTTGTTAATAGTATTGAATTATTTTATACTATTAATAACGTATAACAAATAGAACTAAAAGAAATATTCAATGAAAAGATTAAAAAAAAAAAAAAAGAAAGAAAGAAAGAACCAGCTATATCCAACAAAATGAATGTCATAATCAACCATTTCTTATTGATTTTGAAATCAATGATTAAATGGAAGGAGCAAAGAATTGCAAATTTGGAATACCTTTTGAATATAAGGGTAAAAGCAGTACCGTTTTCCCATTTTTTGATTATTTAATTTACTGATGTGACTGGAAAACAATAATATATTTATATGTCAATAATGATTATAGTTATTTAACATTACCTCTCCATATAAGGTTGATCCAATTGCACCTGCATGCTGATGGCCAACACCATAGATGACATATCCACCAGTTTCCAATGGGAGACTTGTTCTCCTCACATCAATGCAAGCACTACTGTTGTAGCCTTTCCTGCAAGGTTCAACCTGATACTCAACCTGTACGAAATTTACTTGTTAGAATTAATTATATTTGGTTCACGGTTTTAATGAGAAAGAAATTTCTAAAGAGAGACCTTTCCATGAATCATGCATACATTTGGCCTTTGAATTCATATATATATTTTCAAAAGTTGTGTGGTTCATTCCCTTATCCGATGATTTTATATTACTCAAAATAATTGTATATATATATAGATCATTATAATGACTTCTTTTAATAATTTGCAGGTGGTCCATAGTCAATACCTAAAAGTAAAAGAGATACCTTGGTCCATAGTCAATCCTTTTAATTAATTCCAAAGCTATACACTTTTATATTTTCTTTTATTCTTGAACAGTTTTCCCTCTAGACATTTAAGATCTGCCAAATTTCTTTTCAGTCATATATATCCTTGTTTAATAACTAATGATTTGGAATAAAAAGGTTATCAATTCAAGATTATCTTAACCAACTAGAAATGGATTTTTTTGTTGAACAAAATGAAACTAGATGATGGTCAAGATATATATATATATATATATATATATATATATATATATAATATTAAACCTAGGTAACTTGCAAAATAATTAATCCTTTAATATATGTTTCTTGAGAATAGTATTACTCACTTACCTTGCAAGTATGCTGTGGACTCTTTCCTTTGGACACGTTCAAAACATCAGTCACATCAAATATATAAATTTTAAGGGGAACAACAAACTTGTCCCAGTTGATCCACTTCACTGTGTACTTGAGGTAGAGGCTTCTCTTTGGGGCTTTGAAGCCTTTTTCCAACCTACACTGGGCATTATCAGGGCAACAATCCAAACCCCCTTTATAATCTGGACTCAAAGGGCTACCTTCCCCATCTTTTGTAATATTATAAAGGACACATCTACACTCAGTACACCCCATTTTATCTTCCACACCCCTTGTATCAATTGCATGCACATTGATAAACCATTTCTCATCGTAGCCATCAGGAATTTCTTCAGGGTTTCCAATTTCTATCCCAAAAGGGTCTGGAATTTCAGTGGCAGTTTCTCTTGTTTCAGATCCAAGCCCAAAATATTGGTCAAGTAGACCATCTTGGCATAGACCACTGTTTCTTACTATAACGATATTATCAAATGTTTGGTTACTGTTTGTCACATTTTTAGGTTGATGGTATTTTACTACAAGCCAATGGTGGAGGTATGTTTCTTGGAGAGGTACAGATTTCCCTGATTCATCAACTACTTCAGCATTGAAACTCTTTAGTGCAATATGGCCTCTTGGAAAGTCAACATCAAAATAGTATTTGTTTGCAACTGACCCTGGACCTAGCTCAAACTTTGGTGATAGAAAAACAGATGTTTTTATGTTGTTCTCAGGCTTCCCCAAAGTAGTTGATGAGAGTGTTGTCAATGACACCAAAAGTAACAGTACTGCCCATGAAAGCATCCAATCTTGGGATACAAATCTGATCATCTGTTAGCATAATCTTTGTTAGCTACAAGAGTTTCATTTCTATACATTCTCAGTTACCAGTATCAATCAAAATATCATTAAGATGTAACACATACATGGAATAATTATTATATATTGTAAGTTATAACTAAACAATATTATAAAAAAATTTCATACCTTGAACACATTCATAAAACTATTTACCCGTGATTGATTATAAGCACTGTAACAAAAGTAGAAAACTAAAACAATTATCATGCATGCCGATTTATAGAAGTATATAGGTAATTTTTGAAAACATTAAATTATATTTCTTTTGTGTTAAAACAAAAATGTAACAAAAACAAACTCAAAACAAAATAATGGTAAGATAAAATGAATTAAAGCAAGCCATGTTAGGTTGATATAGTTTTATGAAGTATACGTGGAATAGAGAGATAAAGGGTAGTGATCGATATTCAATTAAGTTCATGTGAACTTTAGAAGATTAATGTGATTGCTAAGTATGTAATAAAGAGTGGAAAGTAGTGGCAGTGGAAGGTGAAGGAGCATACCTTAAAAAATTGGGCAATTTGTTTGATATATAAGAGAGAAGAGTAATTATAGTAATTAAGAAAAATTGGAGTAGCACGATTTTAACTGTAGTGGTTTAATTTTTAAGCTTGATAGATTTATATAGCAATAGGTGGAGTGTGGTGCAATTCAGATGCTCTAAGCCATGACGTTTACCAACATTGAATGTAAAGTGTGTTTGAATGTTTGACATTTGAATGATTTTAATTAAAAGAGAAAACAATGAATTAATATGATGTAATGAAAGCCTATGAATTTACCAAGAACCTTCATCCAAAGTAAACTCACGAAAAGGCCTATGAATTTGACATTAATTTCATATATTTCAATTGGGCAACACTTGTGTGCGGATAAAAAATATACATTACGTACTTCTTCCAATATTATATGTATACACACGTAAGATTAACTCTTAAAAAATCTAATTAAACTGAAAATTAGCAATTAATTGAACAGTTGAATGAATAAATTCACGTTTGAATGTTCCATTTTCCGTGGGAGCTAAGTCATTCGTTAATCAAAGAAGCGATTCTTAATGAATAAAAACTAACAATATATGTCTATATATATTCAAGATGCATCATCTATTCACGCGGCATGTAACTTGTGTCTTTCAATAAATTTTGGTATTATTTAAATTTGAGTGATTCAATTGTTTAATTTAATAATCTTATTTATTTTTATTTTTATTAACGAGATTATGTATATAAATTTTTATATATAATTTTAAAATTATTTAATAATTTATTAAATCACTTTTTTTAATGTATAACATGGTATTAATATATATATATATATATATATATATATATATATATATATATGTATATATATATTATTAGATAATATATTTATAAAATTTTAAATTATATATGATCTCATTAAAAAATAATAAATTGAATGATTTTATTTAAATTTAAATTATACCAAAAATTATTAAAAAAATATATACCTAGTATCAATTAACGAATCTATATATAGATGGAGAGAGATCCATAAAAATAGTAAGGATCCAGGGTGTTGAAGAATGAGAGAAATAAACAAAAATATTAAATATATAAAATGATAATTATTTTTTAAAAAATGTATACATTTCTTTGAAATATATGTTTCTAAACTATTTAAAATTGTTTAACAATGCATAATATTTTTTAAAAAATATTATATTTAAAGATATTATACAGCAATTTTTAACCGTCACAAAATCAACCAGTACCCAAAAAAAAAAAAAATTACACTCACACAGAAGTAAATAAAAATGTACGAGACTCACAATTTAAGTTTTATGGTTTATAATTGTTCAATAATCAATATTAGAGTGAATGAGCCACTGCTAAAATATAAAAAGAAAAAGGGTTAAGCATTGGAAAATAAAAAGAGTGAAGATGGATAAACAAATGACTAAAGAAGAAAAGCAATAAGATGGAAAGAGAGTTAGCATTGGGTGAGTGATCAAAGTGAGTAATGTGTTATCAGTTTTTATGAGAGAATATTCTGACTGGATTATCACTAAAATTTTATTATTTATATTATTCTATGGAAACTTAGCTAATATAACATGTCCCAAAATAAAAATTTAAGTAAGTTAATATATTATTATAAACTAATAGATATATAATAATTTGAATCTTTGTTTTTATATTTATTTATTTGATTATAGATAATATCTAGTAAATATAGTCTTTCATTTTTTTTTGAACAGTCAATTTTTTCTTGGAATATATTAAGTATGATGTTTATTAAATATAATATATTTATAAATAAATAGAAGATATACACGTAGTGTAAATATTTTTATATTATCATTTAATTATTGTCAAAATATTATATATCTGTTAACTCCTAAAAGTTAAGCAAAGAATATTTTCATTGACAAACTATGTAAAAAATTTCAACCTCACAATGTTTATTCACTATGTAAAAAATTAATGGAATCATTCAAAATTTCAAATCAAATGAAATGCTTATTGTAATATTAATAATGACAACAAATTACAATCAGAATCAAAATAATATAAATGTGAGATTACATTCAAAATTTTGAAGATATAAAAAAAATCTCATTTATCTTTTTCCTTTGGCATTTTTTTAGGACTTTTAAACATTTCATCCTAAGTATTCCACTTTTTAAAATCTGTTCTAAGAGATGAAAGAATTAAATCAGCCAACAACTCAATTGATTAAGCAGAATAGATGAATTGTTATAAAATCTTTTTCATGATGCAGTATTTGATTTCTGCATAAAAAGAATTAGTGTTCTTAAACTAAACACACTTTTAATTTTCTCTTGCAAAATTTATTTGTGAAGTTTCAATTTTACAAATGTGGTATCTTAATTATTTCTCATTTTGATCCATTTATTTGGGTTTCGCTTTAATAAGCCCAACAATCATATATATAAGACTAGCCAACAAAAATGACGCAGCATCAACATCTTGATTGAAAGATTGATTCATACTTATCCATAAGTTTTGTTTATCCTTATTTTATTAATTTGTACATGATTTTAATTCTAACGTAAAATCTGACACAAAATCTAAATGTCGATCTCAACAAGTACATACATGCTGAAACTGAATTGAAGTTTGCCTCGTACGACAATTAACCTTATTTTTTGCACGTGGTTGATTCCATCACGAAATTCCATTTTATGTCTCATTTTATTTTGGATTTTGTAGTGAGAAAGGTGTCTTTATACTAAGATTGAACTAACATAGAAACAGAGAGAATATCTATGGCGATTTGCAGGTTGAAATCTTTGGTTTCTGTTTGGAAATGCAACTCTGTATTGCTCTCTTCTTCAATACGCACTTTCTCTTCAGCACAAGTTCCACCTCATCACTTGCAGGTCTCTCTCTAACTTTGTTAATTTTCTTAGCTGAAATTTGATTATGTATAACACTGGAATCTGTAGCATGAGTGTAATGGGTGTTTTTTTTTCAACAGTGAATGATGATTTTTAATATTTTCTTCATTTGGGGTATTGGTGTTGAGACTTGAAAGATCATTAACTGTCTCTTTATAGGTTCAACTTTAAACACAGTTTGAGACTATCATGTTGGCAATTTGGCATGTTCCCTTTGACATGTTAATTTGATGCATGTTTTGTGAATTTTCACTTTCTCTTTTCACTGAAACACTGCAGAATGTTGGATTCATTGGGCTTGGAAATATGGGGTCCCGAATGGCAAATAATCTGATCAAAGCTGGATTCAGACTTACAGTTCATGACCTGTAATCTTTGTAAACAGTTTCTTTATCTAATCATGCTTTGAGTTCTTAAATTTGTCAATGTTAGGGTACTATATTCTCATTTCATTTGTAGCTATAATTCATAGGATATATGAGGCATGGCTTGATAATATGCTTCCTATGTGGAATCAAAGTTAAATCGTTTATATATTTGGGTTTAATTTAAGTAGAATTTCTGTGGTGTTAATTGAATTTGTAAAAAAAATGGCAGAAACTCTGATGTTCTGGAGATGTTCTCTCAGATGGGAATTCCCACAAAGAAAACACCTTTTGAGGTTTCAGAAGCAAGTGATGTTGTAATCACAATGTTACCTTCCTCTGCTCATGTGAGTATAGTCATTATTTCCGACGGCATTCCCTTACATGACATTACATCAATTGTGGCATCAATTGTGGCATCAATTGTGGCTTCAGTTTCCTATATAGATCTACAACAATATTATTATGACTTTGTTCTGATACCAGAATAACATCCGTATTTAATTTAAGTAGGTGATTGATGTTTACTCTGGACCAAATGGTTTGCTTCATGGTGGAAAACTCCTAAGGCCATGGTTACTGATAGATTCATCCACTATTGATCCAGAAACATCAAGAAACCTTTCTGCTACAGTATCTAATTATATTCTAAAAGAAAATAAAGGTAACATGAAGTGAAATGTCAACCAAGTCAAATATATTTTAACTTGAATTTCTATCTCTAAATTTCCTAGTCTTTTTAGCACCATAAAATTGTTTTTATCATATTCATTCATGACTAATATGTTGCTGAAGGTAAAATTCCTTGACAATTTTATATTACCATTCAGATATTTATTCTGAAGTTCTTTAAACTTGTTAGTTCACTGTTCGTTTCTTTTGTCAACCAAATGTGCCAGATGTTTCAACGTTATCCCTATTAGTTTCACCTGTCTTCAAATTACCTAAGAGCTAATTGCTGTCGTTGTATTGCATCATGTTCCTTCAACTTTTTAAGATGTTGAAGTTAATAACAATATTTCTGCGGTTAAGGCATGTGTAAAGTAATTGTAGAACTACTACTACCTAACTGGTTCCAAACTGAAAATTGCTTACTACTTGCGGTATCACATTATTGTATTTGGTTGCTAGTATGAGTAGATTTGGCAGTTTAGTCACTAGACATGACTTCATCAATAGATACAAATCAGTATTCATTTGAAGACAGTTCAAATGCATAGGTGTTCAATAAAGTCTTCTGGAGAATAAGTTGTCTCCATATATTCTTCCTTACGAATGGATAGAGGGGCTGTCATAAAATCCTCTTGGTTCATCAATTGCTTTCAAGCAATTAATGGGTTCAACAATTTACTTTATAATGTTCTGGCACTGAATGATTGTGTAGGTGATTGGGAAAAACCTTTCATGTTGGATGCTCCTGTATCTGGAAGTGTGACTGCAGCTGAAGCTGGGACACTTACTTTTATGGTATTATTACTGTTTAATTTTGACATGAAAATTTACACAAACAAAATACTTTTAGTAATAATTGTAGTGTTCAATGGAAATGCTTTTGATCCTTGAAACCAGATGAACATTGTATCACTAATTTTTCCAATTCCTATTGAGGATGGTAATTTTTAGAGGAGACTCGCAATTTAGTCTTTGAAAAATTAGTTTTGAACAATTAAGTTACTCCTTAAATGATTAATTCTGGTCATTGAATGATATCAATTTGGTCCAAGTTTTCCAGTAACATTTGGACTATTATGGTGTCAAAAATGTATCATTCCACAGTATTATTAATAACACATTGAAGGTATGATTGGTTAATTGACAAATGTTGTAGTGTTAAGAACAGCATGATGAGTAAATGTAATAGTACTAAACAGTTGTAACAAAGTCATAAATTGTTTGGCCACAAAATTGAGTAATGAATGAGATATGGAACTCCCCTAGGTTGGTGGTTCTGAGGAAGTATTTCATGCCGCAAAACCCTTACTCTTATCAATGGGTAAAAGTGCAATATATTGTGGTGGAGCAGGAAGCGGTTCTGTAAGCTACATACTTATAGTTAGTTTATTGGTATTCTCAATTGCATGTTTAATTTTAAGTCACATATTTTGTCTTGTTTGTTTGTTATTAGGCAGCAAAAATCTGCAATAATTTGGCTTTGGCTGTGAGCATGCTGGGAATATCAGAAGCTCTTGCTCTAGGCCAATCTCTAGGTGTTCCTGCCAGCACCTTGACAAATATATTTAACTGCTCCAGCGCTCGCTGTTGGAGTAGGTATGTGGCTCTTTTCTCTCACAACTCAGTGTGACAATTAACTGTAGAACTATATTGGTTTCAATCAGCATCATTAACAATGTGGTAGCAAAGATTCTCAGAGGCATTAGAATCGGTATTGTCATATTGTAGCTATGAAGGAATAGGTAAGAAGTAGGAGTATAGTTCCTCTAATACAGATGAAAGTACCATGAAGTTCGAAAGGCCATATTGTTGAAGTACATTGAGTGAGAGACACATAACTAGTTGCCTTGACATGGCTTCACTACATGTGAAATTTTCCAAACTCATTCTGTGTGTTCTTCAAAAATTACTATCCTCGTATCTACTGTCATGTTGTATTCTGAGACCCTTTTCTCGCAGTTTTTTTCCTGAGAACAAAAATATGCTTCCTTTTTCAGCTACAAAACTTTCCACATATATAGCTTTAGTTCACAATCTTTAGGGAATTTTTGAGATGATTAGAGTTTTGGCATTTGGATGATCAAATTAATTGGTGGTAACTGCATTGGTTACAGTGATGCTTACAATCCAGTTCCTGGGCTGATGGAAGGAGTGCCCTCATCAAGGGAATATATAGGAGGGTTTGCATCCAAGCTTATGGTAAGCAAAAGTGTATCTAAGCCTTTCATTAATATATTTGAAGTTTGATAAACTGGTGTGTTTGCCTTAGTTTGAAATTTATGTTGTTAAAAATAAGCCAAATTAATTGTATGTGTGCTCCAGGCTAAAGACTTGAACTTAGCAGTAGAATCAGCTAAGCTGACTGGATGTAAATATCCGCTAACATCTGAAGCTCAAAAGATGTAAGTCCCTTTTCTTGCATAACCTAGGCATGTCATGTACAACCTCTTGCTGTTAAATCCATTGCACTTTTTTATTATTAAATGTTTTGGTAAATTGTTGGTCACAAGAGTGTTACTTGATACTGTGGTATTTTCTTTCCCAAATAAGTTCACAAGTATTTGGTCCTCATTATTCAATAACTTATTGGTAAGAATGACTCAAGTCGTGCTTGAACCACCACTCTCGCGTTATGTAACGACATGCTACTTCTATTGCAGCATGTAGTGCCTATTCATATAATATTTGCAAATTAATACAAAAATAAATAAATAAATTCAATTCACTTCACTTCATTTAGAATATTGAGATGGGTTTGCTCACATTACACTGGAGTCAAAGTATAGTATAATATACTTCGTTTTGTCTAGCTTAAGTTGGCAAATTTCAATTTATATGAGACACCACTTTAGCAATATATAATTTCCTATATGGACTTTATTAATACCCTTTTAACTCTTTGAAAAAGCCAAGGGGTAGGTTGTTTTACTAACGAACTTGATTTTGTGCAGATATAGTGAACTCTGCAGCGGTGGCCATGAATCCAAAGACTTTTCATGTGCTTTTCGTCATTATTACTCTGGAATGGACGAGCAAATTGACAAGTAAATTACTACGTTGGTTGTAGACATAAAAAGACTGGTGTGAGCCTATCCCTAGTATATTGGTAAAATCAATTGGGCTCAATGAAGTTGTGAAAACACTTGCAATTTATTGTTATTTTAAAAAAGAAAGAACTTGTGAATCCGCAAGATGTGCAAATATAAAGCACAAATTCTAAATACTTGAAAACACAGACGAATACTATCTTTAGATCAAAACTGAATTGCTGGTCCAATTGACAGATTATATAGATACAAATTCCAGATTCTAATCATATGGAGAAAACATAAAAGATAACACAAAAATCTCTCCATAAAAACACTTTGGCTAAAACATCCACCGTTGAGTAAATATTAAGCTCTAATACTCTTCTCAGATAACAAGTTCTTCAGTTAGTTCCTTCTGCAAAACACCAAAAAAGGTTACAAGCAGGCAAGGTTTGAGGCGCGGGAGTGAAAATTTCTTTCTTCAAAAATAACTAAATTAATAAATAAAATTAATCCAGTATGACTTTAAATGTGACGGAATATAATCACATTACTTTCAAACCTAATTGCTTTACTAAACTAGACATGTTTTAACAACAATTGATATTTTATATAGCTAGTTCAAATTTACCTCGCACTAAAGCAATTACCTGCAGATATCATTGACATCGACAGCTATTTCCGTTTAGATTTTGTGGGTATCTTCCCATATGCTTTAAGCCTCGATTGTGATAGTTTTAAAGTAGCCATCTGTCGCCTTCTCTTGGCTTTCCTTGATAAACTATCCGTATTAATATTTGGTTCTTGTGTGCTTGCTTTTCCATTCTCCACAACACTATTTGATGAAGTTATCTTGCCAGAATCAACCCTTGATTTCTTCCTTTTCTTCTTATCCAAACTTGATGTGCGAAGGAGCTCCTTGGCCCTCATCTTCAGCATGTATCTCTTTTGTTTGCTTAGTTTCCATTCCTCGTCTCGGTAAGGAGCAAGCTTTTTCAAGGATACATACTGATTCAATTCCTTATCATCGATCACTAATATCTCTGAAGCACTCATGCCAAATCTATTTGGCTTTGTTTTGGCATATTTGAATCTTGTCTTCAGGTCCCCAATTGTGTCCTCATAATCTAGTTTGTAGTACTCATCCATCATTGCCTGTCTTGCTTTCTCCAAAAGTGCTGTTTTGCGCTTCCTCTTCCCTCTACCTTCCTCAGGAATTTTCTCTTCGTTTTCATCTTCTCCTTCAGGGAGATCATCATCACTAGAATTCTCAATCTCTTCTTTTTCATCTTCCGAGAGATCATCATCACTAGAATTCTCAATCTCTTCTTTTTCATCTTCTGAGAGATCATCATCACTTGTATTCTTGATCTTTTCTTTCAATGCTTTTTCCCTTGCAGCTAAAAACCCACCATTAGATCCACATTCATCCCAGCCTTTAGGAAGTCCAAGTAATTCATCTTCCTTTTCAAAATCTGGCTTCTCGATGTCATCATTATCACTACAAAAATCAGGATCAGCATCCTCTGCATTATAATATTTATCATCAAATGCCTTCTTCATCATTCTATCATACTCCTCTGGGTCAAATTCCTCTTCAATTTCAGCCGTAGACAACGGGATAATATCACCATCATTTATCCCAGCAGTATCCATTATCTTTTTAATCTTCTCCTGTATCTCCTGCTTCTTCAAATTCTTTAAATGTTTCAACTCATCCTCCCTCTCCTTTTGCGCTATAGCCATCCTCTCCTCTTTGCTCTTTCTCTGCTCTTTCCTTGTATTTGTCTTCTTCCTCACTGATCCCTCCACCTTCCGAGCATGACCCAACACTCTGTCTTCAGGATTTTCCTGAAATCTGTATTCATATTCTTCCTGTCTCTCGAGCTCCATATCATCTTCAGAAATCTCTTGCAATTCATCCTCTCCAACACTCAAATTCTTCCCACTCTTGTCAATCCACATTTTGTTCATGAAATAGCTTCGTAAAAATTTGGAATTTTCGTTCAATTCTACATCTCCACCAAAATACTCATCCAGCTTGTTCTCAAGTTCCTTGTCATCACTATCTACTTCATCCTCCTCGCCTACCTTCTCTTTCAAAGTGAGAAAATCCTCTTCACCATCTTCCAAGCCCTCCCTTTCTACTGCTTCCAGAAAAGCCCTTTTCAACTCCTCTTGCTCATCACCATAAGTCTTCTTCCCATCTTTATTGACAAAATCATTATCTTTGGATGGCATTACCTTCTTACCCTTATATTTTTCCTTTTCATTTATTTCCTCCTCTTCATCACCAAAATCTGCCCCCTCCTCAATTAAATGCTTTGCCACCACATCCTTCAAATACATTGGCTTTTCACCCTTTTTGTCTTTTGATTTAGCTTTCTCCTTTTCATCGCTTTCATCGTCACTGCTATCATCAGATGCAAAAAGCCTAACATCTTTTTCCTTGAGAACAGGATCTTGCTTCTTCACCTTAAGTAAGGCATCAAAGAACTTCTTGTCACTCCTTCTAGAATTGACAAGCTTCTCATAGTCATCATCATCCGACGACTCGGACTCAGATTCTTCCTCACCTTCAGAATGTGAGGGCGAAGGCGAATCAATAACACCCTTCTTTTTTAATTCCTCAAAACGCTGGAGGTCTTCCCGCTTCTTGTTGTGCTCAAACCTACGAGCATACTCCTCATTTATCTTGATTTTCGAAATGTCATCACTTTCAGAATCACTGCCATCAAAGAGTTGCAGAGGCATCCTCCACAAAGTGACAAGTCCAACTGCTACAAATTAATCCTCCGAAACAGATCCCCCAAAGATATATGTTCAGTGTATAATCTGAAAAATCCAAATATGTTCTAAGCAATCAATCATTACATTAATATCGGAAAATAGGCAAAAGCAAGCAACAGACCTTATAAAAAACACATAAAAATAGAACTATAATCCTCCCATACAGTGCATTATTTTAAAGTTCGTATGAACATAAAATCTTCTTAGGGATACATGTACAGGACAGATTTGAACATTCTGGAAAAATAAATCATAAAGAAATAGTAGATGAATACTGTTGAAGCAAAAGACCCATTTAGAGAATAAAGTAATAATAGAGAAAATAACAACACCGAGATTTAACGTGGTTCAGCAATTGCCTACGTCCACGGTTAGAGAGCAACGAAGAATTACAAGCTCACAACCCAAAACCCAATTACACTCAAGATTCACTTACTAGTAAATCTCTCACACAGAACTTCTCTATTTTATAAGAGCTTTCCTTTTTTGAGATACAAAGGAAATGAAGACTAGAGAAGTAGAGATGTTTTTGGTGTGTGTTACAAATGAGAAGGTGAAGGTATTTATAGGAGAGATCAATGACCAACTTGTGGTCATAAGTTTTCCAACCAAGCATCAATTTTTAGCCACAAACTAAAAAGCCAATAATGGACATTCACTAGTGCTCCACTGGTGGTCTTGAAAAAATATGTCTTTTAGTCATATCACAAATCTCCACCTTGGCTAAAAGACTTCCATGGCTTTCTTATCACGCTTCTCATTCTTGAAGGTTTAATTATTGGACACATTAATCAAGTCCAGACAATGTCTGAACTTGGTTGTTGTAACTGGTTTCGTCATCATGTCTGCCGGGTTTTCTGTTGTGGGTATCTTCTCAACTCTAACAGTTCTTCTTTCCACGATATCTCTGATAAAGTGCATTCTGACGTCAATATGCTTAGTTCTTTCATGATACATAGCATTTTTAGTCAGATGTATAGCACTTTGACTATCGCAAAGAGATAGTTGTTTCTATCGCTTGTATACCCAACTCTTCAATTAATCCTCTCACCCAAATAGCTTCTTTTACAGCTTTCTTTGTTGCGATGTACTCTGCTTCAGTTGTAGACAAAGCAACAATTGATTGTAACGATGCTTTCCAACTAATAGTACAGCTGCACAATGTAAAGACATACCCAGTGAGTGATCTTCGCTTATCTAGATCTCCGGCATAGTCTGAGTCAACATATCCGACAACACTTCTCGTGGTGTCATTCTGTTTCTTGTAGACCAAACCAACATCAATAGTACCCTTCAAGTAACGCAAAAATCCACCGCATTACGACTTTCCGTGAACTTTACCAGGATTTGCCATATACCCGCTACCACACTTACCGCTGTGCAATATCTGGTCTAGTGCATACCATGGCATACATAAGATCGCCAACTACACTAGCATATGGAACATGAGTCATGTGCTCCACCTCCTCCTCGCTTTCGGATAATGCCGCCGAAAGTTTGAAATGAGCCGCCAAAGGAGTAGTGACAGGTTTAGCATTTTTCATGCCAAAACGTTCCAAAGACCTTCTCAATGTACTTCTTTTGTGATAGAAAGAGCATCCCTCGCTTTTCTATCCCTATGAATCTCCATTCCTAGAATTTTCTTTGCAGCTCTAAATCCTTCATTTCAAACTCAACTCAATTTAGCTTTTAAGTTCTTTATCTCGACATGTTCTTACAGCAATCAACATGTCATCAACGTACAGAGCAAATAGATGAATGACTCATCTCAAGCTTCTTGTAGTAAACACAACTATCATGCTCACTTCTACAATAGCCATTTCTAAGCATGAATGTGTCAAACCGCTTGTACCACCGTCTTGTGAGACTGTTTTAAAGGCTATACAGAGATTTCTTCAACAGTAAACATGGTCTTCCTTCCTTTGAATTTCAAATCCCTCAAAGTTGCTTCATATAGATTTGTTCTTCCAAATTTCGCCATGCAAGAATGCTTGTCTTGACATCTAGTTGCTCAAGTTCTAGATCAAATTGAGCTACGATGGCAAGTAGGATGCGACTTGAGCTATGTTTTACCACAGGAGAGAAGACTTCATTGAAATCAATACCTTCTCTTTGTGTAAAACCTTTAGCTACCAATCGCGCTTTGAATCTTGTATCTTCAATTCCAGGGATTTCTTCCTTCTTCTTGAAGACCCACTTGCATCCAACAATCTTCTGAGCCTTCGGCCTTTCAACAAGATCCCAAGTATGATTCTTATGAAGAGATTCAATTTCCTCTGTCATTGCGAGTCCATCCATTGGGCAGCCTCTTTGCTACCGATAGCTTCTTCATATGATCAAGTTCACAATTACCGATATTATCAAGAACATTTAAAGCGTATGCCACCAGATCAAGATAGCCATACTTTTGAGGAGGTTTTATCTCTCTCCTTTGTCTATCTCTAGCCAACTGATATTGCTGCAATTGTGATGTATCAGTATCAATAACTGGGTCTTGTTTTACTTCTTGATCAATTGATTTTTCTTTTGTAGGCTCCACCTCAAGCTCCACCTTCTTCAAGATATTAGGATCTTTATTTTCACTTTTACGAGGCTTTAGCATTTCAGCTTCATTAAAAGTGACATCCCTGCTAATAATGCATTTTCTTTTCTCTGGCCACCATAACTTATATCCTTTCACACCATCAGGATATCCGAGAAAAATGCATTTTAATGCTCTTGCATCAAGTTTTCCTTCTTTGAAACCAATGGCTGTTGATGGACATCTATTGATCAAGTAACAAGTCAGATAATCAAATTTTTCAAATTTCAAAATGCTTTTGGTAATCCAAAGATTTGACAAAGATACATCTCGTTCTTTCAAGTAGGGTTCGTTCATTCGCTCGCAAGTCCATTTTGTTGTGGAGTATGCCTCACCGTGTGGTGTCCGGCAATACCATGATCCTTGCAAAACTTTGCGAATTCACCGCTACAGAATTCTAAGCCATTGTCAGTTCTCAGTCGCTTGATCTGCTTTCCAGTTTGCTTTTCGATCAAGGCTTTCCATTGCTTGAACTTGACAAATACTTCATTTTTGTTTTTCAAAATGAAAATCCAAACCTTCCTTGAATCTTCCTTGAATAATCATCAATGAAGGTTAACATATATTTGCCACCACCGTGAGAAGGTACTTGAGAAGGACCCCACAAGTCGGAATGTATATAATCCAACGTGCCTTTTGTTCGATGAACTCGGTGTTGAATTTTATCCGACATCGTTTTCCAAATACACAAAGTGTTCACGCGTAAATCTAATTTCCCGACTTGTTGATCGCATAGTAATCCTTGCTTGCTCAACTCGGCTAGACCTCTTTCACCGACATGGCCCATTCTCAAATGCCATAACTTGGTGACATCGTAATCAGCCGTTGATGAGACAACAAGAAGATTCGTAATTGTGCTTCCTTGTAGACATAGAGACTATTCTCTTTCTTTCCTTTCATCACAATCGTAGCGCCTTTAGATATTCTTATAGCTCCACCTTCACCTTTGTAGCTATAACCTTTTGAATCTAAAGTTCCCAAGGAAATCGATTTTTCTTTAATTCGGAACATGCCTTACATCCGTCAATGTCCTCACGATTCCATCGAACATCTTGATTCTAATTGTACCGATGCCAACGACCTTACAGGGAGCATTATTTCCCATAAGGACCTTGCCCCCATCTAAGGGTTGGTAAGTGGAAAACCAATCCTTATTGGGACACATATGGTATGAGCATCCAGAATCAAGTATCCACTCATCTTTTGAGTCATGTTCGAGACTCGTAAGTGCATCCGCACTATCGTAGCTATCTCTACAGCCGCATCTCCGATTCATGGATCTTTTCCTTGCCTTTGCGCTCCCGGCAATTCTTTCTTATATGCCCTTCTTTGTGACAAAGGGAAACATTTGAATTTTCTAGGTTTCGTCTTGGATTTTGACCTAGATATTCCTCTTCCACTATCTTGATTTCGTCTCTCTCCTCTTCCTCTAACAAAGAGACTTTCACCTGAGCCTTCAGATTTTGAATCTGCTACTCTTTTCTTTAGTTCTTTCGAGTGCAACGCAGCCTTGACTTCCTCTAGGGTGAGATCCTCTCGCCCATACATCATGGTGTCAATAAAGTGCTCGTAAGAACTTGGAAGGGAACATAATAGAAGAATTGCTTGATCTTCATCTTCGATTTTAACATCGATATTCTTTAGATCAAGAATAATCCTGTTAAATTCATCCAGGTGCTCTTTTATGGGTTTTCCTTCCACCATTTGAAGAGTATATATTCTTTTCTTCAAATAGAGTCTATTGGTAAGTGACTTCGTCATATACAGGCTTTCCAACTTTAGCCATAACGAAGCAGCTGTATTTTCTTCTGACACTTCTCGTAGAACTTCATCTCCCAAGCACAACAAAATTGCACTGTGTGCTTTCTCCAAGATGTCATTTTTCTCGTTGTCGGTTAGACTTTGTGACAGCTTGTCTCTACCTTCCAAGGCTTTGCCCAGGCCTTGATGAACCAGTAGAGCTTTCATCTTCAACCGCCAAAGACTAAAATCGTTTTCTCCATTGAATTTCTCCAAATCAAATTTAGCGCTCGTCATAATGACTGTATACGTGAATAGTGACGTATACGTGAACAGTGCCGTATGCTGGAATAGTGACCGTAGTCCGTGAATAGTACATCAGGTAAGTTCCCAGGAAAGAGAGGTGGCTCACTAATGGACGCACTTAAATACCAAGTCTTTCCTTAGCCAGAACTTTCCTAGACATGCACTTTCACACTACCACACTTTTCAAGCAACAAGAATAATTCTTTTCTGATGTGGAAGATCAGACAATACTGCAACCACAGAGCATACTAACAATTTTCTTGGCACTTAGTATCCGAGAGCTATGAGAGCTCTGATACCAGTTTGTTGAAGCAAAAGACCCATTTAGAGAATAAAGTAATAATAGAGAAAATAACAACACCGAGATTTAACGTGGTTCAGCAATTGCCTACGTCCACGGTTAGAGAGCAACGAAGAATTACAAGCTCACAACCCAAAACCCAATTACACTCAAGATTCACTTACTAGTAAATCTCTCTCACAGAACTTCTCTATTTTATAAGAGCTTTCCTTTTTTGAGATACAAAGGAAATGAAGACTAGAGAAGTAGAGATGTTTTTGGTGTGTGTTACAAATGAGAAGGTGAAGGTATTTATAGGAGAGATCAATGACCAACTTGTGGTCATAAGTTTTCCAACCAAGCATCAATTTTTAGCCACAAACTAAAAAGCCAATAATGGACATTCACTAGTGCTCCACTGGTGGTCTTGAAAAAATATGTCTTTTAGTCATATCACAAATACAATAAATTCTATAAAAAAATTCCGAGAGGTTCCAGAGACATGAATACACAGAAAAATGACCCAGCTTTATAAAAACAGAGCACGAAAATATTCAAACACAACCAACACGGCAGCAACCATAATGCAAAAAGAAAAAAAAAAAAAAAAGAAAATCCAAGCAAAGAGATTTTTAAGAGATGGAGACTATGCAGGGTATCATAACACACATAAGAAGAAATCCTTTGATTTTTCATTTATGCAAAAGATTAGACACGGTTAACCTCTATTAGGTGGGTAAGGAATAACATCAAACAGGTGGAATGCATCAACAACAAGAAGATGCAGAGCAACAAATACAAATTCAATGAAGAGCAGTTTCAGAGTGGTTCGGAAACTAAAAAAATTAAGCAACAAAACACATGAGAATGGCATGCGTTAATCCGAATAATTAACTTTATCATAATAAGAACATTGAAACTAAATGTTGAGAATGGACGCACCGAAGATGGCGAACTGGAGACGCCGGAAACGAAGAGAAACAGAGAGTGGGAAACAAGGCGAAACAGACACAAATTCTCGTGCCCAACATAACCCTAATGATTTTTATAAAAATAAATAAATAAATTATATAACGGGTTTGACCCGACCCGATCCAGTGAATTTATTGAATAACGCCAATCTTTTGTCCTCTGATAAATCTCTATGCAAATATTTTATTAGTGAAATTATATTTTAGCTCCTTTCTTATTTTTAATTTTTAATTTTATTTTTAAAGATCTGTATCTGTTTATAAATTCTCCGGGGTAGGTAATACCCGGAATAGCTATTTATGATACTATATAATTTGTACAATATTTTTTATTTCTTATAATTTTCAACCTATAATAATTCTTGCTCATTTATTTTTAATTTTTCAATTTTAATTTTTTAATTTTTAAAAATTTATAATTTTGATCCTTTATTTTAATTTTTGTGATTTTAGTCTTCAATTTTCACAAATACACAATTTTAATCCAATAATTAAATGTGTTTGACAGTTAATATTCCCATAAATATATTTATTATATGCTAGCGAATACAAGCAATACAAACAACAAGTATATTCAATAAAGAAATTTTTCTTTTTATTTTTTTGCTTTTTTTAATTAAAGATATATCAATCAACAATTGATGATTAATTTTTTTCTGGAACTTAAAAGATTATTGAAGTGGTTTTCTGATTTTGAAGATCTTTGTAAATGATTTTTTAAAAAAAAAAAAAAAAAGATAAAATATTGAAACTCATTTTTGGGGCTTATACATAGTTATTATTCTCAATATATATGCTTTTGGTTCCAAATATTTGGAGGAGGGATTTTAAGGGAAATTTAAGATAACAAGATTTTGTATTTAAAAGCGAAATTTTGAGGAAAAAGATGAAGCAGCAAGATTGTTTTATTTTTAAATTAAGAAAATCACAAAAGATTTATTAATGAACACGATTAAGACATCAAATCTATATTGTTCTGTTTATTATATATATAAGGGCCATCAAAAAAATATAGAGAAAGGAAATAGTTGTCTTCTCTTTTCCATAAAAACATTCACAAACACATCGAACATGTCACCTAACTCTCCTGCGAGCTACAGCGAGAACATGCTTTTGCGCATTACAACCTTAATTTATGAAAAATTCCAAACATAAATCATTTTATTTCAGTAAAATTCAACTTACCGACACAGACAAATAATGTAAAACAATATCTTTTGAATAAGCTTTTTAAATATCAAATCTAGTATGTTTGAAAATACTTTGAATCAAACAGAATTATTTTATATCTTTAGAAAATTCTACCAGTATTTAATCACACAAGTAAAGCTTGGAACTTAATAAATCATGGTTTCCACAACCACAGATCCACAATGATTACATCACAATTGAGATGCATTGTGCAGTATCATGCTACTGTTACTCATTGGTGGCACTCAACTTCCTCAAAGTGAAAACCAGCTGAATTTGCTGAGAACTAGCTAACATATTTGGCAATCAACTTTAAAGACCAATCAAGTCAGCCAAAATACAACAGCTAAGTGCTAACCATTACATGACCAACTTGTTAAGCCTTCAATTTTAGTACTTGCAAGTTGCAAACAAATGATCATTCAAAACACATACCATTTCGAGACAAAATTAGATGATCATAACCCATCAAGTAACACCCATGTATATGCTTTTGGCACATGCCCATTTTTACAGCTAAAAAAATGGTTAATACAAACATGTTAAAAGGCCAACTCTGAACAAATATGGGACACCAATGAGACATTAATTCCCACAATATGTCAAAGTTCAAATAGTTAGCATGAGAAAACTATATAGAAGAGAGATCTTCGTATATAGTCTTGATACCAGGCCTTTCAGAAACAGATCGAATGCACCGCATTGCTATTCCCTGGACCTCCTTCATTCCCTTTTCCACAATTGGATTACTGATTTCTGACATCAAGGTAGCATCAAAACATTCTGAACCTCGACCTTCTGCGACGCGCAACCTTACCCAATCTGTCAGATCAACACCACCCTCCTCACTTGATATCACATCACCAGCACACCTTCCAGTTAGAAGTTCCAAAAGTATCACTCCAAAAGCATAAACATCTGATTTGAAGGAAGGCATTGGCTTCTTGGAAGCAGCTAACTCTGGTGCGCGATAACCTAAGACACCAGCATCAAGAATCTGTTCAATAGTACCGGCTTGAGTCATGAGTCTGTGAAGGCAGTAATCAGCAACACGTGCATTCATATCACTTGTATCTAACAACACATTTGTAGCTTTGAGGTTCCCGTGCGGAACAGCACGATCAAAATGTAGATAGTTCAGGCCTCGTGCTACATCAACTGCTATTTTGAGCCTCTGTGCCCAAGTTAGTGGTGGACCTTTTCTTCCCGGTCGATCTGAATTTAAATTTATAAATATTTAAGAACAAAAAACACCAATAGATATATGAATGACTATTCAGAAGCTTTTATTAGTTGAACCAGAAGAATATTAGAATTGATGCATACACAAGCAAACATAAAAGGCACATAATGTGATTATTTTAAGAAACTAATGGCAACCAAAATTTAACACTAGCATCCAACGCAAAGTGAGAAATCATGCAACTACAGATTCTTATATGGGAGCTAAGAAATTTGAGAAAGGAAATTTGGTCATATTAGAAGGAATGACAACATATTACCATAAAGAAAACTTGCAAGACTCCCTGGTGAGATGTAATCTGAAAGTATAAGCTTCTCATGCTGCGTTGGACCCCAATAATATCCTCTCAATCCCACAACATTTGGATGCCTGATATTTGCAAACTTTTTAGTCTCCTTGACAAATTCTTTTCTCTGTTTTGCCACTCCTTCTCTCAACCACTTCACTCTCAACAACAAACCATTCTCCAGAGTTGCCTTGTAAGAAGTACCATGACTACTCCTTCCCAACACTTCAGCCGGTGCCCTTGAGAGCTCCTCAGGTGTCAATGTTATCCCATCATCAAGAAAATGCAGCTCTCCAATCAACCGATCAGGTGATCTTGTATCTAGTCTTGCAAGACTTTCACCAGTAAATGAATCACCAGATTCTGGTGACCATGAAAATTGGCTTTGTTTTGACGGAGAGAAGCCAGTTACAGCTGCCGATTTTTCATCAGAGGTGATTATCTCAGATGGTGACTCTTTGTGTGAGGTCACGAGGTCCTCAGCTGAAACAACCAGAGCTCCACCCCTATCTGTCGAACGAACAGGAGCTGAGATAATTGGCTGAGGTCGCCTGTGGATTTCCTTACTCGTATTGTAATCTGGTGGAGATCTTGATATGCGTACATAGTGTATGAAGACAGCAAGCAAGATTAATATGATGAATGCAACCACACATGACACTATGATTATTACTTTAACGATGGTGTTCATATGCTTCCTCTTGGAACTTCCAGCAGATGAAGCAGTTGATCCAGGAGGACTATTTGGGAGATGTAACTTGGTATTACCGGGAAAGAAAGAAGAACTAGGAAACTTCCTAAGAACTTCTGGGACAACTCCAGACAGATCATTTTGTGAAGCATTAAAGCTTTGGAGCCCCTTTGGCATGTTATTTGGTAGAGGACCAGTAAAATGATTCTCTGATATATCCAGGGAGTCTAGTGAACTCATGTCAGCAATGGTGGTTGGAAGAGAACCAGAAAAATTATTTCCAGCAATATTTAGCTCTTTCAGGCCACTTAATGACCCAAACTCATCAGGAAAATAGCTATTAAGCCGGTTGTGAGAAAGATCAAGAATCTGAAGGTCAGATTGACCAGGAGAAGATGATAAATTGATGCCACCAGAGATCATATTATTTTCAAGATGCAGTTCTTGCAATGTGGGCATTCTGAGCAGATTAGCCTGAAGTAGTCCATCTAATTGGTTGAAACTAATGTCAAGCACTCTAAGCTTTGGATACTGTGTTAAGACTTTTGGAAGGGAGCTGCTAAGAGAATTATGAGATAGATTCAAATAGTTTAATCGCAAAAATTGAGGTGTTACCTCAGGGATGGCCCCTGTCAAATGGTTCCCACTGAGGTCAAGATATTCTATATTCCCCCATTTCAACATCCTTGTCAAATTTCCTTCTAATTTGTTATGTGACAGATCAAGTACCACACAGCTTCCAGTCAGCAGTGGCAGGTCACCCGTGAACTCATTTGATGAGAGATTAAGAGAGTGAAGTGTTGTTGATGTAATTATACTTAGTGGCCCTGAAAAACAATTTGAATATTAGATGAATAACAATGAAAGCTAAAGTCTCTCATTTAACACCACACCACAGACAATCAATTCGGTTAGTAAAACAAGACAGGTTCTTTAATTTGATGTAATAAAAAAATCTACCTGAGAGATTGTTGGCACTCAAATCTAATTCAGTTAAAACCAAAGAGTCATCTCCTTTTAATAGGCCACTAGGAATGAATCCTGAAAATTTATTGTTGCTAAGCTTAAGGACCTGGAGATCATAAACAAAATCAAATCCAGGCAATTCTCCATCCAACTGATTGTAGCTGAGGTCCAACACCTTCAAGTTTTCAAAAACAGGTTCTGCAGCTCCACTAGCCAACGACCCAGTAAGCTGGTTGTGGCTTAGATTGAGATGCTTAATACTTTCAGATATTCGCGAAAGAAACTTCTGCTTGGAATCAGAACTTGACAGCATGTTCTCACTGAAATCAACATAGCTGGCAATAGACAAAAGCATAAATTCAACATCCAATTGACCATCAAGCATATTCCCATGCAAGTCAAGTTTTTCAAGTGCGGGGATCAACTCAAAACCTTTGGGAATCTTTCCAGTGAAGCCATTATGAGACAAGTTAAGAGATACAAGGCTGGTCATCTTAGTCAATGACGCTGGCAACACTCCAGAAAAGGAATTGCGACTCAAGTCCAGGGACTTGATGGAAGCCATTTGTGAAATAGAGTCAGGAATTGGACCAGAGAAGTTATTGCCAGCCAATGACACATTCAGCAAGCTACCTAACTTACCAATTCCCAATGGCAAGGGTGAGGAAAAGAGGTTATTGGAAATGTCCAGAAATTCAAGGCTTCTGAAATCAGCAATGTTGTCAGGTAGTTTTCCAGATATGGAATTGTTGGACATGGATAGTTTCACAAGCTTGGTGAGATTAGAAAAAACACTCAGGTCAGTGTCAGCAGAGAGACCTAAATTATCAAGGACAACCCCAGCAACATTACCACCATTGCACAGAACTCCATTCCATGAAGATGGGCATCCATCAAAGTCAATAGATTCCTCATTCCAGGAGTTGATGACATAACCAGTAGGGTCATGCTTGATGCCTTTCTTAAACTCCAACAATGCCAAAATATCCTGGGAAGGAAGCTGCCCCACCACAGAAAAGAAGTATAAAGATAACACTAAAAGGCTTAAGGGCTTCATATTCTTCTATAAACACCAGAATGTTAACTTTAGTGTAGTTCACACTCAAGTGAAGACAGAAAGGGAGCTTTCACCCTTTTAATTCAAAAGGATTAACAACTAAATTTCACCCTTCTTCAGTTCTTGTAAAAGAAAGCAGGCACCAATTTCCACAGCCGAAACCAAAGGAGGGATTCTTCAAAACCACAAGTGTTCTAACCTTCAGCAAGCAAAGATTAACAGAACTTAATAAGAAAAGATAAAACCAGAACAAAATATATATTTAAAAAATGCAACACAGAGCCATGAACTTTACTTGCTCAAACCAACCACCAAGTGATGAGAAAAAAAGCTCCAAGAGATTCCCTGTCCTTCAACCAAAAAAGAAAAAAGCTTTACAACGGCAGTGCAGCTTCTTCAGCAGAGACAGGCACTAGCTGCATGAATAACCTAAAAACATGGAAAAAAAAAAATATGCACTGTAATGGGTCAAACAAAATGTGTGAATGTTAAGAGATCTGACACAAACAAAACACAACGTTTCTTACCAAAAACACTTCCTTTAAGCACAATGTCGACTGAAGCAGAAATCCCTCCCCTCAAGAATCAATTTTTTGAAGCAGAAAAGAGAGATTAACAAAGATTAGAACTTTAAAACTTCAGAAATTAAGTACAGTGTACCAGCATTGTAGCTATGCAACCAAGTTAAGGAGAGAAAAGGGAAATGAGTACCAACCAGTTGACACTCCATGCTGCAATAAAGGAGAAGGGACCCAGAATTTTTTTTGGTCATAAAAGCTTTGATTGATGGATAGAAAAACATAAATCTTTTTAAAACCCATAAAGAAAGTATTTAAATTATGAGCAGTAAATGACCCCAAAAATTCTACTTTAATGAAGTGTGACAATAAGACCTTAAAAAGAGAGTAGCTTTGTCCTTTTTAACTTGTGTCTTTTAGTAAGCATGTGACAATGGCGGATTGGAACACCTTAAAACAGAACCCTAATGTTTAATTTATGAAAGGCCTAAAGATAAAGTAATCTCGGCATCTAGAATTCACCCTTTTGAGGTTTTCATTTTCAGTGTCAGCATTCTGCATAGCAATTTGACATGGAGGCAAGGAGGAAAAAGCAAAGCGGGAACAAAAGTTATGATCTTTTTTAATTTTTCATTTTTTACCCCTTTTGGGGTGTTAAATTTTTTAAGACCAAAAATTAGGGATTTACCCGCCAAAAAATGGACAGAGAATCTCAATTTTCCCCACTTTCCTAGTGGACGTCAAAAGATTTTATCAAATAGAGTTTAAGATTGTTGGGTTATTGAGGTTGGAAGTTGTGTCCACAGTGCCATGTAGGAATGTAGGGCCCACCACTGCCCCTTTGACTAGGGTTTCTTGTTTTATTCAATGTTTAAAAGCCTATTCAATTGAGAAACAGACACAAGCACAGAACACAGCACACAAGATGTGAAGTTGGTGAGAGAATAATGGAGATATGTTAAGATGATGGGGCCATGGACCACCACCCCTATGCCAATAACATACATGACCCATTAGCCACAGCAAATTAAGTTAAAATGGCTCCCACTAGAAACAGCTTCATATCTTCACTCATTTTGTGTGGGATTTTTAGATTGCCTTTTTCATGAGGTATATAAATAGTTCTTTTTTAAATTATATGTTTCTTGAATTTATGTTAGTGTGTATATTTAAATTTTTGTTTAAGTATGCTTGACTACAAGATATAGTTAGAACAAAAATTAAATGAACCCTACCTATGGAAACATTAATATGGTAATTTATTTAGTGTGTTTTAAAATACATTCTATATTCATGAAATTATATGTATGGTTAGAAGTACATTAACACAAATTTCATGTCAAACAAATAAAATGACGTAGAAGTTAGAATAAAACGCATCTAATGCGATGCGAAAGTAAATGGACTCTATATTTATGATGCCAAAAAATCATGTAAATGATTTGTTTTCAAACATGCATTTATAGAATGTCAGAGTACAATTTCAAGATTAAAATATCATAAATCGTGAAAGTTATTTCTAATAGTTTCACATTGGACATGGAAAAACGCATCACTTATGTTTTTTCCAAACAATCTAATGTTGAAATAATTTCTGTGACATTGATCAATATCCTTTCATCATGTATACTAATCAAAATGCCATAAAATCTATCATAAACCATATTTGTTTGATTCGAATTCAATTGAATTTGAATGCATTGTGAAAGCAAACATACACATAACATTATCATTTTAAAAAAGAATTGTTAACTTTCTCTCTCCAAGCACTTTTTACATATTTATATTGTATTTAACAATTTAAAGCTAGTCAAGATATTGGTTAATGTTTCAGAGAGAGATAATAAGGTTGAGCACTTGGTTTAGCCTTTGATCAACTAAGAATTTTGTTCTTGTGTTAACTAATTGCTTGACTACTCCTTAGCGCAATGTCACCCTAAGACTAATCATTGTCAATCACATAGATGTCATTACTAATCACATAATCCTTATAGGTGTTGGCACCATGTACACCAGTCATATCACACAATAGATCTCTCTGAAATACATGAAGAGTTCATGATGAAAGAGGCACCAAATTATCTATAAATATCACATGACAACCTTAGCCTCGTATGCATCATTCACAAATCCTGTTTGTTCTATTGACAAAAGGAATATTCAAGGATAGTATATGGTAGAAAATTATAATACGTAAATAATCATTTATAAAATGTGAAGAAAAAAAAATATATATATATAAAGTATAAAAAGAAAGAAATATATATATATTATGAATTAATTGACTAGTTGATTACGTATTACAGTTGTTAACGTAGTAAAATTGTTATGAATATTTTTGGTATTCTTTTGTAAGTGGCTAAACCTTCATTTAAATAAATAATAAAATCCTTAAACATACTCTTCCAATAGACACTATAGCATATTACTGTACTAAATTTGTTTAGAATAATTTACCTTAGTAAAAATTAACTAATATTTACACAAATTAAACTTTATTTTCTTAAATTTGACGATCCTTAATTATTGACTAATTTTTAAAACTATTGACCAAATTTTATTAATAATTATTTTTAAATCAATTGACCAATCAAGAATAAATTAACCAATATTTTTTTTTACGGATATGATTTTAAAGATTAGTTCCAAACATTTATCACAAAATTGATCCTTTCTTATGGATCTAAAAACACCAAAAAGTAAGTTACTATATAATTTTTATAATGATCTAACAAAATAGGTGGTCTTGGATGGACCATAGTTTATAGTGAGTAGATTAACATCATGCTTTTAGTCATATCCTAGATCATCCACCTCGTATAACAATCCAACAATTTTTTTGTTAGACCGTCATTCACTATCACCAGAGGATTTCTGATGCTAACATCGTCCATGTCAATTTTGACTCTTGCCTCCACATTGTCACAGGTAAGTTTGGTAACTCAATCTATGCATGTTTTGTTTGATAACAAAAACAACATTATTTGGAAAATTGTCCTCACACTCACCCCCTAAATGCTTCGATAACTCTTTTCATTCAATAACTTTTTTTCACTTAACACAATATTTTGAACAAAAAGTCATGCCAGTGTTGAATTGAGTGAATTTGGTAATAAATTAAGGATGGAGGAAAATGGATAAGGGATGAAAAGGAAAATGAGAAAAAAAATTAATGAACAAAAGTACACTTTATATCTAACAAGATTATAAAAATCAATGTAAACTACTTATTTTATTAGAAAAAATCACTAAATTTCCACTGTAGTAGAAAATATTCAAATAGATGCATAGTGCACAAAGATTATTTTAGATCTGCATGTATAACATCATTTCCTTTGCATTTCCCCCCTTAATCCTGGTAGGTGTTTCTAATTATTAACTTTTTGCATTGCTTTCACCGAAAATTGAAGACTACACAGCCACGCAGCATGCAAGGGGCAATATCCTTGCCCCTTATCATTGGACAGCTCTACAATGTCGATGGAATTATTTAACTTTATTTTGGGACCCTTCAATTTCAATAAATATTTATTCACTTCTTACTCAGTTTCTCCCATGGAAAAAAAAAATTATATAGTTTTGTTTTTTCATGCAAGTACGTTTTCTTACAAGGACTAAGCCTTGAAATCTCAGTTATATAATATTCAATGATTATGCTTATTAATATAAGGCCATTGGTACATCAATTATTATGCTACCTCAATAACTAATTAACTACCTTTTTGAGAAAATTGTCTCTTTTGAAAACACTGGCAAAAGAGACAAGTTTTTTTTTTTATTATTTAAATTTTAATTTAAGACTTTTCAAACAAAATCTAAACTCGTGACATCGACTCACGTACAAGTTTCTTACTTATAAATAGACCTTTGATGTAATATGTAAATACATTATGCTTAATTACTACACCAACCCATTGGAATCTATGTTAAGTGTTATGAGACCTTGACCTCCCCTAATTTTATTCTACTTTTTAAATTTTTAATAGAAACATATTTTCATATCAGGTAATTTTCTTAGTTTTACTCATTGGTTAATTATAATACTTGATCACATTGTCAATCATATCTTTTTTGTATTTATATTAGAGAGAGTTGTATATTTTTTCAGTCATACTTTTTTTTTCTACGGTATACAAATCTTAAAAAAAATATACAACAATCATTAAAAAAGTATATAATTGCTTTTAAAAAAAAATAATTGTCTTTATAAAATATACAAAAATACATAATTGGCTAAATGATTCATCAGATATTAAGATTGATCACTTTAGTAAAACTTATTTTTCATCTACTACTGTACAAATTTGGAGTCAATGATATTTTAATTGTTATTTATTTTTTTATAAAATAATTTATTTATTCTCCTTTTATAGTTCTCATTACATATATAATAACGTTCTACTTTTTGGATAATTATTTTAGTTTCATTTTAATAGTAAGTATAATGCTTTTTTATTTATTTATTTTTAAATATGTTAGTTCTCTTTTTATAGTTTTTTTAAAGATAGATCATAAATGTATTGATTTTATTTTTACACAAAATATTTTAAGTATCATTTATATTTTTAAAAATCTTATTCTTTCATAATTTGAAAATTTTATTTAAAAAACTATAAATAATTATATTTGCAATCAAATGGTATTATTACTATTCTATTTATATTGATTTGAGAATTGAAGTCACGTGAACGTTAATACAAGAGAACACGAACTTAAATTTTAAGACTCGTCGATAAATATTCTACTCCTTTTATCATAATTATTTATATATATATATATATATATATATATATATATATATATATTGTTTTTTCTCTCCTCTCAACTTTATCTCCTGGACATTATTTATGATATTCTAATGTATCTCCGAGGTCGAATGCACTGTCTATATAAACTGACGTGTAAATCTTAAAAAAAAAAAAAAAACAATTTAAAGTGATGTTGAAGAAATTATTTCCCATTTTTATTTTAAATTTTTATTTTCTGAAAATTGTGAAAAATAAAATTACAGTAATTTTTTTATTTCTAATTAATTTTAAAAATATTTTTTAAAAAAATTAATCATTTTTACGTCTATTTTCTATTTCTAATAGAAATGAAACTAAGAGACACTCACGTCATACACCACTTAAATTTTTTGAGAAAACAATTTGCTTGTTCTTGTTTGGTTAAAACCATCTTCAATGTGTTCAAATAATTTTTAGTAAACTGATTTTTTGTTTTAAAAAATAATTATCCTAAAGATATTGAAAAGTAGAATATAAAGTCAATAATTGATGATTTATATATATAAAAAAAACATTTAATATGTTATTGGTGTAATTAATATTTTAAAATATATAATTATTGAACATACTTTACAATTTTTACTTGATCTCTCCGGTGATTTAAATATGATTCCGCTTTTTTTTTTTTTTAATAGAATACATGTTCGAGAGTCTGTCCCAATCCCTTTTTCATTTAAAAAAAAAAAAACTACTTTTGACTGAAAATAAAAAAAAAAATCCTAGAAAATTAACTCCATTCAATAAGTGAAATAAATAGGTGACAACTGACAAATTAACCAAACTTTTTCTTATAAGAATTAAATATAAAATCGAGACAAGTTGAAAACATTTTAAAGTTAAAGTATGTTTAAATAGAAGTTTTATGATTAACAACATCTCCACGTTAAACAGTTAATAAGGCGTGAAGTAAAAAGATGCTTAGATTGAAGAAGACACCTTAAATGACAACACCTTTCACCATGACACACAATGAAAGAAGTGCAAATGGAATGACGCGTCTTCCATTAAAGGTGTCATTGGTGCTCCTATGACAATAAAGTAAATGCAAATAGAGTGATGTCTTCCACTAAAAGATGTCACATGACACATACAGTGAGTGAATGTGATAATGATATTTATAGCGCCTTCCACCATGTGTATAGATCCCAATTCTAACTTTGTCCATAAAGACCTATTATCATATTATAAATTAACATTTTTTTAACTAACAAAATATATATTAAATTAAAATTTTACAATAATAATTTTCTATATTCTCTGTTCATATCCTTTATGAAATATGTTATTGATTATGGGACCATTACTGGAATTTGTCTAACTTAATATAATAAAAAATATTAATGCAATAAATACGAGTAACCAATTATCTTAAAATAAATAAAATAATAAATAAATTATTTTTAATTAAGTTATTTAATCTTATGGTTAGTTAAGCAGATGAGATAACCCATGTTCACTAGAAAATGTTGAAATCAGAAATAGAAGAATGCAGGCAGTTAAAGGAAATTCCCAATTTAAAAACAGGAAAACCTCAGTTCTCATGCACAATCCGTCCATGGTAAAAACCAGACTAATACAATCTACCTATCACTAAGGCTATATTAAAAGTGCAATAACTTTCTGCCCTAACGTCAAAAAAAGCAAAACTCAAAAAGACAACACATTCATTCCTCATCCTCCAACCAACCTCCATTCGCGGATTTGACTCCAAATAGCAGCTTGTGTGAGGCCTCATTCAAGGGTACTAGCTGCTCTACAGTTTTTTTAGAAACATTGGGGACAACTAAACTAAGTTTCTTAAACTACAGATTATTACTCTTAAGTCAAATATGACTTACACCTAAATCATTCATTTTAAGAAAAAAAAAAGTTTTTCTTCTCGCATTTTTTGATATGAATTTCCTATTTTATCATTACTCAATCAGTTACAAATTTAGACATTTATAATAAATTTTTTACATCGTAGATTATCAAATCTGAAAAACTCAGATTTTTCAGGCTCATGGTTATTTTAAATTGTGTATGGAATGTATAATAAACAACTCCAAAATCACAAATCCAGATAAACCGGAACATGAAATCCAAAAAAAATAAAAGAATACTTCTGCATATTTTTCTTAAAAAAGGAAGAGAGTAGGAAGAAAACCTAAATAAAAAAGGAAGATAACTTCAAAGCCCAAAATCTCACAACCCAAAATACAATTTATTTATTTAATCTAATTAAAAACCTTTTTTGATTTTAATTAAAGGGAAATAAAGATTGGGGTGTTAAAGTTTTAGAAATATAAAATTAAGGTAGACAAAATATAAAAATTTAAGAAAAGAAATATATCTAAATTTTTTAGTTTAAAAGGAAAGAAATTAACTTTTGAATCATAATACAATTGTATCCCATTAAAAATAGAATTTAATAATAATGCACTTGATGATGTAAAATAATTTTATACTAAAATGTAACCACACAATACGATTAATATGAATTATAATGAAATTAGTCAACAATTTTTCACTATATAGTAATTTATTTTTTCTCTTGAAAAATAATTTGGTACATACAAAACAGACGCAAACAATACTCTCAAAGGTGTAAAAATGTGAATGGTCACCTCAGCCGTGAGAGGCCCAAACCATCTGAACAAGGCGTGAATGCATCTATCTGTTATAGAATTACTTGAACCAGCATACAGTAACTCTTAAGTATCATCTGATCAACACTCTTATATTCAAAACCGCTATAAGATGCAGCATAGCATAAATAAATTATGAAAATGGCTGATTAGTCAAAATCCACTAGGAATATTAAGCCTAAATAGGTAAATAATATTGAAAATGGTCCAAAAATTACATTTTCAAACTTCTACAAATTGTGCAACATGGCAGGGCACATTGTAAAACACAAACTCCATGCAAACCAGCCATCTTGCATCTCAGATAAGTGGGTGGTTTTACTTCTTGCCTCCACCAGAAACGTTGAACTTGAAGAATATGATGTCCCCATCTTGGACCACATATGTTTTACCCTCTTGTTTATACTTTCCAGCAGCCTAGCAGACAATACATATGCCAAAGTAGAAAAAAAGGTTAGGTCCCTAAAAGAGGCAATAAAAGTATACATATATATAATAACGAGAGCAATGAAAGATACTAGAATCTTTAGTAGAACATAAATGAAAAGGTTTAATTGCTGAAAGCAGCCACTGCACATGCATAGCACTTAACCTTAACCTCAATTCAATGCATTCAGTATCAAAAGTCAGCAACCCAAAAACAAAAAGAATGAGCACTTTCTTCATAAAATAGATAAAATGCAACAATTTGATCCTAAACAGATGTGGATTTTTGTCAAGTGCAACACTTTCTAATAAAAATCATCCTGTAAAAAGCAGTTACTCTCTCTTGATTCGTACTACTGTGTGACATCCCTTAGCATTAACAATTTTTTTTCCTTTTGGACTTCTTTCAAGGAAATTACTGAAAGTAAAGATAGAACAATTAGAAAGTTGGTCCTCTCACAAATTAACACAAGTATAATCAAATTTAGAACAAGACAATTGCACAATAATTGCTTAAAAAACTGACAATTGAAGTTTCAAAGAGGCCATAGATAGGTAAATAGAAAAGAATGTTATAACACTAACAAATGACTTCTCAAAAGGTCCAAATATTTATCTCCAGTCAAATACAACATATCAACTTCTTACATCACAATTTTTTTATTTCCATACCATATAGTTCATCTTTAGCCAACCAATAAATAAAAACTCCTCACTTATAGACTGCCTTCTCCAATGTTCAGATATTGGCTTAATGGAAGGTCTTCCTAAAATAAGACTTATATGGATTATGGACTCTTCTGTAAAAGATCCTAAACAGATGTATCAATACAAGTTCTGCAAGATTGAAAAGTTGCCTCCGCCAAAAAAGGAACCAAATACCAATCATTTGGTCTAATTAGATTTTGTTAAAACAATTTCCGCCATAATAACATAAATGCTAGTTTTCCAGCAGTTTATTGAAAAAATATGGGCCATTTTTCTCTGTTTCATCACCCATTATCAATCTGATGCTGGCCAGCAAGCAACAGCAATACAGGAAAAGTTGCATCAAAAGAATAAGTCTATACCTTCACAGCTCCCTCAGTACCAAGTTCCTTTAGATCCTCAAACTTCATCACCTGAAACAACATTCGTGAAGCAATCAAGCACCCAGATCAGTTGTTGTAAGATTTGAATATAGTAATTGTAACGGCAAAAACAGTATTAGCAAATTGAAAAATGTTAACCTGATTAATTATGATGAGTAAAACTATATAACCAGTGAAGGCAACAAAATACATTCTCAAGTAGAATGGTTATGCTGGACATGAAAATAGTGGCAAGTCATTTTAATCAGTGACACAAAAACTGTCCAATTTGCAATTTCAAAGAGTATTATGTGGTAATTCTTCCTAATTAGAAAATTAAAACCTGATCAATGATTTATGAACAAATCTCAATGCACATTCTAACAGTGAACTGTGTCAGTTGTACCATAGAATCATGGACAAAAGATCTTATTCTAAGCTCAGAGGAAGGAATGTAATGTTATAATGATTATAGATGTCTTGCCCTTTGCAGATAATTTGATTGTATAATCACATACTTAAACAGTTATGATGCAAAAAACAAAACCAATAATTGCAACTATATAGAAGGAAGATTATGCCAGATCAGAATCAAGAAATGTCAAAATTAATGAACTCACCTCAGCACAAATAAATCCTCTTTCAAAATCAGTATGGATAGTCCCTGCAGCTTGAGGAGCCTTTGTTTGGCGTCTAATTTGCCAACACTTAACCTGAAAGAAGTATTAAACCCAAAACAATTATTTAATTGATTAAAGGCTACAAATGATGTGACATTAGACATGGAGAAACTAAACTATCAGAAAAATTGTTCAAGTGAATTATTGTAGACATCCCAATCGTAGTTTACATGCAAAAGAAACTGCATCCAGACACAATGGAACCTATGGAGTGGAAGGATGTATATATTTATCATAACAAAGGTAATTAATAATAGAGTTGCAACTTTGTCTCTAATTTCAATAATAAATCATCTTTTTGCATGATAAATTTGTGTAGAAAAATATTGAAAATAATGTGTCTATAAGTTGCACATGGGTATAACACAGTGGTCAAGAAATTTATACATGCAAACAATCTTCAAACAATCAACAGCAAAGAAACTAAAACAATTATAGTTTGGTCAGGTTGTTGTACAAATATCACAGAAAATTTGTAAAAATTAAGACAATGATTATCAGTACAAAAATAGGTATACAGATATATTACCTCATCAGGACCTGCTGTGAAAAAGTAAATGAGATTAATAGCTGAAAACCCAGTCTTTATTATTTTGGGAAGAGCACTGTTGAAATGAAGAAGGTTAGTAGGATACCCAATATAATCACATATAAAATGTTCAGAGTTAATCAGTAATCAACTCAAATTTATAGTGAAAAGGGATAGAATTACTAGCAAATAGCAAAACAATCAGGATAAGCTCTTGCTGTAGTGATCAAAAAGGTATGTCTTTTCAGATGAGGTCATTATTGATTCTCACTTCACAAGGATAGATACATGGTGTATATGCACAGAAGTGCATCTGTGTTTGGATGGGGAATTTTGAGAGAGGAATTCCATTTTTTAAAAGGATTTAAAACACAATACATCAAAATCCTCTCATAATAAAAACTATATAATACATAAACGTTCAACAATCAATATGATAATGCCGAAGCATAGCTATGATATCATACTTTAGCAGTTTCAATATCATCATTTATCGTCAATGAAAAGAATTGCCTCTAGGTCCCGAGTCACCAAGAGAAAGAGTGGCCATTTCAAGAATATCAGCTTCTTCAAATGGATCTCATTCATCTCCACCAATAACCCACATTTTGCTCTCACCCCATTATAACTCTTGCTCAAGATGAGACAAAGATTTGTATATATAAAAACTAAATGTTCAGCTATCTTAGGATTGAGTGTATTAATTTTTGTAGAATAAAGGAATAAATGCTCCAATTTCTCTGGCAAAGCAAAAACATGACAACAATGGTTGTTAAAGGAGTTTCAACGCAATAGATTGAAGTTCAAGCATTGCAACACCTATCTTGTATTTGATCAAATTGGTCCAACTCTACTCCAACACTTGAGAATTGGACAAAATTTTGTGGTTGCCTCTGTTCTTTCCTTGGATTGAGGAAGTTCCAAATCAAGTTCCCCCACATAGCAACAATGAAATTTGTACAAGGAAAAACAAATGCCTTATAAGCTACTTTTCAAATTCAGAGGCAAGAAAAAGGCAATCACAAAATTTGTCAAATTCTCAAGTACTAGAGAAGAGCTTGGTCAATTTGATTCCTTACAAGTAACAAGAAAGATGGAACTTGAAAGCAGAGGAATGATCAATCATGTTTGATGTTGCAATGCCCAAAATTCAATCCATTGTGTTTAAACTCCTTTACAACCATCGTCATCTTCTTGTGGAGAGAGAAATTAGAACATATATTCCTTAACTATTCTGTAAAAAGAAATAGGCCTAACCCAAAAAGGGCCGAAGATTTAGTTTTTATACATACAAATCTCCATCTTCTCTCAAGAGAGTGAGAGCAAAATGTGGAACATTGGTGGAGATGAATGGGATCCATTTGAAGGGAAGGGATTGACAATCTTGAAGTGTCTACTCTTTCTCTACATGAATCAGATTTAGAGATGATTCTTTTCACTAAGATGGACAATAAAATGATGAGGTTGAAATTGTTAAAGTGTGATACCATAGTCATACTTAGGTATTATAATATTGATTTTGAACATTCACATATTATATGTTTTTGTCATGTTGAAAAATTTAAGAGTAAAGTCTAATGGTAAATTGTAATTTAATTCGTGGGTTTTGCACGTAAAGGGGTTTAAAGTGATTTAGTTATAAAGATTTTGAGTAGAAAATGAGGAATTAAGGGTTTGAAGTAGAGAATTGATGAAAAGACTTGATTAAAACAATTAAAAATTTTGTGGAAAAAATATCAGAGGATCAAAATCACACATTAACTATAGTAAAGAGACAGAAGTCTTCCTAATTTTGCAATCAAACATTTAATAGAAGTAAACAAATACTTTGAACAGACCTTTGAATTTTGTTCTCATCACAGTACTTAGCTGCTTCATCTGGTGGCATATCTGAAAGATTCCTCTCCAAGGCACAGCTGAAAGGAATAATTTGCTCACCGCCATGCTCCTGGACCCTGAAGAACAGGTTCCCAATGTTAATTAAATTTCTTTTTCAACAAATTGAGAGAAGAATAAGAAAAAACAAAAAATAAGGCACAGTAAGAAAATAAATTAAAACTTAAAAGTGGTTGGAAATTAGACACCTTTTGGGTAGTGTTATATTAAGGTTAAAGGTCACAACAAGAGCTTTAAAAATAAAGCAGAAGTTTGGCAATTTCCACATAGAAAACATTATAGTTAAAACTTGAGAATTGATAACTTCACAAAAGGATATGCAAATTCTTTTAAGTTTTGTTGACAGTGTTAGATTTAGCATATGCAAAATACATAGGATGCAAGTCACATTATTCATAATTGACTAGCTGTGATAGTTAGGATGTAATTAAATCAATTAAACCAGCAATAACTCTTAATTATTTACTGCAAACACTGTACTAATAACATAGCTTATGTGTGTAGAAGAGCACATGGTTTCAGTTCAATCTTTCTACTTTAATAAATCATCACCTATAATTTTAAAATGAATTACATAGGTGCACTTCAGATGAAGTGATGCACCATCTGCATTACAATTATTATAAGGGGATGCCTCCACCAGTCTGCAGTTGCATTCACACTCACAACCTCTCTTGCACTCCGATCTTGTTACCTAAGGTGTTGCTGATGAGTCAAAACCAGGAATAGAAATTTACATATCCTATGTGCATCAAGGCATAATCGTGCATACCAAAAATAAATACATTCTTCCATCCCATCATTTATACCTTACCAAGAACAGTACAACCTTAAGAACACACTGGCAATTTTAGGCAGATCTTTGAAAGGACATCAAGTTAAGTAGCACAAAATTCAGAAGAAAGGCAGCTAGTAGTACATGCATGTTCAATACTTTGGTAACTTCGCACATAAATATGTAGAATATTTTGCACCCAATTGGCATCCTTCATACTCATAGAAAGGTGGTTGTGGAGAGAGACAAGGTCTAAATGATTCATGAAAGGAAAAGGATTTAAAAATATAAAACCAACATAAACATAAATACATACCATGCATGAATTTTGGGCAGAAACTTGTTCTTTTTTCTTTGGTAATCCTTTTCAGTCATATTAACCTGTCAATGAAATTTAAGTATGAAGAGGTAGAAATTTCACATAATAGATCTGAAGTACATGACACTAAAGAACAATATGGACTATGTCTATGATGTAACTCCTCTCACTAGGGAAATACTTCAAGAAAACACCAACATAGTGATGCTACAGGAATCACACAAAACAGAAGCGGTGATAAAGCAAATCTGAAAAATTCAGAACATTTATGCCAAGGAAAACCAAACTAAATAATAAAACAAAAAGAAGTTGCATATGCTTACATGTCTGCATGCAAGCATGTGTGAAAGGCAGTCTTAACAATTAAAAGGTATGTGTGAATTTTGAATGTCAGATTCATAACCCATACATGTGTGGGAAAAAGGAAAGGACTATTATGATGGGCCAGATTACTGGTTGCAAATGTCCTTGGATATAAAATAATCAACATATGCATTCATATTTTAATTTCAGCCAAACTATACTTTGGAGTAAATCACAATAACCAATTACATCATCAATCTTCTATACAAGCCATCTGGCTTAGTTGAGCCATATTCAAACAGTGTCAAGTTGTATCCAAACAAAAAAAATGGAGACATCTCTAACATGTATCTAGACATATCCTGAAATTATACAACACCAACAAGTATTTTTTTATTCTTAGAAATAAATTGTAATAAAATACGGTATCAGAAGACATACATATTACAGCTTATCTACCCTTGTAAGACAGATAATCTACCATCTTTATGACTTCTGGATTAAATACTTGCTATTAGTTAAATTACTTGTGCACATATGCACTGATGCTTTTATGAACTGTTGGGTTGGGTGTATGTAAAGAAAAGGCAAGCAAAGTAGACAAAGGAAGCCCTGCCGGTGCTAAAAAAAGGATCAACATCAGCTACTTAGTATCATTCTTCCATTTTCATGCCCACTAATACAAACCTCAAAGCCAAAATAAGAATTGAGAAAAATAGTACTAGCAAAATTAACATAAAATGAGGTATTGTATCTGACAATATCCAACAGGCATTGCTAAACCATACATAATAAACAATGAAGACATTAAATTGCCAAGCCAAACAAATTTTCTACTCAAGAGAGAGAGAGAGAGAGAATGTTACCAAGTACACAACAGGCTTGGCAGTAAGTAACTGAAAGGAATTCAAAATCTCAATATCAGCAGCCTTCCAATCCCCAAGACGTACATCTTTTCCTTCTTCAAGCAATGCCTTCACCTGAAGACATTAAATTGCCACCATAATTTTCATCCAACATTTCTTGTATGTATAATATTGAACATGAGGAGGAAAAAAAGGTTACAGTGACAATAAATTGATAGCATCAAAATTATACGAGATTGCAAGGCAAAAGATAAATGTAAATACAGATGCAAAAAAGTTTGTGCTTTGACATGACCTAAGATACCTTTATTGATGACCAACTTTAATTTGAGTCATTTGATTACTTAAATTCTCATTCATAGAGTGCCATGAGAAATGCACATAAACAGAAGATATTAAAAAATGTTCAACTACAGTCATGAATAACAGATGAAATGTGAAATAAGCAGGAAGCAACCAGAACCTCCGAATAGAAATGAAGAAAATCTTCAGACACATAACCAAATCATATAGTTGAATGATATGATACACTATGTTTTGACTAGATCCATGAAACCATTTGATGAAAGTCTTTCAATCAACAATAGCCACTAAGTGAAGATACATTTTCTCTTTATCAGAAACAAGTAACATTTTACAATGAAAATGCAACAAGGTCAACAGCAAAAATCAATGCCAAAACAAGTCCATAGTTTATAACCCTCTGTGATATATTTGAGAAGTTTGCTATACGGTTCTGCTGCCTTCTAATCCACTAGTATATTATGGAACCCAAAAGCAAACTATATCACAGAAAGCATTACAAATACCAAAAAAGAAAAAACAGATATGAGATACGAGTAATAAAATTGTGCAAGTTTATTATAGTGAGTAAATATAGCAGGTATGAAGCAGACTGCAAACTACATAATATATATGAAAGAAAAGATGGCCATTTCTTCATTGGGGGAATAAAATGAATCAAATAATGCCCAGAAGATAAAGTCAAACCCTTTGGCAACATTCAAGCTCGATTTTTAACTGCTTGTCATTGCTCCTCTTCATGCTTTTCTCAATATCTTCTATCTTTCTTTCCATGAATTCGATATCCTAGGATGTTTTGCAAAGGGAGGAAGGCTTAGCATTTATATTACAGTATACAAACAGATACAACGAAAAAAACAAAATACAAAATACAAAGATGTAAACTTTATGTTTACATAAAAAAGCAAAATACAACGAAATGGAGGATGAGGGAACCTCCTTAATGGTTAAAAAAACACGGAAGAAACAAGATACAGTGGAGCAAAGCTACCCATTAGTAAAAAGCCCATAAAAGGTTATATACTTTGCAAACTATCAATTTTTATGATAAAGAAAGTTGCTAATCACATACCTTCAGCCGCAATTCTTCAGTGATGACCTCTAAATCCCTGACTGGGTCAACAGTATCATCTACATGAATAATATCCGGATCCTCAAATGCACCTGACAAGCAGCAAGAACTCTAGGTTAATAATCCCCAAATTGACATTACAGTGCCATAAATCATAATGCAGCACTAGCAAAAGTGATCTGCAGAGAAAATTAGGCCATCATCTTACGTAAGACATGGAAAATGCCATCCACAGCACGGATGTGAGATAAAAAACTATTCCCCAATCCTTGTCCCTGATGAGCACCTCGGACCAATCCAGCTATGTCATGAATTTCTAAGAAAGCTGAGACCTGGATTACAACTTCAACAAATACATCACGACACATGAAGAAAGACTAACTCATAAATAACAAACAACTAACAGAATATGTCAGGTACAATAAATAGAATCAAAAGTTGGATCCAGCATGATTCTAAGCTAAAAGATTAACAAAAGTGAACTCTAATTAACAAGAACACCACAGATTCACTAATAATGCTATGAGTTCCATTACATACCTCACTCTTTGGCTTGTATAATTGGCAAAGCCACTCAAACCGTTCATCGGGCACATTGACCCGAGCCTCATTAGGCTCAATGGTGCAAAAGGGGAAGTTCTCAGCAGGTATTGCCAACTTGGTGAGAGTATTAAAGAGAGTAGATTTTCCAACATTTGGCAAACCCACCTGAACAAAGAAAGAACAACAACATGAAAAACTCAGAAAATTTTCTTACACAAACTTTTCATTGCACTAACTCAATCAAGCATTCAAAAACAAACAAACAGCAACTAAATAGTCACAGTTCAGTTCCAATGCATGACAATTAGAAATTAATATCTGACACTGTCATACAAAAATAAGCAAGTTGGGAACAAAATCAATCAAGCATGAAGATAAAGATGAACTAGTGAAGACCCTTTTTTGAAATTGAAAATGGGTAGCTGAGAACAGAGTCAAAATCGAAAATTTATTGGTTTGGAGAGAGGAAAAGGAAGCATACGATGCCAATTTTGAGGTGTGAAGAGAATCGACCGAAGACGGGTCTCTCAGCTGGAGCTTCCTTGGATTTGGCAGATTTGGGAGGCATTTTTAGCGGCGAGAGGAACAAAATGAAAGATTGAAGGAACGAAAAGAGTCGAGAGAGATGGTCTTAGAATCTAAAGCTAGTGGCTTGTAGGGTTTTGTACTCTCACTGTTCTTCTTTTTTATTTCTTTCACATGTAAAAAATAATCGTTTGTTCAGTTTTTTTTTTTATACTTTTTCTTATTTTGTTGTTTTTTATATATTACCTAAGGGTTTTTCTTTTATATACTGATTTAGTAAATAAATAAATAAAAATTATCCGATTCAAAAATAAAAACAAGTTAGGGTTTGGTTTAGATTTAGTTGATTCTCGTGTTAAATCGGAACTAATCTGAATTGGATTGATAATACATATATTACAATATAAATAAACAATAACTATAAAATAAGTCTGAATAACATTGATAAGTGTAATAATAATGTATAAAATAATGAGCATGTATTTTATGTTTGGAAAATAAAAAATATAGAAAATTGCATCACGTTGAATTAATATGTAGTATTTCTTACAATATTTTTTGACAATATAGTTTATATATATTATTAGAACATAAAAAATTAATAAATAATAGATTGATACAGTGTCATTTATTAATAATAAGTTAAATAAATATCAGATTTTGTGTATGTGATTTGGTTCAGTTTAAGGGGAAAAAAACAAAATTCAATTGATTTGATCAATTTTTACATGAAGTGGTTTAAAAGTATATAATAAAAATGAAATTTATTCTATTTTCTTTTTCTAATGGTTTTTAATTAGGTTAGTTTGAATATAATTAATGATATATTTCTTAAATAAAAATGTTTCTTTAACCGCTATCCTCAGTGTTGTTTCATTGTTGTTACTGTTAATGACATATTTTTTAAATAAATATTAAAAATGTCTTTTTAAATTGTGATCTTAAAAAAAAAAATAAAACATTTACATGGTTCCTCTGTCCAGTATCTCTTATAATTCATCTAAAGTTTGTATATAAAAAATGTTTTATGTAATATCAAGGAATCTCTCAAAATTTATTTTGAGAACTTATTTATTGTTATTAATGTTAAGAATATTTAGTTTAATTTTAGTTCCACATCAAATAAATAATGAGAATAAGTGTTCTTATGTATGTATATAAACAACTCTTAAAACTCCTATGTGCATAAAATATAATTCATATTATGTGTATGTGTAAGTAGGTAATTTGTCGAACGTTAAATGCTTAATTTTTTTTTTCTCTCTCTTCCATGTTTTCTTCTTCTATTATTGTTTTGTTTTAAACAATTTTTTGATAATTATAAGACAAACGAATGGGTCATCAGACGTAGATGGAAGAATGATATTATAGATGCACAAGTACAAGACCAAGTGTGTTCAAGTCATCAAGCCTCAAAGCATTACATCAGATGAAGAACCTTCAACCAACAAGATGAAGAGTTCATCTCAACTTCAAGTCAAGAGCTCAAAGTGAAGATATGAAGACTGAAGTTGAGGATAAATAAAAAGAAATAAAACAGATGAATGAGTTCAACACATGACTCAATTTTTATTCATTCGTCTAGTGAAGTTTAATGAAGTATAGACGCAGAGTAACACATATCATCATTCAAATTAAACATTACTCAGAAGCTTCTAAAGGTGGAAAAACATTTGGATTAAATCTCTGCAACACGAAAAGTAAATAGTACTTTTCGGTGAAATCTCTGAGCAAATCAGTCAAAGTTTGATCTCTCGCGTTGACTTCCACTGTGAAATCATTAATTGTTCTGATTGTTAACTAATGTTGGAGTATCCAAGACAAAGGACAAAGATTTAAATCTTCAGTCTAATGGATAATTCAAGAAACTGCCTGTAAAAGAACTTCATTGCAACGAGTTGAAGTTGGTAAACTATACTGCAAAAATATTATATTCAACTCTCGCTCAAAGCTCTTAAGAAAAGTTCATTCGCCTTGAACTTAGAATATATCTCATTGTAAAATTCCTCTCTTTGTGAGGGATAATTCTCTATTTTAAAAAGCTCTATAAATCACCGTTGCAGTATTTGTAGCCTAAGGAAACTAAGTGCTTAAAGAATACCTTGAGTTTTAGCCTGAGGAGACCGAGGTTCAAAGAACACCTGTTTTAGCCTGAGGAGGTTAAGTGTTAAAAGAATACCTTTGTTTAGTTAGCGGAGGCTGGGTTCAAAGAATGTCGATTTAGTAGGTTGTGTTCAAAGAATATTTGTGTATTTAGCTAGGAGTGGCTGAGTTCAAAGAATAATCTTAGTGAAATCTTAGCAAGTTACTAAGTAACTGGATGCAATCTTTTTAGACGAACTAATATAAAAATATTGTTGTTTTATTTGTTTATCTGTCAACTAGCAAGGGATAATAACTTGAACCAAAGTTTTATTTAAAATCAATCTTCAAAAAGAGAAAACTCATTTTTGCGTCTACTCAAAGCTTTTTATAACAGACGCAAAACGCATCGTCCGAAAAAGAATTTAATTAATAAATATAATTCAACCCTCATTCTTGTGTGTTTATATTTTAGAATTGGTACCAGAATCAATATCTTAGTATGCTCTGTGGTTGAGGCTTTGTGTGATCTTCCACATCAGAAAATATTTGGTTTATTCTCAGGATAGATAAGCAAGTGAGAGCTTTCCTTGAAAATAGCAAGAACAATGTCACTGGAAGAAGTATGTGAAGTCTTCCTCGGGGGTTACCCAACAAGTAGTAGCAGAGCGATAGTTCGACTTAGTAATCGGTTCAGACGAGTGATGCAATGATTGAAGTAGATCTGAGTAAAGGTCAAATGGACCTACTTTGTGGAGATCCTTTGTAACGAAAGTCTCCCAGCAGAATTGACTAAGTTGTGTGTGCCGTTGATGTGAGCTACGATGGTACAAGAACTAAGACATATCGACGACAAGGTGAAACTCAAGAATTGTCATGATAATAGAAGCTCTAATGACCATTATTAACAATAAGATAGGAGATTTAAGAAGAGAAACAGTGGGGGCTTTGCTGAAGACTCATCAGTGGACAGGGCAGAAGATCCATCAGTGAACAGGCAGAAGACTCGCGTGCGATGAGCACAGTGGACAGGTCAGAAGACCCGTCAGTAATGAGCACAATAGACAATGCAGAAGACTCGTCAGTGAGCAGCACAGTAGACAGGGCAGAAGAATCGTTAATGCACTGTAGATAGGGCAGAAGTCAGTGGACAGGTGTGCTGGAGACCACTCAATAAAGTCACATTTGAGAAGCAGCCAAGGAGATAATATAATTGACTTTCAAGATAATTGATGATGAAGGCATTATACTAAGGGTGATGTAAATCAAACTCAAATAAGAGATTATTAGAAATATGTAATTTAATTTTAATTTTACATTGACTAAACAATGAAAGGAATTGCTTTTATGTATCTATATAAACAACTCCTTATAAATACGTGCACAAAAAATAATACATATTATATATTTACGAACATAAACAATTTACTGAACTACGTAAAATATTTAAGTCTATTTTTCTCCCTCTTCTTTTATTTTCTTCTTCTATTATTATTTTGTACTTAGCAATTCAATCCTTCGGTTTCCAATTTAACTGTATGTATCAACATTATTTGTCTAATATACCTCTCATGCTACTATATACGATGAAATTATTATTGATAGTCATGATGTTAAATAGAAAAGTATATTTGAAACTTCTTTTAGTCTAATAGTTTGAAATGAAAAACTCATATTTTTTTGTTATTTTTGGATTAAAATTATCTATTATCTTAAATGTTATAATTTTTTCTCTTAATTCAAGTGCAAGTGCATTGCTAGCATTCTCAAATAATATATTTTACAATTATTCATCATAATATGGCTTGTGTTACATGTATTACTCGTTAATTTATTATTTCTCCTAGTATAATTCATTCTACACTCAAATTTTTGACTTTTTTTTCCATTCATCCCCTCTGTTAGAGGCATGCTTATTTAAATAATAATTGTGGAGGTGATTCCACTTATTACAAATTTACCATTAGATTTTGAATCTCTCCAGAGATTCATTTATTTCAAGAGTAAGAAACAATTCATTTATTTCAAGAGTAAGAAACAATTGTATCTATGTCGAAGTTGAGTATTACGTCATGAATTTCACCATTGCGAAAAAAATCATTTTTGTTGAGAAAATTACTTTCATTTATGGGTGTCTCACTTTCTACACCAATTCTTATGCACTGTGGTAACAAGTGTTATACAAATTACCTGCAACCTAGTCTCCCGCAACACACCGAGCATATTGAATATTTGAAATTAGTGATCATTTCACTAAACATCAATTTCTTTATAAGACTACCACTTCATCCTTCGTTTCCTTTAACATGCAATTTGTTGGTTTATTTACAAAATTTCATTCCACTCTGTTTTCATTTTGTAGTTAACAAACTCTCAATACTTCCTATTAACGTATAATTATTTTGAGGGGATGTTAATTAATAAGAAGTTTTTATGTCTTTTCGTATTTTTCCTCTTCCTGAGCATAATTTATATTTGTATTTACATTGTTTATTATATACAAGAGCATTATATCATGTTATGAATAAATGCATAATTAGAACAAAATAGAGTTCTCAATGTTCGGATATACTATATTAGTGATATTTATCCACTCCATTTTAGAATAGATTAGTGTAGCAAGAACAATAAAAAGACAGGCTAATTTGATAAAATAAAATCTGATGCAGCTGTTTAATTTGAGAACTTAATTACAACAATATAAGAATCTTAATATAACTTTTGTCCCTTCGAAAGCGTGTACTAAATAAATGCAGACAAAAAATTTGCGATGCTGATTTCAAAGACAAATTGAAATACATAATTTACAGCACTTACTAATGATAACATTTATAACAAGCTTTTGAGAAGCAAGATCCCAGGAATACAATTTAATTGCATACTCAATACAAAAGCAGAGCATATCACAAATTTTGGTACTTGTTTTAGACCAAATGTTGATAACTTGCTCATTGCACTACCATGTATACAAAAATCAGATGAAAAATAATAACAATAAACATGAATAGTTGAATTCAATAAAACAAATAGAAAGAATATGTAAAGCATATATCAGCTATAAGGGTCATTCGATCATGGTTCTTCAACCAATGGTGTGACATCCTAGCATTCATTCAGAAATCACTGAACTCAAACTGCATCATCATTCACTTCTCTGACTGCTTCTCTTGTTGTGAACTCAACCAGATTCAGCTGTGTGTTTGTGATCAACACCAACTCCTTCACTTTGACTTGGCTCATGTACCATTTCTACTCCTCCATCTTTTGGACCTCTCAAAGCATGGCTATTACTAGAGAAGGAAGTTTCTGTGGTGTCCATGTTGAGCCAAGCTTCATGTAGTTGCAAGACATACTCCAAGTGCCACAATACCTCCCCCATTGTTGGGCGGCTCTTCCCATCATCGGCGAGACATTTTTCAGCTATCTCTCCAAACTTGGCCAAAGATTCTGGACAGTAATTTCCTCTAAGATGAGGGTCAATGATTGTTTCAAGTGATCTTTGCCTTTGCCATCTCATGGCCCATTCTGCAAGGTTGATCTGATCTTTAGGCAAGGTAGGGTTTATGACAGCTCTAGCACAAACAACTTCAAACAATACAACTCCAAAGGAGTACACATCTGATTTCTCAGTTAATTGTTGTCTTCTGAAGTACTCAGGGTCTAGATAGCCAAAACTTCCTTTCACAGCAGTGCTAACATGGGTGTGTTCAAAGGCTGGACCATCTTTTGACAAACCAAAATCAGCCATTTTGGCTACAAAGTTCTCATCCAACAATATATTGGTTGTCTTGACATCCCTGTGGATGATTCCTCGATCAGCACCAGTGTGAAGGTAGTGGAGTCCCCTTGCAGCACCGATGCACACTTCTAGGCGCTGCTTCCAAGTTAACGGAGGAAGATTACTCCCAAATAAGTGGCTTCTAAGAGTTCCATTGGCCATGTACTCATAAACCAAGATCATTTCATTCTTCTCTTCACAGAAACCAATTAAGGACACTAGATGCCTGTGTCTGAGTTTGGAGAGCATCTCAATTTCTGTCTCAAATTCAGCCAGACCTTGCTCAGACTGAGGGTTAGCACGCTTAATTGCGGCAGGAACACCATCTTCAACCTCCCCTTTATACACCTTACCAAAGCCTCCAACTCCAATTATCAAACTCTCATCAAAGTTGTTTGTTGCAGCATTGATTTCTGCCAATGTAAACCTCTTACCAGCTCTGGTTGAGGCCAGAGATCCATAAAGCTTTTGAGTTCCTGCTGATCCCTTGGCACCAACAGAACTATTCACAGCAGCCCCTCCATAGAAGAACAATGGTCTCCAACCCTGAGGGTTGCTTTTGGTATCAGTTGATTTGTTCCTCCTGCTTTTACAGAAACAGAAAACAAGACCAACCATAAGTGCAACTATAAATACAGAAGCTACGCCAGCTCCAACCCCCACCCAAACAGATCTAGCTTTTGATTTGCTTCCTGAATTGCCACCTAAGTCATATCTCTCAACATGGGCAAGATTCCCGTTTCGACTAAGCTTGAAAACCTCCAGACCGTTCAAGAGAGCATCAGTCCCTGCAGCACCAGCAGCACTATCAGGACCGAGTTGAACCCAAACTGTGTCAATCCTTGGCGAAACAGGATCAAAATAATCCTGGTGATAAGCTTTATTCATCCCTCCCGCACGCACAAACACATCAACATTATCTGCAGCTGTTCTATTGTTTATGTAGATCCTAAATATCCTCTCATTGGCCTTGTCATAAACCAGCTCACAGAAATGCAACCGGACCAAATAATCAAAGTCAGGATCAACTTCAAATTTCCATGACATGTTGAACCTTTTGTCCAAGACTTCAGTGTTGGACATTGCTCTTGCAGTTTCATACACACGAAGAGGAGCCACTGAAGTGTCATTTACGGAAGCATATGTAATGTTAGAACTGTTCTTAATTCCAGACCCAGCATTTTCTGTGATCATATAGCTAGAATCCACTTCCCAAGTTCTCCAAAGATCACGATCCTCATCAGACTGAATCTCAGGACCACCAACATTCAACCTATACATAGTCTCCATCGCACGTCCGGTTAAATTTAAGCTTCCACCATTTCCACCAACTCTACTAACTGAGCCAGCAAAAAGCTCATCCACAACTGGAACAATCTCAATGGCATTGATGAAGCCAAAGGAGCCTTTGGTTGGAAAAAACTCAACAAGCATATCCCCATTCACAGCCAGAATATACTCTTTGACCAAGAAGAATGAACTAGCATTCCTTCCAGAATTCAGCAAGTTCATATTTTTATGGGATATCTTACCTGGAACATCAAACTCTGACAACAGTTTAAGACCATTGACTACAACACCAAATGAAGACTCATTCACATTGTAGTCATCAGTCACAAAGGGGCAGAAATGGAACCTCACAAAGTAGTTTCCCTGAACACCCTTGATTGTGTAATTCAAAGGCAATGTGAAAATTCTGGCTGATTTATAGAGAGAATCATAGATTGAACTGCCACTTAATGTAGAAGTGGAAGCAACAACACTAGGGGAGCTGAGAGTGACATTGTTATCAGTGGCCATGTCCCCCACCCATTTCCTACCATCCACATTCACAGAAGAATTTGAACCACAATTTAAGAGAATAGACTTTGATTGAGCCTCAACATTGCTCACTGTCAAAGAAACTATCACCAGAATCATCACAACAAAGAGCCCCTCCCTAAGAACACTCACCATTCTAATAACAGTTCCCCCTAACAAGACCCTTGAATTCTCTTACAACAAAAACAGCAAAATGTAGAAAGGGGAAGCTAAAAAACCAAACCAGACACAAAAAAGACAAAAAAAAACAATATAAACCCAGAAAGCCAACACTCCCCAATAACAGAAACAACCTTGTATTTTCCAAGATCTTGAACAAGAAAACATGAAAGTTGAAGCCTTTACAGCAAACTAGGCAAAACAACCTTCTGGGGCATATGAATGTCCATTTTCCATACCATGGAAGACACTTTGAGTTGAAAAGGAAAACCCACCTCAAATTTTTGCTCAACAAAATCAATCTCCAACAAACAAGAACAGCAATTCACAGATCTGAGCTTGAACAGACAGAGACCAAAGGAAGAAAAAAGAAAAAAAAACAGGAGTGGCAATGCAGTATGAATGACAAAAGAAGACAAAAACTTGGTAAGTTATGATAAGGAATCCACAGAAAACACTATAAAATCAGAGATGTCACCCAATATGGGCTCTTAGGTGAATAAAGAAAGAAGGAAAACAGAATGGGTGTGGTTGGAAACAGATTGGAAAAGTTTGAATTCATCTGTGCTTGGTTTTGTAGCTTTTACAATAAGCCAAAGAATCTGACACTATAAATTTGGTACTTTTATCTTTATATTTTCTTCTTCTAACTGTTATGCCATAATTGGTAACAGTGGCAAAATTGTCCCTTGATTTGACGCTCATCAAAAGTTTTTTCCTATTACGGTTTCTCATTACTTTATTATCCAATATTTATTTATTATTAATTATAATATTACTAATTGTTAATTATATAACACGTTAAGGTTAAAATTAAACTCCTATGCTAACAATAAATTAAATTAAATTATTAAAAAATATTTATGATTAATTAATTATATAAAAAAATTTGCCCCAGCCTTATATTTTAAAAAATGTTATACTAAATATTATATACCTATCATACACCCACACATTATAAGATTTTTTATTTAGACAATACGTAAATTTTATTATAAATTTTGCTGTGATATTCTCGAACATGGGAAGGGACATATTTTCTTTCAATTTAAAATTTCATTTTATAAATTTTATATAATATAGTTTTATTCAAATTGAACATAGTCATGATACAATGGAATTTTAAAATTTAAAACTACTTATCAAACTTAAACCATTCCACATCTATTAACACTAAGTAATTAACTTTTATGGATTTTATTAAATTTCAAAACTCAACCTCAAAACTACTTATTAAACTAGAGTAGTTCTCCTTTAAAAGAAAAACTAAAATAATTCTACACACATAAACTATTAGTTAGTTTCACAAGTTTTGTCAATTAAAAATGTTAACAAGATTCTTTGAAACAGTTATGCTATATATATATATATATATATTATATACAATATTTTCATGTCTATTATTATAATTTGTAATAAAAGTGAGATAAACACAAAATAATATTATTATATAAAATATTCTATAGATAATATTTATCAATCTAAAAAGGTTTGGTGGTATTAGATTTAAAAAAATGAATAAAAGTTGGAGGCAGTAATGGATGGGTGGTTCCATTATTAGAGAAGTAGGTCACATGGCAATGTCCTGCACATGATGAGTTGTGCAATTGTCCTCTCCTTATTATTTCCATTCCCAAACTGACCTTTCTTTTTTCAATCAATCATTCATTGTCTTATGTTACTTTTCTCCGTACTCACAGTACCATATCTTCAACACTTTTTTTTTTTTATTTAATCTTCACCACAATCACTATTCACTGCTATACTCCATTTAAATACTTTTATATTACTCTATACTTAAACTATTGCAAAAATTTGCATTTCCCTTTTCGATCTACCTCGAATTTTTAAAAATGAAAAAAAAAACTTCATTAAATTTATGCTTAGTATCCAGATGCATTGTCATTGGCTCTATCCTATGATAAAAAAAATTAATCACTTTTGTTTAATCTTCACCAGAACCACTGCTATGGTCTGTTATATTATACTAACCTGTTACTTAAATTATTGCAAAAATTTTGCATTTTGTTTATCAATGTTGAGTTTATCGATAGTATCCAGATACACTGGCTCTAAGAGCAGTTCTTTTATTTTCAATTTATTTTCATTTTTTATTTTAATACTAAAAGACAAGTTATACTGAAATGAGCTTTATTTCTTGTCAAAATTTGTTTTTTCTGACATATGATTAAGAACAAAATTTTAATTGACATATTTGAGAGATACAACTAATTGAAAATTGGGTCAAAATTTTAATTGACATATTTGAGAGATACAACTAATTGAAAATTGGGTCCAATTTTGTTAATTGAATTCTTTTTATTTACATGGAAATAGTTTTTATTTACATGAAATTAGTGTTAGAAGAACAAGACTCTGTGGGGGAGATGGTTATCTCTATTCTCTAACCATACTGTAATAAATTCTTCAAATAAAATAACTATCACTTGTCATTAGGGACATGTATTCTCTAATGATATATGATTTTCTATAATTAAATTTTAGTTTTAATGGTAATTTATTCTATTATAATATTAGGATTATTGTTAAATGTTACTTTTATACGTTCTTTTAAATTTATAAATTCATACAATCATCCAAATATTATATATTTTGAGTTTTATTACATAAATTAAACTTTTAATCTCTATGGCGAATTAAGGATGAACATGTATTCCTGAACTTTATAATGTCACCAATCTCTCCTAAGTAATCATGATCTTATAAGGTCGACCATACTAATTAGAATGATTACAATTACACTCAGATGGACACATCATTTTCTCACGACATATAAATAAGGATTTATTCGGAAGTATCTTTAGATTATCTTATCACTCTTATTTTTTTATTCTGAAACATTTCTCAAATTCACATGCTAACTTAAATCATTATAAGTATTATCCATTTAATGATAATGACAACCCTAAACAACAGAAATAAACACCTCACATAAATCTTTCAAGGCAAAAATTAAACCCTAAACATATCTACCTCAATATTTAGTATTTATGTATTCAATCACGTCAACTTCACCCAATTTCAAACAAAAATATTGCCACTACCGTGGATTGCCGAAAAGTATTCATATCACCTTTGGTCATTATTCCACCATTACTTCTCATCCTTTCTAAAACAACCCGTGTAGAACCACATTTTTGTTCTTGTCGAGGGATGTAAATGCTACAATCGTTTATGTGTGTATCAACGAGCAATTCTATTATCTTCTTCTTTTTTTTTTTGGCAATTCCTACAATTATACATTTCTATTCGTATTTGCAAGTAAATGTAAAAATTGTGTCACATACTCTTAATTCTTATTTTTTTTACAATTTCCTTGCTATAGTTGTACACTTTTATTCGTATTCGTAAATAAATGTAAAGTTGTGTTACATGTATTTCATTCTCTCCTCTTCTAAGTCATTCTTTTTCCCTCATTAGCATATCTCTCCTACCAAACTACACTAAGGAAACCCATAAGATTGCTTTGGATGATTTAGATCCTCTCTACCAAGTACTTTTTCATCTTTTACCCACCTTTATGCATTTATTTTATTTTATTTTTTTCATTATTTGATTTTCTCTCTTTGTTGTCTATTTATTTTTTTGGTTTGATTCTTAAGACATAAAAATAGTAGATGATCTAATTTCTCTCAAGGGATTTAGAAATTAGATCCCTTGTTGTCCCCAAAACCCAAAAATTAAAAGAATCACATTGATTTTGAGGGGGAAAATCAAATGATGAAAATGAAAGGAGTTAAAAGTTTGAATGAATGCAATTGAATCCTCTAAAACAATTGTTGACTGTTTTATATTTATTACTATTTTTATTTTATTTTTTCATCATTGATTTTCTCTATATGTCAGATATATTACATACGAAAAATTAGAATTACACAACTCATGAAATAAAATGTGGAATATAAAATATGGAAGAGGAAAGGTACATATTCATTCATATTGTGTCTCAAGAATTTCATACAACCAAATTTTGAACATAAGATACTCACAACTCTATGTTGAGCAAAAGGTTTTACATCCCTGAAACCATGGGCGGAGGCAAAAAAAATAGGGTGAGAAGGGCAAAATTTTTTTAATTTTTTTTTTTTAATTTTTTTTTTTTAAATAGGTTGCATATAATTTATTGATTATATAAATTTTTTTAATAGAAATTAAAATAAATTTGAGAGAGATTAAAAATTATTATTAATATATATAAATTTATTATTAATATAAATAAATTTATATATATAAATTATTATATATATAAATTAATTTTTATATATATGTAAATTAATATATATAAATTTATTATTAATATATATTTAATACTAATATATAAATATATATATATATATATTAATAATAAATTTATATATATTAATATTAAATTTATTATTGATATATATATATATATATATAAATTTATTACGAAATTAAATATATATGTATATAAATTTATTAAGAAATTATATATATATATATAAATTTATTATTAATATATATGTAAATTTTTGTATATTAATATTAAATTTATTACTAATATATATATATATATATATATTAATATTATATTTATTATTAATATATATAATTATTATTATATTATATATATATATATATATATATATATTAAAAAGAAAATAAAAAATTTGGAGGGGGGCAGTTGCCCCTGGGAGCCACATCCGCCCCAAAAGAACAAGAATATTGTGTTAATGTCATTGATGAGTCGGTGATAAAGAAAAATAATATATTATATAATAAAAACTACAAACTAATTTTATTATATATTCTCTAATTTTTACAAATCCAATTTTGCTTTTCCTTTATTTATTCTTTGGATAACATTTGATATGGAATCCATAATACATGTGTATGATCAACTTTGGTAAATATGAGTATGATAGGAAAAAAAATTAATAATGGGTAGAGATGTGAAATGTAACAGGAGTATTTCTTCCTAAACTTTCTATTTTCGCATGTATTATATTTTTTATTTTTATGAATTTTGTATTTTACTTTTAACTCATTAAACCCTTTCATCCATTGATTCTACCTATTCATGAATTATGTCTAGAAATTGTGGGTTAGGTCTAATTCAATCCCAAAAAACCGGTTTGTGAGGTGAGGTTTAGGCCACATATATACACGCAACATGTCTTATCTCTAGGTGGTGTGCGTGTTAGATCAAGATAATTAACATCTCTAAAGTTTTGATTATTATAAGACAGACGAAACATCTACAGACTCAAGTCAAATGCAACGAGCACAGACGGAAGATGACCCTCAAAGTTGAAGTCATTCGTCTGTCTCAAGTCAAGTCATCAGACGATAGACTAAGACGAAAATTCTTAAAACTGAAGAAGTTCATCATCTGTCAAAGAAGTGAAGCAAATTATGAGTCACTCGCGTCAAGATTTTAAATCTTAAGAAGTACTCATTAGAAGCATCCAAGATCAATATGGGGATTCGCGCTTACATATGCAACTCGAAAAGGTCCTCACCTTTTTGTCAAAGTCTTTGTACAAGTCAGAAAAAGTACTGCGCACGCTATCTAAATCCGTTGCACACGCCATCAATCAATCACTCAAGTACTCTCTGACACCTTTTTGAACTTCGTTTGGAAAACGGTTTTTTTCTGTGTCTAACGGATATCTGAATATTTTGTCTATTTAAAGACTTCGCTTCTTCAAAGTTCAGTTGGCGAACACGCTTCAATAATCTATCTTATTGTGAATTCGCTCTCTGTTACTTCTTCTGCTCTTCATTGTAAAACTTCTCTACGAATAGGAAACTTTCTTTTTAAAGAACTCTTTCAAATCCACTTGTGTGGTGTTTTAGCCTGAGGAGACTGATTGTTCAAAGAATATCGTGTTATAGTCAGAAGTGGCTAGGCACAAATAATACTTGTAACCCTTTCATGGTTTGTAGTGAAAACTCAATTGTTGTTAGATAACTAAACGTAGTCTTGCATAGACGAACCAATATAAAAATACGTGTGTATTTATTTTATTAAGTGTTTGACTATCGGGAATAATCAAACTATAACGTCTGTTTATTAAAATCAACCTTTGAAAATTAACATTGTTTCGTCTGAACATATTTAAACCCACGAACAAAAGGAATAATTTTTTTTTTAACACAATTCAACCCATTTCTTGTGTTCTGTCTTTTACAGTGCGACTTTACACCCCTTCAATATTGGACTTCCAACATCATACACTCCTATGTCCCTCTAAGCTTACTACTCACTTACTCATTCCATCATTGTAACCATCATAAGTGGAACAATTTGAACTCTTTGACAAAATATAAAAGAGTGGCTTTGAATTTGAATTTGTGTAGACACTCCTTTACCCAAGTCGACGATCATCTCTCTAAAATACACTGTTAAGATATTGACTTGTTTATATTTTCTTTGTTGATTTCTTTCAATTAAATTTTTTACGTTGTAATAAAAAATTTTGTCAAGCTTTGCACACTAATCACTTGGTAGAAAAATAGGTTATTGTACTAAATTTGAATATCCGAGATGTCCTTTGCTCATGAATTTGGAAATATGTAATGATATAAAATGTAGAAGGTGTCATATTTAATAATTCTTAGTGTAAAATTCACTATCGATATTTAAATCCAGAATAAATAAATTGAGATATAAGAGAAGATTTAATAAGTTAAGAATAAAATAAGAAATTTGAACTAAAATAGGATGTTCAAAGAGAATGATAGGAAGAAAAAATCACAATCGGTACTAGCTCTAACCTGTTAGGTCATTAAATGAAGACAATATATTTTTAAAAAAGGTTACATTTTTTTGGTTTGACACTTTGACATGTATGGTTGGCCTAAATGGATGTGCTAACTAACCAAACAAATTCATTTTAATTTTTATTTAAATTTTACAAAAGAAAAAAAAATGTAATTATCCTGTTTTAACGTTATGATCCATTTAACTTACATTCTATATTCTATGACTCATTTGACATCATAATTTATTATTTTTCTGTTTGATTCTTAAATGGGTTTTTTCTCCCTGGTTGTTGGACAACCGAATTGACCCCACCATATTAACCCATTTTAACAATTCTGATGATGAAGTCAATTATTTAAATTATACAATTAATCAACTAATCTTGTATATGAAATTTACACATTTTTCTATTGCATTTGATAAAAAACTCTTTCACTTGGAATTAGAATCCATATAACCAAATGAGGACTCAACCTGATTTAAAAATTATAGTATATATAATGTCATGTTAACAGTGCTAGATAAAAAGTTAATAATATTAACTGAGTTTAATTATAAAAATTTAACATTATAAATACTTAATTAAAATTTAAAATTATAGAAATATAATTAAATCTTGTTAAAACTATGTAAAATTAAAAATCAATATTTTTAGGGAAAACACTAAAGTTAATCCTCAAATTTCCTTTAAATTTAATTATTGCATCAGTGGCATGAAAAATAAAATGTACGTCCATGCTTGCTTGATGCTCCTAACTACAATTCAATTTTGACACTACTTAAAATTGAATCATAGTATTACATGCTCAAGAGTCAACAATTTAATAATATATTTGGTTAAGAGAAAAAAAAGTGAAGAGAAAGAAAAACATCTACATATTTTTTTATTTGATTAGAGAAAAAATAAAAAATAAAAAATAAAATAGAAAGAAAAATTAATTTATAAAACAAATTTTAAATGTTTTTCCTTTCATTTTCCTTCCAATTCAAATTTTAAATTTTTTCTCCATCCCCATTTTCCTTCCCTCTTCCAAACTTACCCTAAGATTGACAAGATTAAACTAGTTTAAGGATTAACAGTAGGCTATTAAGCTCATCAATCAATCAGAAAGATATTGATAGATGGCGAGAGATATGTCAGACCAATGATAATAAGGATTAATATGTTTTCATATTGAAATTTTGATTCTTTTCTGTCGCTGTTTTCCTCAAAATATGTTTAAGGTGAACAAAAAAACCCAACAGTAACACACCAGCCAGCTGCTATATTATGTGAATAACTGTACAACTTGTTTACCTGTATCCATTAGCAGATTTAGACAAGTGGATCAATTTGCACATAGCCCCTCAATATAGTAATTCAACAGAGGTCATGAACTAAAACAATAATATATGCAAAATAGCATTGCCACGGTTCTGCAGTTATACACATGAGAAGTGAGAGCCCAAAAAAGAATTGAAAAAGAAATCCAACTACCAGAACTCTAGAATCTCTGATCTCTGTATAGATGAAGCTAATAGAAAGATGAAACAAATAAATGAACGAATTAGCACCATGATGGTGCTCCCTGACAAGTCTACTTGCGTTTCTCCACATCTAGGATGGTTGATCAATGATTTCCTTATCACTGCTTTTGGGTTAACCAATTCAGAGCATGGAAAGATAGCGTGTCAACAAGGTATCTGTTGATTTACCGGACCAGAACATACAATTAAACTTGTTTTCTAAAGTCTCCACTCAGTTCTCTTCTTACAAGCTTCAGAATCTCTATAATCTGCATAATGAATGGATAATTATTGAAAAAGTTTAATATTGAAACTGAGGGAGAGCAAACAGTACACAATACATATAATTCTATTCATGAATATAAAATCATCTCAATTAATCTTCACGAAGACAAAAAGACTAATTATCTTTTGACAGATGAACAGTCACACAAAATTATATGCTCCTATGTTTCTTTGAAGCTACACAAATCTCATTGGACAGTAAAAATAGTAAAAACTTCTGCAGAAAGCTTCACCAGTATCATTCTCATCATAACAATTCTTAGCTGAATGGTGAGGATGAGTTAGTAGGTTAGCTGTGCACAGTTCAATGTACACCTGTGGTGGTGATAGTACACTAACAGGTTGTCCAGAGCCTATTGTTCCTATATATCATATTTGATACACAGTTGTGGCTCATTTCCATGTTCATTCCATGGAAGGAAGGATTCTCATGTAATTAAGAAACAATAAAGCCTCCATTCCAGGACCAAACTACATAACAACCAATGTTATCAAAACCGGACCAGATTAAGAGAAAATGATATATTAATCAACTGCAGAGAGTCAGATACTGATATCAGTAACCACGAGATAGATTTGCATTGGAATACAGAAATGACCTCAGTACCTTGTACATAAATATGATCATTCCTTCTTAGAGAAATGGGATTGGGATTCCATACTTCATAATTGATTATTTAATTTGATGAAAGGAGCAACCTTTCTCAATCATTAGACTGTACATGAATGACCAAGTTACTAGATTAGCACATGAAGTCATTTTTCATGATTATGTCACTTTTAAGTAATTTTCAAACTACTGACCATGTATAATTCAATGATTAAGGATTGCTTTGATCACAAAATAGTAAATTACTCTCACCATACATGCTCTATATCTATACCAAAAAATGATGATTTTTACCCTCGCGGGGGGCAATTATGTCAAATGTATTTTTATTCATTCCACATTGACCCTTGTACTGAATTCCAATGCCAAATCTACCAAACTATGATTGAGAATGGCTATTCCATTCCAGCTCATTCAATTTTGATACCCATGCTATGAACATGCCATTTTGTGGACCAAATGTGAACATGGCAAATTATCCTAGAAAGCAATTACCCAAATTTCTAAGCTGAATTGGGGTTCTTAAATGTTTTTTTCTATATTGAGTGACAGAACAAATGATAACAAAATGGTTGTTGGTCAGTATTGAGTGCTTAGCCATGAAGCTAGTTTAAGAGATGACAATTGCCTACAAGGATTATTCTGACCATATTTCGAACAAATGTAGCACATCTTAAGAATAGTAAATATGACAAAAAAAAAATTACATTAATCCATAAAATAATGGCTAGATTTTCAAATCTCCAAAACCTAATGACAAACATTTTCGGATCTTCCTTCAACATAGTTGGAGGTCAAGTATTCACTATCTCAACACCAAAAGGAATGTCTGTTTTTCATATCCTTGAAACAACTTTACATTCATACGGAGAAATAATCAGGAAGATCAATACCTCTTCATAGTAATATCACATATTGGCATCATACACACTTCAACTATGTACAAAGATTAAAACGATATGCAGAAAGGGAAAGGTTCTCACCCCAGGGTAATGCTGCAGTATGGGTGAATAATGATCAAGCGCAATGTATATTTTCTCAAGGAGGCTAAGAAGAGTATCTACCTCGTCACCCAAAAGATCAACCTGAAACTCCGAGAAAAAATCCAATGTAAGTACTTTAGATCAAATATAGGTGGGGTCAAATTGGTCAATTACAAAACTCGAGAGTCAAAATAAAAATAATGCCCTGCCAGTGAAGTTAGATATCTTTTCATGTAGGGAATTAGTTCTATATCTTGGTTCGCCAAAATTTTACAGCATAAACCTTATGGGCTGATACATTAATACACAGGCCTTGATTTGCAATCTAGATTTTTTCCCCCAGACTCTCTTGTGGTAATATACCACTAGGTATCCTCACAACTTACAACTACTATCTATTTAAACCATCTGAGACTCTCTTTTTTGCCCATGAGAGCATGAGGGTTGACTTCTCCAATAGCTGCTTGTGCTTCCTGAGATTTGAACTCACATTCTCATCCCAAGTGGTCAGGGCAGCTTTCCACCAAAACCAGTTTCTTGTGGGTCTACAGGTACTATCTAATAATGATATTCAAGGACATCAGCATGCATTGGAGCAACGATAGCTTACTATTGAAGAAAACTGAATTGTATTGAGACGAGAAAATGATTACAAGTTGTGTTGAGCTCTGAATACAATCCCTTATATATTCTACACAGCTCAATAGAGAGTTTGTTACAACTTTCACCTAGGGACAGTTAACACTAAGGGAAGGTTGTACTACAAGCTTGTGCAGCTGTCATTATAGCAACAGTAAAGATAAAGGAGAGAAACTATATGCTAAAGGAGTTATTCACTCACACTTACACAGTTACAACATAAAGTAAGATTCAGAACCACATAACAAATGCAATGTTTCCAATAGCATGACATCAGGGAAAAAAAAAGGAAAGATAACATGATGTTTTGGATTACATACCTCTGTTTCAGCCTTTGCAAGATCAGAACATCTTGTTTCTAGCTTTTGCTTGTACACCAAACCCGTGGTTTTAAGTATATTGGCTTTGTTATTGATCCAACGGAACTCGGATCTTATGCTTTCAAGCCTGAAAAGATGATTACAAATATGACTTGGTTCTGGCCATAACCACCACAAGGATTCAAAATTGAATTTTAAAAAATAACAAAAGATCTTATGTTTTCCAGGTTGTTAACAGTTAACAAGACCAAGTTGAAATCAAATACAAGAAACTCTTCTCATGCATATAGTATACCTCCAGCTTGCAAAATAATCTGAAATCATTTATCATGAAATGACACATATAATAGCTTTGTATTTGGCTTAAATTTTTTTTTTAAAAAAAATAAACAAGAAGAAAGAAGAACAGTTTGGAAACAAAAATAACTACACTAATTTCCCAAATTATCCCTTCAATCAATTAGGTGCACATCACATTTACTTTCAATCCAAAGGTAATTGCCTGCCCTATGAACTTGCCAGTTCACATAAGCTTAAACACTTACATTGATCTAAGACCACATAAAATACCTTAAAACAGAGAAGCAATCACCTAAACAGTAGTTTATCATAAATTATTGTGATATTAAATAAAAGATGATCAAATTATTGCATACCTCAAACAATTTCTTGAAATATCTTTATTTACTCTAGCTTCAAAATCAGTAAACGTTGCCAACAATTTTTTGCTGAGATTAATGGTTGATTCCATTTGCTTCTTGCTTTCCCTCTCTTTTGCCTCAATCTGCTTTAGTGTTTCTTCTTGTTTTTGTGTAAGAGCACAAAGTACTCTTCTTTCTTCATCAGTTTCTGTAAGCTTGTTTGTGTTTTGTTCAAGATTTTGATGTAATTGATGCATTTGCTCCTTGTATTGTTTAATTTCCGCCAAAGCTGCAACCAGGTTACCTTTAGTGACATCCAATTCTTTACTGTTTTCAGCAATTAATTCATGTTGTGCAACTATCTCAGCTCTTAAACTGTTAAGCTGTTCAGAGGCAACCTCCATTTTTTGTTTCTCTTGAACCAAAGCATCTGCCGCTCCTTGGATTAACTTCTCCTTTTCTTCCACAACTGATTTCAGCATAAGCATTTCATATATTAGTTTCTCTTTCTCAGCAACTTCCAATTTTAATGCTTCATCTGCATTCACCAAAGTTTCTTTAAATACAACATGATTAATGTCCAATAGCCCTTGCATCATAGTTGACTCCATATCTGCTTCCTCAATGTGAAAACCATTAGAAGCTTGAGCACTATGGGAAGCTTCTTTGGATATCACTTCATATATTTCTTGTGTGATACATCTAAACTCACTAACAATATCTTCAAAGAAACATTTATATACATCTTGAATAACTGAAACTTGAGTATGTGCATCCCCTACATCATCATCAAGCTTTACAATGGTTTGTAACAAATTTTTCTCTGTCAGTTGTTGCTGTGATAATCTTTCCACAGCAGCAGAAAGCTGGGAAGAGAGACTCTTAAATTCTTTCTTCTTAACAGATAGTGTGTCCTTCAGCCGATGATTCTCAGATTGTAAGAAATCCAATCTATCCTTTAAACTGCTAAGAGATTCAATGTTTTTACTGAATTGATGTATTTTCTCATTTCCAACAAGGATTTCATTCAGCTTTGAGATGACATCAGGGATTTTTTTCTTCAACATCTCCAACTCCTTGTCTTTCTTAAATGGGAAAGAAGAACCTCTTTCTTTCAGATTCAAAAGTTCCCGCCTAAGACGAAAATTCTCTTCCGTCTTCTCTTGCACTTGAGATTCATGGTTTCTTCTCATTTTTGTAATATAAATAACCAAATCTTCTTTAGACATGTCCTTCAGTGATGCTGAATCCTCATTATCTGGCTTGTTAATCATTGACTCCTCCTGTTTGCCATTTTCTTCCGTAGTTGAGGGTGGTAAATGATCTGTCGTAAGGTTCACATGGAAATGATCAACCTTCTTATTATGACACCATTCCTCAGTATTCTCCAAGGATCCATAAGAAAGAAGGTGGCCAGCTTCAGAAACAGATAGCAATTTAAAAACTGAATCCAAGTCCTGACGCAGACTTGAGATCTCTTTATGTTGATTAAAACAATTTCTACGTTCAGAGTCATATAGGTCCCATAACTTCTTCTCAAAATCCTGTTGCAAACCCCAGATACCATTGCTAATCACCATCCGCTCAATTTCTGACCGAAACTCGTGCTCCTGATGCCATTCAGAAAGTGATGCCCCCTTCACAAGCATCCTTCTACAGAAAATGTCTAGGGTATCTTTCAAACTTTCAAATGCTTTATCGAGATAAATCCATTTTTCCGGCATATCATCCTGCAGAATACCACCTAATCCAACCAAATCCAAACCCGAACTAATTCTTCGGGTAGAACTAGCCCCTCTGATTTTATTTATTTCTTCCTTGAGCTGATTCAACTGCTCATGAACTGTAATTTGAATACTATCTACAGACATTATACATCTACCATGCTCTACAATACTATCTGATAACTGATGCATAGCAGCTTCACGGGGTTCACGATGATGTATCACCGATGACAATGTCTTAGTTTCATCTGAATCCACACAAAACCCATCTAGCATTTTCTTTAGCCCAATCACCTCCAACTCTTTCTGAGCAATTCGTTCATCTGCCTGCGCCTCAACAGCATTAACTATGCCCTTAATGACAGAATCACTCACCATCCTAGATATAACCAACCGCTCATCGATATCATCAAAAAAGGAATCCATTTCCTTAACTAAGTCAATGTCATCATCCACCAAACTCCCATAGTCATTACCATTATCATAAATCCTTTCACCACCCTCCATAACAGCAACACTCTCCATTGCCCCTTTTCTCCTTTTTAAACAAGAATCAGCAATAAGGGGTCCATTAAAGAAAACACAAGCTCAAGTCAAACCCTCAACTCTAACACACCACCTGCTACAGTAGGAAACACACAACAATTAATAAACTTACCAAACAGAGCCTAAAAAAACTTCCAAAAAATAACCCACTTCAATAATTGTTTGAGTAAAGTAACACACGATTCAAATTAAAATCAAACAAAAATGGGTAAGAGTGACGAGCCTCATGACAACCCCTAAAATATAAAAAACAAAACTTTCACTCACACTCTTTCACCACGACACACTTCAAAAATGATTGACGCGGAATTCAATAATAATTACAAAAAAAAAAAAGTAAAAAATCCTATTACCAACAATTTTCTAAAGCGAAAAATGACCCAGGAGTTGAAACTTAACGGCAAAAAAAAAAACACAAAAAAAAACAAAATTGACTGGCAGTTAGTTAGAGCTTCAATGCAGTGGAAGGTTCTAGAAGTTGAAAAGTGTGAGAGAAATAGTTAAAAAATGAAGGGCATGAAAAACTTACCGAGATAAAGAAATTACGAATGGTGGGGGCGTAGGTACAACGTTTGAATTAGCAGAAAAAGGGGTTCCGAGGAGACAGGAAAAATGTTCGGAAAGAAGAGAGTGTACGAGATTGTAAGGTTTTTTAGGGTTTATCTGTGGGAAGCAGAAGAAGGTCGAAAAAGTTGCAGCTGCAAGATTTGGTAAGAGCGGGAGATTGACCTGTCATTGAAATCCACAACCCTCTGTTAACCACAATATAGTCAACATTATTGTTATTTATTATTATTAACTATTTTCATTTCTTTACTTTTGTTTATTCTTCTATTGCAAATTATTGTTCAGTTAATTACAAGGTTTAACCTAATGACACAATTTATATAACATATACTAAGTTCTAACATCAAATTTTCATCAAAATATACTAAGTTATATAGTATATATTAGAGAGAACAAAAAAATAATGATCAAAGGATGTCTAGTGATTTATTTAAAATTATTATGGCTACTATCAAATTAAAAGTCAAACAAAATTATTTTGATTGTTTTTATGCAATATTTGACTTTAAATTTTTTATACAAGCATTTTGTTATCTCTTACTTTGCATTATATCTTAATTCATTTTAAGATCTATCGAATCTTGTTGTCTTTAAAATATTTATTATTGTTACAATATTAATTTGAATATCCTTATTACTTTGAAATAATCATTTTGTAAAATTAACATAGACCCAATCTAACAAAAGGGATTAGTTTCCACAGCATGATAAATTAAAATTTAATTCATTACTAAAATAATTAATATAATACAAGATTACTTAAGAGTCACATTGATTTCGGATATAATAGAAATCAAATATTTAATTTTTTTTACCGCTTTTGAGTCTTTTAACTCTTGAGATCAATAGGACAAATCAATGTATTAGCTGAAAAAACAAAAGAATCACATATTAATAGTGAACCACTTTTTTAGTAAAATAAATTATGTATAATTTTATTATAATAATAAAAGTTAAAGTGATAGAGAATATAGTTGTTGGCCACTTTGTTTGTACATGATTGTTGACTAAATAATAAAGTTATAATTACGAGTATATTTTGTTCATTTCGATAAGTTGGTTGGGTTGCATCCAAAGAAATGTGTGAAAGTGATAGTCGGTGATAAAATCTGTCTATGCTTATCCCTTCAAACTATATGCCAAGCACTAGCACTTGTTATAGAAAAAACAACAAAAATTAAAACACGTTAAGAAAAATTAAACAAGTTCAGAGAAGCAACATAGAACATATTGTTAATTAATTGTTATTAAAGTAATGATCAGAAAAAATAATGGCTATAAAAACTTCCCAACGTATCAATTGACCCACAAGACAGGCACACAAATGATTTGTTTAGCAATCATGGTCACCATCATTAGTGCCATGATCCTTGCTATTGGCTATTTTGAATGTGTATTTATACAAAATGAGTCTTAATGTTTATGTTAATTGTTAAATTAAAAAAAAATACTTATAACATGTTCAATTTTGAAATATAATCCATAACTCAATTAAAACATTGAAATTCGCTGAAATGGATAAAATACAACCAAAATTAATGCATGAGATATAAGTGTGGAATAAATAACATGAATTACAACTAAAATTGATTTTGAATGAAATACAAAACCATCTCCTTGTTGCTTCAACTTTACCATAATAATTTTAATTGAAAACATTTTTTATTTTGATAACTAAATATCTCAAATTAAAGGTAAATCGAGTTTAACTCAACATATTATATTCCATCATAAAATCACCAATTAACACCAATACAAACACACATGGCTCAGAACAGGGTCCAAATGATACGATTGGATATACTTTCATCCTTAAATTACTGTACGAACTCTTTTAAATTATTCATCCAAAATAATTCTTTTAAATTATTATTTTTTTAAAAAAATTATGATTGTGTGTTTAGGTTTAAGTAATTATACAGTAAATGAGGTATTCCATGTCAGTGCCATTTATTGTGTCCCATAGTGTACCTATTACATGTGGATGTGATATCAACATGTTATTATTAAGACCGACAGGTATCATGCGACATAATAAATTTTTTTCTGAGTTTAGTGATACTATATTCACCTGCTTTTAATTTACAAAGAACATTTTTTCTCTTTCATTCGGTTACTTTAAAACAAAAAAGTTGTTTACTCTGTATTTAAAAATAAGACAAATAAGTGTAATTATTTTTCTATTTTTAGTCTCTTAAAAATTTTCTGTTAGTGTTTTAAGTTTTGCTTATTTATTTCTTTAATTAAGTAATTCAATAAATATTTTATAGGAAGATATTGTCCGGTATGTATTTCAGAGAAGACTTTACATATTTCTCGACATTAATTAAATATTACCTAATTTGTGTCGTTGTGTGTATTCCTTATTTTTATTTTTTTTTTATTTGGGACATTGTTTGCTTTGAAAAAAATTCTTTAAAAAATGATAAGAGTGTAATTAACAATAAGGGTGTGTGGTGGGGGCATTAGAATCAATCCTTAGTAGCTAAGTTAAGGGAGGAAAGGCAGAAAAGGCTAAAACAAAAAGCACCTTGTGAGAGTTGCCATCATGAAAGGTTTTTGCATTAGAGAATATGTGCCAAACTTTTTGAGAGGTGTCATCATCCAACATGTTATGGAATCCAAAGATTTTTGTTACTTGTCCCCCCTTTTTTCAGTGATAGAATCCGAGGTTTTGTGTACTAGTATTGTACGAGGAAAAGTTTCCAATTTCTAGTGACTAAGTCAGCACCATCAACCATGCAGTTTTGTCTTTTTAGTCAATAATATCTAATAATCGTATGAAAAATACTTGAATTTATTAAATAGAATCTCTTTAATTAATCACATGCTCTTTTATTTATTCAATTGCATGTCTTAATCCTTGATTATTTTGTTTCAAAATTGAATGTAGGGATGATAACAATTAAAACTCAGAAACATAATAACTCACTTTATAAAAATTTCTTACAAATTGACAGAAATAAGGATTTTTCTCTTTGAAACTAAATTGAATCAGACACATGTTTAGTACACAGAAGAGACAACATTTTCAAGAAAGGACAAGAATAAGGGAGGGGACAAAGAATGTGTGGTTTTAAGATTTCAGAGACACAAAATTGTACTTAATTCTTCTTTGGCATTGAAATATGTTGAAGTATGCAGTGGTATAAGGATCACTTCAACTATGATATATTCAAAGACTACTGTGCAAAGATTGTAGCTGAGACATAACTTCCTTTCTGAGTTGGTCTCTTCTTATTTTCCCTGTTGTGGTGAGTGGAAATTGCTTCCTCCATACAAAAATTTTTTTTGGTACCTTAAACCTGAAAGGAGAACCAAAAGAAGTCATCACTAAACCACTGCTACATATTAGCTTCCCTCAAGTCAACCAAAGTATTCTAAAAATTTAACAAACATGGATTTTGGAGAAATGCCTGCTTAAATTATTGTCTATACAATATTGCTGGAGATTCTTCTTTGATAGGTGAAACTCTTCATCTGAAGCAGTTAACTGCTCTGACCATTGCCAATTTTCTCTTAGTTGGATACATGCTACTACCATCTCTGTGAGGTGTGCATCTGGGATTCCAACGACAACTACACTTGCAATTCCTGGATGTTCTCGTAGAATTGTCTCAACCTACTTCAAATAAATAGTATTTTTACACTTCCATGGAGTTGTAAATATCATAAATCAAGTAAAGACAAGCATTTAACTGAAATAAAGAAACCAAAGAAGATGAACTTTTGAACATCCTATGTACAAATGTTTCAGTTTCTAAATGTTGATTTATTAAAACATTGGTTGAATGGTACTTTGGAATATCTATTTTGTGATCAATGGATATTAGACATAATATAATGAGTGTGCAGTGTACTTGAAAAGTGTAACCTATACTTGAACGGATTACTGATGGGTGGAACCATCGCAATTCCTTACGAAAAAACATGGCTATTCACGAACTAACATAAAGTTTGAGAAAGAAAAGAAGGAAGATCTTATTCTAAAATCAAGTTTATTTAGAAGCATTCAAAGACATTCAAATGGATTCAATTTAACTAAGAAACAATGCAATGAAAAGGTAAGTACCACTAACCTTTTATTGTTATTTTGATGTCTTAATTCATGCAACTATGATCCAATTTTATAATTCACAATATGAGAACTATAATTCATGATGTATGAGTACGTATGATAAAAATGTGTCCATTTTGAAGGACAAAAATTTGTAATGCAGCAGCATATTCTTTTGGCTTAAATTTGTTCTTTATGACAAGGCAAACAGGTTGAGTGAAACTTCTATTACCTCTTCAGGGTAAATGTTCTCTCCACCACTCTTGATTCGACCATTTGTTCGTCCAAGGAGCCACAAGTTACCACAATGATCAATTGATCCAATGTCACCTGTGTCAAGCCAGGCTTCATTATTCGGATTTGATGAATTTGTGAGAGTTTGATCCCAATACCTGAGCATTATATGTGGTCCTCTAGTTAGAATTCTCCCTATGTGACCAGAATCATCGGCACTTATTTTCAGTTCTATATGCGGCGCTGCCTTGCCAACACAGACACCTTGTGACTGGTGCTTGAACTTGGATCCTGACACACTAAATATTTGAAGGGACTGGCTGGTGGTTTCATGCAAAGGGTCATAGAGTGTCATGAATGTCAATGAAGAACACGTCTCTGTCATCCCTTTGATAAATGAAACAGACAAAAAGACTATAAGACCAGACCAGAGAATTTTCATCTACTGTTATACATAAGAGGACCTAGAGAAATTTTAAAAAGGTCAAATTTCAGTGGCTTTCATACATATCAAATTCTTGTCATTTGGTATATTGTGTTGAGTAAACATGAAAATTAAAATAAAAAGGAGAAAAGTAAGACTTTTGATCTTGTAGTAGAAGAACAGAAGCACACATTCTTCAATGTAGACTTAAATGTTTGTTAGGTTGTTTTTTTGCCTTTGTTAGGGTAATGCTCTCCAGCCTAATAAATCAAACCAGTGTTCTCAAAGATACAGATTTGGAGACGTTATTCCTTCATCACGCTATTGCAGTAGAGAACAGGTGAAGGATAAATCAGTGGCTTTGTCAAATTTGATATAAAGCATCTTGAAGATGTCACAGATTAAAGAAGAAGGAAGATGATCACGCAAGGCTACAGCAATATTTTTGGTGACTATATAGGAGATCAACTTTAGTTTTAAATGAAATGCCTTGAAAAAAGATATTTAATTTATTGGTTGTTGGATAAAAATTTTACAATTCCCTTAAAATTCTCATACTTTTTTTCTTCTCCTACTTATGTAAACTCTCTTTTTCTTTTTATTTTTCTGTTGTCTACTTTAATTGAAGCACAGGTTTTCTTATTCATAGTTTCAAGATCAAAATATCTGTCAACCTAAAAGCGCTTAAACGTACAAATATGTTAAAGTAAATGCAGTTCGTCACTGAAGTTTTTTCTAGCCAACATTGGGAGAAGAGACACCTACCATAAGCTGAAATAAGTTTAGCTTTGTGGAAGAATATGCTAATGTCCTTGATGAGCTCATGTGAGAGGCTTCCACCCCCATTAAGTATTTTCTTGACTGTTTCTACCCCTTTCCAGGTCTCTTTGTGCCTAAAAATATTAAAATATTAAATCAAGGCTAAGAATAATTGTAAAGTAATGTATTCCTAAACTCTAATAACTTTCTTTTTTCTTAGGTAAGTAGATAGCAAAACATTACATAGAAGAACTGTTTGCATATTAGCCATGAAAAAGAAACAGAGTTTGCTCCACAAAACATGAAAACTTTAGAACATTGTTTACCATAAACTAGGAAGCCTGTGATAGAAGTGATGAATTATCTTGAGCAGGTAAAATAGTATTTCATTTTACTAAAGGCTAATGCATTGCAATGCAAATATACCAACGATTTCTTTTATGAATTAAATTGTTTTTAGATAGCGTATCATGTGATAATCTTTCTGACCAAAAATGACAGTTTTGTTCTTATTTGATACTAGGATGTACCTAATTATTGAAATCAGACTGGCCATTATTGCAGGAACTGTGATAAAAGATGTCACTGCAGATTGCTCTATGGCACCAACAGCGGATTCTGCATCAAACTTTGGCATCAAGACATGGCAACCTCCAACCATAAGCATGGTCAAGGCTGATGAGAGGCCACCAATATGGCATAATGGAGTAGTGTGCAGATAGACCTGTTACAGAACAAATGGCATAGCATGGAGAACTTAATCACCCTTCAGCTGTTTCAGATGGATGTATCATGTAACTTGTATGCAGGTAAAATCTTAAAATTGAAAGCCGTGTTCTGATATAATGATGGCAAGTTTTCATGACCAATAACATGAACTGCATGTAACACAATGGCATACATCATCCTCATTGTAGCCAACTATGGCAATCTTGGCTAGAGATTGTATGATTAAAGCTCCATGGCTTAGGGTGACTCCCTTAGGCTTTCCTGTAGTTCCTACATTCAAGAACACAACAATTCCAGGAAACAAAAGAAGATGAATTTGATTATAAATTAACAACCCTAGAATAATATTTAAATGAGTAAACTACTATTTTGGTCCCTCACTTTGTAGGGCACTGCTATAATTAGTCAGTGATGTTAAAAAAAATAACAAAAAAATTAGTTAGTACCATAAAATCTTACTGCTCTTCTTTCAATTAGTACCTTAAAAAATCAAGCAGCTCCAATACTTGTATTCATAGAACAGGCATTAATCAATCTCTAAATGTAAATTCCACTCAGTTAAAGAAGTTTTTATTTCTTGGATAGATCAAGTATTGCATGCATTAGTTACTTCCATCAATCATATGAATTCCATTTTAGGAAATCATTTGACACAACATAGCATTCAGTCTAGCTTGCAAATTGTTACTGAATTAATTCATTACACATGCATACTTTGAGTTTGAGATAATATAGAAATGAAGTAATTGACTGAGAATCTTGAACCTGAAGTGAAGCATATCATGACAGAACCTTCGGGTGCCCATGAGTAATCATATGGTAGAAGCTTTACATGATGCCTCTTCAGCATTTCTGGAGTTAACACTGCAAAGCAGTAAAAGCAACAAGTTACAAGATCATTCCAGTGAAAAAAGGTTTCATGTATAATTTTTACAATAGTATATATCATGTGCACACCATTCCACTTAGTAAAATCTGAGGAAGGGGAATCCAACAAAATATGCCACTTCAGAGATGGAACATCATTTTGCTGGAGTTTTAAATACCACATGTAACTGCTCTCATCGGTCACTAACATCACTGGCCTCACTGCACTCATTGCTAATCTTGCTTCTTCAAAACTCTGCAGAAGAAAAAATATAATTGCAACTAGATGGTTAGTACATGAAATAGATTGTGGTAAATGAGAGTGTCTGGATGAAATAAGAAAAAATTGAAAAACAAGAAGGTTGAAAACATATTAAGGTAAATAGGAAATGGTATGTGGTAAGCAATTAAGTATGCATGTTCATAAGGAATGAGGAGGTGGTCAATTGACAGTAGCTCTGAAATGTCACATTAGCAAGAAGGTGGTTTCATGACAGTGCTTTGTCAAAAATACCAAGTTAAAAGCAACACAAAGGTGAAAGCTGAGAAACCAAGTCTAACAGCAAATTTACTCACCCAGCGATAGTTTAGAGGAGCAGCTATTCCTCCAACAAATGCAATGGCTAATAACCACTCCAGATACCTTTCACTGAAAAAATACAAAAAACAAAAAAATTGCCTATCATCCAAAAAATTATTGTTGAACTAGCAACAACTAGACATTTCATAGGATAGGATCATGTTATTCATGTGTTATAGATTGCACAACAATGACCAATCTGTCAGTAAATTAGGAAGGTTGTTTTAAATTAGGAAGATTGTTAAGTCAGATTTTGATATGAAATAAAATTCCCAGAATTATGAGGAGAATAAATCAGAAATAAATCAATCCTTGATATTTTGTAATTTTAGGAATAGGACATTATTACTTCTCATATATTTATATGATGTACATCGGTAACTTGAATAATATATTATGAAATAAAATCATTATCTTCTTTTTCTACACCTTAATACACAGTTCACAATTTCACTACTTCTCACTCTCTTAGTACAACAATATTTGTTGCAAGGGAGTTACTGCCTCCTTGAACTTGTGCTAGCCGTAAGAAATAGAAAGAAACAAAGGAACCTTGAATCTCAACCACTGAAGTCATATTTCAGAGTTAAAGCATGTAGTCATAATCTAATAGCTGAATGTTCTTCATTCTTGTATTAATTTTATTAAGTTGAAAATAATATTAATAGTTGAGATTCTAAATTTTCTTCTCTATTTGCTTGCAGGAAATCCTCACTGGCAATATGGACATAAATTAATATTTTAATATAGTAAATTACTAAGAGTCTTTGCATTAACAAAGAAAATTGCAGGTCAAGAAGTTAAAATAACATTACTTTGTTTGAGAGAAACTACGCTCAAATATTTGAAGTAAGGTTTCAAGTTCGAGTCTTGCAAATAGGAAAAAACATGATTGGGATGAGAGACTTCACTAAGAGTGGTTAGCCACACTTCCAGGTAAAGATTTAATCATTGACAAAATCGGTGGACACTTCCCATCCATGACAGAACATGGTAACAAATACATATACTCATTAGGTTTTTTTAATATTGTCTTATTATTAGGTAAAATCTAATACTGGTGTCAACTCTCAATAAACAAGTGGGCTCCTCTTTGTTTCCAGGATCAACATGACAGCTTACAAGATAATAATGAAAAGTAATGTCAACCAATGTTTGAAAAATTGTATTTGTACTTGCAGACATTTCATATTAAACATTTACTGCTATCTTTGACCTCAATAAGGGACTCGTCCCCACATGATCATTATCTCAAATTCTCAACACAACCGTCAGGGAAGGGAGAAGGAAATTGAATTTGAAACGAGAACAAAAGCACAGCCAGTGTTGTCCTTGGTCCAGAACAAGAAAGTGCACAAAGTTCTATCCCTCAAGATAGTTTAACTTCATTATAAGATATGCAAATGTGTGCATTATTATGCTCCAAATTGAAAGTACTCTTACATCATAATACTAGTCACAGTCCCAGTTCTAAAATACTTCCAGAGAAAATAGGCTATGGACTAACAGTGAAATGTTTTATGCTGTGATTTATTGTCATCCAATCAAATACATAATAAGTTCATTGATTTTTTTTACAATGACTACCTTAAAGTCATGTCAATAATGATTTCTAGTTAGTTGAAAGTAAAAAACTAATGATGCATAGTAATTAAAATCATACTTAAATACTATTAGTTATGTTCAAGAATCTAATTCAGTTGGTTGAACAATAGATTGAATAATCTCTTATACCATGATGTAAATGCGGGTGATGAGCGTAAGTCAACCCTATAAAATCGGAATAGATGAAGATTACTCCACATCTATATACATATATATATATTTATATGCATGCAACTTGTCTGAGGCAACATCAGATTTTCAACCATCCATCGTAGACATGAAAGTATGTGTTATGCTTAAGAGAGAGCAAAGCAAAGGGTACCTATTGTAAGCAGAGATGGCAACCACATGACCAGGTTTGAGTCCAAGGTGAAGTAGGCCATGGGCCAAGGTCAACACTTCCTCCACAAACTCTTGCCCGGTCTTGCGGTGGTTTCCGGCGACAGTGACCGGAAAATGTCGCCGGAAAGTTAACAAGCGACTCAGACATTGACAGATATGAGGGTTGGAATAGTTAGCCATGAAACAGTGTGTCTCAACTAAGAAACCACTGTTACCATATTCACATGCTTATGCTTCTTGCACCATGTTTTCTTATCTTCCCACACATAAATTTCTTTGCTTATCAATTATCATCTGAGTGATTACGTGTCACTTTTCTATTGGTATGCCTTAAATTTCTCTGTGTTATGTTCTTTCATGCAACTTCATAACACTTTCGTGTCACTTTTCTATTGGAAGTGTTAGTTTCTTTTCATAACGTCTTTCGAACATTGATGAATGTGTCAGAGTTGGAAAATTTTGGTTTTTATAATTTATATTAACTTATGATTTTGTTTTTTTAAGTCTGTTACTTATTTGTTTATTTCCTGGGTTTTTTTTGTCGTTTAATTTTAATTTTACCTATGCTCGTGAAAAAATATAAAAGTTAAAAGTTTAGTTAAACATAAAAAGTTTGATCTTAAACCCTTTTCTTTTTCGTTATAAATGTTAAATTTAATGTTTTTTTTAATTATCACATTGATGCGAAATATGTACATAAATTTAAATTTTAGAAGACTTGTTAAAAGAGTATATGGTGTTATATAGGAGACAATAGAAATCAAAATATTCTTAGTATATTAAACCTGAAATTGAAAAAAAAAATGCATATAAAAATATAGAATATGATTCTTGTAAGTATACGAGTTATTGGAAATATTGATATGATTATGAATGTAGTTTAAATTTAGTTATAAAATGAACCAATATAATTAAATTTGTGAGTAAATGTTTTAGTTATATAAAAAATTATATAATTTATATTTTTTATAGGTTGATGCCTTCATTTACTAATGACTTTAAAGAAATATTTGTTTTAAGATATAAAATTGTATTCCTATAAATATTAGGTTTAGAAATTATTCTTATGATGATTAGTACTTACTACTTTTAGAACAAATATTCACTTGAAAATAAAAATAAATGTAAAAAAAAAAAATTGTGGAAAAATGAAGGGTGTGAAAATAGTTATTATAGAAAATAACTTTCATTTAATCATTTCCATGAAAATACATCATGTCTACTATTCTCCAAAAGAATAAAAAGCAAGACACTTTCGAATAATTAGAAAATTAACAATTCACGAATTCTTTCTCAAACATATAAACATCCTACACTCATTTTCCAAGGAATTGTGATACCTTGAAACAAAATGTTTGAATTTAGCATTGTCTGCTCGTAATGTTCTCTAAAACGTTTTGCAAAATAATAACAATATTATCATTATCATTGTTATTATTATTATTAAGAAACACTATTCATTTTTTCTTGTGTTTTTTTTAATTTTTCAAAGTGGGTTTGACATGATATTTAAACTAACCTATACTGTTTTAATAATTTTTCTTGTCTCATTTTCGTTAAAGAAAGGTTTTTGGGTTAATAATTTTCAAACCACCTCTTCATTTTGGTGCATATTCTTTTTTTTATTATTTTAATATCTATTATGAAAAAAAGTGTTTTAATAGTGTGACATGTTCATATGACTAACCTATATTTGACCAGTCAGAACATTCAAAAAAAAGTTCCCAAATATCAAAACTCAACCTATGGTCATGTCTTTAATATCTGTAACTTGTTGAGTCTTTTGTTGACATTTTTTAGAATATTCTTTTTTAATAACTACTTGGAAGGCACCTTATTTATATATTAGTTCTCATAAAACATTTGATACTTCTAAATCTAAAATGTGTCTAACAATCAACTAATGTTTGTGAACATGGTTTGGAATTCTTGTAATTTTAAATATTTGATTTTGATCCAAAGTGAGTTTAGTAAAGATTTATTTACATTCAAATACCTTTTATTTAAAATGTGTGTTTTTGACATGATGCACATTGTTTGGATAGTTATGATGCATTTTGAACTTGAAATTTTTTACTTATTATTTTAAATATAATTTATAAAATAATTTTATAAATTAATAATTTTCACTAGAAAATTTATTATTAAGAATGATGTTCTGGATAAATAATATATCTCATAATTAGTCTTAAACTGAATTCAATGATATAATTTCATTTACGTGATTTACCTCATAAATTTTTTGTTATTATAGGTGTATTTTTTATATAATAATAATAATAATAATATATATAAATTAAATTAAAAATATTTAGTCATATAAAAAGCTTGATATTATTTTTAAAAATCAATCAAACAGATTTCACCTTTATTCTATATTTTTAATAATAAAAATACAGAAAACAAGCCAACCACCACCTTAATTTTTTATGTGTCATATTTGTAATAGTAATGTCACGTGAAAACTATTTTCAGTTTCTTTTTTCAACGTTGCAATAATTATATCACGATAATAAGATAAAAAAACGTACATAGCATTCATTTTCCTTTTTGACGAGTAGATAGATTTTTTTTTAATGTAAGTTACGAAATAAACCAAAATATATTTATTTTAAAAGCAAAATGAAATATAAAAATATATAAAGAAAACAAATTGCAGTTATGGTGGAATAGTCGAATTCAGACATTGAAATCATCACCACCTTCCTCGCATCGCTCGCGTTCTCTGCTTTTCAAATTCAGCCATTTCCATTCCTTCATTTACTTCGTAAGCTTCACTTCTCTTTCTGATCTCAATTCCACGTTCACCGATTTGCCTATTTATATATTTATTTATTTTTTTCTCTTCATTTTCGAATGTTGATTATTTCGTGATGATAAGACTCGTTCATTTCATGCAAATGTAACACCTCTGCATTTTCCTCAACGAAATTTAAATTCGTTATTGTATCGACGATTTGACCAAACTCGTATATGCATCGATTGCATCATTATCCAATTCGTTGTAGGTAAATAAATCTGAAATTTGTTGAAAACGATTTGTGGTAGGTCGGGTTCGATATTCTTTTTTCCCCCTCTTTGATTACTTTGGGATTTCAATCACTTGCAAAATGTAATCGAGGATGCTCCAAAACCTTTTTTTTCTTCTGTGTGTGTTTTATGAGGAGGAGCAATTCTAGAAGTTTGTGTTCTCAGTATTCTAGTTTTAGTTTCTACTTTGGGAGTTGCCAATTGCTTACAACTTTACAAGGACCAATGTTTGGATATGTATATATGTGTGTCTTATGCTACTCTATTAAAAAACAGTATATAACCTGTGAGAAAAACAGTGTGGATGCCTGAAAGACAGTATATAACCTATTGATTATATTATGTAAATGTATGGACATGTTTTGTAGTTACACGATGGAAAAAACTCATGTCTAGTACTTTAAATGTTTTTGGTGCTGTTTTCCAATAAGAATTGGAGTTTTGCCTCAGAAATCTTTGTGATAAGGGATTCAATTGAAGGTCAGCATGGTTACCACGGTACTTTTGGTGCTGCTCTCCGATCGGAATTGAAGTTTATTACATGTTTATTGGTGAGGTGAAACTCCACTTCTAATTAGAGAATAGCACCCAAAGGCAATAATACTTATGGAACTGTACCTATGTTTTGTCTTTACAAGATTTAGTTGAATTTTTAGTTTGTTGGCACAATTTGGCTGTGAGATTTTTTGCTTTAACAGTATTTCTTTCTTTCTTTTCAGGTTGTTTTGCTTGACTATTATAAAGACTGCAGCCTGGATGTTTGTGGAGTGTCAATAAATAATTACCGAATGGAACTTGGAAGACCTGCCTCAAGTAATCTTATGATATTTAATCTGATAATATAGACTAATAAGCTGTTTTTAACTGAAAATGTTATTGTTGGCTCAGAACAAGTAGTGACATTCTACTGACCTATTCTAATATGTGTAAATGATTGGTCCTGTAATGATTTGTGCATTTATAAAGTTTTTACCTGCTCTATTTACAACTCATTGTTAAACTCCATGCTTCCTGATGAGTTTTTGTCTTGAGTGATGCTACATAGCCAAAAAAAAAAGAGTTGTAATTTTGAAGAATCCGGCTAGATTCAAGGCCAATTCTTAGATAAGATAGTGTGCTGGGGACCACTCATCTATCCAAGCATCAATAATCATGCCAACTCATTTTTTTCCAAATTAGAAAAAAAATCTTGATAACTAACATTTCCCTTCCTCCCACCATTGAAGGTTTTGAGAAAGAAGACTTTACTAACACTCCTGTTAGGTTACATTTTCCTGTAGCTTTCTGATATTTTTTAATGCTTTAGGCCTATGTAAGCTTCAAGGGGTTTCATCAAATGACTATGTTATGAATGGCAGTTTTATCTGGTTAAGAATTGCATATTTTATCAGTAAACATTCTCTTTGGCTTTGGTTTTTGATGGGTTTTAGGATGGAGGGAAAGGGAAGGGGGACATATTTTCATTTTTTAAATGAAGAAAGTTATTAAATATCAAAAATGAATGGGGCTGATTGGAAAAACTAAATATAGTATCTCGTTTTACTCCTTTTCTTTTTTGAAAGAAAAAGCACAAACTGGAGAGTACATAAAACAGACAGTTCACCCTCCCTTCTCTTTGGCCCCAAACTCCTCCATCCAAACATGTCCTAGACAATTTGAATTTATCTGTAGAAGCTTTAAGGTTTTCTAGAATGCATGTTAAGTGTAATTGAGGGATATCGCTAAGATAATTTCAATTGTTTTTCTTGAGAAGTTGAATGATCGGTAGCTCTTTTACAGGCAGAAGAAAATTGAAAGATTTATTGCTTCAGAGTGATAATCGTTTTTGTGCTGATTGTAATGCTCCAGATCCTAAATGGGCGTAAGTGTTTCATTTTTTAACTCAACTTGTTTGTGGTTTATATTAATGGGCATGATCATACTATTTTTTCCCAAAGTATCTGTGAATATAACATAAAGCTGTAGGAAACTAGGTACATGTAAATGTAATAAAGAATATGTCATCAATATGACTCTTTCAATTTGTGAATTCATATTTTCTAACTGCAGGTCTGCTAACATTGGTGTTTTTATATGCTTAAAATGTTGTGGTGTGCACAGAAGCCTTGGTACTCATATATCAAAGGTAAACCTTTACATGTACCACCATTCATAGTTTGTCTCATTGTTGTTAAGGCATTGCTGTCTGTATCGAAGAGTTATTTCTTCTGTTAATATAAAATATTTGATGCCTGAACTGAGTAACACCATTTATGTGTACTTCACAACAGGTGTGATAAGGTTGGTCAAGTGGTTAGGGAAGGAGACTTGAGGTTGAATGGTGAAGGAGAGAGGGGAAGGTCGTGGTTTTGACTCCTAGCAGTTAGTAACTAATATTTGCCTATAAAAAATTGTACTTAAAAACAGTAAATTGTAGTTATGGAGAGTCAGACATGCCCCTAGGATTGAGCCTTTCTGGGGGGCCCATTCTAGGACAACCAGCTTATCAGCTTCCAACTTTAGTTAGCTTTATGCTTTGAACTAACTTTTCAGCTTTCAACTAGTTTTGCCAAACACACCCATGCATGGAGGAAAAAAAGAATCAATTACAGCGTAGTTTGCAATCTATGTTTATTTGCAATGAAAAACAATATCTAATTTAGCACATGCTTTGGTTCATTCTGGTACTAAACATATTTGTTATTTGATTTTTATTGTGCTGAACATTATAGGCATAAAATAGGATTTCCTCTCTCTTTTTTCATTGGAAATAAAATGTGGAAAATAAAAATATTTTGAAGTCTTGCATTTGTCAATTTTTATAGCAGAATAACAGATCAAGTTGGTTTTATCTCAAAGCCGTTAGAAATAGAACTATGCAACTGATGGACACAGTTTCCTGCTATAACAATTGAAAAATGGGAAAGACATATTTATAACTCAGTTAAAAGAGAAGCAAACTAGCTAGTGTGACCAAAGTCATTGAATTGGAATTCAATATTATAAGTATGATTAGCATTTTTAGAAAATTACTAAATTCGCAAGTCATGTCAATTGTACCTTATTTTCAGCCATGATTTACGATTTGTGATTGAAGCTTGTTTTTGCATGAGCATAAGTAGGCTAGAATATAAAATTTATATTCTTTATGAAACCTTAGCTACTGTATATAAATAGTAACTATTTTATTCTGAAATATGAATACAAGGTTTACAATAGTGACCCCAGCAAACCCATGTAGACACCAATACCCAGAGCTAAGCTTCTACAGAGGAAGTATTCTCTGTTTCTATTCAAATAATTCCCTAAAAAAATGACCCTAAAGATAACTGGGTGTTCCCAATAAGTAGCCCCTTTAGCCAATGCTAGATAACAACAAATACCAACCTCCGAAAAATATGCTGACAAGGTAATAGACAGAATAACAACTAAATGATGAACATAATAATTACAACAACCCTATCCTAAGTTCCTAATAATCCCCCTTAGTTGACAAGTCCTGAACTGGTTTATTCTTTTGCTCCTTTTTCCTAGATTTCCTCCAAATGTGGGGCTTATCATTCTGAGTATGGGGTCTAACATGTTGCGGTTGAATTTCCAAAACAGATAAACTTAAAGTTTGGCATGCAAGTAAGCCAAACAAATTTTAACGTGATAGCAAATGGGCTGATAATTATGATTTGACTGAGTTTTTTTTTTAGTGGGTCATGTCTAACAAGTTAAGAATGGCATGAACGCTGAACTCATTTGTTTAAAGGCAATTCTTTTTACTCAGGTTTTGTCAGTGACATTGGATGATTGGTCAGAGGATGAAATAGATGCAATGATGGAAGTTGGGGGAAATGCTTCAGCTAATTCAATTTATGAAGCTTATTTTCCTGAAGGATATACGAAACCCGGACCAGATGCTGGTCATGATCAGCGTTCAAAGTTCATACGGTTAGACATGTTTTCATTTACACAATGCACTATATATCTGCTGTTCTTGGCATCTTTTGGTTCATTTTGAAATTTTTCTCTTGCTTCTTACCATGAAGTTGGTAATGCTGATGGCTGTTGATTCTCCCTCTGATATTTGTTTGACCCGTTTGCTCAGTCATTTATTTTCTTGACTTTCTGCTGTTTCAGCGAGTCTGATGAGCTCCCTGGTTAATTGACTGCCTTTTTATTTGTGAATGTTTCAACTGCAGGTCAAAATATGAACAACAAGAATTTCTGAAACCAAGTCTGCGAATTGTGTCTGGAAAAAGCGATACCAGTCTTCAATCAAGTTCTAACAAAAGTTTTATGGATAGTTTCAAAAGTACTAGTAATACACAGAGAATGGTAACTTTGTTATGCGCTAGTTCATCTGATTATCTGACAAATTTTATGAGTGAGGGAGAAATATTGGAACCAAATACTTTTATTGAATCGAATCATTGTTGGCCCAGATGAAAACCTTCAAATAAAAAATGATTAATATAGATGATATGAGACATTTTGCGTTATCCAATTTTACTACTTTGACAGCAATGGCAATGCAGTTATTCTCATGAGTGATTTCCTTCGAATGTGACTGATATTGGTGTTAACAACAGGAAGGTATGGTAGAATTTATTGGAATGTTGAAGGTGAAGGTGATTAAAGGCACAAATTTAGCTATCAGAGATATAAAAACAAGTGATCCGTATGTTGTTTTGACCCTAGGCCAGCAGGTTGGTGTATATATGATCTTGGAAAACTGTTTCTTTCTATCTTCTACTTATAGTTGTAAAATCAGAAATAGTGATAATTTTCTTTCTGAAATTGATTTGGTGTTATTGCCTAATGCCTACAGACTGTCCAGACAAGTGTAATAGCGAGTAACTTGAATCCAGTCTGGAATGAAGAATACATGCTGTCTGTTCCTGAAGATTATGGACAGATGAAATTGGTATGATTGAACTTTGACCTTGTGAAAAAAGACTATCTTCTGTGTGTCAAATTATATAGGGCCACATCATTGAAAAAAATGAGTTCATCCATCCTCATTCCTTAACATCCAACACTTTTTACATTGCAAAACAAGTTCCTTGTATTGCATGCTACTAAATCCAATTCAAAGCCTCTTTTCTCACTGTTGGAAACAATTTTCCATTCTGAATATAGTTTTTGATTTGGATTTATGATAAGAATGAATTTATAAGTTATATAAATAGTATCCAAGTGTAAGCATTTCTCACGTACCTGTGGCTATTTTGGTATGATAATTAATAAGTGAGTGGAACATCTACTTTTATTAGGGATAGAAAAATAGAAAGATTGATCTCCATTGGTTCCCAGCCTCTTGTTATTCCTTTGTTCCCTTGTGAATTTTGTCTACACTGAGCAACCTATTTTTCTCAAAATGCCAAAAATTTAACGTATTACATTATTACGTTGTTAAACATGATGCAAGGGAAATAGGATTAAGAAATTTGGTTGTGTACTGCCATCTTTTGGATGTAGCAGCAAAACTGGCTATATATACATATTACCTCTAGGACATAGCCTTTTTTCAGTTGCACTTATAATTATGGTCTTCCAGTCAATCTCGTATTGAATGAGTTTAAGACTAAACTGGAGATGTGATGCAATGTGGAATACTATATTTTGTGGAATGGGAAGAAAAAGAAAAGGCAATTCAACAAGGGATAACAACAATAAAGGTATGATTCAATGTGTCAAAGAAGCACATATATTATCCCAAAACTATGTAGGATCCACGAAAGCAATCATGCCAGAGTAGAGAGGGAGGAAAATTTGGTATTTATTCTTGCATTAGTGACTATTACAACTGGAAGTGTTATTCTTCCTCTTCCCCTCAAAACTCTTTCATTAACTAGATTGGTGAATGTGACAATATCTCAGTTATAGATTCTAAAAGCATATTCTGGAATCCTATTGTCTCAAGAAAACATACCAACACAAAAACAATGAGCATGGCTCACCAAACTACCAAAACACTTTAAGAAGTTGGAAGAATTCTTACTGTTGCACCCCTCATGTTTTCCCATTTCATGTCTAGCTTTTATTGAATGAAAATCTCTCCTTTTTTAATTATCTATAAGTATAGTATTAAAGTTATACTACAAATCTCTTGGTTAGAAAGCAGGTTGTTTGGACTATCCAATAAATGGTTTGTTCTTTGTAGGTAGTCTGTTCAGATGTTTATGTATAATTCACATGGCACTGTATGCGTTATTTTTCTCTCTTTCCCTCCTCCCTGTGTGTGTACATTGGAAAGAAGATAACTGTTTTTTGGTTTGAGAACATGACACTTAATCTTATCAACTGGCTATGCTGCAGAAAGTATATGATCATGACACATTTTCTGCTGATGATATAATGGGAGACGCAGACATTGATCTTCAGTCTCTGATAACGTCTGCTGTGGCATTTGGAGATGCTGGAATGTTTGGCAATATGCAGATAGGAAAATGGTTAAAATCAGATGACAATGCACTTATTGAGGATAGCACGGTGAATATTGTTGATGGTAAGGTTAAACAATTTATGTCACTGAAGCTCCAGAATGTTGAATCTGGAGAATTAGAACTTGAACTCGAGTGGATTCCTCTTGATCAATAGGTACTTAACCTATTCATTCTTGAAGAAATCTCTGTAATTTTTTCTCCTCATCTTTTGACTCATCGTCAGGAACAAATAAAACTGTATTTTTGCCTATTTAATTATTTGACCAAACATTCAGTAAAATTTCTTTCATAGAAAAGAACAAGAGAATCTTAGCGGGACAGGAAAACGTACACTTTTGCTAATACCAAAGTTAGCATGCATGCATATCAATTGTTACAAGTGCCTGTTTGATAAACCTGTAGATTATTTTTCTGACACATTTTCATTATATAAAGTTTATTTAAAACTAATTTTGACATACATTTCAATTATATTTAATGGTTTAAATTTTATTTTATAAAAATTAATAATTTTACCCTGGAAGTTGTAGGTGGCTAAGTGTTTCGGTTTTCTCACAATGAGATTTGAAACTTAGATCCTTTTGAACTCACGATTTGCAACTCATAATGTGTCATACGTAATAATGTTCTAAAACTTTATGTTGATAACTTTCTATGTGATTACCATAATAAAATGAAAAGTTCAGTTTTCATCAGTGTAAATCTTATTGTCTTAGCTTATGCTTATATTATTATTATTATTTTGTAGAGAAAAGTGATATTTATAGACACAAAGTATACCATTTTAATGCACAACTTTTTATTTTCTAATAAAAACATTAATAGAACAAAATGATGTAGTAATAATATTTTTAAAATGTTCAACTTTAATGTATTGTTTTGATTGAAAATTAAATCCTTGTGAAATAATCACATCCTTTCCATCCTTGTGATTCTCCAATCCCCCAAAAAAAATTGCAAGAAGTAAAGAGACATTGAAAAGATAAAGCCAAATAATAATGAGAAAAATGCATAGGTTGCACAATAGAGTTAAAATGAAATGAATGGAAAAGAAAGTATATATTTATAAATATTCATTATTTTAATGGGCAAAAAAAAGAAGGTAGCAAAGCTAATATAAATCAGTTTGATTTTTTATTCTCACCTGGGAAAGAGTTTGGTTTGGACTCATATTCAATTCAATACAATACAATACAATACAATAGGGAAAACCGAAAGAAACTTGTTTTTACTAACAAATCATACATTGGATGAAAAGTCCACTTCACTTGGGTCACTTGGATGCCAATTAGAGCGACAAAAAATTAAGTCATCCACGCCATAATAATGACTAACAACCAAATAAACAACCAACCATTCACGTCCAATTAATTTATTGCCACCACTTCTCTAACACTCAATAATAAATAAACAAATTAATTAAATATATTAAACCAACAACATCAATTTACACAGTACAAATTCAATTTAAGATAAATCACAAAAAATAAAACTCAACTATTACGCATAACTGCCACTAACTCAAGCTTATTGTTATTATTACTGTTACTATTACTATTATTATTGGTATTATTATTACATCCACGAAACGTTTCGTTCTGATGATGCTTTTTTCGGTGCTTAAACAGATAAAGCAACGCCGAAGCCACTAACAGAGTGCCACCTGTAATTCCGCACACTAAGCTAACAATCACCAGCACGCGTCCCACGTGGCTTCTTCTGTCGCCCCCGGTGACTCCCCACCATAACGGCGGAAGCGACTCCGTCGTGTTCCGGAGTGGAGCGTCGGCGTTGGAGGATGACGAAGAGCCACTGTTGGTGCTGAAGAAGGACTTCATCTCCGGCGAGGAATTGGCCGGCGGCGAGGCCTGGAACACGAGGCCGTGCTCCGTAGGCCGGAGATCTCGGCCGGCGGTGTCTCCGGCGAGAAGTGAAGCGATCGTGGCGAAGATCGCGACGGCGAGTGACGAGAGCGACGACATGAGAGAAAAATGGTAGTGAAGTGAAGTGAGAATGAGGTTTATATTATACGTGAGTTTCTTATTATTTATCTATATTCAAATATATAAAACTTGATACATAACTTAAAAGTGTGAAGTTGTTTCATACATTATTATTTTACAATAATATTTTAAAAAATTATAAATAATTTTTATTAATTGTTAGGATATATTTGTTATAATTTAATGGAGACATGATATAATGTTAATGTTGTTCTTTCCGTGTCTGAAACATTAGTCTTTCGAGTTTAGGAGATTCAGGTTTTTCTTACGCTAGATAAAACTCGAATTAAATATTTTAATTATATAATTTTAATTCTCTGAATTGGAATCTCTAAATATTATAATTATGTAATTTTGATATTTTTATTAGTCTTTTATTTAATATTTCATAATTTTTTAGGTGAAAATAATAATTAACATGGTAGATAATGTAATAATAACAACTAACATATCAAATAACCCAAAAAATATTTTAATGTTTTTGAGAAAGCGACATAAAAAGAACCGTTCCTCGTATTTGACAGAGGAATCTAAAGATATTATAAAAAAATAAAATAAAATTATTAGGAGTAGTATACTGATTTACGAGTAAGTTATTTTTTTCATCTACGTTGAGATAAAAAAATAAAATAAATTCATATAACGATAGAATATAAAAATTACAAAATTTCCCAATAATAAATATATTGTTCTAAAAAATATTAAATAGCGATTAACACGCTTTATAATTTCTTTTAAGAATCTAGTTTCCGAAAATTTAATTTTTGGAGAGAAAAAGAAAAATTCTCTATGTGTTGTATTTTTATTTTGGGTTGCTTAGGTTTTAAGAATTTGATGTTCACTTTAACGTTTCTGTCACTTTCCAAAACCCATAAACTAAACTGGTAGCACCGTTTTCTCCTTTGTCTTTTCTTCATTATTTTTTTCTCTCTCTCTTTTTTTTCTTTATCATGTTAAAATTACATTTTTCTTTCTATGACTTTTGTGAATTTTATTATGAAAAATGATCCCTTTCAAAATGATAATTATTATGTCTAGTTGAATAAAATGCTCTTGATAATGACTTCTGCCATTATTGACCACGTTCATTGTCGATCCTTGATAATTAATTACAAATATTTGTATAATTATTTAGATAATTACTATAAAGTTTGTATATAAGTATTTGAAATTGCACAGTCGTATAAGAGTTCTCTATTATTATTTTTATTTTTATTATTTATTATTATAACCTGGAATTAGGAATATTAAAATGAATTAACTCCTACTAATCAACTTTTGTTTTTCATGTTTTGAAGGATCGTTTTGTAGGCTGCTATAATGAATTAATTACTTTACATTTATTTGACATACAATCACTTTTAAAAAATATTAAAAAATGTACTAAACAGAATTGTTTTAGCAAATTATGTAATTAGATATGACATTTATTGGGAGAGGAAGTGGTAGTTTCACAGTAAACGTTGTGAGGCAATACTGATTAGCATTACACAGCAACATTTATTATTTATGTTGTACAATAAATGTTGTAATTAGGTATTCTCAATATTACAAATTTTATCTTTACAAGATCAATTATGGAGATTTTCCCCTTGTAACATATACACTTATTTTTTTATCTAAACATTTGTTTAACCTTCTATTTAAGAAAATATTCTATATACAATTATTTATGTCGTGCAATTGTCATGTCAAAAAATATTTTCTTGTATTAAAATAATTTAATATAATACTACTTTTATCACTATGAATTATTTGAAAAGTCAACTTATAATTCAATTATTCTTTTGTAATATTTAAAAAAAAAATAAAAAAAATGGTCAGGTTAACTTGATGAAACCCATTAAAATTTAGGCTGGATCAAGATTTTAAACTCAATCTCCTCCAAACCAAACCAACCCAATTTATTAATAAGTTTTTTTTCCTTTATCCTTCCTTTTTTTTTCATACACCTCTTTTTTTTTATAATGTCAGAATTGTCTTTTAAGTTTAGAATTAGTTAATCAATTATTTCTCGTAAGAAGACTTGTGAATTTAAGAAACTCATAAGTTAATTTTTTTTTTTTTAAAAAAAAAACAGATTTTATAAATCCGTAAATTAATTTTTTTAAAAAAAGTTTAACTTATGAATTTCTTAAATCCATAAGTTAATTTCTTTAAAAATTTAACTTCAGACTTCATAAATCTGCAAGTCTTGATAAATTTATTTTTAATTTTGAAAAGAACAAATCAGTAAATAACACCAAAAAACATATCTTACAAAATTCAGAAATTCATAGACAAGAACTAAAAAATTTATACTAATTTTACTTTACGGATCAAATTTTAAAAACCTGTAAATTTTCAAAAAGCAAAAATCCGGAAATATAATAACAAAAATTTGGAGTGAGATGAAATGTGAGAAGAATGGGTGGTTGAAAGAGTAATTATTTGATGAGATAAAATAGGACTTGTAATATAAAAGACAGGGTGTAGGAAGAAAAACTCCTGTAGCCCTTGAGTTAAGTCAATTGCGTTATAGCCTAAGAGAGTTCGTTAATATTCTTCACCAAATCACTCTATCACAATATTCTATACTTTTTGACATTATTCTATCTTGCAGATATTTCAGAGGACGATAATCCTTTCTTAATAACTCAAAATTTGCCACCACCAATGACTTGGTTTTTCAATTCTGTACCCATCATCAATAACACAAAATCTCATTGCAATTTACTGTTACAGAACATGTACAGCTACTCAAGCTGCTTAATGAATTTTATTGATTAAAAAGCACCAAATGAAAATGTTTTTTTTTCTTCCTTTCAGACAAAGATGACTACTACTCTGCAATCTGCACTAGAAAATATCTCTCAATAGACTTCGACATGCCATTGTTTGTTCTTCTTAAGTTGTGAAAGCTTCTCTTCCCAACTTTCTCCTCTTTGCTCAGCAACCCTCTTCAATGTATCTTGGATTCCAGGCATCATCCCTTTTAGACCGCAGAAATAAATGTGAGCCCCGTTATCCAGGAGTTTAAAGATTTCATCACTATATTCCTCAATCTTATCCTGAACATACATTTTACCCCCATTTCTGTTCTTTTGTTCTCGGCTAAGGGCGCGATCGTAGCGGAAGTTGTCCGGATAATCGTTGAGGTATTTGCTGAATTCATCATCATAGAGAAGACTGTCAGTGTTGGCAACACCAAGGAAAAGCCATGCTAGTCCACCAAACTTGAATGAAGGGACTGATTCCATGAACATTCGGCGTAGGTAGCCTCTGAATGGAGCAACACCAGTGCCAGTGGCAATCATTATATGGGTAGCATTTGGGTCATCTTCAGGCAAAAGCATTATCTTCCCTGAAGGGCCTGCCAGAAAATTGTAGATGACTCAATTCCTAGACAAGAAAATGCAAGTTCACCAAGATTTGCAATATGAAATACTTCACAAGCCAAGACTAGTTAAATCATTCTATGTTTGCCTCATAGTTTTGTTATTCATCCTTCTTTTTATGGTGAGTGGGGAAGTAAGACAAAATGAATAAGAGCTAACAAAAGAACAGAACGAAAAAATGGAGGTGTGATGCTCCAAACCATTTCAGCATCAGGACCACTTACTACTAACTTGGCCAGGAAATCAGTACTATGATTTGCCTCACGTAGAACATGGACCTTGCGTATATGTATCCTTCCATATCATTATCACAAAATTATAGAATGACTGATTTTCAAGTATGAAAAATCATGCAGTGGACACTGGACACATAACTTCCTAAGAATGCATAAAACCCCACCTTGATTCTAAGAAGTAGGAACAAATAACATCCATATTAATCCTTTTTAGGGTCTAACATGTCTTGTGTTGAGGACTTGATAAAATTAAAATTTGTGATTTTTAAGGACTAAGGAGAGATTTCGTACATTTGTAGGGACCAGTGTGACCACCACCAAATCTCAAGGACAAATTTGGGGGTTTATTCTAAACTTTATAATATCAAATATTGCCTAGGTAGTAGTATAGCTGTATTCTATACACACAGGACACACAGATATTGGAGTCTCTGTGCGTGTATCTTGAGAGAAAAACATGCACGCACACATAGCATTTAAAAACAAACACTCTATGTTATAAACAAAATTGCTTGCCACTTTTATCAGTAAAACTGAACACACCAAAATGAAAGAGGAAAATTCAAGGAGGAAAGGAAGAAGAACACCATTGTATTTAATGGAAGTGAAAAACACAGCAGGCAAATATTCAATAGGGGAATAACAATAAAACTGGACCAAAACTTTCAAACTCAAACTCATGAATATAAGTACCAACTGGTAAAACCATGTATACTATAATATTCTTTATCGTTTATTTCAATAATCACTTTTCTTCACCATGCTCCATATGATAAGAGTTTGAGGTTAACCAACAGACCAAATGCAAAATTTAACTAATAGAAAGCGAAAAGATGGTTAACTAGAAATACAGCATGAAACATTTCAAGGTTTAGAGAATTTAAGGACATCAAATATCCTAAATTGCCTCATCTATCATTTAAGCAAGTTGCTACTTTCACATGAAGAGCCCACCATTCACAATATAAATTCCAATTGATTAATCAACAAACAATTAGCAGTTAACAAGCTAAATTTCCTATAGTAAACAAATTCCTAGAGAAAGGCACATCCAGGCATTACTTTGAGGAGGCATTACAAGGCAAACTCACCTTCTGATAAGGTGCTACAACAGACCAATGACAACAGGAATAGCAAGAAACTACTAAGCAAGACAGCATGAATAAATGAGGTTAGAATTCTCTCAACTGTGCAAGGTGCACCGTCTGAGGCATCAGTTTGTTGGAATACAAATTTTAGGAAGTTGTAAAAGAAAAAAAAATTATGTCAACCTTTGCTGGAGTAAAAAGAGCTAATTCTTACCTGTGATCTTAATTTTGTCTCCAGGCTTTGAGTCACACAAAAAGTTGCTACAAATGCCATTCTTGGATGGGTCTTCCTTTCCTGTCTCAGGATCATAATAAACAGCACGACGCACACACAAGCTGGCCGTTTTACCATCAAAACGATCTCCATACCTTGTGGAAGCAATGGAATATAGTCGAACATTATGGGGAGCCCCAGGTTTCTTTGGATTTTCACCCTGCCACCCATGTAAAGTAATATTTACAAATTGTAAGACCATTTGAGAATTTTAACTGCATGAACTCCTACATCTGACTCGACAAAAAAGAAAGGAAAAATGCTTTCTACATGAATTAATAAGCTCAAAAGGCACCATTAGCTTTGAGATGGAACATGGGGTGGGGGAGGCAGAATCAGCTTAAATTCTGATGATGACTATAAGTATTAAATTTCTCCAGGAAAGGACAGATAATTGAACACTGTAAAATATTTAAAATACAGTCCTTCCATCAAAATTAGTTTATCCAAAAAATATGAAGGCATAGGTCAATCATCATGGATCTCTATAAGTACTCAAATAATGAGAGGAAGCGTAGAATAACTATCACTTATAAGTCACTTACAGGTGGGATAACACCGTAACTCTGTCCTTCCCAGTAGGGAACATTTCCATCATGATCAATCACAATATGACAAGTTTCCCCAGGAGCCTTTGGTCCCACAACCCTCTCAACAGAAACAATTGTTGCTTTATAGGGTTCTTTAGGCTTGTACAAGTTCAGTGGAGGTTCTTGAGCATCTTCCAATTCTAAAGGTGTGACATTAACTTTGGGTACACTTGCTTGTTGCACTGACATGCATACCACAAAACAACTTCTTAAGCCAGAGTTGTTTGCCTTCAAGTCCAAAGTAAACACTGGTGCCCATGATTTACCCGAAAATTGTAAGTTGGAGGCCTGTATCATCAAGTTTAGTTTTCATTAAAAATACAAGTTATTGAGAATAAACACAAAGCTAAATTTTATAACATAATTATGTAAACGTAATCTCTTATTCTAACAACTGCAGTATCATTATTAGACACTTGATCAGTATCTATAGGAACAAGATGTAAAACTCATAAATATGTGTGTTAATTAAGTAGAAACAGGATGCAAATCTCACAAATGTGTGTTAATTAAGTAGAAACAAGATGCAAGACCCAAAACATACATGTGTTAAGTAGTTACTGTAACTAAAACACTACTGTGCTAAGAAAACCAAAACGCCTAAAGCTCAACTTTACTAATATAAAAATATCCAGTTGCATAAGGAGAAAATATCAAAAGTCTCTACCAACAACGACCAATACCTTTTTTTGACCAAAAACTAAAACTTAAACCAACACTGACTAATAGCCTTTGTTGACCAAAAACTAAAACTTTAACCAACAAAGACAGATAACTCATTTTGACCAAAAATTTAACCTTTGCCAGATATTTTTTCAACCCCATTGCAATCTTGCAGGTACAGAAACGAACCAAATCAAATGTACAGTAAAAAACATAGCTTTTCCTAAACTCATTCAGAAAGAAACATGAACATTCACTAATCTCTATCTATAGTTGACCCCTCAAAGTATTTAACAGCCATACCAAATCAACATACTCAAAAAAAAAAAAAAAAAAAAAAAAAAAAAAAAAAAAACTAGATAACCACAGATTCTTCATACAATTGGATCAGTAATTTAACATGACAACCAGCAAAAGCATCAAATAACCATGATTCCAAAGTCAAAAGGCAGACAAAACGAGAATCACAAGTGGTATCTAACCTTAAACGCAGATCTTCTGAGAGACAAATCGCTGCCAACAGGAACAGTTACAGCCATCTGCAAAACCCCACAAAAATTTAATCAGTACTAGTGAATAAATTCCAATCAGCAACTGAAAAACTTAACAAAAAATAAAATTAAAAAACCCCACTTCAGTTAAATTTCTCAACTTTGACCTCTTCAGTCACAACTTAAGAACCCCAAACAGAATAGAAAAGTTTAGATTTTGATTCCATTAGGGGTGACCCTATACTGAGGGAAGGCAAAAACAGTGATAACGTGGAGAAAAATGAATTGAGTGAAAGTGATATGTACCTGAGACAAGGCCAAGTGAGCCATGATGAGATCGAGAAGTGAGAAGTTGTGACAGCAGAAGAAGTGATTGGAGTTTGGGTGGGTTTGAAAAGCGAAAAAGTGTATTAGTATTTATAATAAAAGTAGTTGGTGTGAGTGTGTGAGTATAAGTTGAATATAAGGAAGGGTAGCAGCCCAAGAACAGTGCAAAGTGGTTCGTTTCGATGATCCTTTGGAGAATGGGAAAGGTCGTGTTTTGGTTTAGTTTTTCCCTTGGCTCCTCCGAGTGAGTGTCACCCTCTTTCTCTCTCTCTCTCTCACTCACTCACTCACTCACGGATCTTCATGCTAGCTAGGGGCTGCTACTTACCAATTTATGAATACTTAATTCTTTTTCTCAAAATTTAAATCTTTTCCAAAATAAAAATTAGATAATCAAAATAGCAGGAATGGGTGAATTTTATTTTTGAATTAATTAATTTTTATTGTTTTGGATTTTTAAGTTTTTTTAATCTAATTCCATTAAATTATTAATGGATTGATCGAGATTCGATTAATCAGATTTATATAATAAAAAAAATTAAAATAATTATAATGAATTAATATTTTTAAATATTGATATATAAAATTTATTTTAATTTGTAAAATAAATTAACTTATCTTATTTTTAATTTCTTCTTCTGTAAATATTTATTAAAAAATTAGATTCATTATAGATTTTGAGTTTGTGTTTCAAATTTAATTCTTTGATATTTAAAATTTTTGTAATGGGTTACACTTTCACTGTGTGCAATTGCAAATGTCAAAGTGGTTCATTCGACATTAGGTTGGGCGTGGATTATTAATGTTAGTATATTGTTAAAATATTAAAACAATGAAATAAAATTTTTAAAATTGAATAACAAAATAAAATGATTATAAGTGTTTTTTTAATATTTAAAGGATTGATTTGGATTTTTGAAGTATAACTTGAATCAATCAATGACAAACTTAATTGGATTGGTTCAAGATCCAAACAAGGAAAATATTCAAAACATTGGATTTGTTCAAATTAACGGATTCCCAAGACTAATTTGAATCTATACACACCTCTAAAAAAATACAATTAGGTCTTGCTAGAACAATGTGATGGCAAAATTAAGAAACTAAAAAGAGATTTATTAGGTAGATTATATAAGAGTATAAAATATTACATATAGTATGATTTTACACATCTAAATTCAAGAATTAAAATATCATTTTAAAAATTAAAGGGACTGTTTTTAAATTATAAGAATCAAATAGATAATTAAATCTAGATTTAATTATACCTTTTTTAATTAATTTTTAAATTTTTATGAATTATATTGTTAAACTTTTTGTATTTATTCATTTTATCATTAAATTTTAAAATTTTGCAACTTCTATCATTCAATTTTTAAAATTTTTCAAAATTTGTCATTAATTGACTGATAAATTTACAAGATTTTGAAACTTGAATGCTAAAATTTGTAAAGAAAATAATTTGGTGAAAATAATTGTAAATAAATAGAATGATAAAATTTACAAAATTACGTAAATTACATTAATCCTCTTATTTCTTTTATTCCGTAGAAAACTATTAATTATTTAAAAAATATTATACTAATACTATCTTTACATGCTATAATAACCCTTTAATTTTTAAAAATATTATTCTAACACCCCTGATACAAAAATAATGATTAAAAGTGAAGAAATATAAAATATAATAAAATAAAAAATGTGAGTGTAATCTATAAATTAATTAGTGCTGCACCAATCTTTTCACTTAAATAACTATTATCCTTTCTTTATTGTATACTCACATACTCACCTACTATTATAGTATAATAATAATCCATCATTAATTGATAATATAAATATAACACTTAAGTATACATGTATCATCCATAAAGTTTTGTAATTGTTCAGTTTTGATTCTTTAAAAAAATTTATTGCATATTTAGTCTTATATTTTTCAATGGCTGTTTAATGGTATATCAATATTGCTCAATTTGAAAATGCATGACAAAAAGATAACATTGGTTTGCCTAAATTACACAATTGGATAACCAAACGTTTTAAAAAATGCATTTTAATTAATTTAAAATTAATATCACAGCACAAAATTGGTTCGACGTAAACCTTAGATAATAGGTGTGTATATAAATTATGAAACCTTGCTGCCACAACCATAGAAACAAAGCTTTCCCAGGTGGAAAAAGAGGGAATTCATCTTACATTGATGGAGCGATCACTCCAACAAATTCAAAAGCACTTGTTATAACCAGAAACAAAAAAAAAAAATTATAACAAAAACTGAAACAAATTATGGAAAAAAGACTGTTGAGAGAGAAGGGTAATCGTGAACAAAAATTCTCTGGATGACAAATTCAACAACGCACACAATAAAATAAAAAACAGCTTCCAAGATTATCAGATATCAAATCTATGATCCAATAACAAATACAACCTCCAGCAAAATTGAAAGATAGTACTTCAATTTGGTATAAGTGAAACCAAAAACTTAAAAACATTAACAACGACTACTTAATACTTAACAGCAGCAATAATATCAAGTTGGGAACCGAGCTTCTCCTCAGCAACTTTCTCAGCTTTCACCCTTAATTTGTTGAGCTCCTTCTTTCTCTCATAAACCAAGTGTGCCTTTTCCTTTCTCTTCTTCTCCAATTCCTGAAAGCAAATAAACAATGACCCAAGTCAGCATTCTAACACTTGGAAAGCACAAAACATTACATGCAACCAAATTTTAAAACAATCTAAAATTTCCATTCCCCTCCAAGATTGGACACGGAAAAAACAGCTTTTCAGTTTATTCTTATTGCCAAACTCTGGCAAGAAAAGAAAACAGATTTGCAAAAGCATAATAAATAGTTGTAATAGATAAATAGTAAACAAATATACGGTCTTTACAATCAGCAATAAGATCAAATTAAAAGTATGCCGATCACTTTAAAAATGTACATTTGAAGGGCCTGTTCAGGTGTTGTTCACAAGAAAGACTTGTAGGAAGAAAAAATAAGAAAAGATAATAGCTGATGAAAAACGGTTTTCAACTTTTGGAGTACATCTTATTTTTTTTACTTATTTTCTTCTCCTAAAAGTCCTCATGAAGAAGTGCACCCACACATACCCTAAGTCTTAACATCGGCATAATAACTATTGATATGAAGTAAACTTTTTATTAAATGCATTCAAAAACCAAAAGGGAAATTTGATCGAAACAGGCCAGAAAAATAGGTGGTACCAAAAGCACAGTGCAAGAACTTACCCTGATGGTATCATAGTAGCCCCATCCAACTTCAGATGACAACCTGCCTAGCACACAGAACTTGTGTCCTTTCTGAAGCCTCAACACCCTGATTCCATTATGCATTAATTAGTTCAACATTCATAAGAGAAACAACAACTGTTCATACACATAACACAGTTTTAACACTTTCATCCCATTACAAACAGTATCCTATGATAAGTTCATCGATTTCAGTAACCTTAAAAACTATTTTACATATTCATTCAATTACAAATAATCTCTTAAAACAACTTCGTTGATTAATACTAAACCTTAAAAGTTATCTAATTGATTGATACAACACACGTCCATCAAACTCAACACATACATTAAAAATTAACATAAGAAAACAAATGAGAAAGACAAAAAAACTTACTTGAGAGCATCAGGAACAACCATTCTCTTGGTCTTGTCATAAGGAGGAGGAATTCCCTCATAAACCTTCAAACGATCAAGTGCAGCTTCCCCACGTTTTGTCTTGTGCGGTATCATTCTACAAAAACAAAACAAAAAATCATAACCTAAAAACTTCCAAAAAAAAAAACTAAATTTCATAAAAAAATAAAAAAAAAAACAAAATTTGAAAAAGCAGAGACATACCCACGAACAGTGCGCCAGAAAATCTTAGAGGGAGCGCGAAAGTGAATGGGACCGTGTGAGGGTTTGGTGTTCATGCGTTTGCGAAGGAATCTCATGTACTTCATTTTCTGCCTCACGAGACCACCGGAGATGCAAATCTCTTCGCACCGCACAACCACCACTTTCTGACCGTTCAAAAGCTCCTTCGCTACGATCGACGCTAACCGACCTAGCATGTGGTGGCGCGCGTCCACCACCACTCTCTTTGCGCAAATGCCTGAACCTGAAACCATTTTCCTCACTCGCAGCGCGCCACAACAACAACAACGTTTCCTCTTGCTGCTGCTATTGCTCAATGCTCCCTCACAAGTTATGTAACCCTATATTAGGGTTTTTCAATTTGCCTTCTATGGGTTGGGTTTTATGGGCCAGGCCCAACTCATCCATCCAACCAAGCCTTTTTCTTTTCTAACTTTCTCCTTTTTGGACTTTATTATTATTCATTATTTTTTATGCAAAAATAACACAATCTTTTAATACTAAACTTCATAACAAAAATTATAAATTTAACTCTTTTATATTATAATATGGCATGGTTTAAACAATAATGTATATAATTATTAAAGGTCATTAATTCTAAAATTATGATTATATATATAATTTTATTATAATTTTTTAGTTAATAGTTCAGATTAACAGTGTCAAATACATCTTTTGAAAAGAATGAACTAACGATATTTAATTAAAGGATGTGAATTTCATTCTTTAAATTAAAAAAATTCAATCTATAGTACAAAATTAAATTATTCATAAAAAAAAAAAAAAGAGAAGAAAAGTGAGTTTAATATTTGTGTGATTTATGAATTGGGTGGGTGTGGAGTGGATAGGTGGCAGCTACGACGCAACTCGTAAGAACACTCTCTCTTCTCTTCTCTTCTCTTCTCTTCTCTTCTATTGGCTACTGTTTCTCACACCATCATTTCAATTCAATTTAATTCTATTAACCAACTGCACCACTTTCTTCTTCTTCTTCTTCTTCTTCGGTTTTGCCTTTGTTTTTTCGAGTGCTTTTTATACCTTTCCCACTTTCGAATCTTTTGTTTTTCAGAGCTTTTTTGTCTTTTGAATCACATAGGTAATAAGAATTTTAAGAAAACAGTTATTCTGGCTTGATACTTGCGAGCTACTTTCCTTGTATCATTCGTTGGTTGTGCTTATGAGTCGTTGATTTTGATTTTTGAACCCTATGGAAATCGACACCGGTTTGTGGATTATGTCCTTGGTTTTGCTTCTAAATTTATAATTACCACCTTGGTGACTAGGTTAATTGTGAATACGGGTAATGAGTTTGCGTAATTGAAATGGTATTCGGATGTGATTTTTGGATATGTTTATGCACTGAAATTAAGATATTAGGTTAAATTATTTTGAACAAACTATTTTTCCTTTTCTTGTTTTGTTGTTTTGGTTAAATTTTGGAATATCTTAAATGGATTAATAGTTTATTTTGATGCATCCATTATATTCTAATCCAAAATCCATATGTTTGTTCCTAATCGCAAGAGGGTTCCTATGCTTAGAGCTATAACTTATGGATGTTGTTAAAAAAATTTGATATACAAATGAATTGTCTTATGCAGATCCTTTTAGTGGACTCCTCTCATAATCTATAGACTATGAAAATTGAATTATTTGCTATGCTATACTCCCTTGGCTGCAGTAATAGGTCATACATTAGACGATTGATTATTAGTTTAGCAAGAGGCGTATCAATCCTACCTACCTTAGAGGTGAAAATTGGAGACCTTACCTTACCATGAGTCACATGGAAGAATGCCTTGAGTGTTATTTGTGATAGAAAGGTACCGCTTAAGGGGCAATTTTACCTCACAACTATAAGACCTGTCATGTTGTATGGAAATGGAATTGAGTGTCGGGTGATAAAAAACCAACGAGAGGATAAACCAATGTAGCAGAAATGAGAATATTGCACTGGATGAGTATACATACTACTACTAGACAAGATAGGATTAGGAATGAGTGCACTGCAAAAAGTTAGGGTAGCACCTATTGTAGAGAAAATGGTAAAGATGGAGAATGACAAAAATTCTAGGCAAAACCATTAAGAAGGATTTATAGGTCAAATGGTTTGTCTATGGACATGATTCACAATAGAACACTATAGTGTCATTTGATCCATGTAGGATGTAGCCAACCCACCTAGTGAAAAAACGTCTGATTTTTGTTATTGTTGTTATACCTGGGCATACTATACTAGCACCAACTGCTTGTTTACTACATGGTCCCTATTGCTTTAGTTCATTTCTTGGATGTTCTTGTTCGGAAATTGTTTTTTTATTCTGTTTTCCTTCTACTTATAATTAGAGAGCTAGTGAACAGTTTTAACCACTTGGTGACTTGGTTGTTCAGCATCAATTTTTTGTGAATCTTTAAATTCTTGGCTTGCTTTATTCTTCATCTGTGAGCTTCATTTGTCTTAGATATTAGCTTTTGTCTCATTTTTGTTGTTTGGTTGCATCTACATTTTATCATTATATATCCAAAAGATAACATTTTCTTTTCATTTGAAGAAATTCCAGTTGCATAGAGTACCACCGTCTGGTAACTTTCTTCATTTCTTTTTTCCCTGATTCCGTGTTCTCCTCAAACAATGTAAATGAAATACTCTTTTTGTTAACAGTATGTGTTCTGCTTCCAGATTTGGGCTCTATTGCATGCAAATCAGCAAATCATGACTTCTTCTTCTCATGACCTCTCAGGTATTTACGTTTAAAAAATTAATCCTCTCTTCAGTTTCTCTTTTAAGCTTTATATGTGGATTACATTCATTTCTCAATAGTAAAAATCTATTTGTGTTTTCTTGTCTGTTTTGGTTGCCCATGTAAGAATATTTATTCAAAAGAGATGAGCACCTTGACAAGTTGACATGCATTCTAGATTCACTAGTTGTACTAATACCAGGGTATTCACTAGAAGTTATGTGCTACAGTGATAGTTCATTGAATTGCTGCTAGACTTGCAATGTTTTGTGAACTAAACTCGGGGTATTGAACTGCAATCACAAATAAAATATGGGTAGCTAGAAAATCAGGAATGTTGTCATTGATGAGTGGACAAAGGTTAGATGTAAAACCATTAAAGATGGCTTGGGAATGTATGACAAATAGATGATGACCTACATAAGTCTGGGTAAATGTGGAATTGCTTAATGTGCCCCTTTAAAAAAAGATACTAGGAGATGAAAGAAACATGGTGGAAGACTACTTCGAAGGATGTGGGTTACCTAGGGAGACACACATATTGATTTATTTCAATATTAAACCTCTTATTTTATATTTCATAAACTGAACTTTGGAACATATTTTATATTTCATACACTGAACTTTCAAACTTATTTGTTCCAGTTTTAGATAGTGCTCGGCGTCCATTTTTATTTTGGCCAATTCATGCATCAATTACCATTCTGACCTGCAACTGCAAAATCTACTACCATTGTTTGACAGATTTAGGTATAAAAGTTCCATTAAAAGAGTATCCCTTCTGTTTCTTTCAAACTAAATATATTCAGCAACCTCTGTTTCTTTTAAAACTTATAAACCATTTGACAGAGGGTTCATTGGAAAAAGGGGCACCTGTGGGAACATCTCTACTGATGAACCATTTCAATAGCAAGGGCGCTGCTGTGCTCAATCTGTTCAAGTTTCGCTTCTGTAGAGAAAATGAGATGCTAAAAATGAAAGTGTTCACAATGCATACAAAAAATAAATCTAGAGCTTTTGTGATCAGATGGTTCTGCATTCTGGTTGTGATACATGTGGAATAGAAAATTATTTATTGCTTAGCATTGTGGTCCTTTATTTATTAGGGTGAGTTTTAGTGGTTTATCTTACTAACATATTTTTGTGCTTGTCTGCCATGTTATGTTTTTTTTAAGTGGTGCATTTGACTAGTACTACCTTGCCTTCCCCCACCCCCGTAAATAATTTCTAATGCCTGAATCTTGAAGTCATTTAACTCATTGTTGTCTAGATACTGAAGCTGATGGACAGGAGCAGTCAGAATCACAAATGCAGCCTTTATCTGCAAATGGAATTTCTCTTGCAGGTATTGGTACTCAGAATGTTCAGTACGCAACCCCTCCACAGCTTGGAACTGGACATGCTGTGGTATGAACTTTACATTTTAATGGGCTATCTTTCAATTGTCTTGATAAACAAAATACCTTTCTTCACTGGTTTGCCATCCCCAATGCTCTCTTTGGAGCTGGTATCTTAATACTTAATTATTTAAAAAAGAAACAAGAATATTTTGTTCTGTATGGGCCATGGCCATTTGATGCCATTCAATTTCTTACCTGTTGGTTATAAGATACACATACATAGTGGTTATTTTTGTTTTGTCATTGAAGTAATTTGATTCTCAATATTATCTAATATCTTGTGATGCTGAAATATGTTTGCCCAAGTTTGTTCTTAAATATTTTAATTATCAGGCTTATAGAACTTATCTAACTGTGAAGGTAGGGATTTTCCATGTGTCTTAACTCTTAACGTGTTTTACTTAAATAAAGACTTGTAATCTTACAAAGAAAAAGAAGATTTTGTGAAGATTTGCTGTGTAAATAAGTTTCCTTGGAGGTTATGTTTGATGATGAGGTTATTTTCCTTAAATAACCAGTTTTCTTGACATCGCAATTGAAGGTTCATGAATGATTGCCTGAGCAAGTACTGGTGCCAGTTGTTATGTTGATGTGATATCAAAGAAGTGGCTGCTCAGACTTGGTCAGGCAATTGATTTACTTTGGTGCCTCCTGCTCCTGCTCCTGGATTTTTAACGTTGTTGCTACATTGCTGTTGATTTTTCTGTCCAGGCATATTTTAGAAGGTAAACTGTGTTTGCACGTTACTGATTTCTGCTGTTGTTGTATGTAATTGAAGGCACCTCCCACTTATCCATATCCAGATCCTTACTACAGAAGTATCTTTGCTCCCTATGATGCTCAACCTTATCCCCCACATCCCTATGGTGGAAATCCAATGGTACGTTCTATTTTTTTGATGTTGATGTGTGCAAAATTGTGTCTTCTCGTTATGATCCTCGAGTTACTGATCAATCCTTTGCCAGGTCCACCTTCAGTTAATGGGAATTCAACAAACAGGTGTTCCTTTGCCAACTGATACAGTTGAGGAGCCTGTGTTTGTCAATGCAAAACAATATCATGGTATATTAAGGCGTAGACAGTCCCGTGCAAAAGCTGAATCAGAAAAAAAAGCTGCAAGGAATCGCAAGGTATAACCCTATCCCCATATGTTCTCATGTTCCTCTTTAACTATGTCAAAAGTTGATCATGAGAAAGTAATTACTAAAAAAGGAAAGTGAAGGGAAGAATGTTCCCGGAAGTTCTGTTGTTAGCTTCTAACTTCTTACTGTTGTTTTTTTTTTGTGCACCTCCATGGATTTATTTGATTAACAAGCTACCATGCATCCTCTATGGATTTACTTGATCTTCAAACAAATGTTTCAGCCATACTTGCATGAATCTCGACATTTGCATGCACTAAGAAGAGCAAGAGGATGTGGAGGTCGGTTTTCAAAGAAAAATGAGAATCAACAGGATGAGGTTGCATCAACTGACGAATCACAGGCCAATATCAATCGCAACTCTGATAAAAATGAGCTTGCACCATCGGATAGAACACCCTAAAGCTTTAGAACCGGTGATGCTGTAGACTGCAGGATCTGTTGTGTATATCTACCTATTGGGATACAAATCTCCAACCAACAGCATCTACCTATTATTCGTTCTGTCACTGTACAATGCCATAGGAATAAGTATAGGTTGCGTAGTAGGTATGTTAGGAGGTTGCAAGATAAAACATGTAAATTGAAGTGATTTAACTAAACCTATCCCCCAATGCGGTCCTTTCTAGCCTTTGTAGGTGAGATTTTTATTGTGTGGGCTTTCTATATTATTTGGTGCCTCGGAGGGGAAAAGATTAGATTATCCGAAGGCACGATGGTTTGGCTGGATCATGTTTATTTAGCTTGTGAGAGACATATTAGTTATTGTACCTCTCGTTTCATTGGTTGTTATAAAAGATGATTATTTCAAGAAATTTAAACCAGGATTTGTGAAGCTTCGCCAAGTTGCCAATAGAAGTGGTTCACAATTCTTGTGTACATAAATAAATATATGACGGGTGTCCATTTTCTGTCCCTTGAACATGTGGCACTGTGAATCAATAGCCATCGTCTACTTTCTTTGTTTTTCAGTTTCCTTTATCGGACAAAAAAAGATAATAATTCAATCAAGGTATGGGTTCCTTAAACCCGTTTAAGGTGAAAATCCAGATGATTATCCCAACGGTTACAACATAATCAGATGTTAAACACGTAATAACCATGGACAATTATCATCAAGCAAATTTTTGCAACATGGTTTGCCGATTGCGTCCTCTCACAAGAATGCTCCAAATACTACTAGAGAGTCTAGAATCACGTCAAAATGCCAGTTAACGATATTACCATGTTAAGTTGTAAATCCAAAAGTTAAATGGAGTCTAAAATTGATTTCAATTACGGTAATTTAAAATAATTCTTTTTACATTACAAAAAAAACTTTATATTGAACTTAACGACTTAGTTTTAGAATCTAAAAATTATCCAAACATATATCAAGTAACTTCAAAAAATTAATCAAAATTTCACCAAAAAACCGTATATCTAAGCACATATTTCATCATTTTGCCTCAAGGTTTCTAATAGCAACAGCTACTCTTGTTCTTGCTTCAATTTTCCCCCCTGCAATCCCAACTTGGCTAAAGCGATAAACTGCATCCGCAAATCATTTCCAAACATACAACCGTAGCATTAATCTAACTTTAATGGTGACAATGTTCCCATCACCTTCAAACCCATTTTCTGACGCAGGGACTAACCTTTCCCATATCACTCTGGCAAGCTTCATTTTATTACTTTCAAAACAAAATGATTTCTTTTCACTGTTATAAGGCCAACAAATATCGACAGTGGTTGAAAACCTAAGCATAATTCTGGATTTAAATCCAAGCAGAACAAAATGGAAACCAAAATTCTGGTTATAAACCCAAATTAACTATCAATCACAATTATTACATTCCTATGAATCCAAAAAAATTAAAAATAACCCCAAAAAACGATCATAAACTAATTCAATTATTCAACCACATTCCTTCACCAGAACCAAGCAAACACAACACAGCAGAACATCACATACAAAACAAAAACCAATCACAAATCACACTATACACAATTTAAACCCAAATATTGAAGCGAGCAACATATAAACCCAACACAAAACATTAATCACAAAAATTCAAAACTAAATTATGACAAAACCAAACATATTAAGGCAACAATCACAATAATCACGATAAGGCAAATAAAGTCTTGCCCAACAAAATTAACAAAACTCGGTATACTAAAACATGAAAATTCAATTCTGCCAAAATGTAAATTAAATCCCTAACCCTAATCCTAACCCGCTTTCTCGTAAACATAGGTCAAGCCACACTTGCCGCAGTAATGGCGATCAAAGTGGTTAGCCATAAACGTCCCGGCGCCGCAATCGGCATTGGGGCACTCCTTCCTGAGGCGCTGAACCTTACCAGAATCATCGACCTTATAGAATTGAAGCACCGCAAGCTTCACCTTCTTGTGTTTGTGTTTGATCTTCTTGGGCTTAGTGTATGTCTTCTTCTTCCTCTTTTTCGCGCCGCCGCGGAGGCGGAGGACGAGGTGGAGGGTGGACTCCTTCTGGATGTTGTAGTCGGCGAGGGTGCGGCCATCCTCGAGCTGTTTTCCGGCGAAGATGAGACGCTGCTGGTCCGGCGGAATTCCTTCCTTGTCCTGGATCTTTGCCTTCACATTGTCGATCGTGTCCGAAGACTCGACCTCTAGGGTTATAGTTTTACCCGTTAGGGTTTTCACGAAGATCTGCATTGTTGCAGAGGCTAGGGTTTTCTGTGTCAGGGTTATTAGGGTTTCGCTGAAAATGAAGATAAGTGTTGCAACCTTTTATCTAATCATCATGATTCGAGGCCCAATACTTTCCTGGACTTGGCCCACTTTTCCTTACTTCATTTTGGCCCAGTTTATTTACAATTAAAATATTTTTTTTATAAAATTATTATTTAACAAGTAAGTAAACAATTTTATTTCTAAGCTAAACCAACATATCACATTAGAAAACGGATTATTTTATTAAAAAAAGAGTTTTTTTAATAAATAAAATTAAATAGACTCAGTATTGTTACTGAGAAATTACTTCTGACTTTAGTTGATAAAAAAGAAGAAAATACTTTTGATTTTTTTTTTTTTTTTATTCAAGATTGAGCATTGAGTCATCCTGGGTTTTAAGTAGTATAGAGGATAAAAAAATGCACAATCTAATTTATGTTTGTTTACTTCGATTAATATCATTTCTTTTGAAAGTGTTTTTGATTTTATGAGAAATTTTTTAGAGTGAATCTTCAATTTACTTACTAAATTATTGAATAGTTTCTAATTATAAATTATGATACTTAGTTTCTAGACTATTAAAAAAATCTTTAGATTAATCAGTCAAAAGGATTAAATAGGTGAGCTTTTAAGAATTATTTATACAATTTATTAGTTTGTACATTATTTAAAAAATTGATAAATTTAACTATTTAAGAACTGAATTGATAATTCACTCGACTATTCAAAACATTTTTAATTTTCATTTCAATCAAATTTTTAGTGTTGAAGAGCTACAACAAACATTTAAAAAATAAAAATAAGTTGTTATTTTTTATATAAAAAAAATCTGACTCTTTTACAAAAGGAATGGTAACAATGGACAAATACAAGAATGTAATATAATGTTGTGGTAAATTACTATTTTAGTGTCTACAAATTTAACTAGTTATCATATTAGTTCTTAAATGCAAATAAATTTTTAAGCATTATAGAAAGTTTCAATTAATTCATCCAAATCTTTAACTTTTTTTAGTTATTTTAGTCGATATATATTATATATGTATATTAATATTAACATTTCAGTTACACATTTTATGACACTTTATATTGATTTTGATTGACAAATTACGTATTCAGAGATTTATTTGGATTTTTCTTAACTCTATGAACTAATGTAACAGTGTTATACACTTTCATAGACTAAGAATATTGTTTAGTCTACTATGTGTAGTTTAAAATATTAATTATGTTGTTGTAGTTAGAAATATTTAGCAGTTTGTGTAATGTATAGATATTTGAATTTAATTTTCTAATATGTATGATAATGTTGTACATCTATGTGTAAATAAATATATACGTGATGAATATAAATCACGAAAAAAAATCATAAATAATCATGTAATAGAATTTGATGAGATATAAAAGTTTCAATTATATAATAAAACATATCAAATAATATAACTTTCGTAAGAATACAGAGAGGCCTCAAAAGAAGATAAAAATAGATATAAAGGAAGAACTTTTTATATAAACATGGAGTTACATCTCTCATACAGTTAACAAAGTAATTGTTGTAAAAATATAAAAAAAAGTGATTGAAAATAAATATAATACTAAAATTTAATAAAGAAAAATCATATAATCTAAATTTGTGAGATTACTTCTTCTAAAGAAAGTAATAAGAGAAACGCATAATATAAACATTAGACAAGTTGACCCATCTCTGTCATGAAAATTTAGATAAATCCATTTATTTGTAATCAACATTTTTTAACTAGCTTAACCAAGCTGAGTAAAGTAAAATTGAAATAAAATAGATAGATGTTATAAATTAAATTACAATCATATCTCTTAAAGTTTCATGAGAATACCAGGTAGGGATAGTAGCTCAATGGATCAATGGTCAAACAACGTGAATTATTATAAATATATAATATGTAAAATTATATTTGTTATATATATATATCATTAGAAATCAATGTGGTGATCTATCAAATTTATTAAGGTTGGTCCTTTACAAGAAAGTTGGTATTAAGAAAAGATTTGTTATTAAAATCTTTGAATGATAGAAGCTGACTAAAACATTACATAACTGTTCCACACTTGATCGAAGGGTAACTTCTCTATGTGGTGATAATCAAGACCACATTTGGTGATCATACCATGTCATTACAGGCCAAAACGGCATAAAATACAATTGCTAGCCTTTGATCAGGAAACTATATAACTCAACCCAACCAAGAATAATTAAAAACTATTTGCATATCCTGTATACTTTAAGCCAAAACAGAAACTATATGGTCTCCGGACTTTGTTCTACAAAACAAGAGTTACTAAACACTTCCTTCAGCAAAAACAAAATAAATAATTTTGCTTATTCTTGTACACAAGAATAACAAATCTCTGAGCAAAACTTTCAGCTTAGACAAAAAGACTCACAACAGTCATGTGCATTGTTCAAACGGCAAAACTTTGTAATGATGTGAGAGTCATCATAGAACCTCACAAGCTTAGAGAAAGTGGAACAGCAGACACACCAGTGCCAAGCAATACTGGTATTGTTAATAGTTAACTTACCTACAAAGATAGATCACCAAACGGAAAACAAAGTCAGCACTCAGAAAACCACATTAGCCAACAACATTTGGACAATCATTTAAAGTGCCATCATTTCATTCCAACTGAAATTCAAAGATTGTTTTTTGTTCATTTTAGAATCAGGACCAGTTCACTATGTAAATGTAGTCATCCCTATCTCAGTCAACTACATAATGTTAGCATTGAGCACATTACAGGTTAATTAACAAACATAAATATTTGAACAGATTTTTACTGTCCCAATACATTAAAGAGGTTTGCAACCCATAACCTTCATATAAGAACTCAATTAAAGTTAACTTTATCAGATTGAAACCCATTTCCCTTGCTAGGATGGATACAGGACTCACTAAGACAATGATACATCTTACAAAGTCTAAAGTAGTAAAACCACTAATATGTGAAATCATCAGAAGCATAGGATTCACCCCCACCCCCTCTCTTCTTTTTCAATTTTTATTTCATTTTGGACAAAACAGGCCAATACAGTCCAAACTAACAGCTTAAATCGTGATGGATATATTCCATGTGCCTAAAACACAATTTCAAAATAAAATGAAACAATATGAAATAATTTGACATAGGTTGAAATGCTTCAAGACACTAAAAAATGTCTCCAAACTAAACTAAAAAGCCAATCCCTCCATGAAAGTTGAATTTGTTAGCCTTTAATACCTTGTAGGATTAAATATGCATAATATTTATTTATATTTAGAAATTAGAAATACTTAAAAACTACTTTATTTCACAAATCTCACAATACTAGCATTTAAAAGAGTACTTATATTTAGAACTTAGAAGTACTTCAAATTATCTGATCACATTGATCTACTTTCACTTTTTGAAAGAATACCTATATTATAGGCATATATGTAGGAACCAATTTTTCCAATTTTTGTTGAAAGTTCTGAGCGAATTTACAGTTTGAAAACTTACAAAAGATGAATGGATGCAGGACCAGACACAGCAGCTGCTCTCTGTGCACGATGTGCTTCACATCTATAAAGCTCTTTCATATCTTTCTTATTGCGACGTGCCTCACGTTGTTCCTCCTTCACAGCTGCCTGCGAAACAAGACAACCATTCCTGTCAATGTAATACACTAGTGGTTGTGGCCATAAAAGCCAAACATAAATATGGATATTATTCTTAGGGAAACAATGAATGGTAAGTCTCAGAAAAATATTGATAACAATTGGAAACATAAATGAAGCATTATAGACTCAAGTTGTCAAAACAATTACCTTTCTTTCTTTCTTCTCCTCCTTTGACTCAAGGCCATGTTGTTTCCTCTTGTACTGCTCAGTTTTGGTAATGCTTCCTTTAACCTTTTCCGTAGCAGGTTTCTTACCACCAGGCAAGAAATCTATGGGGAGTTTCTCTTTTCCTCTAAGGGAGATAATTTGACTAGAGGAACTCAAGGCTGCAGACACAGTTTCAGCCAATTTCTTTTTCCTTGTTACTCCAGGTGCTTCAATCTTTCCAGGGTGGTTATCTAAATTCGAATACGTTGAAACAATTGTCTCACAATCCCAAACTTCTGATTCATCACTACTTTCTTCTACAAGCACAACATCACCCTTGTTTTCATCTTCAAGTTCATATCCCTCGGCATATTCCTTGCAACGGCGAATTACATCAGCAGCAGATTCCTCTTGTTCCTCCTGTGGGGCCTCTTTATTCTTTAATAAATCTGCAGGAACCTTATACTTGTCATCATCAGGTTCTAGATCCCCCATCACATGGTTGTTAAGAGAGAGTTTGAGCTTCTCGGCAAGGGGCACATCTTCATCAGCTTGATCATTTTCATAATAATCACCATCATCATCATAGTCATCATCAGTTCCATATTCTTGGCGTTCAAGCTATAACAGAAGTACACAGAATGAGAATCTTAAAGGTAAAAATGTTCAACAGCAGTTAATAAAGGCATTAATATACTTGCAGATAAAAGTTAACCAAGGCATCCTCCTCGGACACCAGTAACAAAGAGGCTCAACATACTTCACTAAACAATATAAGTCATTAAGAGAAAGCATCAAAAAACCAAAATACAGAAAATGAACAAAATATTATGAACAGCTGAACTCACCAAATCAAATTGCTCATCCAGCAAACGATGAGCTCTTGGCTTCTCCCCAACACAGTCCGCCCCCGGCACACCATCTGTTACCCCGTCCAAATGTCCAGAATCATCTGTAACTCTGGAATGTGCAGAAACTTGCAGTAATTGCCCACTCTTTTGGTTTCCATTTATCATAGGTTTCTCGCCAAAATTTATTCCATGAGATACACGATCCTTCTCTTCTTTATCTTCATCTTCATGGAGGTTGGCCTGGATAACAAAATCTTCTTCCAAATCTTCAACATCAGACCCCAACCGTGACATATCACTATCATAATCAAGCAACGCAGCTACTTCAGGATCAACCGCTTTCTGAATCCTTACACTGGCAGTCTTGGACGCAACAGTGTACATAGAATTCTCCTCAGGCTCTCCATCCGCCCCAGAAATTTGCAACCTTGAAGCATCATACGCCTAAACTCACCAACGAAAAAAAACAGAGAAACAATCAATTCCAACTTCAACACACAACAAAATTATTTACTTATCCCTTCTATTCATTCTCATTAACATCATCAGTCCCACAATTAAAACACTAAATCAACAAAACAGATATCACTAAAGTTCATGTGCATAACCACAAATGGAATCATAACTTTCTAATATTAATTGACAGTCTGTGTGAATCATGAACGTAACTCAAAAACAATGTTCAATCTAAAAACAATAAAAAATCAGATTTTTTTTTAAAAAAAGAGGGAAAACCTTAACATCACGAGGGAGGTGCTGGAGCTTGAACTTGGGGTTGTTAAAGAAAGCGGAACCAGCGCCAGTGTTCTTAATTTCCCTCAAGTGGTTCAAGTAGTTATATCCATCATCCGGAAACCCTAACTCCAGAATCTCTTTCCTCACGTCCTCCGGCAAAGAACCGCCGCTAACTTCGGCGTCATCGTCGGAGGCGTCGTCGAAGACTCCGTCATCGGCGACGGGGAAAGAGACGGGGTTGTTGTCGACGCGGACGAAGACGCGGTCGGAGTTGGAAAACGAAGGGTCAGAAGAATCGCGAGCGATGAGTTGGAAAGTGGCGGAATTCTTCTTGTCAATAAACTTCTTCTTCCTCCCTCCCATTGTTGTGCCTTCCAAGTGTTCGACGAAATGGGTGAGAGAGGTTACGAAAACCAACTGGAAGGCTAGTGTTTTTGGAAGGCTAGTGTTTTTGGAAGGCTAGGGTTTTAAACTTTCAATATAGTATATTAGTGTTGGTTTTAAACTTTTAAAAAATTTATTTAAAATTATTTAATATGTAAATTTTTATTAAATTATGTATATAATTCACACATATCAATTATATAGTTTAAGATTACTAAAACAAGGTTTTAATTTTGAGCCATACGAGTAAAATAAATGAGATAGAAAATTTTAATACATAATTTTTTTATTAAATCATATTATATATATATATATATAATTCAACATATTAATTACATAGTTTAAGCTTACTAAAACAAGGTTTTAAGTTTTAGCCTTATGAATAATACTATTCACTCACACTTCTAACTTCTAACTGAGAAATTCAAATTTAATATGTCTCAAATCACACAACTCCTAATTAAGAAATTCAAATTCAATATCACTCAAATCCTCGTATGATAGGTAGCATCAATTTTTTTAAAATAATATATTACAACGTTAACGGGCAAAAATCCTTAATAAAGAAGAGAACATCTGCTTAAGGTAAAAACATAACATCATAATAATTTTCTTGCATTACATAAATTAAATTACTTATTTATTACTATCTAAATAAATAATTCTACAAAAAGAAAATTGAATAAAGAAAAATAATATTTAAATAATTTGACTTATAAAAAAGTGAAAAACAGTGTACGAAGTACAAGTAGCAGGTTGTCGTGGGCTTTGCTTTTCAGTGATGGATCCATTGGGCCGATAGTGCTTCCTTTCAAGTTGTATTCCAGTCTTGGGCTACTTGGGCCTCTTTCTTTCTGTACTAACCCAAGAATTTTACATTGAGACAAATGTTTTTAAACATGAATAATTTTACATTAAATTAAATTAATTTTAATGAAAATAAATTTTATAAAATCAAGATTCTCTAAAATAAATTTTCTTTTTTATATATGGCAGGAATTTGAAATCGTTTACTTAAATTCCTTGAATAATTTTTTACATTATACGTAATTAACATTGAAGGTGATTATATATTTGTTTTTACTGGTAGACAAGAAAATGAATGAAGTCAGAGAAGTGATTGGTTAGTATTATTGGAGGACATTTTCAATGATTTGATTCTTGAGCTAAGAAGGATTCATCGATTCATTGGATGAAAATGATTATACAAGTTCAATGACAAATGAGGGTTGTTGTCAAAATTCAAAAGAAGAGTGTTGGCTTCTTTTTGTTTTACATTATCTGTTTCTTAGAGAGTCTACCAAAGCAATCATGTCATTTTTGGCTAACAATCTCAACGTTGTTGGGATTTGTCTTATTGCTGCAAAACTCTGCAATTTTTTTCACCCTTTTCACTTTTTATTTACCTCAGATTTTTGGATAATTGTTTGTCAAGAGTCCTCCATCACTAACTTCTTATTTGTCCTTTTCTATATTGGATTTTATTCGTTATCCCAACAATCATGATGCTTAAAGTTAACATCACTATATATATAAATAAAATAATTTTTCAATATGATCATTTTGACAATAATTTTACATAATTAAACAGTCAAATAAATATATTATGAAGTACCTTATTTTTATAGACATTTTCAACAATATTATTCTTTGACTCAATTTTTTGATTCTACGGTTTTATAATATGTTTTTCCTTTCTATTTCTCAATTATGAAATTATTGTTAAAATATACGAGAGGATAAAATTAAAGTAAAATAAGTAAATTAATACTAGTGGACACAGGTGGTGAGAACTTGTGTATCTCTTAATTGAGTAATTTAAAGATCATATTTTAATCGATTTAAATATGAAATTGATTATGTTGAGAGAAAAATAGTACATTGCCATATCAATATAGTATATATTAAAAATAAAAAATATATATATTCTTCTTCTTCTCTTAAATTTTATTTCACACATAAGAAAACAATAAATTATAAATTTTTTAAAACAATTTTGAAGTTTTAATATAACCCCAAACCTATGAATTTAGAGCTAATTAAAAGGGGAAGGGTTTGGAGTCATCTTTAATCTATTTTACAAAGACCAGACTCTGCCATCTATCAAATGTATTTTCCCAAAACAAATGCAGCATTTGTTTTTTTTACCTTTACCAAATGCAATTCTTATTATATATATGAATTAAACTACCAAAATTTCTGCAGAAAATTTAGCGAATAACAAAATTTGGAGGTTGACATGAAACAAAGTTTGGAGCAAAAATTACCAAAAGTGAATACACATGAAAACATGTTTGGGAATCTTATTCAGAAATGCAATAATGCTTTTGACCTCAACAACTTATCAATCATTTTCATGCCAGAATTTGAACTACCAAGAACCAGCTGAAAAGTTTACATTGATAACCTTTTTTTTTGACATATTGATAATTAAGGGGTGGAATTTTCTGGTTCTTTCAAACCTTTCCTTGTCCATTTTTTTTTTTTTTAATATCTCTTGATTAAGTTTCATTTCATCAAATAACATAGAGGTCTCTGGTGGTTCGCTATAATGAGAAAACTCCATAATTTGGCAGTGATTAATTTAGAATTAGTGAAGATTATGAGGCAGAAAAGGGTAGGTTCTTTTGTGGACGTATGCTATACTTGACTAGACCTTAACTTATATTAATTGCCATTGATGAATTATGAAGTTACATGAATAACTACCTGCCAAAAAAAACCACAAAGAAAGGAACAAGATTTGACTAGATAATAATTAATAATAGTAATAAGTAATAACTACCTGTCATTGATCAGAAAAATGGAGTTTCACCCGTATATAGCAGCTTTTCACTAGCACCTTATTAGGAATAATTTGTTTCATGCACGCATGTGAAGCTAATTTTTCAATGTCAAGTGACTATATATTTTAAAATTTTACCTTGTAACTATACAACATTGCAACCAGGGACGAATTCAGGGAGGGGTATAGAATAGAAACACTTAGAAAATAAGATAAATACATCAACATACCATTATATATATATATATATATATATATATATATATATATATATATATATATATATATATATATATATAAATTGATTGGTAGGAGTAATAAAAAAAATATGACTATAAAACTTAAAAGAAGTAATAAAAAAGGATATAACTATAAAATTTAAAAGAAATTTATGATCGTTATTAAAATATTAAATTTAAAAGATTTTATGGTTATTATTAAATAATTATTAACAAATATTTTGAAGTATTTAGAAAATCACAATAGAAGGTACTCACTTCTTCTGAAATCCTATTTATATATGAAGGGAAAAAATAAAAAATAAACTATTATTATAATATTTATTTACTTTATTTAAAATTTTAATAAATTATATATAAAATCAATAAAAAAATTTAATAAAAATTTTATTTATTAAAAATTAAATATTTAAATTATTATTAAGAAAAAAATCAGAATCCCGAATAAAATAAGTTGGAAGAATCCAGAGATTAAATTGAATTTGACAAAATATATAGGGTATAATTTCTTAAAATTGAACTAATTAAAAATATCTTAAAAATATGAGTTTGTGGAAGAGGTTGAATCCTGAACTACTTACTTTCAATCATCCACAAAGAACATTCTGAAATAAACAAAGTCTGGTCAAAAGCATGTAGGAGTTTAATTTTCAATTCCGAAAGAAAGAAATTAACATATTAAGATAACCCACAAAATGTTTCATTAATTCATTGAATATTACCAATTTATTCTTGACACTTGAAAAAGAAAGTGTCTATCTACAAAACTCGAGTTTGCTTTATTTGTTGTCTAATTTTATTTTTAGTTTCTTAAATAATTATATTCAAATTTTTTTCTATTTTTTCAAACAAAATATTTTTTATTTTTGAAATTATATAGATTAATTTTTTCATCACATGTTTATTTTAAATCCCTCAAAATCTCAAGTTTTATTCAAATACTCGAGAATTGACTATGAATTTGGAATATGAAACTTTTTTAAAAGTTACAATATGTTAATTTTGAATAAATTTTGTTTCATAAAATTAGTTTTCTAGTAAAATGATTTGTATTTAAATAATTTCATCCTAAAAGAAAGTTTATCATAAAACTTAATAAAGAATTTTCAACCTGACACAAAAGTTACTTTTGTAACTTCTAGTCAAACCAAAGTTTTGGAGGCAAAACCAATTATGCTAACAAAAACTATGTTTAGTAGAATCAATGATGATTTTTAGCAAAAATAATTCTCACGATTCCAACCATGGAACCAATTATCTTCTTAAATTTTTAATAAAAAATTAATTAATTTTGAAGGATTTAAAAATATCCAGAATGAGTTTATTTAGAAATTTTTATTTGTTTGTAATTTTTTATTAGCTGAAGTTTTGTTTGAATGTTTGATGAATAAATTATAAATAATATTTCTCAATAGTTTGACCATTTTTTTAATTACTAATATTTTAGAAAATATTAATTTCTGATAGGTTTTTATACTCTGTTTTTTTTTTAAAATATTTATTAAATTTCTCTATTTTTCATTTTAAATAAGGTGAATTCTATATTAAAAAAGAGACATTTTTACTTGTTAAATTTAACTGTAAATATTTGAACGCATAATTTAAAATTAATAGTGAAATATATAGTACAAAAGAGTATAACAATTACCACTAAACAATGTAATTAAAATAATTAATTTATAAATAAAATTAAAAAAATAAATAATCTTATAAATACTTCAAAATATATTTTTATTAATAAAAATATTTAAAAAATATATGAAAATATCATATAAATGTATTTATTTTATCATATTACAATTTATCTACTACTTTAATTAATTACGTTAATAAGCTAATTTGTTTTAGCTTTCAGGCACAAATTTCCAGTTTTCAGTTATCAGGGAAGGAAGTTTTGAGGTTTTTTATTTTGGATTTTGATAATTTAGTTTTTAAATTTTAAGTGAAAAAATATTTTAAACAATATTATATAGTTTCAACCTATTTAAAATTATCAATGGAAAATTATCATCGTTTTTAACTCTAGATAGAACTTTTAGTTATTTTTAAAAAAACCTTACATTAACGTCTTTTTTATGCTTACATTTATCTTTCATTAATTTTTTGAAAATATTATATCAACACACCGCATAAGATATGTAAAAGTGATATTAAAAAATAAGAAGATAGTAAAAGCAATCTCACGAAAAATAAAGAAATTATGTAACTCTAAGCAATCAGACAATAAAAAGTTAAAAGAGATTAAATTTACAAAAAAATTTAAAAACTCATTAAATAGATAGATTTCTTGATATATAATGGCAAGAACAAAATTAAAATTTAAGATTATATTTATGAAGGTATCCAAACTCTTTACAATTAGTTTAGAAATTTCGTTTTAATTGGCTAAGTAAGATGTGTAATTTGTTGTAAATTCTCTCATCATTTAGAACTCTTCGTTATTAAATCAATCATACAAAATTAAACACAACTTAAAAATTTATTTAAAACTTTTATAAATAACTTATTATTTTAAAATTATTTGTGGGAAAAAATTGTGTGATCTAAAAGACAGGTATTAATATTAATGGTTATTGTTGTTGGTGGTGAGTACAGGCCTAACAGTAGAGAATGGTTCATGAATTTCTTGTGCGTGCCAACTGCCAAGTCAAGAGGCGAAAAATTGAAGTAACCATCTATTGGGTAGCTTGGTGTACTCAAAGTATGAATTGGAACTTCAAGTCAAAAATAGAAAAACAAAATTAAAATCTATTCAAAACTATCTTTAGGTCGAAATCCAAATTTTCAAGAAAGAAAGTATATTTATTTGTTCATGTCCATTTGAATAGATTTCACCCCAACCTTTGAAAGAAAATAGATAAATAAAAATTTTCAAATCAAGTTCAAGCAATTTTGTTTTTATATGTTGAAAGAAAAGAAGATAGAAGATGATAAAATATTGAGTTGCATCTGGTATTCAGATTTGTTAGATATATTGGTTGAAAAAGAAAATATCTTAATATTATTTTTAAATTTGTGTATAACAAACAGTGATTTACGTTATGAATTTATAAATTATTTATAACTTAATTAAAAAAAGAAATATGAATAATTAAATTAAATCACTAAATTTATCATAAAAATTTATTTTAATAAATAGAAAATAAAATCCGTATTAACTATAGAATAATTATCTCAATACTCCCTTCAAACTGGTATATCTATCATTTTTAAATTGAAAGGAAGATTTAGTTATAAGACTATCGTTCAATTGAAGTGCGAAAATTGTTATTCAATTGAAATATGTGATTGTTGTAATATATGTATTGAGTATTTTGTGGTGATTGTCATTAAATTGGAACATATGATTATGGTACCACCTGTGTTGAGTGTTTTATGGTGATTGTTGAATGTTAAGTACAAATGTGATGTTTATATAATAGAAGACTGCTACATAATAAATTATATTTCATAAAACACCAAAATTAATGTTCTAATACCATGGTAAAAGCAAAAAATTATGTTATTTCTACTTTTCTATTATTGTTAAATTTGTTATGAATACAAAAACTATTGCTTATTTTGTAATCCTATTATTGTTATTATTGTTAAATTTGTTATGAATACAAAAACTATTGCTGATTTTGTGATTATAAGACATTAATGATGACGTGGAAAAATACTGACGAAATCCAACTAATAATATAAATGACAATAAAAATGTGTTATCCACGTAGCGTGAATGGCAAATGAGATTGGAAATAAAATGAACATGAAATTAATTTTGAACAAAGTTAATAATTGTTTAAGAATAATGAATATCATGTGCGAAAGAAATGAAGGGAAAAGATGGTAAAAAATTGAGTTATGTCTGTCCGTGAGATTTATTAGATATAATATTAAATGAAAATGTTTGAAATTTACTTTTGAAACTATTTATAATCTAAATTCATAAATTATTTACATCTTAATTAAGGAAGAAAATAACAAATAATCAAATTAAATCAATAAATTTATTCTAATTATCTATCGACGAAATAATTATCTCACCCTCGTGTTATTTAAACAAGAAATGGATTTTAAGAAATAATTCAAAGTGTTGTTTACAATTTTTAATTGAATATTAACTAAATAAAATATTTAAAAGATGGTTCCCAGTTGAAGAGTCATTCCAAATTCTTTTTTTTTAAAAAAATTTGGTATATATTGTATAATTTTTTTTTTGAAAGAGTCATTAATATTTTCACTTGCGTCCTTCAAACACATACCTCTCTATTCTCCCCTTTTTACTTTGAAAATTTGTGCTTCCTTTCACTTCTCCTTGGGCTTGTACTCCACTAGCAAAAATCTTGGAATATTTACGAACAATTCGTTGTTTCTATCAAAACGTCACAACAACAAAAATAAATGAAAATTAAACGATAATTCATATTCCCCTTCTAATGACACTTTGACTCTCTTAAAATAAGAGTTTCAAATGACATGTTATAACGCTACTTATGATACTTTGATTCTCAACGGGCCTTTTAAATTAAAACATAATAATTTTGTTGGAATCTCAGTTTTAAAAGAACGAGGTTGCAGTGAAAATGATAATAATTAAAAAAAAAAAAAACTTGGATTAAGGTGGCGATAATTGATAATTGATTATTCCTATCTAAAACTGGCATTCGACTTTTGTTAATTAGTGTGTAATTGTATGTTTTGTTTACGACAAATATGGTTTTTTTTATTAATTATGAAGATCATTGTTTTGAATAATTTGTAACATTTTAAAGAAATTATTCATAGATAGTATACATGATATAAACTATTTAACCTTTTTTTCTTGTAATTTAACTAAAATTTTCAAATTAGTGGTTACCCACTTTTCCACCCTCTCGCTATAGCATCTTTAATTATTGACTAATTAAGTAGATGTAAACTAAAATTAAACAACTACAGTGACCCAAATACTTAGGAGCGGAAATTAATTGCACTACTATATATAGTACATTAAAATGGATATGTAAAGTGAAGAATCAATGCATGCATGGCGAATTGGTGATGATACATGATATCCAAGTAGGAGACTAGTTAATAATGTTTGATCACATGTAATAAGAATATCCATGAGACACTTATGATGGAAAGGAATTAATGTTTGATACCTTTTGTAAAGTATAATTAGCAATTCAAATTCATAGTATATACTTAAATACCACTACTAATGATAACGATTTACAAATGATATCTATATTGCCATAATTAGTTGCAAAGACATTAGATTTTCACTCACATGAACATCCTATCATGCGGGCTGGGACATCCTTCTCTTTATCTATATATGCACACACCTTTACACCTCTTATCATGCATGGACCCTCTCAAAGAGAGAGATAGAGAGAGGGAGATATGTAAAATGGAAGCAAAGGCATGCACACAAATCTAGAGGGAGATAGAGTGGTGGTGGGGTATTGTGAGTGAGTCCATAACACTCTTTTGGTGCATGTAAGGGGAAAAGGGTCATCACCTCAACACCAAGGATTAAAAAACAAAAACTTTTGGGTCCCCGCATGGGGCTGCAAGGAAATGAAAGGGACTTCCACCATTGTTTGTTTTTGTTTTTTTATTATTAAGAAAATCACGCAGTATAATATGGAAAACAAAGGTCAGTGGACCTGTCCCAATGGCGGGGTCTCATTGTCCCAAATCTCTTCCTCTTCCAGAAGGAAAAGGTATAGGCATAGGGGGGACTCCCTTTATCATAACACATTGCAAAGGGAGACAAAAAAACACAAGTGAGTTTGTGTATAGCTAGCCAACCATTGACTCCTCTTTCACTCCCCATTATAATTTAGTCCTTTCATTTTACTATATTGCATATTTTTTACTTTTTTAATGAAAAATAAAATAAAATAATATAAATTCATTTTTTATCTAATTAATCAAGAAAATATTTTTGATATATAAATTGTGTAAAATTTGTTATGATGTCGATCAATTACAACACATTTGATATGATTTTAAGAAACAACTTTATTTTGTAACAATTGTAATAAGTAGTCAACCAACCAACTCATTCATAAAATATATATATATTTCTTATTTATAAAATATATATATATATATGTATATTTCTCTCTTCATAATTTATAATTATAATTATTTAGTTATCTGCGTATTCTAATTAATTATTAAATATATTTTTTTAAGAAATTTATGGTAAAGTTCGACAAACATATAATTTATTATAATTCATAACTATAAATGATTATGTAAATTTATTTTATAATTTTGAGTGAATACATATATTAAAATCAATTTATGCGCTTCAACTTTGAGAGAATTGCATGAGAAGACTTTAACAAAAATTAGGTGACAAGTTCATGAAAGAAAGTTTAATATTTTTTCTTGAAAAAAGCATCTAGATATGGAAAAATGTATCTAAAATAATTAATATATGGTAAATGTCTTGAGAGGGATAGAGAGAGAAAGAGAGAGAGGGGACGAGCACTACTACTATAAGCTAAATGAGTGAGTTTTTGCAAGGTTTGGATCATTGGATGCTTTAAAGATGAACATGAAGAAGAGTCGTCATGTAAATGTCAACCTTGTAAATATTGAAAAGTCAATTACTTTTCTGAGGCATTATCTTTCTTTCTCTCACTACACTCTTGGATCCTTATGAGTAAAGGGAAAGAGGTGGGAAACACTATCAATTGTCAATAAAAGGGATGAGGAGGTTGGTGCTTGGTGCTTGGTGCTTGGTGGATCTCAACCACAAAGTTTGAGTTTCAGGTTTCAGTTTGTGCTAGCTAGCTTGCAGGCCTAAAACTTATTCAACACTTAATCGTAATTAAAGCATTTAGATTCTACTATCGGATACACTAGTGTTCTTTAAGCTACTACTCATCATTAACTCCTTATAATCACTATATACATATACTTGTCAAAATGTTTTATAAATATTTTTCGTGCATGCCTAGTTTGCAACCATAAGCATGGTTAGGTGACTTCACCGTGACGAAAATTCGGATTTGAGATTAATTAATAATTATAACGTAGGGTATTGTCTAAATGAAAGTAGACATGTGCGTAGTATTATGTATACTAGGAAACCCTATTTCATCAAATAATTATACTAGTTATCAATTCCACAAATTTTCTCTTCCCAAAAAGTTTCATCAATGTTATATTGTTCAGTAGAGGTTTGGTATATTCTCTTTAAAATTATGGGTAAATAATTTAGCTAGGGATAGTTATATGTATAGTGATTTTCATGCAAGACTATGATCGATGAATTGTTATTAATTTAATATGTTATTTATTTCTATTTTGAGTTGGCAACTAATTAACCTTACTTGAATCTGACGTAACATGTGTGTTTGAGTGTGGATTAATCACCCTAATTGTTATTCATTATAATAAGATTAGTTATAAATCACAAAAATTAGGTAATTAATTAAGTATTCAACTCTCACTCATCTTTACAATTTACATTCCAAATTTTACTATAATTATATATCTTTCTCTTTTTTAATGAGATATATCACATTTATCTAAGTATCTATTATATATCTATGTATAATTTTCACGTCTGTTCAAATTTTTATGCTGTGAATCAATTACAAATTATTTTAATTATGATTTTATAATAATTATTATAAGTGTCGATACTTTAATTATACATTATAATTATAATTTATAATAAGTGACAATGTTTAAACTTTTATACCATCAAATATTCTAATTAAATCCTTATAACCTTGCACTAATAATCATCATCATTCTGTAAAGTTCGAATCACATAGCCTCAAATAACAGATTGGGATGAGATAAATGTTTGGTAAGTCCCATGTTATCATCTTGATAAATGATGAGCACAATAGATCATCTTTGGTATCTTGGTCTATGTCGAAAGAATAAAGGAAACATTTGAAATTCATCAACTATATATACTTTATGTGTTTGAATACTACTCAATTTTAATTGTTTTTTCCTAGTAAATGAACTCTAATTTGTAAAATACTCACTTGAAGCAAAATGGTTGGACTTTTACAAATTAAAGATAGTTTAAGAGTAATTTTCTTCTGATTTTTAAAATTAATTGAAAAGGTAAGTAATATGATTTCTTATACAACCAAAACTATTATATATTTGAAAATTGACTTAGAATTCATCGATGGGTGGATGTATGCAATTCAGAAGCCATTAAATCACGTGAATAACAATCTAGTTCCTGAGACGATATTTTTTCAATTCAATTAATCCTATCGATTAAATAAATTCATAGAATTGACATAAAATTTTCAAATTAAAACTATTTAAAAAAGCAAACATATGGTAGTTTTTTCTTTTGATCAAGTCATGTTAATTATATTATTCCACTCAGAGAAGACTGTGAGTAATTAAGTTATGTAACAGATAACTTTTTTTTAATAGATACATAAATGGACCATTTAATTCGTAGCTAGAAAAAAAGTTAACGCATTAAATAAAATTTACTAAAAACTAACAAAAAAAAATTGTGAGTACCGATTTTTTTTAATGAGTTGGATTAATTTAGTAATTCAAGAGTTAATATCATACTCTCTTACATAATTCTTATTGCACGCTTTATTATTAGTTAAAATTTATGAAGAATTATAAAATGAATTTAATCGCAATGCATTATTAGTATAATTTATACAATCAATTATAGTTTATGATATGTATGATTTTTAAGTAATTAAATAATAACAGTTTTTTTTAAAGATGTAACATTTTGTAATTAATTAACAATATTAAATATATATTAATTAAACCCTTATACGTATGTATGGAATAATAAGTGAAACCTACTTTTGTAAATCTGAACAAAGAAGAGTAACAATAACACATTTTTTCAACACAATTTTTTTATAGAATAAATTTAACAAAAACTATAAATTCATGAATTTGGTGCAATAAATAAGGCGTGAGTCTTACATAACTATGTTCCGTTGCATTTTCTAAAAAAAAAAATCAACTAATATCAAATTGTGCATGTTAAAGAATATTAGATAATGGGTTATTAGTATTTTTTAGTATTTTTTTTATAAATTTTAATCAACAATTAAAATGTGTTAGAATAAATATTTCAAATAAAGAGTACATCATCATCCCTTTTCTTTATAATGATATCTCCCCTACTATTAATTTGAAGTAGTTTTTATGAGAATAATGCCATTTGAATTAATGAAAAATGAAATTAACATTTTCAATATATTAAAAATTATAAATTTTTATTGTCTAACTTCTTATTAATCTTATACATGATTTCACAAAATTCATGATAAGTTTTAATTGATAATAAAAAGGATTATTATGAGAATTTGTTGATGTAATACTCTCTACCCCGTTTAAAGAGTCTACATCAATTAATTGGGTACGTAAGTTACTATAAATTCTATTCTCATCATCCAAAACTTAAGACAAAGATAAAGTTGTATAAAATTAGTTATGTGAAATAAGGTTAACGTAACATCCTGTCGTTATACGCAGTAGTGGGTGTTCCACAAACTTTGAGATAAGCTATGATGTTTAAAATATGAACAACAAAACTTTTAAAGTTAAAAACCTACTTTTACTACTAATCATATTGGATTTGCCAATTTTGCTTCAACTTGATTTTTCACTCATTATTTGCAGCTTCGTGAATAGGCTAATTTTTAAAATAAAGTTATTATTTAATTTATAAACTTTTTAAATAAAACTTTATCGAATATACAGAAACTTATGCGATAAAACTAATTGTAAAACTCAAACTAGAAAATAATATTTTCACGAGTTTTATTATAAAAATTTATTAAAACAAGATAAAAAAATACATAATAGATATTGAGTCCCTTTCATATAAATATAAATTAACTATTAAACCATGTGATTCATCTAATTTTAAATAATAAAAAAGTAAAAATGAAATAAAAAATAAAGTAACCACAGCTTTAGATTCCATCAATTAATTGAAATCAAAGAGTAAGTACATATATTCAAATTCAGTATTCTTTAAAATTAATTAAATTTTGATATTTTCCTATACAAAAATACTGCATCATCACTCAAATTATAAATTAAGTACTATATATAATTAAAAGAGAGTGGTTTTGATCTAATATCATGAAGTAAACTTCTTATGCAAATATATTTCAAATTCTATATAAAACATTTTAAACATTGAACATTTTCAATTAATTTCTTTTTTTTATTTAAAATAGTGGTATTTTAATAGAATAAAAATTGAAGTAAAAAATAAACACTTAACAGAAAACCAAAAATAAGAAGTAATAAGTGTGAGCAACATAAACAATAAACACATAAAGTACTAAAAATAGTAAAACAAAAAAGAAAATCAAAGTGAAGCCAAATTCATGGGATCTTGCTAACATATTCACCTAGCAATCAAATGTGATGCCAAATATTTGTCTCTCTCTTTTGTCTACTTTCTACCTTTCTCATATCTTTACGTACGTACACACCTACACCTACACCTACATTATTAACATCTCTCTCTCATCCATTCATCATGTACATATACATGCATTAATGCATGCATCATGACATATCATACCATCACCACCCTTCAATTTGAAACATGCGTTCATGAAGAGAGAGAAGTTGCACTGTTGTTGTGTCTGCTATATGGTATCTTTTTCCTGCACAACACACAGAGAAAAAGAGAAAGAGAAAAAAGGGTTTTAACAAATAACAGGGAAACTCAAAAAATCGTATCTCTTGTGCGCTTGTGCTGTCCTCTCATTTATCTTTCTCTCTCTCTCTCTTTTATCACACTGTTACTATGAGTAAAGAGGAAACCAGTTTGGTTATGCAGAAACAACCAGAAAAGGAAAAACAATAAAATACTAACTCTGTAACAAATTAAAAGTGCATTTAATTGTCCTTTGGTTTCTTTGTTTTTTTCTTCTTAGTCTTATTCTTACTACTATTACTACTGTTACATATCACATTTCTTTTTTTAAGAATATACTACCACCTAAAAAAAGTCAAGAAAAAACACTCAAATATAAAAAACTAATAACATAATTCTTGAAAATAAGATCTAAAAAATTAATTATTTTATTTTGATACAAACTTAATTAAAACAATAAATATATTATTTTCTGAATAACTATTTTGATATTTTTGATTGACTAAGTTATGAGGTCTCTTACTTTATTCAGTTATGTTATGCAACAACAATATAATAATTGAGTATAAAACATTATAATATTATTACAGGGACAATACATAAAAACACACAACACATTCTTAGTTCCTCAGTTCTTGTTCAATCTTTTTCTCTCTCTCATTCTCTCACAATCTCGAGATTGGTGTGTGAGGATAAAGACCGCTACAGCCCCCCCCATTGAGTTTTTCTTTCTAAGTTGGATTCTGAGGGAACTAAGAAGCATCTAATGAAGGAGAGTGGAGGCTCTCTTGGAGAAGAGAGCCTGCCCGAGACTAACACCAACAACAAAACCAGTGAAGAAGAAGAGCCAAACTAGTTCTTTCTTTCTTTCTTTCTTTCTCGTTCACTCACTCACTCACTCTCATTCCCATTTTCAAACTACTACTATACACTACTTTGTGGGTTGGTACTGTGTTTTAGTGTGCTAGTGTTACATGATGGCCCTTTCTATGCATAAGGACTCAGGCAACAACCAAATGGATTCAAGCAAGTATGTGAGATACACACCTGAGCAGGTTGAGGCTTTGGAGAGAGTCTATGCTGAGTGTCCAAAGCCAAGTTCTTTGAGGAGGCAGCAACTCATCAGAGAGTGCCCCATCCTTTCCAATATTGAACCAAAACAGATCAAAGTTTGGTTTCAAAACAGAAGGTGAACTTTTTCCTAATTACCCAAATGCCAAAAATCCTCTTTTTCTTATTCTTTTTTTTTTTTTTTTTAAAAAGCCTTCACTTTCATCTCTTTTTTTTATCTCCTCTCATTGAAAGATATTATCTTGTGTCTTTCCTAATCTCTAGTTTTGCCCAGACTCTCTTCTCTTTTTCCTACTTCAGACCTTTTGCTTATTTTGTTTCCATCTTTAAAACAATTTTCTTGGTTCTAAACAATGTTTTCCTTTTGGTTAACAATGTTAGCTACATGTCTGTTCCTATATTCTCTATCATTTAATCTCCTCTTGTACCCATATTACGTTTTCATCCTAAAATATTTTTTTTTTTTGTTAATGAACAATGCTAGTTACATGTGTTTTTCTTCCTATTTTTGATATTTATGTTGTCTTACAACATTGGTGAATTTGGTGTGTAGATGTCGTGAGAAGCAGAGGAAGGAAGCTTCTCGGTTGCAGACAGTGAACAGAAAGCTGACTGCAATGAACAAACTCTTAATGGAAGAGAATGACCGTTTGCAGAAGCAGGTTTCTCATCTGGTTTATGAGAATGGTTATATGAAGCAACAGATACAAACTGTGAGACCCTTCTTTCTCTCTCTCCTTCATTTTTGTGAATGCTTTTTGTAACCTCAAACTTCAAAGTGTATATGAATGCATCATGTTTTGGTATGAACAGGCTTCTGCCGGTACTACCACAGACAATAGCTGTGAGTCTGTGGTAATGAGTGGTCAAAATCAACAGCAAAACCCAACTCCTCAGCATTCCAACAGGGATGCAAACAACCCAGCTGGGTAATTTATTTATAATGTTATGTTACTGTTTGTTACACACTTATTATTCATTTCAAAGCTTTCATGGTAATAATAACTTCATGATTCTTTGTTGTTTCAGTCTTCTCGCCATAGCTGAGGAGACCCTGGCAGAGTTCCTTTCCAAGGCTACTGGAACTGCTGTCGACTGGGTCCAGATGATTGGGATGAAGGTATGACATATTTTACAATTCATTTATGCTTGTATTGTTGCTTGCTTTTGTATTATGCATTATTTTCGTTCATACTTGTATATATGTATATAAGTGTTATGTAGTAATGATGAATTTGAGTTAATGGTTATGTGGTTTAATTCGTTGTAATTTTCATTGGGTAGCCTGGTCCGGATTCGATTGGAATCGTTGCTGTTTCCCGCAACTGTAGTGGGGTAGCAGCACGAGCCTGCGGCCTAGTGAGTCTAGAGCCCACTAAGGTATGTTGTCTGCATCATGTTCCTTTGATTCCTACTTGCTGGACAATGAAGCTGTTTTTTTGCTGATTTGTGTTTGTGAATGTTTGTGTCAGGTTGCTGAGATTCTTAAAGATCGACAGTCTTGGTATCGTGACTGTCGATGTGTTGATGTGTTGAGTATAGTCCCTACAGGGAATGGGGGTACAATAGAGCTCATGTATATGCAGGTCTGGTAGCTACTTGTTGCAGATTTAGTTCTTTTGTATTGAATTCCTTGGATTTTTTGTTGATGTGTTAATTTTTTTTATCAGACTTATGCGCCCACAACTCTGGCAGCAGCTCGGGACTTTTGGACACTTAGATATACTACCAGTTTGGAAGATGGAAGTCTTGTGGTACTGTAAAGAATTTTGTCTATGATTTTGCTTAATCTATGTTCACTTAACTCAATTATCTACCGCATTACTGTTGTTTTAGTTTAGTTTGGATTTAATTCCACATTTTTCCATTGCTTCCATTATGTGTTTAGGCCTTGTTAAACATTTAAAGGCTTTTCATTTAGGGCATACTAACTTAAGAGTGTGATAGTATATTTTGATATGTTATATGTCAATGTATTTGTGTATTATTTAATACATGTAATGTCGTGTGATTTTAAAGCAAATTTGGCTTACTGAAATTATTATGCTGGCAGATATGTGAGAGATCATTGACTTCCTCAACTGGTGGCCCCACAGGGCCTCCTTCTACAACCTTTGTGCGAGCTGAAATGCTTCCTAGTGGTTTTCTAATTAGGCCGTGTGAGGGTGGCGGTTCTATTATTCATATTGTGGATCATATTGATTTAGATGTGAGTAGAAGATACACTTGTCAAATCATTTTAATGTGTTCGATACTTTATAGCTCAGCTTTTTAACATTATTATTGTATGCAGGTCTGGAGTGTTCCTGAAGTTCTGAGGCCTCTTTATGAATCATCAAAAATCTTGGCTCAGAAATTGACTATTGCTGTAAGATTACTTCCAAGTTTAATGGATTATACATTTGTTGTTGACAGTCAATGAGTGAGCATTTTATGTGGCGGTCTACAGGGCTTGCAACATATAAGACAAATAGCACAAGAATCAAGTGGAGAAATTCAGTATGGTGGTGGCCGCCAGCCAGCTGTCTTGAGAACATTTAGTCAGAGACTTTGCAGGTAAGGCCATAGCATAATTAGAATTTAAAATCAATGCATTGTTCATGTAAATGTTGACTTGTTATGCTATACTTGATATGATTTTGTAGAAGTAGATTGTTTGGTGATTCATACTTGCTAAATTTTATGTCCGTTCATAGTTTTTGTATCATAATTTCCAAGATTTTGTTGAAATGCAATTCTTTAGGGGCTTTAATGATGCTGTGAATGGGTTTCTGGATGATGGTTGGTCATTGATGGGTACTGATGGAGTTGAAGACGTGACTATTGCCATAAATTCATCTCCAAATAAATTTCTGGGGTCCAATTATAATGCATCTATGTTCCCTGCATTTGGAGGGGGGGTCCTGTGTGCCAAGGCATCAATGCTCCTGCAGGTTCGTGAGTTGCAAACAATTTGATGAACTGCAGGATAACCTTGAAGAATTCTATTCACTATTCTTCCTAGAGAACTATGATTATATTAATTGTGTACATTGGTTCTCTACAGAATGTTCCTCCTGCTTTGCTTGTTCGATTTTTGAGGGAGCACCGATCAGAATGGGCCGATTATGGGGTTGATGCATACTCTGCTGCGTGCCTTAAAGCTAGTCCCTATGCAGTTCCTTGTGCAAGACCTGGTGGCTTCCCTAGCAGCCAGGTCATTTTACCTCTTGCTCATACTATTGAGCATGAAGAGGTATTAATCTTCTTTCTATGGGATAACCTTCATTGTTTATTCCTTTAGTGTATAATGTATACTGTATGCTAATGTGTTTCTGGAATTGCAGTTCCTGGAGGTAGTTCGAATAGAGGGTCATGCATTTTCTCCTGAGGATGTTGCATTGGCATGTGATATGTATTTGTTGCAGGTAATGTGTGTGAACTGTGTTATCTCTGCCTAATGTTATTTAACTAAGAAGTTATGGATGTTTCTGTCTAATGACACTAATGGTCTCTTGCTATGGAACTTTGTGTGGCAGCTGTGCAGTGGAGTTGATGAAAATGCAATTGGGGCATGTGCTCAACTTGTGTTTGCACCTATCGATGAGTCATTTGCGGATGATGCTCTTTTACTGCCATCTGGTTTTCGTGTCATTCCACTGGATCCTAAATCAGTTGAGTAACATTTCTTTGCAACTTGTATGGTTTAAACTGTGACTTGGTCATGAATCTACTATTAATTATTGCCTGTTTAGTTGGATATGATAGTATTACCTAATTGGCAGTACTTTCTAATGCCTTACTGCCCCCGAGACTTGCTTACAGACGACAGTGTTAAGGTATATAGTTACTAAATATCTTGTTTATCTCTTGTGAATCTCAGGATGCTCCAGCTGCAACTAGGACATTAGACTTGGCATCAACCCTGGAAGCAGGAGCTGGTAATACTCGTCCAGCTGGTGAAGCTGATCCAAATGGATACAACCTTAGGTCGGTCCTTACTATTGCTTTTCAGTTTACTTTTGAGAACCATACACGGGACAATGTTGCTGCTATGGCACGCCAATATGTGCGCAGTGTTGTGGGATCTGTTCAGAGGGTTGCTATGGCAATTGCTCCCTCCAGGCTCAATACCCAGCTGGAGCCAAAGTCGCTTCCTGGTTCTCCAGAGGCCCTTACATTAGCACGATGGATTAGCAGAAGTTACAGGTTTGTCTACCATGTTTAATTAAGCTATCAGTGTTTGTCCTTTCTATTTGAGTAGTCTCTGAAGCATTGTTGAAATGCCATTAGAAATTTATCCATATCGTTCTTGCTAGCTGATTTGGGGTGTTTCAGCAATAATAACTGGTAGCTTGGTTTTGGTAGATGTGTGATTGTTTGAAACTTGAATGTGTTGAACAAACGAATTCATTAGTCAGTATATAATGTTTCTTTCAGGATCCACACTGGCACAGAGCTTTTTAGACCTGAGGCCACAGCTGGTGATGCAATCTTGAAACAACTTTGGCACCATTCCGATGCAATAATGTGCTGCTCGGTGAAAACGAACGTAATAACTTGCATTACTCTTCTGTTTTCTTTATTGGAATCTGAAGAATATATTGTCAGAGGACTTAGTTGATAATATTATCAGCTACATATTTCTTCAGGATGTGCCAGTTTATTGTCCAATAATATTTCAATTGAGTAGTGTGCTTCTGAACTTATTGCAGGCGTCTCCAGTGTTCACCTTTGCAAACCAGGCTGGGCTAGACATGCTTGAAACAACTTTGGTCGCCCTTCAAGATATAATGCTTGATAAAGTTCTTGATGAATCCGGCAGGAAGATTCTTTGCACCGAGTTCTCCAAGATAATGCAACAGGTACTAATAACTAAACTACACTATATTACTGGATAATGATATAAAAGTGCATGGAATTGAGCAACTCCTTTGTTTCAAGCTGTATAACATCTATAGTCTGCTACTCATAATATCAGGGTTTGTGCCAAGTTTCAAATTGAAATTTAGAATCTAGTATATATCTAGCTGTGTGACATATCTACTTTTTGTTTTTTTTCAGGGTTTTGCATATCTACCTGCAGGGGTATGTGTATCAAGTATGAATAGGCCTGTGTCCTATGAGCAGGCGATTGCATGGAAAGTCCTTAATGATGATGATTCGAATCACTGTCTAGCCTTCATGTTTATGAACTGGTCTTTTGTATGATGGAAGAACCATCTAGACGCTACTTATTTTATCTACTAATTTATATTCAGTACTTAATTACCAGATGATACTATCATAGACAAATGTACTAATGTCAGCTTTCTTTATGACCTATGAAGTATGGTACTTTATTACTATATGAAAGTTCTTGTTAATTTGGAGAATTCTTTAGTTTTTGAATTCACCATTTACTCGGAAATTATTTAGGACCTTTATAATTTTATCTTGTTTAGGGTAATTATGATATTATTATCCGGGGTGGCAGGTTGTCTCTTTTTCTTCCTTCACAAACTATGATGGTCATTATGGTGTTTTGCTTGCTTCTAAAGAAAGTGTGCCGTGTGTTTCAACTTTCAACTGCTTATGGCTCACGATGGCCTTTTTTTAACTAAAATTTTGTTTATTTATAGTTTGTATTGATATATGATGATGGTGTCTTTAAGTTTAAAGTCATAAAGTAACTTCTGTGGAGGAGGATTACTCTTTCCTGTTACCTGGGTCTTTTTATCACGACTTGGAATTTATGTGGTCATGTGCTAATTTTGGCTTAATTAATACAAAATTAGATTATGATAACGATTTTACCAACTTTCAACTTGCAATGATTATTCCGAAAAAGTATGTATCTAATTTAAATTTAAGGCTTAAGAATTACTTCAAACTAAACTCTGGATTATAATTATTTAATTCATGGCCAATTGCTATGAATAATCGTCCCCTTGTCATTCAACAAGATCTTTTTACGTCATTGCAAACATTAAATGCTCTTCAATGAACATGTGGGTTGATGAAATAAGAGGAGGGGTATGAAGAGTCATCTAATCTTGTCTAAGGATATGTTATGATGACTATGTGCAAGAGGGGGTTGTGAAAGATTGCGTCAGAACTCAGAAGAAACCTATACTAAATTCAACCTTATATTATATGTAAATAAACCTCTAACATTTAAGAATATATAAAAACTTTTTGCATGACCAGGATGTGCACAAGAAAGTGACACGTGAGTAGTAGAAGCACCTAGTTACCTAAACTTTAGTCTGGTGAAGATGTTGACCAGGACACATGTAACATTATTATTATCATGCAATACAAAGTTACAAACCAACGTTATGCAATGTATGTATTATGTAATAAGGGCATTGTGGTGAGAAATTCTTAAAGAAAAAAACGTTAGTTGTGAAAATTGATGATGTTTTTGTGTTGTGTCCGAATGTCTTTCAGTTGGAGAAGGTCTATGATAGCGAGATCAAAGGAAGAGATTATTGCGGATAATGTTGGTCCATTTACATGCATAAATGTTCTAGAGGGCAAACTTATGCTATGAAGTTTGACATGAATAAAGTTTGTTAACTTGGGTGGAGGGAGCAGTGCTTTCTACCGGCAATGATGAAACTTTGTGATTTAATTGAGACATAGATAAGCTTAATTATCATACATTGTGTACCTACTAATATCTTATCCCGTTACATTAAATGTTGTAAAAAAAAATAAAAAATTAGGTGACCCTTTTCTATGTCTTGCCATTGTACTAAAGGGGATGATTAAATGCTTTATATTGAAATTAAAAAGATGAATTAATGGGTGGGAATTGCATTGGGGAATAGAGATATGTGGGGACCACAGAATCTGGGTTAGAAAATAGAGAGTAAATATATATGGTCAAGGGGGTGACGACATGGTTCTGTTGATCCATCACAAGTCTGTGCATGTCATATCCCTGACCTTAACCTTATCCCATGGATCCTGTCCCTCTCTCTCATCTCATCTCATCTTCTCCCACTATTTTCAACTGTTACATTCAAGACCCTTCAAATTTACGTTTACATTCAAGTAATAATTTTGTTTTCTACTCCTTCAGTAAGATGATTCATTATACATCATAAACTTATCTTCTCAATATTTAATTTAATCTAGTTGTATATTTATAATTTAAATTTATGACTAATAATTAAATTCGAGCAATTTCAGGTAAAAAAAATGTTATTATTGTATTATGGGTATAATAGAAAATATTATGTTACTAGTTAAACATTAAATACGTCCTCGTTTAATATATATATATATATATATATATATATATATATATATATATATACACATTACATGATAAATTTAATGAATCTTTATGTAGTGTTTAGATAATTTTTTAGGTAAACTTAATGCATAAGATATTTTTTTATGAATATTTAATGTTAAAATTAGCATAAAATCTTAATTGTAAATAAAATGACGTAGAAGGAAATAAGTAATGTTTATTCTTTTAAATATTTTTGAATAAAATGTAATACAATATAACTTTAATTTTTAATAGTGAAAATAAATAATAAATTAATTTTGCTTTATTATATCGTATATTTTATATTAAAAGTAGAGGCATTGAATGAAAAATAATAATTTCATTTATTTTAATAATATTTTTTTGGAAGAATTATTTTAATAATAATTAATATCATAACATATGAATTTTTGGATGAATTAAAAAATGGTGTATGAGTGATATATGAGAGTGGAATTGAGTGACAGCATAGAAGAGACAATTAGGTGAGACACAGGGCCCACATGTGTTGGCTATATTTGTCTCATATTCCTTTTCTGTTCATTGAAATGGTTTACTATTTTACAGTTGCCATTTCCCAACTCAAGCTCCTCATTTTCCTCCTGTTACTGTCTATCAAATGTCTCTCATGTTCCTTGCTCAATTACTCAGTCACTTTGATACTTTTTAACACTAAATCATCAATTACCCTAAACTATTAAAAATAATATATTTTACTCTCCATTGAAATGTATGAAAATTTGAAATTAATAATGTACCTCAGAATTATTTCTTACCAGATTTCAAACTTTTTCAACATTAAAATCTTAATATTAAAAGTATAACTTTTATAAAATTATAAAGTAATTAAAACTGATTCATAGGTCATATTTAACTCGTTTATCATTTTCATAATTGCTACATTCACTAATATCACTGGTATTATCACCCACAATATATTTTGTCTCATCGTTATGGTTATTTTTATTGCCATGGCATTTGTTGTAATGGTTATTTTAACTATTTGTCTATAGTAATTGTGAAGAAAATGTTACAGTGTTTATTATTAAGATGATAAATATTAGCCATATTTTCTGTTAAAAAAATATATATTTTGTTAGATTTTTTATATCTCATTTATTTTTAATAATTATATTTCTTGCTTTTTTAATTATAGAAAAATATATGGCTTTCATTCTTCAACTCATAGTTAGTTACTCACCCAGTTGTGACCGTCTTTACCCTTATCAAATTCAGAACCAACGTTGCTTAGAGTTCGATACATAGGTTACGATTTGCATGTTGTTTCCTTTAATTGATAAACTACATCAGTGTCAATTCAATAAGACCTAACTCATTTAAATGCATTTTCGTATCAATTTTAATAATCACGCTTTAAACCAACATATATACTATACAAGAATAAATTGATTAAGGGTTATTAAAATTGAAAAAAGTTTTTTATTTTCTTTTTTCATTATTTAATAGTTACAAAATTGTTGTACTTTTAGCTTTTTTTTTATATTAAAATTTAAGATATTTTAAATTATTTTTTTTATTAATGAGCAAACTAGCTCGCTAAACCATAGTCCATCATGGGGATAAACATAAACCACTTATTTTGTAGGTCCGTTTATTAATTAATTTGTGGACTAACCTAACTTGTTTATTTATTTTGATTTTTTTTTCTTAAAACTAGTATTTATTTGCTTTTATTTTTAGATTGTTTCGTATATTGATACTCTAAATTCAACTATTACAACTCTTAAAGCTTAAAAATATAGTTAAGATGGAATAATTTATTAGCATTATATCGTAAAAATGTTTAGAAAACATTTTTTTATTTTACTTATTCTTTCTTATCCTTAGTTAATCTTTTTGAGTCATCAACATATTATTTTCTTCTTTTGAAAAATATTTATATTATAATTATATAAACAATAATAATAATATAATAGTAAACACAGATTCATTAGTGGAATCTAAAAATTTAAACCCCATAATCCAACTCATACATAGATGAGTTTCATCAATTTGATTAAAATTTCAACACAATCATAACGAATATATATATATAAAAGAAAACAAGTCACGAGTAAAGGCTTAAACTATTAATTTATACATCATTCATCTCAATTTTATATTATTTTGTCTAGATAATTAAAAACCTTCATTAACCATTAAAACACTCGAAAGGCCTAACTCAAATTGTGTACGTACGATACGACATACACGTGTATAGTATATATGATACCCCACAAGTGTCATACAGAAGATGATAGATGATGATGATGATACATGAGCAGGAACAGGAACATGATGATGATGATACATAACACATTTTGTGTTTTGGTATATATACATGCATACAAACAATGGAGAAAGAGAAAGGATATAAATATATTAATTTGGTCTTTATTTGTTTTGGCTTTCTTTTAAGATATCCTTTTCAGCATTTGAAATTCGAGGCATTTTAAAGTTTGAGTGCGAAAGGCACTGTTGTTTCGAGCCTCGAGCCCCGTTCTCTCTCTCTCTCTCTCTCCTTCCCTACCCTAAACCCAAAACATCTAAATTATTTCATAGTTATTATACTGTCTTTTCTTTTCACATAATCAAATCTTTTTATGCCTTATTATCAAATTTATGTCATCGTCACACATACAAACAAATGCTAGCAGTTGGTATTAACCTTTTCTAATAAATACTTTTTCTTTTAATTTTTTTGTTAACTTCTCTTTAACTAAAAAAAAAATTAAAATATGTTACATTGTAAGTAATTATTTATAGAAAAGAGTTACTATAACTACTTAAGAAATACGGGAAATTTGCTTAATAAACCTCAATTCACTTTGAGAAGAATGCAGGTATATATTATTTTTTTAATATATCTTTCTAATGCATTTAATTATGAAAAAAATCTTAAAAATTATAAATTTAAGCAAACTACACGTTCAAATCAAGATAGAGTTATTAAATAATAAATAAATTCATTAAATTTTATAATGCGCAATAAATTTTGATCAACAATAATAAAAAGAAGTGTTTATGAAGTTTGAGATACCATGATCATTTCTCTTTATTCAAAATAATTAACATTTTCATATGTTGAAAAGTTAATGAATAACAATTTATGATGATTATTAACTTTCATAATAAAATCCTATAAATTATATAAATTTTGATTTACAATTAAATTATCGGATAAAATGATAAGTAAATTGGTGTAAATTAAATTTTGATTTATAAATCGTTGTAATTATAAATTTTCTTATGAATTTGATAATAAGAAGAAGAAAAAAAAAATGATTGTAAGTGAATGAGAAATTGTGGTCGTGTGTGTTGGTGGGTCAATGTTGCGTTATGGTAAGTGCAGAGGGAGAGCAGAAAGAAGAAAGAGTGTGTTTATGTGTGCTACGCGTGGAGGCCCTTGGCTTTCCACTTTTATCATATTTGCGTCTCACGCTTCACATGCCCACACACACATGTACACACAACACAATCACTTTCTCTTACAATATTTTTATTTATTTTATTATTATTACGTTTGAATTAAAGATTCTGAATAAGCGTGCCTTTGGGCACTGTTTGGGTTCCATGTTAAAGTGCAAAGATCTTGAGCTTTTAAAAATCCAAGGAAAGTGAGTGAGTCATAGATAGGGCTTATCAGCTATGTGTTGTTAGTTGTTGGGTTGTTATGTCACATAGGAGTTGTGAATTGTGATACCTTACTTGCTTCCTATCAATTAAAACAACAAAATAAACATATCTTTCCGTTGCAGCCTTGCAGGGATTTTAAGATTTTCAGCAGACCAAATTAAATAGGGTGAGGTAAAACAAATGGGTCCAAAATAGGGCACTAGACTATCATGCTCTCTGAAATTTAGTCTCTTAATTAGAGAAACTTGTTGACTCAGACTTTGGAATTTGTTTTTTCTTTCTTTTGTTAAGTGTCTATAGAGGTTTCAGGGTTTTAGCTTCTTACCGTTTTCGTTCAATCAATTTGTGCCATGAGATTTGCCATCATCATCAAAATCACCGTAATAATTTCTATACCACAACACCAAATTACTTTTCACCCTTCCGTTTTTTAAATTTTAGTTTTATGCCAGAAATTTTTCTTAAGAAAATTGCTTCTTATAATTAAATAAATGGTGTTTGAATTAAAATTAAGTGCTTGTTTGAATTTGAACTACATCATCTTAGTCACGTTGAACACAGATGATGTTTAAAATTCAGATTTTGAAAAGTAGAAAATGGGATATTATCCAAGAACTTGCAACATTATTATTCATTAACAATTTAATGATGTTTACCGGTGTAAGACTTATTGTAGATATATTTTTTTTTTTTATGAAAAGAAAGAACATGAGATAAAGGATAAGAAAACCTTTCAGATTTACACCAAAGAAAGAAAAAACTTTGTTTAAAAGTATTAGTTTCTTTATTTTTGTTATTATGTATATTTTTTTTCCAACTCATCTAAAGAGACATAATGGTTCGGTCTCTAATTAATTGATTATTGAACACTTAAAAGAGAAGAATTTGGTTAGAAGGTCGTTAATTGAAAATAAGACGAGACTACGTGGTAACCAGCTCATGCTCATGTGTCTCTGCATGAAAATATGACGTGATATATTTCCAAGCTAGATAAATACATAAAATATAGTATAAAAGAGATAAGAGAAAATTTAAAATATAATTCTTAATATTTTCTAAAACATTAGTTTATTCACTTATTATCTGTATTTTAATATGTATTTTTATTTTGTCATAATATATTCACCTATATAGTTATAATTTTGCGTTTAATTTATATCAATTTATAAAATTTTGTAGATAATAGAACATGTTTTTTCATTGGATCTTGCTAACCAAGCATTAGTTAAGTAAGCGAAATAAAATTAATGACAACACAATGATATATATTTAATAACCTATAAATAATTATTAGTATTTGTCTTTGTAATTTTTATATTAGGCGTCAATAAAATTTTTGAGCACGTGAAACCCTTTGGGTAAGGGTATAAACTGAATCTGCGCTTCAGTTGCTGCATTTACCTGAGGGGTTTCTGTGTTATTTCTGATAGCCAGAAAAATGAAGTGCTTAATTGAATGCATGGACTAGACTGTTGAGTACTGAACAATGTTTTTATGTTGCACTTGCAGGATCACAGCACACATTATCTGCAACATTAACTAACTAGAATCAATTAGTCTTCAACATATTTATGATATCTTTGTTTGTTGCAGCACCTTGCACATGAATTACCATCACCTCTGTTGTTTTTCATTCGTCGCTTATTAACTTGCACGTTCAAATGTTTTGCTTATTATTTTTATGCTGATTCAAATTATAAAGTTGTTTATTTAATTTAATTTATACTTATTGAATTTAAGTCAACTATAGATTCATGGTCTTGCTAGTAATTAAGTAGCTTTCACACACTATTGTAGAAATTAAAATATTATTTCATATATATAGATTATAAGTGGGTGTAAACGTGTTCCAATACAATATATTTATTCCTTTAATTTTTTAATCAAATCCTGATTTAGGACACTCCTTAATATTTGACTTATATTAATTCTAGAATTTAAAAAATATGGTATAAAATTAATTTGCTATGTCATTTAACTAAATATAAATTAGATTTGGTAAAAAATTTAAGATAACTGTTATCAAAGGTAATAAATATATTATGAACTGCGATTGAGTGACAGTATAAAAAAATTTTACATTGCTATTTGCATACATTTTTCTCTTAATTACACTTGTAAATAAAAATATATGATATCTGATAAAAATAAATAAATAAATAAGAGTGAGAACTGATTTTAGTATGCCAAAGAAAACAGGGCTAAATTATGTAAATAAGTTGTAGATTTGAGTAAAAAATCTTGGAATAGACAAATTGTAATAAAATAGATAAAGCATTATTGGGAGAACTTAAGAAGAAGATTTGGATGGAACATGGGAATAAAGTGATGGCTATAAAGTTAATATGAGACAGGTGATAGAATTTTAAAATGGAAAGTGAAAGGTCGAAAAGAAAAGAAAAAGGTTAGTAGTGAAACGGGCTTTTTGACTTAGTATGTAAATCACAGTTTTAAAAGATTAGGGCCCATTACAAACTTATTTTTTGGGGTTGACATTTGCTATTGCCATTGTTAGTGGTTTTTGCTTTTTTGCACTAACTTTAATCTTTTCTCCAACTAGTTGACCATTTTACATGCCTCTAATTAAAATTCAAGGGCTATCTTAAGATAAATGATATCATACCTTTCTTCTTTTTCTCTACAATGATGGTAATCAGCATCACACCTTGTGTATACTATTCAAATCTTAGAAATCAAATATAAATATAAAAAATTTGGTTTCAATAATATTTTATGTATGATATTTCACCAATTGAGTTAGATCTTTAAAAATGTATAGTTTATGAATTCACCCTCTTTTGTATAACATTTTATATTTGGTATCCATAATAGAAGATGTTATCATGAATAATTTACCAACTAGGATCCTAATCCTCTTCTCTTGTTTCAGCCATACTTATAAGTTATAATTATGTTAGTCTTGTAAATTATAAATTTATAAAATGAGATCACAGTTCACTTTTAGCATGATCATTTGCTGAATTTTAATGAATGTATCATAGAATTTCCCCTTACTTTTATGATTTGAAATTACAATTGAGCTTGGGGTTATATATATCATAAATTTGTGTATGTATATATTATTAAGTTAACGCAATTCAACCAAAAGAAAGTTTAATAAACATTTTTGCATATTTGGTTATTTCCTTTAAATAATAATAAAAAATCACTTTTCAATTGTCAAATGATTTGTTAAGTACAAACATCAGAATTAAAGTTCTACTTATGAGTCTAATATATAGAACTAAAAAAAACTTATCAAGTTGTTTAGATTTTTAATTTTTAATTTTAAAACATTTCTATTTGATTATTCTCTGTCTTCACGTAGGCACTTCATCAAATATCAATTATTTTTTTTTACCAATTCAATAATTTGGAGGCTGGGTAATAATTATATTGGATGGGTAAAAGAATCATTAGCTCATATTTGATATAATAGAAATGCATTAAAAAAATCAATTTATCTAACCACTCAACATTATTCATTAATATTTTCTTTTTAATAAATTGATTAGTACTGTAATGCACTAACACTGGATTTATAAAAATAATACTTCTGAAGTTTTGAGTAATTTTATTGAAATGTTAATAAGTACACAAATTAAAAATACATGTGGGGAGAAGTTTGACTTAAACTGGATAAATGGCCCATTTTGAGTGCTGATGGGTTTCAAATGCTTTGGCCCAATTGCAGCATAAAACCAGTCTTCTTTATTCTTGCGTGTGTGGGTGCATGCTTGGATTTCTTCTAAAACAACACTGGATTTTTTTTTTATTCCAGAATTCTTATTTTAGTCTGTAATTACTATTTTGGATTGTAAAACAAAAACAAATCCCAAATGTTGTTCGACAATTATTCTAGAACAACGTTCCCATATGTTTTTTTTTTTTTTTTTTTTTTTTTAAAATACAATAATAATTTTAGAATTCAAAATATTATTTCAAAATACTATTCTGGAATGGCAAAAAAATAATTTTAAATTGTTTTTCTAGAATGTTATAAAAAGAAGGAGGTAAATTTAATAAAGATTTAAATATGGTTGTGGTGTTTTGTAATTTCACCGATATTTATTTTTAGTTCAAGAATTGTTGTGTTTGTATTGTTTTATTTGTTATGTTTCTACCACATTTTGTTTTAAATCCCTGTTGTCTTATCTTAATTAAAAAAGTGTTTATGTAACAAATAGTCATATATTTGTATTTTGTTAGGAGATCATTTATAGCTTATTTAAAATATTTTAGTCCATTTTTTTTTCATTGTTTTTTTTTTCTTTTGATCTCTAATTTTTATCTGTAGTCTCTGTTCTTTTACCATATTTTGCTTTTAATTCTTATTTAATTTCTTCGTATACCTAGATATAATCTCATGTGTCAGTCTGCATTTGTAAAAAATAAAATTAATACAACAATAATAAATTTAAGGAAATTATATTGAAATACAACGTGTATTAATTGGAAGGAATATTAAGTTTGTGAAAAATGATACAGAGAGTGTAAATGGAGTACAAGTCCGAATGTGAATTTATTACATAATTTTTGTATTCTTGAGATGAAGATTAAAAAAACATAGATGTAAGTTATCGATTTAGTACTATGTGCAGATATTAGACATAAAAGAAATTTTCATATTATATGAATAAAAACTAAATATTTCTTCAGATAATTAATTATCAAAAATTTCTTCAGATAACCTTCTTAATATTATTTTATTACAATTTGTGACATTTAAAATTTTTTAAAAAATCTTTAAAATGCTAAAATTACCTTTTAATATTATTGTATTAAAATTACAATAGAAGTACACACTTGACATTTATCATAGACAGAGTAAGATCTTATCCGCTGTTATGCACAAAATAACATATACATATATACACTGTTTGACCTCAAAATAATAAAATAACACCACCGACTCAAAATATTCTTAAAAGATATATATAGTTCATAACCAAATTTAATTTTTTATTAAAAGATATCTTTAAGAATATCTTTCAAACTATGTTAAAGAACCATTCAAACTCCTTTGATTAATATAATGCTTGGGAGGTGCCATTTGGCTACGTTTTTGGACCAGTGTCTTTAATATCAAAATATTCATTTTCTTGTATGGATGAAATATATATTTTAATTTGTACTCAGATATTAAATGTTTCAAGTTTCAAGACATTAAGTTCACGAGTAGTTTTATTATTATTATTATTTTCAATAAAATATAACTTTAATTAAAGATATATTCTCACTGACATTATATATATTATATTTGAAACTCCATTAATTAATGTAGTCTCAAGGTGGCAATGAAATATATCTTTGACCTATAGTCTATAATAAATTCTTTGATATCTTAAGTGCATTTTAATATCTCACAATAAACTATTTGCGAGAATGTTTTAGTCAAAAGCACAAGTACACACAGAGAAAATCTACTTTATTTATCATTTAGTTTTGGTAAAAAAAAGTTATAATAAAATATATAGAAGAGATAGTTTGTTATGTACCATGTAGATTTCATCAATGAATGAGAAACACAATCTTATAGTGAAAAAAAATCCTAAGATATAAATAGAAATCGTTTTGCATAGGTGTGCTTCAAATATAAAACATCTACACCATAAAAATAAGGTGTCGACAAAGGAATGATCACACGTAATAATATGATTGAGAGATTTGGGAAGAATAAGGAATGGAAAAAAGATTGATAGAATATTAAATATGTCACAAATTTGAAACTTGTAGAATATATTATATATTATCATTAAAAATGACACACATATAAAGGTTGAGAAGTATGACCAGAAATATATATATCATGTGATATTCATATCTGTTGAGATTTTACACCAAAGATGAAATTTATTGAGAGGGCTTACTTCACACTATGCTTTGCCTCATTCATGATAATTGTGATGGCCACAGTGCAAAGGGTAGGGTTTTTGTTTGGCACAGATGAATACTATGTACGAGTGATCAATGGTTTCACTAACAATTCTTCAGTGCCTTTAGTCATTTGGTGTTCTTCGGAGGAGATGGATCTTGGAGGGCGTGCTTTGCAAGAACATGATGATTTTAGTTGGGTGATGAGACCAAACTTTTGGGGCAGCAATCGCATGAAATGTACCTTAAAATGGGACAACAAAAGGAAAAGCTTTGAGGCGTTTAAGGCTTCTAGAGACATTGATCGTTGTGGGATTAATAGGATGTGCTCTTGGATGGTAACTCAACATGGGTTTTATTTTAGCAATGATGAAGTTAATTGGAGGAAGGACTTTTTATGGTGAGTGTGTGTGTGTGTGTGATCAAAGTTTTCCCTTGTACATTGGATTCACAAAAAATAAATCTTGCTTTTAATTTGGGTAATTTGGGTTTAGGGGATGTGAGGATTATGTTATTATAGAAAAATGTATTATGTATAATTATAAAACCTTGTAGTATTGAGAAATCAATGAAGACGCCATTATCATATCCTTCCCAATTTTAGTGCTTTGAAACATGTTGATCAATGAAAATAACAAAGTTTGAAAAATATCTCTTATTGAATGATAATATAATGTATAAATTTATCATACATAAGAATCATCAGTTTAATCACAGTATTTTCATTCTACAGACACCGAAATAGATGATGAAAGGTATGTTTGACATTTTTTTTTAATTTAAACTAATTACTTAACGCACATCATACATATAAACTTTGTATAGTTATAAAAAAAATGTGTGCTCTGTATAATTAAAAATGGTGAAGGTTTTGTTTCCTTTTTGGTAATTTTGACCTTGGGAATACATATAAACTACGTCATGTGATTTAATTTTTATTGAAGATTTTTTCCTTTGTTTCTTTTCAAAATTGACCAAAATAATGGAAAGTATAGTGTGAATGGGAAGGAAAGTGGTGTAAAAGAGGAAATAAAGTCTGATTTTTGGAAGAAATAACGAGATACCAGAAATATAATGAATGAGATGGAAAATGAAAAAAATATCATAGTAATGAGATGTTTTATAGAAAAAAAAGGAGTATATATATTTAATCAAAAGAAGGGATAAAAAAACAAAAGCCTAAATTAAAAAAAATTAAAATTAAAAATGGACAGTAAAAATATGAGAGACTAAAACTCAAAATTTAAAAAACATCAAACTACCATATATTAAGTCCTTAATTTTAAGTTAAGAAAATTATTTAAAAATATGAAAGAGTGAATCACACATGCATAATAGAAATTAATATCATAACCCTTTTTACAAAGACTGATCATCATTACAATATCATATCAAATTTATCAACAAATTAAAAGTAAAATACGGTAAACTTACACATTATAAAAATAAATAAAAAGTAAATGTTAGAAACTAAAAATAAAAATTGATGACTAAAAACATCTCAAAATAATTTATAAGTAAATTTAAGTATACACGTGATAACATGGACGTGATTCATAGTTTGTCAAAAAAAAATCATTTGATTTTTCATTGTCTAGGAGATGTACCATACCTTTTAGATGTGAAATTAATTTTCTGTCATAAATGATAAACGTTACATTAATGATTTTGTTAAATTATAAATAGTGAAGAAATACAATTAAAAGGTGATATGGGCCTTACATGAACCTAGTCACATGGCCGAAAATCCACAATAAATCACCTTGCATTTGATTTGTTTCTAGAAGTGATTTTAGAGTACCTTCTAAAAGCACACCGTTCGCCACAAACAGCTGATTCACAAAAAAAAAATAATATAATATAGGTAAACAAGCACAGAAAAGTTGTCAAATCCGGGCGCAAAAGACTCAGGCTCATTACGTAAATATATTATCTTACGTAAATATATTATGTAAATAGGTCTAATTAAAAATATATTACGTAATTAAGCCATTTGACATTGGTGTAGACTAAATGTGACGCATGTTAAAACATATTTTTTTTTGTAAACCTCCGTTTGGAGTAGAATGTCCACATGTTGGGTGTCATGTGTTAATTAAGATTTGTAGCGGAGAGCACTTACATGTTGAGTGTAGTATGTGTTAATTGTGGGCTAGTTTAGTCTAACGCGATGTAGGTTTCTATGGGCGCATGTAGGTTTAGGCGCAATTTTTACTAGTCATAGTGCAATAGAGTACTTACATGTTAGGCGCATCATGTGTTAATTGTAGGTCGTGTAAGCCTAGACGCTACTCACATATTATATATACTCTTCCCTTTCATTTGAGTTCAGCATAATGAATTCAATTACAAGTAAATTCTCAATTTTATTTTTTATTAATTTTTTTATAATTTACATTTATTTTAATGATTTTGTGTCTACTTTTTTTTTTTTTAAAGAATTGTTGAGTAATAATACTCTTTATTAAGGTGAGACATTGGTAATTGACACTAATTCTATTTGAATAATCATATTCATGTTTTATAACATTTAATATTAAATTTGTTATTGTAGAAAATTTGTGGAGATATGACTTCTACAATTATTATCGTTGTATATATTAATAGAAAGATAATCGACACTAATGAAGGAATCATGTTTGAATGATTAAGAAGAACTTTACAAATATAACGAGAGATAAATTTTAATTTGTTGAAAAACATAATTCATAATAAATTTAAGTTAAATCCTAACCAAGTTATTAGATCTATGACAACAAAATATTTGATAGGAAATCAATATACTCCACTACAAATATTCGACGATAAAGATGTCAACATTATGATTATTAACTTTTTTCAACAAGAGGATGATGGTCCTATAGAATTACGAGTTGAAATAGTTGTTGCAGTTAGTGCGTCATTTGAGCATAATGCAAGTGCAATTGAGTTAAACGTGCATAGTTCTTACAAAGGATATTGCACAAGGCTAAACTCTAGTGACGATAATGATGAAGATTACGTTGTTTCTGATTCGTATATTGAATCATCATCTGATGAAGAAGATTTTGATGAAAACTTACCTGAGTCATGTGATGATGAAAAAATCGAAGATGAACAAAGTTTAAACAATGTGAAACAACGTCATGTTGTTGTTGAAACATATGAATGTTAGCGTAACATAATTTAATATTTAAGACAAAACTAATATTTAAATATAAATAAAATAAAATTAAAAAACATACTTGATTGGTTTTTCGGTAAGGGACCACCAGAATTAAAATCCCAAAAGAGGGGGAAGGGGGAGAAGGAGACGAGGACGAGGGGAGGGTGAGAGACGTCACGATACAAGTAAAAAATGGGAGGGGCTAGAATTATTCAACATTGAACACCCAAGAGTGGAGTGTGTGATGATGACATCCAGACCCAAGCCCAAGTCCAAGATCCACTCCAAGGTTTAAGCGAATCAATGACTAAAGTTAAGACTGAGACAAGATAAAAAGGAAGCTCAATTCAATATGGTTCTAATTGTCAACAAAACATCTTGGTTGCTTGTACTAATGTTAGTTTTATTTTTACTTAGTTAAAACATAACTCTTAATTGACATTGTAATAAAAACACTTGAATCAAATATGAATGGACAGATAAGATTATTCAGAATTTGCAAGAGACTTTCTCTACTAGGGTTTTTTCCTAACCTTCACAGATCTTATCAAGAACATCGTTTCTTGTGGCGATTATTGGCTTATCAATCCTTTAGGTTTGTGGTGTCAACTTGATATTATTGTTTATTTATTTTATTTTATTTTTTTCATCTCTGTCAAAGTAAAGTGATTTCTACCCTAATCATAAATGTGAATCAATTTCGTTTACCACCATTGCAGTCATTTTCTTGTTTGTTTTCCTCTAGCTCAAGGCTGAATTGAAACCCTATGTAAAAGATAAAACACAAGAAGGGTGGTTGAATTGTGTTAATTAAAATTTAGTTCTTTCGTCTGTTGGTTTAAACACGATCAGACGAAACCTTGTTCTTCTTTAAATGTTGATTTTAATAACGAATGTTTACTCTTTGATTATCCCCGTTAGTCACAAGTATAATAAAATATACATAGTTATTTTTATGTTGGTTCGTCTATTCAAGGCTACATCCAGTTACCCAGCAAACACTAAGTTTTCACTACAAACCATGAAATGGTTACAAGTATTGTTTACACCTAGTCACTTCTAGCTAAAACAAGATATTCATTGGCCACAACCTTCCTAAGCTAAACAACAAGGTATTCTTTGAACTTAGGCTAAAACAAAGGTATTCTTTGAAACACAGTCTCCTCAGGCTAAAGCACCACAACAGTGGATTTTAAAAGATTTTCAAAGAAAATAAGTTCCTCTTCGAAGAGAGGGGTATACAATGAAGTTCAAATAGCAAGTGAGCGAAATCACAATAAGATAGAAGTTATAGCGTGTTCACCAACTTGATCTTGAGCAAGTGAAGTCCTTATATAGGCAAGTCTTCAAAGATTCGTTAGAGACATGAAGAATGTCGTTGAGCTTTCCAAGCAAAAGTCTTCAAAGGTGTCAGAGTGCAATCAGTGATGTGATGCTTTGCACAACGGAGTTCATGGCGCTCAGAACCTTTTTCTGACTTGTACAGAGATGTCAACAAAAAGGGTGTTACCTTTCATGTTGAAGAGGTTATCACGAATCTCCATACTGATCTAGGAAACTTTGAGAGTAAAAACTGGATTTTGAAATTGGCGCGTTTTATTCCGTTTGTACTTCACTTTCTCGAGTAGACGATGTACTTCAAAATCTTCAGTCTTGAGAGATGTCTTTGAGTTCCGTCTGAAGATAGTATCGTCTAATCTTTCGTCTGATGACTTGACTTTGGGACAGACAAATGACTTGATAATGAATGATCTTTGAAGGGTCATCTTTCGTCTGTGCTTGTTCAGTCTGATTTTGACTTGCAATGCTTCAGTCTGATATTTTCCGTCTGTTTTGTAATTAATCAAAACTTGAGACGTTAAGCTCCCCTTAAGCTTAACTCCCCTTTCTCAAAATATTCTCCCCCTTAGGCTGAGAATCATCAAAACTCACTATGACGGAGGCTGAGGTTGATGCTGTACTAGAGTCATGACTATACTTTGAAGTTGTTGCATATGAGCAGTGATAGCCACTTGATTCTCCGCAAGCTGCTTATTCTTCTTCTTCATATGCTCATAGTTTTCTTCCAACTCAACATACTTCCTCTTCAAAGTATCATACTTCTCAGTGGATGAGTCAGTGGAAGGAACTTCGTCTACATTAGAATCCACTTCTTCAATAATTGGTTCTACTGGAGTCCCAGCAGACGCAATCTGAAAGAAGGTAGATCGATCGTAATGTTGAAAAATCTTGGCCAGTTCCAAGAATAGTTCATTCTGAAGGGAACAACTTGAAGTTCTGTCTGGTCATGATAGACGGTGTAAGCGACGCCTTGCACCAGATAGCAAACTCCAGCAATTGTTGAATCCTCATCAAACGTAGATCCTGAGCAGTGAGCCATGGTAGCTTCATGATCTTCTATCATCCTTAGCATCTTAGGATTGATAGGCTTGGAAGATTAAGCTTGAACAACCTTCATGTGATTATAAGCAGCAAGGGGAAGACGCTTAGCAATGTGCCTTGCGTATTTGAAAGTCTTGGGAGCAGACAGTTCCTTCTTCTCCTTTCCTTTGGCCAAAAACTTTACCAAGCATGGACGCGGACGATCCATAATAATTGAGTACTTGGTTTCGTTAGTGACTAAGGATGAAAACTAAGATCCCATCAAGAAAGGTAGAAACCTGAATTCCTTCTCAGCTTTTTGTTGGATAAGACGAAAAGATGATAACCTTCCTTTCTCTTCTTCCCTGTAAGCATTATCCATCAGCTAGAAGGCAAGATTGTGATCTTCAGGAAGAGAATGAGCAAATTCTTTAGGGTCTTCATATTCATGGATGTCCAAGGTGTAGCGAGGATGGATCCTAGAGCAATGTGGCCTTGTCCATGGAAGAGTGAGGCCAAGGGTGTATCCTAACCCCACATACTCTGTCTGTTTCATGGGGATGGAGAAGGTAAATGGATCATGACTATCAAAGGTATCTAAGTGCCAATGTTCAAAGTCTCTTGGCTCATAAACTTTAGATTGATCATCACCAAATCTACAGTGGGTGGAAAACAGGGTTCCCACCTCATGTCGAACTTTCCATTTGGTGTTTTCTCTATGAGGGATATTGGGTTCATAGCTAAGTGATGGTCCTTCAATCAACTGTCCAGCAATATGATCCTTGTATTCAGGAATTCCTTCCAATCCCTTGATATTTAGCTTTGCCAGTTCATCCCAAGGCAGACGCTTTAGCCAGTCGTGTTGCTCATCATGGTTATACTTAGCTTCCATATCAAAGTCTTTTGGCTTCAAGGGTTGGTAGTACTTGATGGGGTTGACAAATCTCCCAAGTTGAAACCCTTTCTTCTCTTTGTATCTGTAGGGCTTGGTAAACTCTGATGGTCCCTACGGGTGAATCTAGAGGGGGAGTGAATAAATTCTAGTTCCAAGCTAACCCAATTTCCGTACGTTTCTACTTTTTTTAATTCAACCAAAACTATTCTTGATTAACTATCTAACCTTAAGACAGAGAAACAAGATATATCAAAGATGCACAGCGGAAACAACAAAAGAAAGATCCAGAAACATGTTAGTGATCAATAGACATGCGTAATCAATAACAGTATCTAACTGTTCCAGTTTTAGTTGATTACCGAGTTAATTACCGAACATATAGTAGAAATTAATCGATGATAACGAACAATGTAAGACAAAAGATAGAGAGTAGAAGGGAGAAGAAGAGTGCACAGTGATTTATACTGGTTCAGCCCACTGCCTACATCCAGTCCCAACCCAACAACTATTGCGATCGGTTTTCCATTATAATGATCCCTTTTGCGTTCTTTTACATTCACTCTGTAACAAGCAACACAAAAATGAAATCAAAACACCCAAAACACCAGTTCTTTAACCTAAAGAATCGTTCCCTTTGACCTTGGCACCTCCAAGATCAACCTTACTCTATCTAGAGAGACCTTTCTCCTAGAGTAATCAACCCAAATCCAAATGGGAAACAAAAGATCAGTTAGAAAACACCTGTGTGTGTAGATCTAATCACGTATGAAGACTATGAATGTTAACCAATCAGAATGTTCAATCAAGATTGCCTTTTGAAAACAAGTTCTTGAAGAACCTTTGAAGTTCTTGATGAATTTCTTGTAGAAAAGATTAGAGAGAATATGAAAGTGTTTGAGCAGTTCAAAAGATGTTTTTCCAAGAATGTACTTCTGTGTGTAAAGATTTTCAAAAGAGGGGTATTGATATTTGCATTTAAAAACCTAATTTAGACAATTTCATGAATTTTTTATGATGGTAATCGACTGTCAGAAACTGGTAATCGATTGAACCAAAGGACAAAGCTTTTCCAGGGTGATTTCGCTCATGGTAATCGATTAACCCAAGGGGGTAATCGATTACTCCAAAGCCAAATGTAGTTTCCCACTCTGTTACCCACTGATGACAGTTGATTACCTTCTGTTGGTAATCTATTACCTCAGTTGGTTACCAAGACCTTTTTTAAAACATTTTAAGAGGGAAAATCAAACATTTGAGTCAAGAGAAATCACACAAGATTTGCTTAGCTCTCTAAGGAATTCCAACCAAGAACAACCACATGCAAGCTTAAACTAAACAATTAATACATAGGAAACACTTAGTTACATATCATCTAAGAAAACCAAAATGACATTGCATCAAACTCAAAACAAGAGAGACACCCAAGCATCTTCAAGCTTTAAGTCTAACAAACTCGATGTAGGGAGAGTTGCGAACAAAGCAGTCTTCATTATCTGCACAGTACCCATCATTGGCAGACTCAGACTGTTCACCATTAGAAAGATCAGAGGCTTCCTCAGCTTGATCTAAAAGTAACCAATCTGGCTTGATTGGCCTTTCTGCAGAAGAAGACACTTCAAATCTTCTCATGACTAATTCATTCAAAAATGAATAGTCCATCTTGTGCTTAGGAGGAGGATCTTTTGTATTTATTACTTCAGCATGATACCTTTCAGAAGATGTCATTCGTCTGACCAAAGAATATGACTCTTCATCAAAAGAGGAACAAATGTGTACTTCTATAACGTCAAACTCAACCTCCTTCGTCTGTGAGTAGACGATTTCTTCAGATGCAACTTGAATCGTCTAAGTAATTGCAGCATTGAGAGGAGACACAACAATGGGCTCATCAGCAACAATCCCATGTTCGTCTTGGAGAGTGGACTCATTCACATCCAAGGATGGAGTGTCTTCATTAAGCATGGTCTCCAAAACCTTTGCAAGGATTGCATTATCGTTCTAGATCTGGGCAGTTTCAGCACTTGTCATGCCCTCTAATGTTGTTGGAGCAGACGCAACATCTGACGATCCTATTCCTCTCAAGCTTTCTTGGAACAGACGTTCCCTTTCAGCTTCTAGAAGAATAGAGACTTTTCTAGCCTCTTTCAGTTGCTTGGCTTCGTCTGTTTCACCAACTATCACAGACGCTAATTTTTTCTTGCCTTTAGAGGCAACTTTTTCGAGAGCAGCAGCTCTTTCTTCATTCTCCTTTTTCTTCCTTTCTTCGTTTGTTCTGGCTTTAGTAGACGCAGCATCCTCAAATGCTTTCCTTACCCTTTCATCTTCACTAGGGGTTGCGTCTGTCTTCATTGTCCTAGACGTAGTGTGCTTTATTCTGATATTCATTTTCTTTTTCTTGAGGTGTTCAACTTTAACATCCTCAAAAAGAACTTCGGTTAGGATAATGGGGAATTGAAGTGTTTGCGGCCGTGTTTGGGTTTGTGTTTGGTCAAATGTTTGGGCTTGTGTTTGGATTTTTGATTTTGCACACTTGATTCTTGCTCTGTGTGGTGGATCGTGGGTCATGGGTGAAAGTGGTTCCTCTTCATCACCTTTGAAGTTAAGAAAGTTCAGAGGTAGACACATCTTTGTGAATGTGCTAGCTTTAACCTCTAATCCTTCGTTGTACCATACAACACCAGAGGCATCAAAGCCTTGATTCAGAATAATCTGAGAAAAGAGTGTAGCGTATGGAATGCTACTCTTTCTCATGATGTTCCTTGCTTTTAAAGTACTTAACCAGTGGTCCATTATGACGTGAGGAAGACTCATTCTGCCTTTCCTGAGAATAAAGTAAATGCAGAATCTATCTCGTTTGCTAATGTTGTCCCTTAAACCAGAGCGAGGAGTGAAGATGTTAAATGGGAGATTGTGGAAGATTCTCCCAGAAGGAGTCAAATTTCCAGCTCTGAGAAATTTTGGATCGTCTGTAGGATGAACCTTTCCATAGAGGATTTTGTCTACATGATCCTCTGTTTCTTGCATAGCCCATTCAGGTTTGAAGAAGCGCCCCTCAGCCTTGCACTTGTCAGTAGAAACAATGGCGTCAACGTTGATGAGATATTGTTTGTTGTCAATGGTACCAACAATACCATCTTCAACCTCCTTAGCATCGCTCCAAAACTCAGCGTATGCCTCCATCAGCCATGGACCCTTCCACTCAGCAAAGTCCATCCACCCAGTGTGGGTAAGTCTATCCACCACACGATAGGATACATTCTCAAGTGTGGATTTGGAAATCTACTTGCTTGGCAAGAATAAATCCTCAGCGAAGAAAGTCTCTCCAGAAGACTTGGTTTTCTTGGCGGCTATTTTTAAGTTTGAAAAAGAGAAGTAACGAGAATGAGAGTTCTTAGATAGAGAAGTTTTAGATTTGCTAGAGAGAACATTAAATACTGTAAAGAGTAAAAATAATAACTTTGCAATATTTATAGTCAAAGGGAAAATGGTTATAATTTATAAGACGAAAGAATAGAAACCGTCCTTGATTTGACGTTCTCTCATGATTGCCCTTTTGATGATTGATTTGACTTTTGAGATTTACTGCGCGTGTCTTTTAATGTCCTAAAATAGTGTAATAAATGACAGACACTTTTAATGTTGCATTTATTGTGTCACTGCACACTCGATTTAAAATAATTAAATAATAACAATGCGTCTGTTGAATTGCTTACAGACTGATTCAACTTGATCAGACGTAATGTTTCGTCTTAACACGAATAAATCAGACGAAATGTACAGATGAAAGGTATAGACGAAATAACTTAATCATTTAAAGAAACAATTCCCAAATTTTCTTTAATGAAATTAAAGTGTGTTTCATCTAAAGCTTTTGTAAAGATATCTGCCCATTGAAAATCAGTTTGAACAAACTGTATATCAAAAATACCTTTTTGAACATAATCTCTTATAAAATGAAACTTAATTTCAATATGTTTAACTTTTGAATGCTGAATAGGGTTTTTGCTGAGATTAATTGCACTTGTGTTGTCACAAAATACTGGTATTTGGGTTTTAAACCTAGAATAATCCTCAAGTTGATGTTTTACCCAAAGTAGTTGTGAACAACAACCGGCTGCAGCGATGTACTCCTCTTCAGTAGTTGAGAGTGCTATGGAGTTTTGCTTCTTGCTTGACCAAGAGATAAGTGATGTGCCTAAGAATTGACATCCACCACTTGTACTTTTCCTCTCCATTTTATCTCTAGCATAGTCAACATCACAATAGCCGCTCAAACTGAAATCACGACTTATAAAACAGAGAGAGATTAGTGATTCCAATAAGATATCTAAGAATGCGTTTGACAGCTTGTAGATGTGATTCTCTAGGATCAGATTGAAAATGAGCACAAAGACAAACGTTAAACATAATGTCAGGTATGCTTGCAGTGAGATAAAGAAGAGAACCAATCATACCTCGGTATACCGTCTGATCAACAATCTTACCTGATTCATCTTTGCTAAGGCTAGCACCAAACGAATGCATTGGTGTCTTCATGGGCTTTGAATTTTCCATCTTGACTTCTTGAGAAACTCCTTAGTGTACTTTTGTTGATGGATATCGATCCCTTCTTTCGTCTATTTGATCTGAAGTCTTAGGAAGAATTTTAAATCTCCCATCATACTCATCTCAAACTCATCTTGCATTAACTTAGAGAAATCCTTGCATAAGGATTTGTTAGTGGCTCCAAAGACTATATCGTCTACATATACTTGAACAATGATAAAGTCTTCTGAAACACTTTTCTTGAAGCGAGTTATATCAAACTTTCCTATTGAAAAATCATTTTTAAGAAGAAAAGAACTCAGTCTATCGTACCAAGCTCTAGGAGCTTGTTTAAGACCATAAAATGTTTTCTTCAATTTAAAAATATGATCTAGTTGAGATTGATTCTCAAAGTCAGGAGGTTGTTTGACATACACTTCTTCTTCAATAAAACCATTAAGAAAAGCATTTTTCACATCCATTTGATATAAGACGATATTCTTATGAGCAGCAAAAACAAGTAAAATTCTAATTGCTTCTAATCTAGCTACTGGAGCAAAAGTTTCAGTGAAGTCAATACCTTCTTGTAGATTATAGCCTTGAGCTACTAACCTCGCTTTGTTTCTTACCACTTTACCAACTTCATCTAGCTTGTTTCTGAACACCCATCTTGTTCCGATGATGTTTTTGTTCCTTGGTCTTTCTACTAAGGTCCATACATCATTCCTTGTGAACTGGTTTAGCTCCTCTTCCATAGCTAAAATCCAGTCATTCTCTTGTAGAGCTTCTTCAATATTCTTAGGCTATATATTAGACACAAGAGCATATCCAGACACATCCCTAAACCTTGATCTTGTTTGCACTCCTTGATGTCTATCTCCAATGATCAGATCCTCGGTGTGGTTTGAGGCAAACCTCCAAGTTCTGATAGGAGCTTGATCATCTTGTTGTGGAGGAGTAGACGAAGAAGGTTCGTCTGTGCTAGGAAATGTTCTTTCGTCTGTTCTTGCATTTGTGCAAGGTTGGGCAGACAGACCAACTTCTTGACCAAAGGGATTAATCTGTAAATTATCAAACAAATTTTCTAGGTCTGATATTTCTTTATCAGCCTTTGAGTTATCTTGAAATTTGACATGGATTGACTCCTCTATAACTTGCGTCTTAGAGTTGAAAACTTTATAGGCCTTAGATGTATTAGAATATCCAAGCAAAAATCCCTTAACTACCTTTGAATCAAATTTTTCAAGTTGATATTTGGTGTTTAAGATAAAACACTTACATTCGAAAGGATGAAAGTAAGAGATGTTGGGTCTTCTTCCTTTCCATAGTTCAGATGGAGTCTTATTCAATATGGTCTTATCAATATTCTGTTTTGAATATGACAGGAAGTATTTATTGCTTTTGCCTAATAGTACTTTGGAAGAGAGCTTTCATGTAAAAGAGTTCTAGCCATTTCTTGCAAAGTACGATTTTTCTTTTCCACAACCTCATTTTGTTGAGGAGTTCTTGGAGACGAAAAATTATGGAATATACCATTTCCAAAACAAAAGGCTTTGAACTCAAAGTTTTCAAATTCTGTTCCATGATCGCTTTTTACAGACGCAATACATATTCCTTTTTCTTTTTAAACACGTTTACAGAATATTTCAAAAACACTCAACGACTCATGTTTATGGGATAGAAAGTATACCCATGTGAATCTAGTATAATCATCTACAATAACAAATCCATATATCTTTCCTCTAAGACTTTCAGTCTGAGTGGGTCCAAAGAGATCAATATGTAACAGTTCTAAGGGTCTTGTCGTGGAATCAACATTTTTGGATTTGAAAGAAGCTTTAAGTTGTTTCCCATGCTGACAAGATTCACATAGACGATTGGATTTCCAAGATATTTTTGGCAAACCTTTAACAAGATCCTTTTTCGAAATTTTTGAAATATACTTTAGACTTAAATGTCTAAGTTTTTTGTGTCAAATATCTCGTTCATCGTCTACTGAAATTAAACATGTTACATTCTAATCACTAAGGTCAGAAAGACAAACCTCATAGAAATTATTCTTTTTTTCCCCTATATACAGAATGGATTTGTCCTTGTTTTTTACTATACATTCATCAGTGTTAAAAGCAACTTCATATCCACTATTACAAAATTGACTTATGCTAAGTAGATTAAAGTTCAAACCTTTAACGTAAGACACATTATGGATGAGAGGGTTGGGTGTCTTACCAATAGTCCCAATCCCAAGGATTTTACCTTTCCCTACACCATAAGATACAGACCCTTTACTTGGTCTGAGATCTTGGAACATAGACAGGTTTCTCGTCATGTGTCGTGAGCACCCACTGTCCAGGAATAATGAGTGACTTTGGTATCCAAATCTTTTTGGGTCCTACTTTGTTAGTAGAAAAAGGTTTCTCTTTGCTTAAGGTTCTAGTGCTTTTTTTTTATAATTATTTGGAACCTTATTATAGTTTTTGTTCTTCTTCTTATGAGCAGACGAAATAAATTCAGCTTTCTTCTCGTCTGTCTTTTCAACATAACCTAGTCCACTCTTATCAAATAGAGACCTCTCATATTTTAAAATATTTTCAAGCATGGAGGATCCTTTGGTGACCTTGGTTAAGTCCTTGAGCAAAGATTCATTTTCCTTCTTTTATCTTTCGATTTCAAGAAGAAAAAGATTCTTCTCAGATTCAGATGATGTTTCATCTGATACTTTCTTTTGTTGCAACTCCTTTTCAATTTTCAAAGCAACATTTTCTTCCAAAGTTTGTTTCAACTTGGCTTTGCATGTTTTATATTGCTCAGCAATAAAATGAGAGTTTGCCAAAAGTGTATCATATGGAATATCTTCTGATTCTGAATCAGACTCAGACGAAGAAGATGAGATAGAAGATTCATTTACCTTAGACGAAGCATTGTCTCCAGCCATGAGACATATGTTGGCAGTTTTTTCTTCACCAGAATCGTCAGAGCTTTCATTATCGAGATTTTCCCATGTAAGCAAGCTCTTTTTCCTTTTATCTTTTCTAGGATTCCATCTTCTTTTAAGCTTGGGACACTTTGATCTCATGTGCCCAGGCTTTCTGCATTCGTAGCAGACGATATCTCCTCCTTCTTCTTTGTTTATAGGTTTCTTAGGAAACCTTTTTTCCTTCTTTTTGAAGAAGCGTTGACCTCTTCCTTTCTTAAGCATCATCTTCTTGAAGCGTCTAGCCATGAGTGATATTTCATCATCAGATGAATCTTTAGATGAATCAGATTTTGTAATCTCATCTTTCAGAACCTTATTATTGTTTTTCTCCTTTCTGCTAGAATCTTCTTTGGGAACATCATCAACAGATGGAAGAATTATAGGCTCTTGAACTTTTATCTTGTCCCTTTTGCAGAGATGTACTTCATGTACTCTGAGTGCACCAATCAACTCATCAAGAGTCAATGTCTTCATGTCACGTCCCACAGAGATGGTAGTGGACATAGCTTCCCATGGAGGAGGCAAGCTATCCAGAATTTTCATATTATTTTGTGCCTTTGTGAATGTGGTTCCCAAGGAGATGAGTCCATTTAATATAGTTTGGAATCTTCCAAACATCATATCAAACATCTCATATTCCCTCTGAAGGGTAGCAGCCTTACGAAGTCTGACATCCTCTATCCCTTCGTAAGAAATTTTAAGAGCATGCTAGAGCTCTTTAGCAGATTTGTAAGCACAGAATCTGTTGTATTCTATCCTAGAGAGTGCGTACGTGAGAGCATATCTAGCTTTGTTGTTTAGCTCCATTGCAGAATATTCCTCGTTTTCCCATTCTCTTTCAGGTTTAATAATAGGAATATCTCTTTGCGTGATGATCCTCCAAAGTCTATACTGCGTAGAATTTATATACATTTCCATCCGATCAGCCTAATAGGGATAATCATCTCTAGAGAACATTGGAGGCTTGTTCATGGATGAACCGCCGGAGAGAAATGTTGGCCCTTGAGACTCCATCTTGGATCTTTTCCTCTAGCAGCTGTTAAGAGCTCAACCCTTAGAGGCTGAGCTCTGATACCAAATTGTAAAAGATAAAACACAAGAAGGGGGGTTGATTTGTGTTAATTAAAATTTAGTTCTTTCGTCTGTTGGTTTAAACACGATCAGACAAAACCTTGTTCTTCTTTAAAGGTTGATTTTAATAACGAACGTTTACTCTTTAATTATCCCCGTTAGTCACAAGTATTATAAAATAAACACAATTATTTTTATATTGGTTCGTCTATTCAAGACTACGTCCATTTACCCAGCAAACACTGAATTTTCATTACAAACCGTGAAATGGATACAAGTATTGTTTGCACCCAACCACTTCTGGCTAAAACAAGATATTCTTTGGCCACAGCCTTCCCAGGTTAAACAACAAGGTATTCTTTGAAATCCAACCTCCTCAGGCTAAAACAAAAGTATTCTTTGAAACACAGCCTCCTCAGGCTAAAGCACCACAACAATGGATTTTAAAAGATTTTCAAAGAAAATAAGTTCCTCTTCGCAGAGAGAGGTATACAATCAAGTTCAAATAGCAAGTGAGCGAAATCACAATAAGATAGAAGTTATAGCGTGTTCGTCAACTTGATCTTGAGCAAGTGAAGTCCCTATATAGGCAAGTCTTCAAAGATCCGTTAGAGACATGAAGAATGTCGTTGAGCTTTCCAAGCAAAAGTCTTCAAAGGTGTCAGAATGCAATCAGTGATGTGATGCTTTGCACAGTGGAGTTGGTAGCGCTTAGAACCTTTTTCTGACTTGTACAAGGGTGTTACCTTTTCGTGTTGAAGAGGTTATCACGAATCCCCATATTGATCTTGGAAACTTTGAGAGTAAAAACTGGATTTTGAAATTGGCGCGTTTTACTCCGTCTGTACTTCACTTTCTCGAGTAGACGATGTACTTCAAAATCTTCAGTCTTGAGAGATGTCTTTGAGTTCCGTCTGAAGATAATATTGTCTAATCTTTCGTCTAATGACTTGGCTTTAGGACAGACGAATGACTTGATCATGAATGATCTTTAAAGGGTCATCTTTCATCTATGCTTGTTCAGTCTGACTTTGGCTTGCAATGCTTCAGTGTGATATGTTTTGTCTGTTCTATAATTAATTAAAACTTGAGACGTTAATCATCTTGATCTAACACCCTAATTTTTTCTCTAATTTAGGTGATCTTAGTTCTAGTTAGGTCTGTTTCTTAAGATATTCAAATTGATTTTCATTAATACGTCTGTCATGTAAGAGTAACATGCAGAATGTGCCCTAACCTACATTGCTCACTGTATGGTAATTTTTGTCGCCAATCAACATGCGACACGTGGACTAATCACGCTAAACATGCCTTGACGTTAAGCGCTTTTTTCCTTTTTATTTTTTACACAATTTACACCCTTATGCTGGATGCGTTTTTTTTTTTTTTTTTGATATTTAGCGCCCTTAAGTTGAACATTTCTATGTAAGGTAAGTTAAACTCAGGCCCAAATATACCTCTAACTTGGATGCTCCCTACAAAAACAGACTCATATTTATATTTACTTTTAAACCCAACCAATTTGCTTAAAAAAATTAAAATAGTACTACTTTTATCAATAAGCCTAAATCTAGGGCATATTACAGCCGAAATAAGTCCTATAGAACCAATATTTATAATTAACTAAAAAAAATCTTTAAAAATGATTTTAAAGTAAAGATAATATAAAAACTATAAAATAATAATTTTTTTTGTTCTATTATTTTTAAAAATCCAAAATCACAATATATTTATTGTCTTAATCAATCAAAATTTTGTCGTATAATTCATAAAAATCGATAGAAATTATGTATTTTATATCACCTGATAATTTATTCTAAAAAAAGTCAAATACAATGTTTGCTTTATAAGCTTGTATACGGTTTTTTGTCCTAAATGGAAGATTTAACTAAACAAAATACTGATATGGGCTTAGTTGCAAACATATTATCATAATTGGTCAGTCGCAAGGAGATTTGCGGATTTGCAACCCAATCACGTGCTGACACGTGACAATATTGTCTAGCTGGAGGGCTCAGTTGCAACAACATTTGTGACCTACTCAAATACTGACACATGACACCTTTAGGGCATACGTGAATAGCCATGGTGGAGGTTGGAGAAGTTGGTGACACGTGGCGTGGTCGTAGGGTCTTTTGCGATTTGCCACATATCGTATTTTTACGTAATAATTACATAAATCACTGCTCTACAACCTACAATAGAAATAAAAAAATATTTGTATTTAATATTATAAATTTATTTAATTTAGCTGTAGAAGGTCCTAGATTCTGGGTTGGATTTACTCTCATTATAATTAAAATTATTTTAGTCTAACTGATGTGAAAATTTAAATATAATATATTTATGAAGAGAATATAAATACTAAATATTATATGGTGTAGTGGAAAAATTGTTTCTTATGACAAGAAAAGATTCTAGGTTTGAATCGCACAAATAAATTTTTTTAAATAGAGTTCTAATAGATCAGCAAGCGAACTCCAACCACAACATATTACGTAGCGCAACCATGCACCCAATGAAAATATGACACGTGACAAGTCACAAAAAACCCTGTGACCACGCCACGTGTCACTAGTGTCACCAGTATTTCTTTAACTTCCATTGTGGCTGTCTATAAAATCCTCCAACTAAATAATATTATCACATGTCAAAGCGTGATTGGATAATCTCCTTACCACTTATCCATTCTAATAATATGATTACATTTTATTTAATTACATCTCCCATTTAGGAAAAAAGCCGTTTATATACTACTTTCCTTTGAATTTTGATCTCTATATCTTTTACAAGTACATACACGTACCGTTCGCCATAAACATCATATATACCAGTTGATGAATATTCCGGCAATATGAGACAGGTGATGATAGATCACACTAACAAAAAAAGACTTTTTGACCTACATAGAAAAATTTGATAAACATCATATATACCCGTTGATGAATATTCCGACAATATGAGACAGGTGATGATAGATCACACTAACAAAAAGAGGCTTTTTGACCTACATAGAAAAATTTGATAAACAAAATACTAAAAATCTTGCGACCCAATCACGTTGCGCCACGTGACAAGTTTGCCTACGTGGAGCACGGGCCAGAGGTGGAGGGCAGCCGCGACCACCTGTGGTGATGACACGTGGCGCTTGTTGAGTGGTGACATGGCGACCATCCCTCTGTTCTATTTAAAAATTTAAATGTAGAGTGGAGTTCAAACCTAGGACCTTTTACTATAAAGACTAACAAGTTTTCCACGTCACCATACAACTTTTAATTATTGTAATCTCTTCATAAATATATTATATTAAAATCTTGACATTAATTGGATCAAAATAATTTTAATTATATCGAGAGTAAATCCAACCCACAATCTACAATAAAAGTAAATAAACTTTACATATTATGATTATTATTATATAAAATATAATAATAATTATGTATTATAAATTAATTTTTTTAATTATATAATATATAATTTATTTATTTTTATTGTAATTACTTTAGTTGTAGAATATCTTAGATTCTGGGTTAATGTCAAGATTCTGGATTAATTATAATTAAAATTATTTTGATCCAATTAATGTCAAGATTTTAATATAATATATTTATGAAGAGATTATAATAATTAAAAATTGTATGGTGCAGTGGAAAACTTGTTAGTCTTTATAATGAAAGGTCTTAGTTTGAATCCCACTTTACATATAAATTTTTAAATAGAGTCCTGGACCAACCAAGAGCCAACACGTGGTTAACAAAGGGCTGGTCGCAAGGTTTTCTGCGACCACGCCACGTCGTGGGCCACACTGCGACTACCCTCCACCTCAGCGCTCCACGGTTTTCTGCGGGCCACTCTGCGACTGCCCTCCACCACGCCACATCACCACTCAACAAGTGCCACATGTGTCATCACCACAGGTGGTCGCGGGCCACTCTGCGACTGCCTTCCACCTCAACGCTCCACGTAGACAAATTTGCGCATGTGGCGCAACGTGATTGGGTCGCAAGATTTTTTACGACTTGCTGGTCGCGAAACGTATTGCCAACTACACCATATCAGTATTTTATTTATCCAATTTTTCTACATGGACAAAAAACCACTTAAAAAAGATGGGACAACAACACCATATCAAGGTCAACAAATAGTTATTACTAAACAAGTGGCTAAAAGAAAAGTTGTATAATTGAGAACATAGTACAGCCAAAATTAATAACCACTGTACATTCTTATCATATACTGTATTTTTATTTTAAAATATACACGGCAAGTTGACATAAAGCTGAAAAAGATGCATGCTTGCACAATATGATAAGGTGGGATGTGACTACTAGAAGCAGCATGTTTTGCTTTTCGATATAGAAATTCAATGATTTTTAATTTAGGATAATCATGTTTTCAGTGTTTTGATCGTACTTTTTTTTTTTTTTTTTTAATTTAGCATGTTTTCATACTTTTGTTTTCTAACTTTTTATTTTACTTCTAATTTTTATTTTTTTTATCATTATGTTTAGCTTCTTATTGGAGTGAAATTATAATCATCATTTTGTAATGATTAAACTTTTTTATAAATTACAACAAAATATTTTTGTTAATTTTAAGCTGTTACACAAAATTATGCCAAAAATTTTACTGAATAACAAGCATTAATGTGAGAATTTAAAAACAGTAACTAAATATTTTTTCATAACTAAAACTAAAAAGTAAATAAATTTAAAAGGACTAAAAATATTGAGGGAATAAAACCTAAATAATCTTTTAATTTATTTGCACATGTTGTTGTGTGTTTTGTGTTAATTTAGAAGATATTACTATTATAATTGAAGATTCTACTGTTATAATAGAAGATTGCTCTACAAGAATTTTATTAGTTTTAATGTTAAAAAAGATTATTATAGAAGTATACGACTTTGAATTTAAGGAAGATTTATTATGTCTTGTGTTAATTCAAAGTCTCACATCATTGAACAGTAGAAAAAGAGATGGGTGAAAAATCTATATAAGATAAAATATTAGGTTTTATTCTCTTTCACCGCATTCTTGAATTTATAATTAGTATTTTAGAATTTAGGTAATGTATGTTAAACTCTGATAATGATTTTGTAATTTTTTATCTGAAAACTATACTGTGACGAGGTTAATTTTAAGTTGTTATACAAAATTATGCTAATAATTTTACTCAAAAATAAGCGTTAATGGGAGAATTTAAAAATAGTAACTGACTAAAACTAAAAGGTAAATAAATTTAAAAGGACTAAAAATATTGAGAAAATAAAACTTAAATAATCTTTTAATTTATTTACACAGGTAGAAATGAAAATCCAAAAGTGTTTGTCAAACTAAACACTTATTTTTGTTCTCTTGCCAGACAAAGTAAACTTAAATCAGGAATGTTGATTAGCACAAAAACGTTTAATCAAATTTGTACAACAATGTATTTATATATATAACTTTTTAACTAATATTTACTTATAGAAGCGGGATCCATCCACATTTCAACATCTATTTTCTTAATCTATATTTTCCACTAATATTCTTTTTTTTTTTAATTTTAATTTTTCTTTTTTCTTTACATATATATTAAATCCATTTCAATATTCGAATCATTTTAAGTTAGAATTATAGGTAATTAGAGTAAAAGTTGTATCTGAATTGTGGAGTTGTGCTTATATAACACTATTTTAACAAGATGTGTTTAGATAACGATAGAATGAAATCATTATGTTTTGGCGAGACAATGGAGATATTTGAATTGTGCACGATTTCGTTCTATCGTTTGTGCTATTGAGTCTATCGAATTAAATTATTTGCCTCTATATGTATACTATTTAGATTTTGATAACGAATTATAAATTGTAAAATAGACATTAAACAATAGACTTTTTACTGTTAGTAGAAATCGAAAAAGATATCAACAAGTTTACGATGCGCCATGCTCAATCAAATAAGAATTGACTCAAATAATAGAGTCAACATCATATATCATAAATATATTTTTTTAAGTATACGAAGAAATTTGAGTATAAAATTTTGTAAAAGTTATTTAAATTTTTGTTGCATCTAATTAATTTTAAAATCCAGCAGATTTATTTGATTAAGATTTTAAAATACTATCTTAATAATGTCATAGATTTTAAAATATTTTATAAGAAAATATGGAGTTTGCAAAATTGGAAAATATTATTTAAATTTATAAAATTTATAAAATTTTCAATTATTTTCTTGAAAAAACTCAAAGTGAATTATAATTAAAATAAATTTATTATAAAATTAAAATTTAATTATAAAAACTCATATAACTATTATTATTACTTCAACACCATTCGCTGTCTTTATTATTAATAATATTGTTATGAATATTAAGTTATAGCAATAAAAATATAATAATAAAAATGTGTAATGATGATAATAATATGAATGTGAGAATGATAATAATATATAATAATAATAATAATAATAATATCATTATTATTATTATTATTATTATTATTATTATATGATAAGATAAAATAATCTTTTTAAAATTTAATAGTTTACATGTGAACGTTAGACACATTAAATATTTACATTTTCTACGTATTTAAAATTCATCATATTAAATAATATTGAAATTTATTTATTTTTTTAAAAAAATTATAATTATTTTAATTAAATATAATTTCACCATTTCAAAGTCTTTTAAGACTTTTTTAAAACAGAAAAAATAGTCTTTAGAAATCCTTTAAAACACCCCTTTTAAAAAATATCATTTAATATATAAGAATAAGCAAAAATAGTATTGTATCAAGGAATTTAATATTTGAGATTTTCTTTTACATTTCAAGTAAAAAGTCTTACATGTTTTCCATCAAATATTTATTGTGTGAATTTAAGTGTACAACATCTATAACAATTCTTAGTTCTCTTATCAAAATTCAAACCTAAGAAAATATTGATTCTACGTATAATTCGATCTTACAGTAAAGTTAAACGTACCAAAAATATAATAACATAACAAATTAAGCTAGCGTATCATCAATCAGAGAACATAAAACATAATAATTATGTACATAAATAATTTCAAACGAGGTTTAAATGTTTAACGAACACGAAGAGAGAGAAAAAAAAGGAAAAGAAATCATCGAATGTTATGTAAAATAATTATTGCTTTTTTAAATTAAAAAAAAACAGTTTTCTATTCTACTTATGTGCTTGTTTAAAGTGCTTCTTCTTAAAAAAAAAAAAAATCTGCTTATTAAAGAAGGAAATCCTATATGCTTCTCGAGTAATTGCTTTTTTAAAATTCATTTTTTATATTATTTTAATTTTAAACAAACCAATCCTATATTGATTATTTCAGTTCAATATATAAGTAATTTTGGGTTTAAATTTGAGATATTCAACTATGTTAAATATTTAGATTAAGAGTATTGTTATTCGTGATAATTTTATTTAGTTCGAATAAAATTTCTTTCATCATATAAAGAAAGATATATGATTGAAAAATACATGAATCCCACTAAAAGTAGGTTGATCATAGTCATGACAAATTAATTCTACTACTAAATTATGTAGCAGCACTGATATTGATATATATATATATATAGACACACACTTTAAAAAAAAGTATATCTGACACATGAGTTAGTCAAGATTGAGTTTGAGTACCGTAGAGATTAGGAGTAAGCATGGGTAGTCAATTTATTATGTGAGTACTCCTTAGGGCATAGCCTTGTCAACAACAACAACACAAGTGCCACCCATACAAGTAGATGCCTCCATGACCTAGTCCTCAACAATTCTTGCATAATCACTTATGTTCCCACTTAACCAACAAAGTATGAACTCTCATAATCAACCATATGCTATTATAGACATCACTGTTTTTTAGGATAAAAAGATTGCAACATGTTGAAAATCTTCAGCTCTAAAATTGTATATATCTTAATCAAATCTCATTGAGTAAAATATTAGTGTTTTTTTTTTATGAGTTTTCAAATCAATCAATAACTGTTGAAATTCAAAATATTTTCGTGAATTTCTAGGTATATATTTTTAATATTTGAAAATTTGTTTTAAAAATAATTCTATATTAGTTAGTATTTGTGAATTATAATCATAGTTTTTTTAAGCATATTATCATAAAGAAGTATTTACTAAGATTGGGGGGACACATTGGTTTAGGATTTTATAGAATTTTTTTTAAGTAAAAAAAGTTTTTTAATATTTAATTAAAATTTGATGTAACTTAAAAATAATTCATATTTTTTTTACACCTCAAAAACAATTTATTGGTATTAAAAAATATAAAATTTTAAATAATTATTATATAAGATGAAATTTGAATGACTTTTTAATGTTATTTATAAATATTAATTTTATAAAAGAATCTTGTCCAAACTTATCACATTTCAAAAGATTATTTGAAGTGACTTTTACAATTTTCATGTTTTTTTCATTTCTTATTAAAAATCCTACAAAATTTTTAAAAATCTAAAGGATTTTTTCAATTAAAAAAGTCATGTAAAATCCTTATTCAATATACCTCCTTAACCTCGCTCTTCTCTTTAAAAAATTATTTATATAAAATTTTAATCACATGTTTAATAGACATCAGTGATGTCACTATAATTTATTAATTATTGTTAAATTATAATTGAGGTGAGATAAATCAAAAATACAATTTTCTTTAAATAAAAATGAACTGATTTTAAATTAACTTAGTGTTGTTTAATTAAGTTAAACTAAATGGATCACTCTGGAATTAGTTTTTTAAATGACTATTAAATTTCAAGGTTATAATATTTAGTTATTTATGCTCATAAAATGCTCATCATATATCTCTATGAAATGCAATCAATGGGGAAATAGGCTCAAATAAGAAAAGTTTAAAAAGTAAAAGAATTTTGATTTTGCTGCATTCTAAAGCTTTATACTTGCTTAGTATTTTAGTTTTGTTCATGCTCGTAAAATGATCATGTATATCTCATGAAATCAATCAATAGGGGAATCACTCAGGATCAAATCAGAAAAACTATTAAAGTAATAGAATTTTGATTTTGCTGCATTCTAAAACTTTATACTTGCCTAATATTTTAGTTTGCACTGTAAACATCATAAATCCAGTAAAATAAAAACATGATAAATGTTTATTATACCTCCTTGATTTAGTTTTTGAAGTGGAATTAAAGTTATCTTTTAAACGGTAATTAATGATGAATTCTTTAAAGACATATAGCTCAACTAGTGTGTTTTACTTCTTTTATTATTTAATTATTTCAAACTTTGATGATATCTTATACTACTATTCGCGGTTTTTTTTTAGTACTGAATTCTGATTTTTTATATATATTAAAAACTTTGCAATGAGAAACAATTTGTGAGTGTTATTAGATTTTATTTTTTTAAAAAAATGGTCTCAGTCAAAATACTTATTTATAATCACACACACACACACAAGAAAAAAATTCATGGATATTATTATCAAAACCACAGGTACACACAAAATTATTTTATTTGGTAAAAGAAAAAGTTTAAAAAAGTTTGTCACACAGCATGCAGATTTCACGAATTAATGAGTACGATCTCGCACTTCAAAAATCGTAGCATATAAACAGGCATCTTGTCGCTTTGGTGTGCTTCAAACAGAAAATCTAGACCATAAAATTAAAGTGCCAACAAAGGGAAAGATCATATAATAATGATAAGATTGAGGAATCTTCATAGAATAAAGAGGGGAAAAGATTGATAGGCACTAAACACGAGACAATCGTGAAACTTTATGAGTTTAGATTTCATTATTATTAAATGGCACATATATAAAGCCTTAGAAGCATAACAAAGAAATCATATCATAGCAATATTGTGATTTGTACGAACCATGAAATTTGTAGGAAGTGTTTATCTAACACTATGCCTTGCCTCTTCCATGGTCATTGTAATGGCTACAATACAAAGGGCAAGGTTTTTGTTTGACACAAATGAATATTATGTGAGAGTGATCAATGGGTTCACAGACAATTCCTCTGTGCCTTTGGTGATTTGGTGTTCTTCGGAAGAGATGGATCTTGGAGGACGTGCCTTGCAAGAGCATGATGATTTTAGTTGGGTTATGAGACCCAATTTTTGGAGCAGCAATCTCATGAAGTGCACCATGAAATGGGACAACACAAGGAAGAGTTTTGATGCTTTTAAGGCTTCTAGAGACACTGATCGTTGTGGGATTTTTAGGACTTGCTCTTGGATGGTAACACAAGATGGGTTTTATTTTAGCAATGATGAGGTCAATTGGAGGAAGGACTTCTTGTGGTGAGTGAGTGAGTGTGTGTCTGTGTAATGTCAAGGTTTTCCCCTACAGGTTGGATTCACAGAACATAGAAATCTAGTAATGTAAGGACTGAGGAGTTTTGTATAATTGTTAAAAATAGTAATAAAAACAGAGAGAGTGTTATGTGTAATTGTAAAAATGAAGAGTTTTGCTTAATAATAACACCATATATCTTGGTGAAAATTTTGGTAGCCATGTGCTCATATGGTTAGTATTCAGCTATTGCTGATGATGTCAATATCACATCCTTCCCATCCCCAGTGTTGTTAAAAAAATTATTTTGAAAATTGTAAAAATAATAATCAATTATATATATATATATATTAAAATAATTTAATTTCCACGTTTCTACCAAACACACCAATGTATTCTAATTAAACTCTAAACTGTGTTAATTTTTTACTTAAAAAGGTATATTAATGTTGTTGAATTTTTTTATTGAAGCCAATTACCTAACATATTACACACATAATATACATACACTCTGTATTATGAGAAACAGGACAACATTCAAGAGGGATTAATTCCACAAATAGTGCAGGATTTATGGAAAATCTTTTTAGTGTGTCCATATTCAATATAATTTAGAATTATATCTTCTATATTAACTATGATTTGTGTTCTTAATAATTAAGATTTTATATCTATAAATAAATGATTTATTTTGAAAAGAATATTTGTGTCTCTTATAATCTCTTTTCTTTTTTCTGATCTAAGTCTTCCTATTGTTAAACAGTTGGGGCATTTTTATATGTTGTTGAAAAAAAGTGTATCTGAGACATAAGTTGGTCAAGATTGAGTTTGAGTATGGTACAGAGTAGTAAGCAATTTGCTATTGAATGACTCCTCAGACATAGGTTTGTCAATACCCAACACCGCCACAAGGGCCACCCTCCAACTTGGGTGTTTATGGCTTGGATTATATAATATTTTATATTAAATAAAATTTAAATTAATTACCTTAGTTAAATTTTAAGTTTTTTAAAATTCAAACTAATTTGATTTAATTATTAATGAATTAATTTAGCTTTAATTTTTCAGGTTTTTATATTAAAATAATATTTTTTTAAAATTAAAATAAATTAATATTTTTAAATGTTAAATTTTACAAGTTAATTTAACTTATAAAAAATTAGACTTATTTTATTTTAATTTTTTTATTTTATAAATATTTAATTAAAAATATTTTATCTAAATAAACCTTGTGATAGTTTCTTACCACATAAATAATTTATTTAGAAAATAAGACTTATTTATTTGTTAAAATTAATGGATATAGGTTTTAACATTAAATTATTAGTATATAATTAAAATAATAAAATAAACTAGTTATAATAATAATATAAAATTGCTTTATAAAGTAAACTAATTAAATTTTCTTTTTGACATTTAAAGGATTAATTTAAAATTTTAAAATATAAATTTATTATCCAAATCAGTTAGTTACAGTTTTGATTAGATTGATTTAAATTCAAATCCAACCAATCTCGTTGATTAGGTTTGGATAAATGGATTCATCAAAATTCATTTTACTTAGTAATTTTGACTTTATTAAAAGTTATAATTATTAGTCAAACATAACTTGACTTATCTAAATTTCTATTATAAAATAATTAATGTATATTCATAAAAATTAATGTAATTTCTATTATGTAATTGATTGTTTAAAACTAATTTTTTTGTTACATCATTTAAAATTAAACAATAAAAAATATCTCTAGACTTCAAATTAAAATATAAATCAAATTAGTAAAAACTTTCTAAGCAAAATTTATAGTAAAAAATGTGATATTATTTTTACAATATTTATTTTAAAAGTAACAAATTACCGTAATACTAATTTGTCGTTGAAAGATGATGTAAATGCACTTCCAAACTTAAATTGTTGAGGGAACAATCGCTATTCATTGGAAGTAAAGTACGACGAATAAAAATGAAATACATGAAATAGTAATATATATTGAAAATATAATTTTTAATATATATTATTAATTTGTTTTGATTAAGGCTTTGATTATTTAAGTAATTTTGTAGATAATTATTAATTTATTTCTCATAGAAATAGTAATATATATTGAAAATACAAATTTTTATTTTTATTTACTTTTTATAATTATTATAAGGAGAAAAATAAACATGTATGGATTGAAATTTTTTTAACATTTCTCTGCTTATTTCATCTTCACTAGATAAGAGAAACAATTATTTTCTCTTACATTTGATTACATTATTATATTTAGAGATCTCCTTTTTTACCAAATAAAAAGTTAAATACTCACTGAAAATAACGGAATGAATTTAAAACTTAAAATTATTTATTAAATTTTAAAAATCACATTCAAACTTAAAAATTTAGGTAAGAGACATGAAACCAAGAACTCATGTATCATAACTTAGAATTTGTGCTTGAATTGGAGCCAACTTTTTGGTAGTGAAGCCATCTTCATGATTAGGCATTATTAGCACAAGCACTACTCATACTCCATTATCTGATTTCATGTTAATGTCACATGTTCATGCTTCTTTTTGTCTTCCCACTCATCATACCTTCTTTAACAATAATACAAAATATTGTTTGGCAACTGTCACAATATAATCAATCACGCAGGTACTTTTATATTAGTCTTATATATACATCTATATAATATAGATTAAAAATGATTAATTTGATTGAGTACGATGTAATTATAGTATTATACTGATATAGTAAGGGTCCAAAATACAAAATACTAGTTATTTTATCTTCTATAAGTGAGAAATTTACCCAGCAAATTTTCCCTCAGCAATTCTGTGTAGAATCAATTTGAATGAATTTAAATTGGTCCTGTTAGGAAGATCTGAACGCTGTAGAAAGAGATAAGAATGTGATTTTAGTCTATTTGATTCACGTATTTGAATAAGCTATTATTCTGTTAAATATGAGTGTTAGATCAAGGATGATTAATGTCTCAAGATTTTGATTAATTACAAGACAGACGAAACCAAGCTACCCAAGACTTGCTAAGACGAAACCAGCACAGACGAAACATGACCCTTCAAAAGTGAAGTTCTGCGTTTGTCCAAAAGCTAAGCCATCAGACGATACATGCACAGACGGAAGAGGACTACTCAATTGAAGTCCTTCGTCTGTCCCAAGAGTGAAATCTTAAAACGATAGGATGAGACGAAACAACAACAATTGAAGACTGAAGAAATACATCTTCTGTTCAAAGGTGAAGTCAAGTTGAGTCATTCGCGCCAAGATTTCAAATATGAAGAAGTACTCATGAGAAGCATCCAAGATCAGTATAGGGATTCGAACTTACACACCAAAGTCAAAAAGGTCTTCACCTTTTGTCACATCTCTGTACAAGTCAGAAAAAGTACTGCGCACAATCTAGTCCGCTATATCCGCTGCGACTCTTCATCAATCAATCAAGTACAACTGACAAACTTTTGGAAAGCTCTCAAGAAGATTTCTCAATGACTCTCAACGGTATTCAAATGAGTCTAACGACTATTTGAAGAAGATGCCTATAAAAGGACTTCACAGCATCAAGAATCAGTTGGCGAATACGCTTCTCTTATCCCTTCTTCTGAGAATTCGCTCAATTCTGTGCTAAGAACTTTATTGTAAAACCCTCTCTGCGAAGAGGAAAATCTTTGTTTTCAAACATCTTTTCAAATCCATTTGTGTGGTACTTTAGCCTGAGGAGGCTGTGTTTCAAAGAATACCTTTTGTATTAGCCTGTGGAGGCTGAGTTCAAAGAATACCTTGGTTGTTTAGCCTAAGAAGGCTGGGAGCAAAGAATATCTTGTAGTAGCCAGAAGTGGCTGGGTTCAAACAATACTTGTAAACCTTTTCACGGTTTGTAGTGAAAACTCAGTTGTTGCTGGGCAACTGGACGTAGTCTTGAATAGACGAACCAGTATAAAAATACTTGTGTTTATCTGTTTCGTCTGATTGACTAACTGGGGATAATCATAATCTAACGTTTGTTTATTAAAATCAATCTTTCAATATAAACGTTGTTTCGTCTGAACCGTTTTGAAACTCACAGACGAAAGGGATAAAATTTTTTAATTAACACAATTCAACCCCCCTTCTTGTGTTTATCTTTTACAGTTTGGTATCATAGCTCAGCCTCTAAGGGTTGAGCGCTTAACAGCTCTAGAGGAAAAGATCCAACATGGACTCACAAGGACCATCTTTTCTATTCAGAGGAGCTTCAATGAACAAGCCTCCAGCATTCTCTAGAGATGATTATCCATACTGGGCTGACAGGATGGAGATGTACATCAAGTCAACCCAATACAGATTATGGAATATAATCACCACAGGAGATATCCCCATTGTAAAGCCTGAAGGAGAATGGGGAAACGAAGAATACTCTATGATGGAGCTGAACAACAAAGCAAGATATGCTCTTATGTGTGCTCTCTCCAGAATTGAGTACAACAGATTCTGTGCCTATAAAACTGCTAAAGAACTATGGGATGCTCTCAAAATCTCATATGAAGGCACTGAAGATGTCAGAATGAGGAAGACCGCTACTCTTCAAAGAGAATATGAAATGTTCTCTATGAAGAAAGGAGAGTCAATCGATATGATGTTTGGAAGATTCCAAACAATATTGAATGGACTCACTGCTTTGGGAATCACTTTCACAAAGGCCTAGAACAACATGAAGATCTTGGACAGTCTCCCACCTCCTTGGGAAGCCATGTCCACAGCTATCTCTGTTGGAAGAGATATGAAGACATTAACTCTAGACGAGTTAATTGGAGCACTAAGGGTACATGAGGTACTCTTATGTAAAAGGGAGAAGATCAAGGTTCAAGAACCTATAGCTCTTCCATCCGTCAATAACATCCCTAAAGAAGATTCTGTCAAGAAGGACAGTAAAAAGAAAATAAAGATTTTGAAGGCTGATTCAACCGAATCAGAATCGTCTGATGGTTCGTCTGAAGACGAAGTCTCCCTCATGGCAAGACGATTCAAAAGGATGATGACGAAGAAAGGTAGAGGCCAACGCTTCTTCAAGAAAAATGAGAAGAAGCTCTCTGAGAAGTCATCAACCAAAGAAGAAAGCACATAGGTTGTGTGCTATGAATGCAGAAAACTGGGACATATGAGGTCAGAATGTCCCAGACTGAAAAAGAGGTGGAGCTCTAGAAAAGATAAAGGAAAGAAGAGCTTACTGACTTGAGAAGACCTTGACAGTGAAAGCTAAGAGGAATCCTCTGAAGAAAAAGAAACAACAAACATCTGCCTCATGGCTGGAGACCATGTCTCAACAGAGGTAAATTACAATGAAACTTCTTCATCCTCTTCTTCTGAGTCTGAGTCAGAATCAGAAGAAATGTCATATGATACACTTCTAGCTCACTCTCACTTTATTGCTCAGCAATACAAAACTTGCAAAACCAAACTGAGACAAGCATTGGAAGAAAATGCGGTTTTGAAATCTGAAATTGAGTTACTAGACAAGAAAGTATCAAATGATGTTTCGTCTGAGTCTGAAAAGGACATTTTCATTCTTGAAATCGAAAGATTAAAGAAAGAAAATGAGTCCTTACTCAATGACTTAACCAAGTTTACAAAGGGATCCTTCATTCTTGAAAATATTTTAAAATATAGGAGATCACCTAATGATAAAAGTGGACTCGGTTATGTTAAGGAGACAGACGAAAAGAAAAACAAACATGTTTCGTCTGCTCAAAAGAAGAGGAATCACAACAAGGTTCCTAATAACTACAAAAAGGCTAAAAACAAAAAGAAGCTTTTTGTAACTAACAAGAAAGGACCCAAAAAGATTTGGGTACCAAAGTCACTTATTGTTCTCAAGTTGCAGATATCCTTAATGGGAAGAGACAAGACTTCAAGCCGGTACCGGACAAAGGTTGCTCACGACACATGACGGGAGACACTCTATGTTCCAAGACCTCGAGACCAAGTAAAGGTCCATCTCCTACGGTTCGGAAAAGGTAAAATTCTTGGCATTGGGACTGTTGGTAAGACACCCAATACACTTATCCAGAACGTATCATATGTTAAAGGCCTTAACTTCAATCTACTTAGCATAAGTCAATTTTGTGATAGTGGATATGAAGTAGCTTTTAACTCTGATGAGTGTATAGTCAGAAACAAAGATAAATCTATTCTTTTTATTGGGAAAAGAAAGAATAACCTTTATGAGGTTTGTCTTTCTGACTTGAGTGATCAGAATGTAACATGTTTGATTTCAGCAGACGATGAACGAGATATTTGGCACAAAAAGCTTGGACATTTAAGTCTCAAGTATATTTTAAAAATTTCTAAAAAGGATCTCGTAAAAGGTTTGCCAAAAATATCTTGGAAAACCAATCGTCTGTGTGAATCTTGTCAGCATGGGAAACAACTCAAGGCTTCTTTCAAATCAAAAAATGTTGTTTCCACGACAAGACCGCTAGAACTGTTACACATTGATCTCTTTGGACCCACTCAGACTGAAAGTCTTGGAGGGAAGAGATATGGACTTGTCATTGTAGATGACTATACTAGATTCACATGGGTATACTTTCTAGCCCATAAACATGAGTCATTCAAGGTTTTTGAAATATTTTATAAATGTGTTCAAAAAGAAAAAGGAATATGTATTGCTTCTGTAAGGAGTGATCATGGAACAAAATTTGAAAATTCTGAGTTCAAAGCCTTTTGTTTTGAAAATGGTATATTTCATAATTTTTCGTCTCCAAGAACTCCTCAACAAAATGGAGTTGTGGAAAGGAAAAATCGTACTTTACAAGAAATGGCTAGAACTATGTTGCATGAAAGCTCTCTCCCTAAATATTATCAAGGCGTAAGCTTAATACTTCCTGTTATATTCAAAACAGAATATTGATAAGACCAATATTGAATAAGACTCCATATGAACTATGGAAAGAAAGAAGACCCAACATTTCTTATTTCTATCCTTTTGGATGCGAATGCTTTATCTTAAACACCAAAGATCAACTTGGCAAGTTTGATTCAAAGGTGGTAAAAGGAATCTTTCTTGGATATTCCAACATATCTAAGGCCTATAGAGTTTTTAACTTTAAGACGCAAGTTGTAGAGGAATCAATTCATGTAAAGTTCCAAGATAACTCAAAGGCTGATAAAGAAATATCAGACCTAGAAAACTTATTTGATAATTTACAGATTAACCCTTCTGGTCAAAATGATAAACAAGGGTCAGACGAAACAAGAGCAGACGATAGAAGCACGGATTTAACCCTCTTCGCCTCGATACTCATCAACAAAGAGATCAAGCCCCTGCAAGATCATGGATATTTGCGTCTAACCACACTGAAGATCTTATCATTGGAGATAGGAATCAAGGTGTTCTAACTAGATCGAAGCTAAAGGAATCGTCTGGATATGCTCTTGTATCAAACATAGAGCCAAAGAATGTTGAAGATGCTCTTCAAGATAACGATTGGATCTTGGCTATGGAAGAAGAACTTAATTAGTTCACAAGGAATGATGTATGGACCCTAGTTGAAAGATCAAAGAACAAAAGCATCATTGGGACCAGATGGGTGTTCAGAAACAAGCTTGATAAAGTTGGAAAAGTGGTAAGAAACAAAGCGAGGTTAGTAGGACAAGAGTATAATCAACAAGAAGATATTGATTTTACAGAAACTTTTGCACCTATAGCTAGATTAGAAGTAATCAGAATATTACTTGCTTTTGCTTCTCACAAGAATATCGTCCTATATCAAATGGATGTAAAAAGTGCTTTTCTAAATGGTTTCATTGAAGAAGAAGTGTATGTAAAACAACCTCCTGGTTTTGAAAGTTTATCTCAACCTGATCATGTTTTCAAACTTAAGAAAGCACTGTATGGTCTTAAACAAGCTCCCAGAGCTTGGTATGATAGACTCAGTTCTTTTCTTCTTAAAAATGGTTTCTCAAGAGGAAAGGTTGATACAACTCTCTTCAAGAAAAGCATTTCAAAAGACTTTATTATAGTCCAGATTTATGTAGACGATATAGTCTTTGGAGCTACTAATGATCTCTGTGCAAGGATTTTTCAAAGCTAATGCAGGATGAGTTTGAAATGAGCATGATGGGAGAATTGAAGTTCTTTCTAGGACTTCAAATCAAGCAGATGAAAGAAGGAATCTACATCCATCAACAGAAATACATAAAGGAACTTATCAAGAAGTTCAAGATGGAGAAAGCCAAGCCTATGAAGACCTCAATCCATTTGTCTGGAGCAAATCTCAACAAGGATGAGTCAGGTAAGTCCGTTGATCAGACGGTATACAGAGGTATGATTGGCTCACTCCTTTATTTAACTGCGAGCAGACCTGACATTATGTTTAGTGTTTGTCTATGTGCTAGATTTCAATCTGACCCTAAAGAATCTCACTTACAAGCTGTAAAGAGAATTCTTAGATATCTTGTTGGAACAACTGATCTCTCTTTGTTTTATAAGAAAAATAATGATTTCAGTTTAAGAGGCTTTTGTGATGCGGATTATGCTGGAGACAAAGTAGAGAGAAAAATCACAAGTGGCGGATGCCAATTTCTTGGATCATCACTAATAACTTGGTCAAGCAAGAAACAAAACTCCATTGCACTCTCAACAACTGAAGTAGAGTATATTGCTGCGGCAGGGTGTTGCTCACAATTACTGTGGATAAAACATCACCTTGAAGATTACTCCAGGTTTGAAAATCATATATCAGTATTTTGTGATAATACAAGTGCAATTAATCTTTGCAAAAATCCTATTCAACATTCGAAAGCCAAACACATTGAAATCCGTTTTCATTTTATAAGAGACTATGTCCAAAAAGGTATTTTCAATATACAGTTTGTGGAAACTGATTTTCAATGGGCAGATATATTTACTAAAGCATTAGACGAAACACGTTTCAATTTCATTAAGGAAAATCTTGGAATTATTTCTTTAAATGATTGAAAATTGTTCCGTCTGAGCTATTTGTTAAATTTGTTTCGTCTGTACATTATTTCGTGTTAAGACGAAACATTGCGTCTGATCAAGTTGAATAGTTACTATGGTAAAATTCAACAGACGCAACTGTTACTGTTTAACAAGTTTATCTCAAGTATGCAGGGACAAATTAAAAGAAGCAATAAATGTGTCTGTCATTTATTGCACTATTCTAGGACATTGATAGGCATGCGCCGTGAATTGCAGAAGTCAAATCAATCATTGAAAAGGCAATGATGTGGACACGTCAAATCAGGGGCGGTTTTCGAAATCTCTTTCGTCTGATGAATCACAACCGTTTTTATCTATACCTATAAATACTCTTGAAAGTTTACTCTTTTACTCTTTTACTCTTGAAAGTTTACTCTTTTACTCTATGCCTATAAATACTGAGGAGCATGTAGACAAGATCATTTATGGGAAGACTTGTAACACCGAAGACCCCAAGTTCTTCAGATCAGGGAACCTCAGTCCCTCCGCAAGAATCATCCACAACTTGCTTTACAACATCTTCACTCCTCGTACAGGCTCTCGCGACAACATGAGTACTCGAGACAGATTTTGTATCTACTACTGTCTGAGGAAAGCAAGGATGAGCCTGCCTCACATTATTCTCGACCACTGGGTAAGTGCGTTGAAGAATAGAAACATTCGTAGGAAGAGCAGCATTCCCTACGCCACCCTTTTCACCAAGATCATCATCAACCAGGGCTTTGATGTCACCGGAGTAGTGTGGCACAAAGAAGGGAAGGAAGTCAAAGGTAGCACCTTTGCGAAGATGCACCTGACACCTAGCTTCCTCCTTCATTCACCAAGGGAAGAAGTCCCACTCTCACCTATAACCAAAGATCCCCCACACAGAGCCCGTATCAAATGCACCAAAACCCAAACACCAACCGAAACACCATCCCAAACAACATCCCAAACACTAAACCAACCCCAACCTCTTCCTCCCGTGATTATTTCTGAGGTTCCTTTTGAGGACGTTCTTGAAGAACCTCTCAAGAAGAAGAAAAGGACCATCAGAATTAAGCACATTGGTGCCAAGCCAAAGGGTCAGACGATATCCCCTAGTGAAGATGAAGGGGTCAACATATCGTCTGAAGGTGTTCCGTCCGTCGTGAAGATTCTCACGTGAAGAAAAAAGCGAAGAAAGCGAAAGAGAGGAAAAAGCAAGAGCCAGAAAGATTGCTCTTGAAAAGGCTGCAAAAGGTAAGGAAAAGATGAAGCAAAAACTTGCGTCTGTCGTAGTTGGTGAGACAGACGAAGAAAGAGCGCTGAAAGAGGCCAAAAGGGTCTCCATATTGCTTCATGCTGAGAGAGAAATGATCTTTCTCGATAGCGTTTGTGGCATTGGATCGTCTGAGGCTGCATCTGCTCCAGCAACCTCAGAGGGCATGAATAGTGAAGAAACTGCCCAGATCCAGAAAGACAATGCCCAACTTGTAGAGGAGTTGGAAACAATGTTGTGTGAGGAAGTCTCCACAATGGAGGTCTCTCCATCACCTTTACTCCAAGACGAACATAGGGCAACCCCTATTGTTGCGTCTCCGCTGAACGCATTCCTTGCACAGACGCTACCTGTTGCGTTTGAGGAAGCATCCCACCACCAGACGAAGGAGATTCCGTCTGAAGACTATGTGCTTATTGAAGAAGTTAGTTCTTCGTCTGATGAAGAACAACTTGAAGTTATAAAGGTGGATGCTACATGGGGGAGATCACATGCTGAGGTGATCAATCCAGAAGACTTACCCCCAAAGCACAAGGTGGACTATTCGTTTCTAAACGAATTAGTCATGAGGAGCTTCGCTGAGAGCACCTGTGCTGAGAAACCGTTCAAACCTGACTGGATCATTGGAGAGAAAATTGAAGAATTCTCCACTGAAGCTGAATCGTCTGAGTCTGCTACAAAAGACATCTTAGCAGACGATGAAGACCTGTACATAAGGGATACTCCTTACATAGAGTTGAAGAACCCATACCAATACAGAGGGAAGAAGGGTTTTCAACTAGGGAGATTTGTATATCCCATTCTATACAATAAACCCTTGAAGCCGGTGAACTTCAATGAAGACACCATCTACACCCCAGAGGAGCAACGCAATTGGCTGAAGCGTCTGCCCTGGGACACACTGGCCAACCTAGACATCAAGGGCTTAGAAAACATACAAGCATACAAGGATCATCTTGTTGCGTCTGTGATTGAAGGACCAGCACTTGGCTATGAACCTCACATCCCACACAAAGAAAACACAAAGTGGAAGGTTCGGTATGATGTAAATGCGCCTGTATTCCATCATTGTAGATATGGAGACGCAAACTCTACCAACTATGAGCCGAAAGATTGCACACATTGGCATCTCGACGCCATAGATCGCCATGATCCAATGCCTTTCACAATTCCACTCAATAAAATAGAGTATGTCGGTCTAGGACACTCTCTAGGAATTGTGCTCCCATGGACGAGACCCCACTGCTCCGGGATCAACCCTCGCTACTCCATCCTCCTCAACGAATATGAAGACCCTGAGGAATTTGCTCACGCCCTACCAGAAGATCACAACTTGACATTCAAGTTGATAGCTGGTGCCTATAGAAGGGAAGCCAAGGAAAGAGAAGTTTCCTTCTATCACATTGATCGTCAAGCTAAGAAGGATAAGAGATACTACTCCTTCATGGTGGGTTCACAGTTCTCTTCGCTGGTGTCAGACGAAACTAAGTACACAATCGTCTTAGACAGAAAACGACCATGCTTGGTCAAGTTTTTGACTAAGGGTAAAGAGAAGAAAGTACCGTCTGTCCCCAGAACTTTCAAATATGCAAGGCACATCTCCAAACTTCTTCCGTCTGCTGCTTATGCGCACCTCAAGGCAATACAAGCTCAAGCCTCAAGCCCTATCAATCCAAAGATACAAAGGATGATAGAAGATCATGAAGCCACATCCAAGTTTTGTTCTGGAACCTCTTTTGATGAGGATTCCTCTGTCTGTGGCAGGGTGTTTCCTGGTGGAGCTTTCGCTTATACACATCCTTCTGAGGAACATCCGGATCTTGAAGTCTCTGTTCCAACAAAGAACTACACATGGCAATGGGAACGGAACTTCACAGCTTACCTCTTTCTTCCACTGTTCACACTGCGTCTGAAGAAGACTCCATCCGTGCTCATTATTGATGACACTGTACCTATTGTGGAAGAGCCTCAAACACCACAAGTGCAAGTTGATGATTTGGTGGAGGTTGCTGAGACAGTTGAGGTTGTTGAGACTGATATTCAAGAAACTGAGGAGTATAAAACTCTGAAGCGTAAATATGATGCCTTGGAGGAGAATTGTGAGCACTTGAAGTTAAAGAACAGAGAACTTGAAGAAAATCAAGCTTCTCTATCGTCTGAAGTGCAGCAATTGAAGGACATTGTGATGACCCTGCTTAACAAGAAGCCAAAGCCTTTTTCGTGATCATGTTTTGATGATTCACAGCCCAAGGGGGAGACAAAGAGAAAAGAGATATCCCAAGGGAAAGGAGAAAGGTACAAGGGGAAAGCATTGTTTGAGGGGGAGTAAACAAATAAAGCTTCGTCTGAGGGGAGCGACCAAGAGCAAGCAAGCAAGGAGCATCGTCTGAGGGGGAGTCTTAAACAATAAGGGAGCCATGTATTATACTTGTATCAATATTTTTTTAGTATAGAAAATACATTGTAATTCTTTATTGGTTTTTTGTCTATACCAGTGTAATAATGTACAAAGATTACATCGCATTGATGTAACAATCTGTTATAAAGAGGTATTATTCAGAAAACATCGTGTTGATGTCAATCTGGCTTTTTGAGACTGTTTGTTTCTGTCTAACCATGTCTTGTGCAGATTTTCTTGGTATGGTCTGTAATCATCAAAAAGGGGGAGATTGTTAGATCAAGGATGATTAACGTCTCAAGATTTTGATTAATTACAAGACAGACGAAACCAAGCTACCCAAGACTTGCTAAGACGAAACCAGTACAGACGAAACATGACCCTTCAAAAGTGAAGTTCTACGTCTGTCCAAAAGCTAAGCCATCAGACGATACATGCACAGACAGAAGAGGACTACTCAGTTGAAGTCCTTCGTCTGTCCCAAGAGTGAAGTCTTAAGACGATAGGATAAGACGAAACAACAACAATTAAAGACTGAAGAAATACATCGTCTGTTCAAAGGTGAAGTCAAGTTGAGTCATTCGCCCCAAGATTTCAAATCTGAAGAAGTACTCATGAGAAGCATTCAAGATCAGTATAAGGATTCGAGCTTACACACCAAAGTCAAAAAGGTCTTCACCTTTTGTCACATATCTGTACAAGTCAGAAAAAGTACTGCGCACAATCTAGTCCGTTATATCCGCTGCGACTCTTCATCAATCAATCAAGTACAACTGACAAACTTTTGGAAAGCTCTTAAGAAGATTTCTCAACGACTCTCAACGGCATTCAAATGAGTCTAACGACTATTTGAAGAAGATGCCTATAAAAGGACTTCACAGCATCAAGAATCAGTTGGCGAATACACTTCTCTTATCCCTTCTTTTGAGAATTCGCTCAATTCTGTGCTAAGAACTTTATTGTAAAACCCTCTCTACGAAGAGGAAAATCTTTGTTTTCAAACATCTTTTCAAATCCACTTGTGTGGTACTTTAGCCTGAGGAGACTGTATTTCAAAGAATACCTTTTGTATTAGCCTGTGGAAGCTGAGTTCAAAGAATACCTTGGTTGTTTAGCCTGAGAAAGCTGGGAGCAAAGAATATCTTGTAAACCTTTTCACGGTTTGTAGTGAAAACTCAGTTGTTGCTGGGTAACTGGACGTAGTCTTGAATAGACGAACCAGTATAAAAATACTTGTGTTTATTTGTTTCGTCTGATTGACTAACTGTGGATAATCATAATCTAACGTTTGTTTATTAAAATCAATCTTTCAATATAAACGTTGTTTCGTCTGAACCATTTTGAAACCGACAGACGATAGGAATAAAATTTTTTAATTAACATAATTTAACCCCTTTTCTTGTGTTTATCTTTTACAATGAGTATTTGAATAGTTTACTTTTTCTTAATGTGTTGCATAATAGCATGTCATGTGAAACCCATTGGACAACTAATCTTAATATAATTTTGGGCCATTTCGGCCCAACATTCACTGGGCATGAGCTGAAAGTGATTAAATATTAATAGTGCCTCGTTGATCAAATTTCACATTCTTGATAGGGTCTTTTTATATTTATTAAATGTCATATTTTAATCAATTCTTTTAAAATTTTAATTTAATATTAACACATTTAATCATTTTAATTTTAAAATATTTGATATAGTGATTTTTATTAACTATCATTACATGTAACTCTTTTTTAAATATATCGTCCCATTATAATGCCCAATTTTGATTCTATAATAATTCTTTTTCTATCTTCTCCTTTAATCAAACAAAACTTTACGGATAAAGGAGAATAAGAGACAAAATGAGATAAATTTAAAATTTCTATAAAGATCCAATCATTGATACTCTACTTTAATTCAAAAAAAATTATTTGATTCCATTACATTTTATTTCCTCCTACTCGTTCAAATATAAAACATTACGAAATAGAATCATCAATCAAATAAATTATAATAAATTCTGAAAAATATTATTTATTACATGAAATTTCTTGTAATGTCGCTCTAACTTTTACATGGGTGCCTTTGGTGGCTTCTGAATTGTGCTTTTAGGTTCACTTTAAAAGTTAGTATAAAGAAAAAATTGACATTATTACATTAAAAAAAATATTTGATAGATAATTAAAATATATAAATATTCATTGTATTATAAATGAGTAGATTGCAGAATCAAATTATTATATTAATCAAAAATAAGAGTTTAATAAAATATTCCTCACTTATTTCTTAACTCAAAAAAGTAACTTGCTCTTTTTATTTTTCATTAATTAATTAATTAACATGTAACTAACAAATTCTCAAACTATCTAAACGTTACAAAAAGGGGTTCATAAAGGTAATGAAACAATAATCATGACTTCAAAATACACCAAACCCATTTTCGTGTTATGAGAATGATGTATCATGGATTCCATTCAAATCAAAACCCTAATTCATCAAACTGGGGATAAACAGCTACAAATCAATTACATCCTTGATTCAAAATTAAGAAAATACACAGCAATAAACATCGATGTCTAAATAATAAAAGCTTAAACATGGAAAAAACATGCATTCTTTCATCTTAGAATGCTTGTCCATGGTGATGGTTAAATATGATGAATTCGATTAAGTTTTAAATCATTAATAATTCACGGGAAAATTAAAAGATTATATTATGATATTTTAAAAATATAATAAATCAACTTTATATTTTTTAAATTAAAATATTTAAATCAGAAAAGTCTACAGACTTAAAAGGATAAAAAATAACATTTGATCTTTTAGATTCTATCATATTCAAAATCATTTTTAAACCTAAAAATAAAGAAAAAATTATCTTACAATAATAAGATTATATAAAAATTATAAAATATCTAATGATTCCAAAATCATTTTTCATATTAGTAGAATCAATTATAGAATTTATAAGAATTTAAAAGTTATCCACCATAACGTAAAATAATTTTATACAGCTATTTAATCACAAGTCAAATTTTATATGATTTAAAAAATAAACCCATTATATATGATAAGTTATGATTAATTAACAATATAAAATTAATTATAATTAAAATACAACCTTTTTCTTAATTTAAATTTAAAAAGTTATTCACTCATGATATAAAAACAACTTTATACTATCTTCCCATCACAAATAATAGTTTAATAATTTGTTATTTTGTTTCTCAGCACTCTCTTTAATTTCTATTTCTTCTAAATTTTCTATTTTGTTGCTACATTGGAATCCTCCAAAACAAGAGGTCTGAAAAAAGGGTAAACTTTTGCTGTATATTCCGTGACAAAGGAGAATGGAATTTGAATCCGATTCCTTGAAATGTGTCAAACAAAAAAGGTAATTTTTCATCAACCAACTTATTCTTTGCATGTTTTCTACTTTTTCTCAACACAGTAACCATCCAAATCTTGACCACAGGATTCACATGATAATATCCACATCTCTATCTTAGTTTAATTTTAAATCTTTTTAGAAAAATATGAGATTTTTATGATAAGGAATCCATCTTTTAACATTTTTTTTTAATTTTCTCTTTTCTAAAGCAACTGACCCATTGTTTTGATCCATTGAGTGGATGTGATACTAATGTGTATTCATTCATTTATTTTAAATATTTTTTAATGTCATGTCACAGACATTGCATGTAAAGTTATGTTACATTAACACGACAAATACCAATAGTGACACGAGGGGTTAACATAACTTATTCAATGAGATTTTCAAAGATGTTTAACTCAATATTAATATCAAATAAATTATTTGTTGGGAAATACCGGCACAATTTCCCTTCTCTGTGTACTCAAAATAGGCACTATGCAGAAGCGTAAAATATAATAACAACGCCAGAAAATTTTAGCGTGGAAAACCTTCTCAATAAGGTAAAAACCACGGGACCCGTAGGCCTCTTAAATCTCCACTATAACAATAATGGGAATACAAATACAATAACAATTGTATCTTCAATTTGTGGATAACACTCACAAATTGACTTACTAATTTTTCTCTCTTAGGAAAAACACTCCCTAAGGATTTCTCTATTTTTCTCTCACACTCTCTTTGTGAGGTTTTTCTCTACAATTTCTTTTTCTTCCTTGCTGCGTATTGTGTGAAGCAATTCTTCTCCTTTTATAGGAGAAGAAAATTTTACTGTTTCAATTTTAAATTAAAAAGCCACTGAAAGATTTCTGCAAATTGGCCTCCACTTGCAAATTTTTCAACTCCACCGAAAACCATTTTTCCTTTTTGGTTGGAAATTAGTCCCACATTATTGGTGACGCATGCATAAATCTTTTTATCTTTTTCTTTTTTCTTTCTTGATAGAGACGAATAAATCTTTCATATATCTGCAATACAATTAATTATATCTGCAATACTTAAAAAATATAATAAAACTATTTTAACTTAATTAAATTTGGAGTATATAGTGACATTGAATAATCAAAGAGAATTTGATTACATGCATAATAATTTTACCTAATTCAAATAAAATATTTTCTAATAAAAAATATATGTAATATTTTACAGAAATAAAATGCTAGTTTTTGTTTTACATTCCTGATAATGGATTTATACAAAGTTTTAAAACATAAAAAAATACAAGAAAATTCATATCTTTCTGGTGAAGTCCCAAACTTATTAAAAAATTGTCTAAAAGATCACCAATCACGATTTTCTAGAGAAAAAAAAAAGAAAAAATCCTTCTATTTGTTCATCCATTTTATTAAAAAATAAATCCACCGAACACTAACCAATACAAGCTTAAATTTAATAAGTTCTAACAATCATTTTTGAACATAGGCACATGTACAAAAAGTGTAATCTATCCAAAGCTAATTAAAGGTTATCAAAAGATAGAGATCACAAAAAGATTAGAATTAAAATATTGAAGTTTACATTATAAATAAAAGTAGAAACAAAAGTATGTTTCCCAATTAAAAAATAAATGTTCTTTTTATATTTTAGAATTGTCCAAAATTGTTAGTAAATCTTACTACAAGACAATAACTGTATACTGTTAGACATTTAGACATACCATTAGTTCATGGCACTCCATTATTCAAACAAAAAAAGTTCATGGCACTTACCTTGGTCCCTCAGAACCATTTCAATGATTCATAATGTGTTCCATGAATTGCTTGCTTGCATTGATCGTGACAACATAAAAGACACTGGTAAATGTGATACTGGCTTCCTTCCACGCATGTTTACAAATTAATGCTTCAATGTTCATTGATTCAACTTCACATTTAATTGCCAGTTGAATTTTATTACTTAGAAAGGAAATTCAATCAAACAATAAATAAAAGTGAAACGAAACTATAAGTTAAAATAATGGCATTCCTTCCCATGTAAGAAATATAGCTATAAAATTGAATGCAAGTTTTGCTTGTTTAAATTGAGTTATTTTGCATTAAAAAAAAGGAAAAATGTAATTGTGAGAGAGTAGATTTGAATGTGTAAAGCTATGGTGAGTAGGAAGGTTTCAGTAGAATAATTTACTGTTATATCTAAAGTAATTTTTTTTTACAAGATCTAAAGTCAATTAATGGATATAGAAAAATACTAGTTCATACCATAATTTTAAAATATTACAAAAATATTTAATTAAACTAAAATTTCATTTACTAAAATAATTAATCAAAAAACATTTTTGAAAGGACAATAATTAAAAATTAATCGTAAGCATGTATGAACAATATAGCATAACTAAATTCAAATACAAAATATTAAACGTATAAAACAACTAATTTATAAATTTACAAGTTTACAGTGAAAAAAAAAAAAAATCTTCCAAGATTAGCACTCACACTCCCCAATGCACGCAGCATGTTCCAAAAAAAATTGCTTATCTACTCTATTTTGAAAATCGGGGTGGGTCAAGTGGTAAAAAGTTAATTTACTCTATTTTTAATTTACTCTTAACTTGATTCATTGTCATAACTCTATACATATATTTTTAATTTACTCTTTGCATTTTTATTTCTAAATTGAATTTCAATAATTTCTAAAATTTCATCAATAATTAAAAATAATTATATATTTCAATTTAAATTACAACAAATCTAAATACATTAATATATTTAAATATATTTATTCATTAAAAAACTGATATAGGATTATAATAGATCATAAGTGTAATCCATTTTAAAAAAAAATTACTCATGCTAACAAAACCCTCCTTCTAATTCTACTGCATATTTAATACTCGAATATGAAACACTAATTAAACTCAAATGATACAAAGCTAGTTAATTTACTTGATGGGTACTATTTTTTTATAAATTATATTTTAATTATATAAACAAATATTTATTTATCTTATGCTGTGAAATTCTATTCCTAAAATTGTACACATTAAATAATAAAGTAATATATAATTAAAAAAGTTTTTAGATACTTAGATCACAACGGCAACACCCTAGAGTTGCTTTATGAGTGTAGGGGATCCTGATCCTAGATATAGGATTAAACAACATTTTCCTAAGTCCAATTTAAGACATACATCAATTTTTTCAAAAGTATTTCAATAGCAACTAGTTTTTTTCCAACATGGTTGTCATCACCACGTTTTCTTAAGCAACTTCCACGTTTCTCAATGAGCAAAATCCGCTCACCCCTGACGAAAACAGTCACAAGTGTCTCCCACTACCCTCCATTCCCCACTGTGCCATTTTCATTTTTGATCCAAAGTTACTAACTTTTTTAAATATCTTCTCATAAAGTCACCATTTTTACCTTCCTTTTTGTGGTACGTGATGTGCCCCCTATCTTCTCTCTCTCTTTCTCTCTCCTACTTCACTCCAAGTGTGTTGTTGTTCTTCCTTTCTTTTGATTCCTGCACTTCTATCGTCTATTTGGTTCATGTAAAATCTGTTTCCTGCTGCAAAAAAAAGTGTGTTTGATATATTTTACACACTTTATAGTTTATACCCCTTTTCACATTATCATTTTTAATATTAAACAAAAAACTCGTTAAGCAAGTAATGGGGTTTAGTATCCTTGAGTTTGATTTCATTGGATATGCTTTTCTTATGCTGCTCTTTTATCATTTAGTACCTTATGAGGCAAAGTGGGGTATAACTTCAAAAACTAAATTTTTATTGGGTTGGGTGTGTTTTCTCTTGTGTTCATTCTGCAGGTTAAGTGAGAGCTGGGTAACTCAACATGTCTAGGGCATTGGTTCATCTGTTGGGTGTGTTGTGGCTATGTTGGTGGTTGGCATCATTTGGAGAAGCACAAATTGAGTACCTGAGATACAAAGATCCAAAGCAACCAGTTGCTACTCGGGTTAGGGACTTGATGAGTAGAATGACTTTGGAGGAGAAGATTGGTCAAATGGTTCAGATTGATAGAAGTGTTGCAAATGCTAAGGTTATGAAAAACAGCTTCGTTGGTAAGAACAACTAAGCAATCATAGCTTCTTTTTCTCTTCTCAGTTAATAGTATTTGAATTAGATATGTGATTTCATGTTTAGGTCTAGCAAATTTTCAGTATGTAGTTGTTTTCTTTACATGGCAGTTACTCATTTTAGAAAAATGTCGAGTTAGGAAAAATAATCATACACGTCAGGTGTCTTGCTTCAAAGGAAAGAGAGTACATATTCGAGGAGTACTGGGAAAATTTCGGATGTCTTGGCAATTAACTAATTTGTGACAAAACTTAATAGTTTCATGTTGTGTTTTTCCTTTTTATCTGCATCGCATTTGATTGTTTGCAAGTCTGAGTAATCTTTCAAGCTAAATGTTTCAGTGTTGATGAATCTCCTGTCTTTCAATTTGATTATCATGTTTCTAATTTCTATTCGCTTATGTTGAAAGAATTTCTTCTGTGTAATTCTGCTTTGTGAACATAATACATTTTCATCAATTATATCATCCTCGGACATCTTTACTTTTTTTGGTAGAAAATATTTTGGGGGGTGGGGGGGATGGTGTCTCTTCCCATGAGCTCAAAGAGCACTTAAAAAAATAGAGGTGAGGTGAATTAAGAATAGGAAATCGAAGGAGATTGTGACATTAGTAGAAGACACTATCAATTAACTGGTTCTTTGTGTGCAGGGAGTGTACTGAGTGGTGGTGGTAGTGAACCCCTTCCAAGGGCTACTGCTGAAGATTGGGTTAATATGATAAATGAATTTCAGAAAGGAGCTCTGGAGAGTAGATTGGGAATACCAATGATCTATGGTATTGATGCTGTTCATGGACACAATAATGTCTACAATGCTACAATATTTCCTCATAATGTTGGGCTTGGATGTACCAGGCAAGTTTAGGATTTATTATCAACTTTTTGTTGGTATGGACCACATGGACAACATTTGATATTAGAATTTTCATATCTACTTGGATAATTTATGTCGCTCAAGGTTCTTGTCACCTGAATCATTTCACCTGCAATATACTTGTTGGGTGAGAACGGAGTTGTTATAAGAAAAGAGGCCTGTATGGTCTATTGGATGTATCCACCATTTGTTCTGTACTAATAACTTTGACAAACAGGGATCCTGAACTGGCAGAAAAGATCGGTGCTGCAACTGCTCTTGAAGTCAGAGCTACAGGGATTCCTTATGTTTTCGCTCCTTGCATAGCGGTAAATAGTATGAAGAGTCTCATAATATACTAGTCAAAAACTTCTTGTTAGACAAGGTTGCCGAATTGTACCTTTATAATCTTATTGACTCCTTCTGAAACATTGATTATAGGTTTGTAGAGATCCAAGATGGGGCCGGTGTTACGAAAGCTATAGCGAGGATCCTAAAATTGTGCAACAAATGACAGAGATCATTCCTGGTCTACAAGGAAGTATCCCTCCCAATTCCAGGAAGGGGTTTCCATATGTCGGTGGCAAGTATGTAATCAATAGTATATATAAATCTGTCCAACCGTCGTTGTGTTAATCCACATGTTACATCTTTATTTATTGTAGATTTTTTTTTTTCTGTTTAATCTTTTTTCTTTCTCCTTTTTTACTTTTTTTTACAAACTGCAACTGTGCGAGCTTTTAAAACTTGTTAATGATATTAAATCATTTTTAAAAAGAAGATTGCATTTTATATTCTTTTTCAGGCAATTTATGCATACATTTTATAAAATTTACACCAAGGACCGTGTTGCATGGATTTTGATGTGTAATCTGCTGATTTTCTTCCTATAGAAAGATGATATAGGTCATGGATTGGTAGAGATTTTAATCACATAAGTGTCAACTGTCAAGTAATGTTATTCCTCTGGATCTGCTTCTTGTTGATATGATGTATGCTTGTTATCTATCATGTTGGTAATGATAAGAAATTGAATGAAAACTTATTTATAGTCTAAATTTATTTGGGTAGTTGCGTCTTTCTAAGATGTTTGGCTTGATCACAATTTGACTGACTGGAGAGAAATCACTTCATATCAACAACAGCCCATCCAGGGATACTAGTCAATTAGCTTTTATTAGTATCAACCACATTTATTAAGCGGCAACCAAAATGAAAATAGAAACACGATTAAATGACTGACTCTTTCTATTTTGAATTTATAGATGTAAAAAAAAGATTTTGTCCATCTATCCTTCATTAGGCTTATAAATTTCTTGTAGGACAAAGGTAGCAGCTTGTGCTAAGCACTTTGTTGGAGATGGTGGTACAACCAAGGGAATAAATGAGAACAACACAGTGATTGATTGGCATGGATTGCTTAGCATTCACATGCCTGCCTATTCTGATTCCATTATTAAGGGGGTCTCTACAGTCATGGTCTCATACTCCAGTTGGAATGGTGTGAAGATGCATGCAAATCGTGATCTAGTCACTGGCTTCCTCAAGAATACCCTTAAGTTTAAGGTGATTGGCTTCTTTGTATTCTTTTCTCGTACTGTTTTTCTATGCAATAGAAGCAGCTGCCAAGTGCCAAATGCTTTTCACTTATGTGATAGTGGGTGGAAACATTGTATAACATGATTTGACCACAGCAACACAAGAAAATCCTGATAGAGTGGTAGTGGGTGGAGTCATGTAATGTGGCATAGACTTAGATATAATATTATATATTGTATTATATAAAACACAAACGTGAGTATTAAGTAAAAACATGAAAAAAAAAAATATATGAAAGTCATCTGTGGTGTATCGTCGTTGTATTCATTTTTCTTTTTTTCAAAAAAAAAAAAAAAAAAACTGTCTAAATGGAATTTAAAGATCTTATATTATCCAGAGTCTCCACACCACCAATCAATCAACCCCCCATCCCCAAATCCTAAAACTAAAGATGAAGATATTCTATCCATAGTCTTCATTTAGTTGCTTGCCATTTTTCCAATTGAAAGTATATCCTATTTATTTTCACAATTCCATAATACATCTGTTTATACATTTTGTACTTTAATGATCAGGCCTCCATTTTTATCATCATGTGTTTTATGTGTTCTACTGTGTGAGTCAATTCCATTTAATATTTAATTCAAATATTAAAATGTGTCAATTTCTTGTGAAACATTTGACCAGTGTTTGATATTTATGTCATGCTGACTGTTATAGAACTTGCTAATTGTTACTGCCAAATAAGGTTATAGTTTGAGGACAGGTATGTAAGGAGCTTTCTGAAACCATTTGTCGAAGGAACAGACTTTGAATATCATGGGGACAACTGTTTGCACAATTTTGTTTAGTGTTCTTCGTCATTAGATATACTACAAAATTTATGGCCTGCTTGGTAGAGATAAAGGAAAACATGGAAGGAGAGAAAAGTTTGAAATTTGAATTGAAAGGAAATGGAAGGAAAGAAAATTCGCAATTTATTGTCTTGAAGTTAACTTTTGTTTTCATTTTTCTTTCACTTTCTCTTCAACCAAACAAAGGAGAAGACATTGTTTTCTATGTTTGCTTTCCTCATTTTTCACCTCAACTATGTACTGCAATTGGTATTGCTCTTATGTTGCTGTTTTAATCATATCAAGTATAGTGAAAGAATAAATCAATCAAATATTATATAATTATATTTGTACAGCCTGTCTTTATGCCATTGTCAGATCCTGATTTAAGCAACATGGTTCATATTGTGAGTGCTAATGACAAATTCTGTTCACTTATTTATCAGGGCTTTGTCATCTCAGATTGGCAAGGTATTGACAGAATCACATCACCAATAGATTCAAATTACACATACTCTGTCCAGGCTTCCATTGAAGCTGGTGTTGATATGGTTAGTTCACTCCTTATTCTGAAATTGCACACGGAACGGGAGTGAATAAAATTTCTGCTTGAGTGTAGCTTGAAACAGTAATACTTTCTCAAATATAGGGTTATAGAACTCAGTCTTTCTTTTTGTTAACTGATCATAACAGGTGATGGTCCCTTACAAATATGACGAGTTCATTCAGGATCTTTTGCTCTTGGTCAAGAGTAATATCATTCCAATGGAGCGTATTGATGATGCTGTGGAGAGAATTTTGCTTGTAAAGTTCACCATGGGTCTTTTTGAGAGTCCTCTAGCTGATCTCAGCTTAGTAAATGAGCTCGGGAGCCAGGTGAGTCATTCAAACCATTTAGTTCTATCATAATAATATAAAACAATAGGCTCTTTCCTTTGATGGAAAAACAAACTATCTGATGAAATTGTCTTCCCTATAATGTCTCGTTGGTGTGAATATAATCTTCCTTTGAGCCACATTGAATATAATCATCCTTGCTTTCACACCCAACTAACCACGGCCTATTGGTGTGAACTGAAGCTCTCCCATTTGGGATTTATTTTTACTGTTCAACCCATCTCAGATGATCAAGCTTCCACGTGATTGTTTCAGTTGATAACAACAGTTTTGGAAAATAATGAAACTTGAAACCTACCTTCATTAAGAAACTAAACTGAATATTGCAGGATATTAGTTAACTGTAGTTAATTAGTGTAGTTTAGTTAGCTTCTACTTCACACCTTACAGTCCTATAAATAATTGTAATTCTCTTGTATACTACTCATCATTTGGAACCTATCAACATGAGTTACTTCTATGGTACTCTTCTTTTGTATTTTGAGTTGTATGATGTGTGGCCTCAATATTTGGGTGTTACTTTCATTTTTCCCCAACCAATTTCATCTCAGAATTCTGACAATACCTTCAGAATTGAACTTATCCGATGCCTGCTAGTGATTTTTAAGGGCAAAAGTAGAATGTATTTTTAATTTGTTGCCTATTATTTATAATATATCCTAGCTGAGACCTTGAGAGTCAGGAGATATAAGATTATGTTGGTTAACTAGGAACACAGGGACCTAGCAAGGGAAGCTGTGAGAAAAACTCTGGTGCTGCTTAAGAATGGAAAAAATGAAAGTGCTCCTCTTCTGCCTCTTCCAAAGAAAGTCCCAAAACTCTTGGTTGCCGGTACTCATGCAGATAATTTGGGTTACCAATGCGGTGGGTGGACAATCAAATGGCAAGGATTCAGTGGCAACAGTGACACAAGAGGTAAGTGACTCTCAGACACTCATAACAGGCTGACTGCTAGGCCTGTGGAAGCATGTGAGATTGTCACCTCTGCATGTAATATTATTTACTTTGGCATGGTGTGAGAGTGGTAGTCATTAGTCAATGAGCATTTTTTAATTGAACTTATCTAAAATTACATAATATGTGAATCAATGCAAGGTAAATAATCATTGTTATAAATATTCGTCAAGCTTATGATGTGTATTTATTAATAATTAATAGCAGGAAATTGCTTTAATAATTTCTCAGTTACTTGAACCTGATAAACTTTGAATATCAGAAGTTCAATCGGGTAAATGTATACTGTTGTGCACCTTTTACATGAACAAAAATAAGATGAAAAGGGAAGATTTTAAAATACAAACTCATCATAGGCACATGCTCTCCATCCTAATGTAAAAGTATGCTTCTGCACATGATTTCCTAGTTCAATTTCCCTTACCCTGCCACCAAAATTGAATAGAAAAGGTACGAAGAAATTGACAGACTTTCTTTTCCTTGGGCAGGAACAACTATTCTCAGTGCCATAAAGTCAGCAGTTGATCCTAGCACAGAAGTTGTCTTTCGTGACAACCCTGACAGTGAGTTTGTTAAGTCCAACAACTTTGAATACGCCATTGTTGTAGTTGGTGAACCTGCTTATGCCGAGACTGCTGGGGACAGTATGACTCTTACAATGTTGGATCCTGGCCCAAATGTCATCAACAATGTCTGTGGGACTGTTAAGTGTGTGGTTGTCGTCATTTCTGGCAGACCCATTGTGATTGAACCATATGTTTCATCTATAGATGCATTGGTGGCCGCATGGTTACCAGGCACCGAAGGCCAAGGTGTGACGGATGTCCTTTTTGGTGACTATGGTTTCACCGGTAAGCTTGCAAGGACATGGTTCAAATCTGTAGATCAACTCCCAATGAATTTTGGGGATCCTCACTATGACCCTCTTTTTCCTTATGATTTTGGACTGACGACAGAATCTGTCAAGGACCTGGTAGCAAGGTAATTTTTGTTTAAATTATGATAGCTTTGATATGTTAATTGATCAATGCAACTGGTCATAAACAACAAATCATTTGACTAGAGTTGCTCTTGTCATGCTTGTGCAGGTCAACATCAGCTGCGGAGGGTGTAAGGACTTGCATATTTACCATTGTGGTGACACTAATCATGAGCTTATATTAACTGGTATGTTGAGATGATGGTTTTTAGCATAATGAAGTTGATTATTTATTTCAAGTAGGAAACAAAATAATCTTTCTTCTTCGTCATATGCACCTCGGTGTATTGAATACTACTGATCAATTGTTCATTTTGATAGGTTAAGCAATATTTATGGGAGCTTATTGGAGCGGGAGGCTAGAGAACTAACTTGGGATACGTCCTGGCTTAGTCTTATTCTAGTCTAATTCATTGTATTTTAAAACTTTGTTATTCATGGACTAGTAATTTGAGCACATTCTTTTTCATAATTAAAACTTTGTTCCAAGGAATATCAGACAATTAGGTATTAAATTTACTAGGCGTTGAGTAGTGAAGTTATTTGTTAGAGTACAAAGATTTTAATTTGTGTTGGGAAAAGTGGGGAAGGAGTTTTGAACTCCTTTGCTCTACTCGTACCATCAGCATTGAAACTTCAATTCCACGTCTATGTATATAGCCCAATTTCAAAAGAAATAGGAAAAAAATGTTCTTTAGGGTTGGTACTATTTTTCTTGTATGTTTTGTTTCGCTTGATCTAAACTAGTGCTAAGCTTATTTAATCAAAAGAATTGTTTTACCATTGAAGGAGTATAAATTGGCACCAAAAACGAAAAAAAAATACTTCATCCTTACAAGTCACATTCCATGATGTTGATGCTCTCTTATTGTAGTTCTAGTACCTAATGTTAGCTGTCTAGTTCTAGACACGTGATGCTTTTCTTTGGAATAGTGTTTCATACACACTTGCACATTAATTATCTCGTAATGTAGTTAAGCAATTTTTCCGTACAAGAGTTAAAAATTAGTGATATATGGAAAGATTTTACATGACAACAAAATGTTTATTGATAGCAGGTAGATATTAATCCTAGTTTTTGGTGGAACCAATAAACACATTACACAACATAATGAGCTTCTTCCCAATGCTGTGCTTTCAAAATTGACCGAGTTTTTACAGCTTGAGGCATCTCCGTATGGAAGAGAAAGTGAAAAACAGATACATATATATCAATGTGGTCAACAACAAAGAGCTGCAGTGATACTCAAATCAATAAAAAAAAATTAGCCAATTTACAGAACTAACATGATATTTTAACTGATCCTGTTAGGGCTCAATGCACTTCTCGCCTCATGTGCATCTGCGAGGAACTCGCTTTCTTAGTCTCGCACACAAAGCTGCACACTCCTTCCAGTGTGGTCTTACAAATATAGCACTCCAGAACAATACATGGAATTTTCTGCATTTTTAATGGCGCGGACTTCTACTTTCATCTTATAGCTCAGTGTTCACAGGCGGAGTGGTGACATTAATATTTTGCCTCAGTCAGATGTCTGCATGAAAGAGCCCTCCACTCTTCAGTTACTGTATCCTTTCTCTGGCGCTAAACATCTATGGTGGGAAGGTGAAAGATAATATCAACCTGAAACGAGAGAGAGGGGTTTATGGAACATCAAACAGAGTCAAAGAAGATGCCAAGTGTAACATATTGCCGTTGATTAATTCCAAAACTTGACAATCTAAACAAAGATAGACAAGCAGTTGAGTGAAACAGATATTTCAACAAGGAAATGCTAACATGACATGCAAACGATAAAATCACTGAACAGATGCTAATATGACTTGCAAATGACAAAATCACTGAACAGGTAGGTAAATTGTTGACAGGAAAAGTGGAAAATAAATGCTAAAAGTGAAAAAGGTAGAGAGTATTAATTCAGAACCTAATGTGCAGAAGGGGCGGGGGAACATAACGGTTACCGGATTAAAAAATGTGAACTACCGAAAACCAAATTAAAATAAAGAATAAGGGATTGAAGGGGGTACACGGTGCTGGGTCAAGAAAGAAGGAAAGGCTAGTAAATAGTTATTGAGACATAGCAAAACTGACAGTTTGACATGATAGCTGACTAGTATGATTATAATACATAGGGATTCATGAATCCATGATACAGTATCAAGCACAATAGCTGATTAGTATCCATGTAGCCAATCCCTCTGAATGTGATTAAGGTTTGGATGTTTTTGGTGGCAGTTGCATTAGTAACTACTGTTCCTCAGAATGACGAGAGAACATATGCTGGAATGTTATCTTTAGAAGGTAGTCAAGGTACACAACTAAAAAGTAGCATCCTTCTAGCAAGAGCATATTAGCTCTGTCAGAAATACAGCACAAAACAATCATTACTGGTACACCCCGTGATTGCAGCAGCTAAAAGATAGTGAATAAGAATATCTCTGGATGTTCTAAATCAAGAAATAGAGAAATTTATCCCCAGTTTTTGTTGATTCACCAAGAACTACCTTACAAAGATGACAGTACTGCACCCAACGAGGTTGAAACTAAAGCAAACATCCTAATCAGAAAATAATGAATTCTACTAAATTTATGTAAACTTTAGAAACATTTCACCTTTGTATCTTGATAATCACATCACAAGATCATCAACTCTCGTAAAAGCTAAAGATAATAGGTGAAGCCACATGGATAGTTTCTATATCTCTAATACACTGCCTCATGTGAGACACGATTGGACTAGTTGAGTGGATAATGCACATGCCTTCTTTTACCTTATTCCAAATCCAGCTTTATTTAAATGAATGAGGAGGCAAGGATCAAACTCTTGACCTTTCAGCCACAGTGGTTCTGATTTTTTAAGTCAAGCAACTCTACTAAAAGCTTAATTTATAGAATGAAGTACATAAATGGTTTTATATGTCACGCAGTAACAGTCACCATTCTTAAGACATTTTAATAATTACACTTCATGTACAAAAGCAAAAGAACAAAAGTAAAGGGACAAGGTGGTTTATCAACCAAAGATCAAGTATAATAAATTAACACCACTAGTGCAGGCAAGGGAGGGAATCAGGGAACTAAATGAAAAACCTATCTCTCAAATTCTCAATGAGTCCAAAATCTCCTAAAAGACCCTATTCAAAGACCACATACAAAAATGGTATTGCTTAGTGAGTGCAAATTACCAAACCTTTTTGTTACATTTGTGCTGCATTCATCCTTCCATCATTTTCTTCCTCTTTGTTTATGTTGTCCTGGTCATCCTGGTTCGAGCCAACTTGCAAATGCTGATTTCCTTCAACATTTATGTTGCTACTTACTAAGGAGAGTTGGTCCATAGGAAGAGAATAATTCCTTTTGTAATTCCACACAAGCATTGAAATATAGTCTTGAGGTGAAACGAGACCTTGTTCTTCAATGCAACTCCGTTGCTCCTCCAAAGTCTTTGGATCTTCGAGTTTTATGTACTCTAGCAACAACTTTTCATGGTCAGGCCTCCAGTTACCAGGGAAAGGGGTGTAATCTGTCTCAGGCACAAGAGACATCCTTGTATACTGGAGGCCATCTATTGACTCAGCAAGACCCATCCTCAACAAATTTTGGTACTCAGGAGATTGCCCTTTTTTCTCCTTCAACGGACGGCTCAGGTTACGGGCACCAATCTTGTACACTTTAGCACGGGACCGAAGCTTATATTTTGCAGCATACAACTTAGCAAGGGAGCCTCTTATGATATAAGAACAAAAATTCACAATTTTCTTCCTATTGTCCGCATACCTGTACCACTCAACCATGGTCGCCAAAAACTTGTTCATTTGAGCATTGGTATGTGCCTGTGTTGCATGAAACATCCTAAAACAAGGCTGTGGATCCGGATCCCTATCTCCCTTGAGAAAACTCAACTTCCTAAACTGCTTAATACATTGTTTCAGGCTTGCTGTGACCGATAACAACGTACCAACACCCTTCTCACTTATGATCTTACCACCAGTTGCAGTGTACCTAAGAGTAGGATAAACAACCCTCCTACACAATACATGGTCCAAAAACATGATCCCTTTCGTTATATGCTCTATAGGAAGACTCTCATTATCAAGCTTGAGCATAAACCTCTGATCACAAAACTCAATCAACTGCTTCCTCAATGCAGCGGCATCCGCCCTCGGCCCTCTAACCCCAATCAAAACATGACCTCCATACCTCACAAAATCCATCTTCCTCGTCTTATCCGGTCCACTCGTGGGCACAAACTCCGGCCACGAAGTATTCCCTTGCTCCTCTTCAGGGCTATTCCATATAACATCACTCTTGGAAGGAACATAAAACTCCTTAATCTTCCCCTCCATCCACCTATCCAATTCATCCAAACAAACATTCGCCAAAAGCGGACTAAGCACGCCACAATGGCCCCAATTAGGAACCCTCTCAGCCTCCTCAGGAGCAAACCCGAAAAAAGTATCCAACCAATAAGGATCAGGCTTAGGCTCATCCTCAGCCAAGACCCTCTTCTTCTGATACTTCCTCTTCTTCTTCTTCTCCTTCTTCTCCACCTCAGTAACCACCACAGGCGTAACCAACGCGTCCTTTATCAAATCAACAACCAACTTATCCCTAACATCCCTCATAACAGAATTAATCACCAAACCCACTTTCATCCCATCCAACAAAACACTAAAATCACCCTTTATATACCACAAATACCCAGCAAAGTTTCTCCGAATAACCCTTAAAACTGTATGGGGAGTTCTACCTGGTCTAAAAGCAAACGACTTGGAGGAAAACCGAGGCTCGTAAATTGGTTCAAGGATCATTAAGAGAACCTCCTGAACGATTTTGTCCTGAAAGGGTGTGGGTTGTGTGGTGGTAAGGATTGTTTTGATTTTGCGTTTAGAGAGGGAATCGTAATCGGTTTTGTCACGTGGGGATTTGATGAAGAACTTGAGGCGGGAACCCCACTTGAATTTTTTGTCGATGACGGCGTTGCGGAGGGCGAGGAGGTCTTGGAGGGTGGAGGAGGGGACGGAGGAGCGGGGGACATAGGAGCCAGTGTCGTCGGTGGCGACTTTCTGGTAAGCGAGGAGCCAGAGGTCGAAGCGGCGGAGGAGGGGGGAGAGGGAGGTGACGGCGCGGTCCGGGTGGCGGAAGTTGTCTATCCACATCTGACAGCAGAGGGAGACGCCGTCGGTGGTGGTGGTGGTGGTGGAAGTGGAGGGGGGACGAGAGAAAGAGGGTTGAGAGTGCAGGAGAAGGATTGTGGGGAGAGGACGTAGTGGATTGGTGGTGGGTTTTGTGGAGAGCAGTGGGTGGTGTGCTGCTAAGAGAGAAAGCCGTCGACGCATTTCTGTTTACCAAAACCCAACAAAAACCCTCCTCTGCTTCTCTCATTCATTTCATCATGCTCTTCCTTTTTCTTGTAATAGGCTTCTTACCAAAATTACATTATTTTTCCATAAAACTTCACACATAATAATCAAATAAAAGATATTATATATGTTTCTCAACAAAAATAAATATATTCGGATATATTGATTTGGTTCAGGTTCATCAAGTTAGTTCGAATTGATGAATATTTCCAACTATTTGGCCTTTTTGTTCTTAGCCTTTCAGGCATTATGTAATGATTTAAATTTTTGTAATCAACATGGGTGAAATTCTCATGTTAGAAAGAATAATTTTAAAAAACTGATATATATTTTTGTTAACAACTTAGTCATTACATATAATTCACTCAAATTTTTATTATTTAATGACAAAAATATGAATAAGATTTTTTAAAAAAATTAACTATTTTTCAATAAATAAATATATTTATGTATTCATGTAATTTCATATAAAATTATAAAATCAAAATTCTTACATAATTGCCATTGATAAAATTAAAATGTGAAGGATATATATATAATGGAATAAAAAAATGAGATAAAATTAAATTTTATATTAAACATTTTTTTATTGAGATCATCGGACTTTAAAGTCAAATTGTTATTCCTATTTATGTGTTATCTTTTGATATAAAATACATAACTATCTTATTAAAACATAATAAAAATATTAATAATAACATGTATCCTAAGTATTTATTCTCTTATTATTTATAGAAAAGATTATATTTTCAATCATAAAATTGCAGTTTAAGATATTCATATTCTCACATCATATCACACATATTATACCAATCGATCATATCAAATGTAAATTTATTATGATACTTATATCTTACTCAATTCTTAAATAATGCAATATGTTGTATACCATCAAAATTATAAGATATAACTTAGAAATATTTGTCCACTTGACACTCTCACTAGAAAATACTCTCTAGTTTTAGACAACGATATTCTTATCTTAGTCGTGAATAAGGAATTCCAACTTAGTGCATCACTAAGAACCTAGACCCTCCATTTAAGTGACCAACTAAAGACTAACCGGTTAAGTTCACAATATCCTCATTTTGAAAATATTAGAATATGTTCATATATCAAATAAGCACCATAATGACTCATTCATCGACATCAACAACAACCCAAAAACCACTGACTAGGGTACCCTTTCGCCATCTGCTAAGGGTATTCGTTAAAACATTTCAATGAGTTATTACACCCATTACAGATATATCTAAGTGCATATCTTCGTCTCATTTTATGTTATGTTATGCACATCCACAAATCATCATTAAATCATCAACCTCAATCATCATCATATTGTCATCATAACATGTCAACCATTGTCTTATTTCATCAAATCATCATTAACCACCATCTAACAATATTCAACCAATTTTTTTTAATCATCAATGTCCCCACTTAGGCACCATGACACATGATGTGATCTTAATCTTGTTAAATATTGGAGTGGAAAACTCTCAGGGCAACTAAAAACATCACACCCCACTAAACTCACTAAGTGTGCATGCCCGGGAAGTCACACTCAACGTAAACCTCTAAAGACGACCATTGGCCCCCTGGAACCTCGTGCTGAGCGTAACTTGAAATTACAAAGAAATTTCCCTGTGTCTTGAATATTTCATACTCTCTCGTGTTGAAGGTCTTTGTCATATCACTCTTACGAGAAATTTCAAAGAGACTCATTTATCTCTCAAATATCCCATGTTCTTTTAACACTGTTAATTTAAAGAATCCAATTTGGAACATAAAATCAAGGAAAAGAAAAAAAAAACAGTTCAACAAAAAAAGATATTTATTATCTTACTTTGCCATAAATTTATATGGAGTTAATGATATTAAACAATAAATAGGAAAAAAGAAACAAGAAAAACAAAAAAATAAATAAAAATAAAAAGTAAATGAAGATACTCCTTCATTTATTTTTTCATCAATTCTACTTATAAACTTTTTTCTCTCAATTCGTTTTCTTTTAGCTCCATCTCTACTAATTATTTTCTGAGATGCCTTAATTTTTAAGAATAAGTGGATCGATAGCTAATGTTTGACTACTAAAATATATTAGTCTGATTCAATTTTCAAAATAATAATGCATAAAATAGGAAAATTAAATAAGCAATTTAGTTTCCTACCTCAAATAGTAAATATTTCAAAGTCATAAATCACATTTTAGCACGTAATATCCAATAATTACATAATTGAAAATTAAGTTTGTAACTTCGCATATTAACCACTGACATATGAATAATGGATGTATATCTATCATTGCTCATTATTTTAAACTCAACATGCTTATTAGTGCATAAACTCTATAAATGAATTACATAATGGGAAAGAAATGTAAGAAAACATTTAAACATTGGGATTTGAAATTGGATTTACCTTCACTTCAAGTAAAAATGTTGAGACTATACTGAAAATATCCTTCAAGCTTCAACAAACAAATATATAAAGTCCTTGACCCTCACGTATGATTGGTTTTCCAAGACAACCATCAATTCCAACAAACATGTTAAAAAGTCAAGGATTTTAACTACAATAGCCTTTATAAGAAGAAATGTATCCCTAAGCATGAAGAATATCAATATGAACAATATTGATAATCTTCTTAAGATCCATGCCAATTGCATTCATTTTTAATTTGTAGCTTTCCCATATCAAGTTGTATAAAATAGCAAGTCAATAAACAAAATGCAGATGTTTCATCTTGTTGATTTATGAGTTTACATGCTACCTTGTTTGTATGTTACATGAGTTGATAACAACCATGTTATTGGTGCTTAACTTTCGTAGGATCATTTTCTTGAATGATCTGGATAAGGTCACACCTCTAACCCTTGGTGATTGCAGCAATAATGAGTATATGAAACTCACTACCTTTGTGAGTCGAACCGTAGGAAGATTTATGAAAAATTCTCAATATGTCCCGCCCCAACTAAATGAATTGAGTAATAATAGGTATATTAAACCTACCACCTCTACTATGTCTAAATTGGAAGGAATAGAAAGTCGTTACTCAAACTTTAAGCTAAGGAACCCAACTGTAAAAGATAAAACACAAGAAGGAGGGTTAAAATTGTGTTAATTAAAAAAATATTAGACGATGTGAGTTTGCGTCTGATGTTTCAAAATAGAAGTAGACGCAAATGGTTTTCAATCTAAATATTGATTTTAACAAAAGCTAAGTTAAAGTAATTATCCCCAGGTAGTCAATAACGAATATTGATAAGACGAAATGATTTTTATACTGATTCGTCTAACAGACTATGTTCAGTTACTTAACAACTTGCTAAGTTTTCACTATCTCTAGTGAAATACCCTTACAAGTATTGTTTAACCTAGCCCCTTCTGACTATACAAAGGTATTCTTTGGACCCAACCTCCTCAAGCTAATACAAAAGGTATTCTTTGAAACGCAGCCTCCTCAGGCTAAAACAATGTATTCTTTAAACACAACTTCCACAGGCTAAACACCACAACAATGGATTTAAAAGGGTTTGAAAGAAATAAGTTTATCCTCTTCGCAGAGAGGGGTATACAATTAAGAACAAAGATGAAGAATTGAGAGCGAAACTTGGTATGATAGGTTTGATAGCGTAATTCCACCAACTCTAAATTGTTGAGCTGGAAGTCTTTTTATAGGTAAGCTTCTTGAAGTAGCCACTAGACAGAGACAATTTGAACGTTTGTCCTTTAACTTGGTACTTCAGAAATGACAGAGTGAGCAATCAGAATAATTAATGCAATCACAGCGGAAGTCAGCGTGAATTCAGGCTTTGACTGATTTGCTCAGAGATTTCACAGAAAAGTACTTCTACTTTTCGTGTTACAGTGGTTTGGGTCAGAATATCTTTCCACCTTTAGAAGCTTCTGAGTAACGACTTGATTTTAATTTGGCGCGAGTTACTCTGTGTCTAAAAAGACTTACTAAAATTTTAATAGATGAATGAACTTAGTTTTATCCATATTGATACATTCGTCTGTTCCTTTCTTCTTCATCTCTAGCTTTCCATCTTAGCTTTAACATTTCAAGTTGAAGCTTGCATTTGTTCTTTATGACTCAACTAGTCTAAACTTCATTACTTCATCTCAATTCTTCACTTGAAGGTTCTTTATCTTGGTTGTCGTGCGTCTTAGCTCGATGACTTGTTAAGAACTCTTCTTCTTGATTATTCTGAAATATATGTGTCTGTATTAGAGATGCTCATTTGTTTGAGACTCTCCATACTTAGTCCTTTGTCTAATGATATTTTCGTCTGTACTGTGATCATCAAAATACTTAAGATGCTAAATCATCTCAACTTAACACCAACAAAAACAAGCATATTAAACTTGTGACCTTTAGATGTCACAAATGAATTCTAAGAGTCTAAGACAAGACACCACTATTAAAGGGAAATACTCTAATAGATAAGTCTATTAAGTGTTACAAAGGAAATTGCAAGACTCCTAACTAGTTAAAAAAACTAGCAAAATAAGGAATAATCCTCAAAGGGTTTAATTTTATTGATCCAAAAAGTTTTTAACACATTACATGGCCTTTATTTATAGAGCTAAGTGGATAACTGTTTCATATTTTTTTTCACCACTAAACAATCCGCTACGCCTTTAGTATTCCACTAAAATTAAGACACTCACTAAGTATATAATGCTCCACTATCATTGAAAACATACACCATCATGATTCTGATTTTTTTTTAAGCCACTAAATAATCCACTAAACATTAATTGCTCTATTAGGCAAATTAAAAATCTCTAGAAAAAGGTGCACCCAATGGTTGCACGAAAATTAGACAAAAAATACACATTTAAAATAATTATTTCAGCTCCATCTTTATCACATTGGGTTGGATTTCAATTGGTGCAACTCATCCTTGGACACCTCCAAGTAATTCACAAAATTGGGCTTAAGTAAATCTGATTTGCATTCCTCCTTGACCCAACTTGTATAAATCAAATTTGCTAAGGCCCCTTGCATCTTTACACGCCTTGGCCTTGTCATTGGGCCGACCACGCCTTTCAAAGAATCTTCAATGTCACTTGGATCAAATTTGGGTTAGTTTGAATTACTTGAGCTTGAAATTTCATATTGATTCTTTTGATTGTTGTCAACTCCCTCTCCCTTGAAAGGATTCGTCCTCAAATCAAAACCTACATCTCGGGGAGAAAGATCAGTAACATTAAAAGTATTACTAATTCCAAATTCACTAGGCAACTTCAATTTATAAGCATTTCTCAAAATTTAGGGTAAAATAACATAATTGATCTTATTAAATTATACTGAGAATACAATTCATACATACAAGGTTAGAAAGCTATTTTAGGAAGTATAATAATAGCACCTAGACAACCAGATCCTTATGATTTAGGGATATTCCCATCATACACTATAATTGCAATATGCTAAATAAGGAAGTTGTACAACTAATAAAACACAAATTTTGACAAAAATAATACAACTGATAAAACAAATTCTAACACTCCCCTCAAGCTGGTGAATATGTATTTTCCATCCCAGCTTGGAAACAATATTCTCAAAGTTGTTGATGTTCAAACCCTTCGTTAGAATATTTGCAAGGTTGTCTTGTGAGGAGACATATGGAGTGCAGATCAGACCACTGTCTAATTTTTCTTTGATAAAATGTCTATCAGCCTCAATATGTTTGGTTCTATCATGCTGCACTGGATTATGAACTATGCTAATAGCAAATTTGTTATCACAATACGGTCTCATTGGTTTATCTAATTTTATTCTTAAGTCTTCCAATATGATCTTCAGCCAGAGTAGTTCACATATCTCTTGTGTCATTGCCCTGAATTCTGCTTCAGCACTGGATCTAGCTACCACACTTTGTTTTTAACTCTTCCAAGTCATAAGATTCCCTCCAAGCAAAGTACAATATCATGTAGTTAACCTTATATCCACAATTGACCCTGCATAATCTGCATCTGTATATGCTTCTAGACTTACATTCCCATTTCGTTCAAACAAAATTCCCCTGCCTGGGGTCCCTTTCAAATATTGCACAATTCTCAATGCAACTTGTAAGTGAACCTTCTTTGGTTGGTGCATGAATTGGCTAACTAGGCTCACAACAAATGCAACATCAGGTCTAGTGTGAGATAAATATATCACTCTACCAACTAGCCTTTGATACATTTCCTTGTCAATTGTAATATCTTCTTCTACGTTTCCCAATTTCAGGTTTGGATCAATTGGTGTACTTGCAGGCTTGCATGTTGTCTTACCAATCTCTTTCAATAAATCAGTGATGTATTTCTGTTGAGATATGAATATTCCCTTTTTAGAATGAGCCACTTCAATTCCCCAAAAATACTTCAATTTTCCCAGGGTCTTAATTTTAAATTCCTTGGCTAGATGTTGGCCTAATAGTTGTTGCTCTTCCTCATTGTCACCTATCACTATAATATCATCCACATAAGGCAGTTACACTATTACTCCCTTTGACTTAAAGTGTTTAATGAATAGAGTGTGGTTTCCTGGACTTTGTTTAAAGCCTAAACCTATCATAGTGGTGATTAGATAGAAGCTCCATAAGGCTTTTTGAGGCTAGAATACTAGAAGGTAGTCTATTAATTAGATAACATGCAGTAAGGACAGCTTCCCCCCAAAACCTTTTAGGAACCTCATGTTGAAAAAGAAGAGCCCGAATTTGGGCTAGTAGGTGACTATTTTTCCTCTCAGCAATCCCATTCTGCTGAGGTGTTTTGACATAGGATGACTCATGAATGATGCCTTCTTTTTGACAAAAGGAAATAAGTCTATGATTAAAAAAATATTTGGCATTATTGGATCTAATCCTTTTAATGCTAACACCAAACTGATTTTTTACCATGGAGAAAAAACGTTGAACCACATAGCTAACTTCAGATTTTTGTTTTAGTAACAAAACCCATGTGACACGAGTACAATCATATATAAAGGTAAGAAACCAACGGGCACTAGAAACATTTGAGATTACTGAGGGACCCCATACATCATCATGAATTAAATAGAAAGGAAAGGTGCTCATATTATTACTAACTGGAAAAGGTACACGCTTGTGTTTAACAAGTTCACACACTTCACAATGGAGACTTTCCACATCTAATTTGCTAAAAAGGAAAGGGACTAACAATTTTATGACTCTAAAGGAATGATGTCCAAGGCGACTGTGATGTAGGAAAACCTTCTCCCTGTTTGTTTTTATTGAATCAAAGAAAAATGAGTTGCTATTTTCGAGGTCCGATGACGAATTCAGATTGTCCAAGTAGTACAAGCCATTCCATTCTCTAGCATGTCCAATCGTCCTCTCGAGTATTTGTTTTGCGGTATACAAACATTGTCATAGAAAATAACATTACATGATAGGTCTTTTATGAGTTTTTTTGTGGAAATCAAACAGACAACTGGGGAATATGAAAAACGTTTTTAAGGGTTATGGATGAGCTTATTTGAACTTCTCCTTGACCTACTACAGTCATCAAAGAGTCATCTGCTGTAGATATTTTCTTGTTGCTAGGGTAAGGGGTGTAAGAGGAGAAATGTTTAGGTAGGGGTGTCATGTGGTGGTAGCCCCATAATCCAATATCCAATATGGGTGCATTCAGTCTAAAAGAAAAAAGAGACTCATACCTAAATGTTCCAGAGAACAGTTGATTTATCCAACTTGTTGAGGAATGATCTCATCTGCTCTACTTCATCTTGGTTAAGTTAAATCACTTCACCAATTGGGTCGTCCATGTCCACCGTAGTACAACAACCGTAATGTTGAGTATGGACTTGATTGTTGTGACGACAACTAAGAAACAACACTGCAAATTCCAGTAGTAATAAAGGTTAGCTATCCTAACAAAATATGACTGACAACAATGAAAGGTGTCTTGAAAGGGATGATTGACAAAAATGAAGGCAGTTTGTCTAGGGTTTTGGTTTGCACAGTCAGAGGCGGCTCCCAAAATTTGATAGCTCTGATACCATCACAGAATTTAGGGTAAAATAACATAATTGATCTTATTAAATTATGCTGAGAATGCAATTCATATATACAAGGTTAGAAAGCTATTTTAGGAAGTATAATAATAGCACCTAGACAACCAGATCCCTATGATTCAGGGATATTCCCATCATACACTATAATTGTAATTTGTTAAATAAGAAAACAATACAACTAATAAAACACATGTTCTAACAAAAATAATACAGTTGATAAAACACATTCTAACAACATTATCACTAATTTTCTCCAAAACTTGAAATGGACCATCACCATGAGGATGTAATTTTGTTTTTCTTTGGTTGAGAAATCTTTCTTTTCTCATATGAACTCAAACCCAATCCTCAGGATTAAAAATAATTTTTTTCTTCCTTTGTTTACCCTTTTTGTTACTTGTTCATTTTTAGTTTTCAAGCGATTATGAACAAATTCATGTAATTTCTTTACATCTTCAACCACCTAGATTCAAGTATTCATTTTCAGGCAAAGGAGATAAATCTAAAAGAGTTAAAGGGTCAAAGTCATAAACAATTTCAAAAGGAGATAAAAAGGTAGAAGAGTGAATAGTCATGTTATAAACGAACTCAGTAATTGGAAAACACTTCTCCCAACTCTTGAGATTGCTTTTGACAAGAGCACGCAATAAATCATCAAAGTCTGGTTGGTCACTTCAGTTTGTCCATCAGTTTGAGGATGACAAGTTGTAGAAAAGTGTAATTTTGTTCCCCTCTCATTAACCATTAAGAAGATTGCAGTTTCTAATGAAACACATTACAAGTGTTTGCAAGTAAAATCAGGAAGTGATTTTATGTCAGAAGTATATAAAATCATTTTCAGGCAAAGGAGATAAATCTAAAAGAGTTAAAGGATCAAAGTCATAAACAATTTCAAAAGGAGATAAAAAGGTAGAAAAGTGAATAGTCATGTTATAAACGAACTCAGTAATTGGAAAACACTTCTCCCAACTCTTGAGATTGCTTTTGACAAGAGCACGCAATAAATCCCCAAAGTCTAGTTGGTCACTTCAGTTTGTCCATCCGTTTGCAGAAAAAGTGTAATTTTGTTCCCTTTCATCAACCATTAAGAAGATTGCAGTTTCTAATGAAACACATTACAAGTGTTTGCAAGTAAAATCAAGAAGTGATTTTATGTCAGAAGTATATAAAATCATCTCCTGACAATAGCTTAAGCTTTCGAGATTATTTGTCATGACATATGGTAATGTGTAGCCAAAATATTGCTTTCTGACTAACGAGACACACATTTGTCACAATGAATAACAATCCAGGACAAGAAGAGAGGAATGTATGCTAAATTTGTTGTTTTGTGTAGGTTTTCCAAGATGACATATTTTATACCTTGCTATAGAGTTAATGATGCAACACACATGACACACTTATTCTTTAAAGAATAAACCCATAGAGAGACTTCCTCGCCTCTTTACCCACTTATTTCAACGTGATATAAATGCAGAGAGGCTTTGTTACCATCTTGACAACTTAATATAGAATTTTTTGTACTAAGCCTCTTTTTCACATTTTAAGGTACAAATTTCCATAACTCATTTGGGTCCAAAACAACCATCTAAACAAGTTCCAAACAACATTTTAATCTATACATATAGTGCATTTCATTGTGCAATAATTTCTCACTACTAATTATTTTTCACTTGTAGTGTTTTCACCTAATCATCATGACAACTCATTAAGTCTTGGTAGTTATCATAATGGATTAGAAAATTAAAAGACATTAAAATTAAAAGTTGTGTAATTCAACAGCATAAACTTAAGGCCACATATAGATCTTGAATATCAAGTATTGGATTCATTTTTCTCTCTAAATGGTTGTAATTATATTTGAATGACGAGAATGTAGTTTTGACTGAGCATACTTAAACATTCTTTAGTCTATGTTTTCGTGACTAAGTTGTAAAAGGTCTTTTTGTTGGACCTTGATAAATCCTATCACACTTTCAAAACATACTTATTTGTCATGCTTCATCCTTCAAAATGATTGTTGTTATTTCCAAGTGATTACACTATGTTTGGAAAATCACGTTTTCAAGGTAAGCATTAGTAATTTGTCTCTTTACTTTAAGTTACTTTTAATTGTATGGTAGGTTTATATTGAGTCTTCTCAGAGAAGTTATGAATAATACAAAGTTTATATATTTTGTTCCCAATGTGAATCATTATATATTTAGTTGTGTTAAATGATTTTCTCATTTTTGTGTTCACTTGATTTAAATGTTGGGTTACCTAATTGTAATTACTTGATCAAAATATTTCAATGTATTATATATATTTGTCCATATACAATAGTTTGAGTATTAAAGATGATGTTGTAAATTATGAAACCGAGTTGCAATGTATTACTTAACACAAGTCATTTAAGTGAATAGGTAAATCCTTGAGGCAAAGTAAGTTATAAGGGTGAAGTAATCTCTCTAAGTAGTCTTCTAAATGAATAATTGCTTCATTTAAGTGAGAAGCGCCTTAAAGACTAAATTAATCTCTTAAGCTTAAATAAAGATTAAGTGCAATTTGATCTTTTAATTTTATTAAAATAAGATAAATATTACATACTTGATTGATTTTTAGACCATTTAAATCTTGTTTACATGAAAGTGTTAATGTAACATTAAATATAACATAAAAATTAATGTTATTGTAAATTAAAATTATATATAAAAAATAACATAATAAATAGGTTGAGTCATGAGACAAATGACTCTTTTTAAAATGTTTCATGTCTATATTTTTAAATTATACAATAATTTTATATTAATATTTAATTATTAATTTAATGTTAAAAATTACTTTTACTAATGAAAAATTAAACAAGGACAATTAAATAATGATATAAACTTAATCAACCCTAAAAAAATATTAAAATTTGTAAACTTACATATACGTGCAACAATTATAAAATATTCATCATAAAAACATTTAAAAAGTATTTAACTCTTATTAAAGATTACAAATAAAAATAAATAAACCTTAAATCAAATTAAAATTTTATTTTATTTTCTGTATATTTTTTAGTTAAAAATAATCAATATATTTATATCTTTTAATTTGATGATAAGAAAACAATTCAACTATTTATTTTTACAATAGACATTTTTTTTATATTTTTTACAGCAAATATTTAAAAATGTTATATTTTTATTTTTAAATAAGATAATTATCCAACTAATAAGCAATAAATCTGTCGGTTTATATGATTAACACATGACTACAAATTTTGAATAAGTGAAAAACAATAAAATAATTTGAAGAACACATTATCCAAAGATTGAAGGTAGTTTGTAAGTGGACAATAACAATCCTCCAACTTTTTTGGAGGAAGCAATCATAAATAGCATATTTTATTAACTCTCAATTTCTTACTAATAATATTTCCTAAAGATTTTTTAAAATTAGTTTCTTTTCATAAATTAAAAATTTAAAATTCCCACAAGATTCTACCAATTTTTAATAAAAATTAAATTAATAATTCACAATTAATAAATAAGCATAAAGAAAATGAATTTAATAAAAATCCTGGCACCAGCTATTTAAATTTGAATTTAATTTAAATTCAGAAAAAATGAAAAAATATATATAAGATGATACATGATGATGATGGTAATGCTATTATTCATTCATCACTTGTAATCAGTCTTTCTCCCGCGATTGAAGGTTGTTTAGGTTTCTCTTTCGATTCGATCTCTGTCTCATCATTCTCGATTCTAGGGTTTCCGCTCCGATAACAATTCCTCCAATTCGATTTGGGGCAGAGCGCTAGGGTTTCTGCGCTGCCAGATCCGTTTCCGGATTTCCGCTTTCTTCAGAAATTCAACATGTTTTGGCGTATGGCTGGTTTGTCCACCGCCTCTCCGGTGAGTCTTGCACTCTCATTCTTCGTTTTCTTTGTACAAGTTATGCAGACACTGATTCTTGTGTATTGGTGGTGGTTTCAATTGATTTCTTGATGCATTGTTTGCTTGGATTTGTTTTTTTCTGTTTGTTTATTGGGAAAGTATGACGAATGACAATATGTTTTTTCTTGTCTTTAATTTAATATATACATTTTTTGTTTTAATTTGTTTATTCTAGAATCTGATACTTTGAATGATTGAATTGGTGCGTGTAACTTTGTGCTTGATTATGTGGGGTGCCTTTGGATATTTTGGCCAGCTTGTAGTTACTGACGCATCAGGTTGAGAACACTAGGGAGTGTCTTTACTTGATTGGAGAAAAATGCTCGCAAATTTAATGGTGGTCATTTCTCTGGCCTCAGTTTGGTTTGGTGTTACGTACATTGTTGAGATTTTTTTCCATCATTGATATGCAATGAAATTGGAGGGATTCTTAGTCACTGGCTTAGTTCTTTTATATTTTTAGTTAGGAAGAGTTATAAATGTCTGCCAAATTTACTCTAATACCTTATTTCAAGATTTCTTAGAAGGCATTGTGCCACAACTCACAAGTTCCTTGTGTATTTGTTACATTTTCTCTGACATTCCTAAATTCCAATATTATATCTTTTTATGCTAGTGTGGATTAATTTATGCTATCTTTCTTCTTCCTCCCTCTTAGATCTGTAAAGTATTAATGTGTATGTTTTTTATTTAATTGTTAAATCAAGATTATTAGAAAAAAAGTGTGTAAATTACATGGTAATTTGATTTTACACCTATAACTTTATTGGCTGTTTATTTGGTGGCTGGAATAGATTTTTTAATTTAATTTCTAAACTGATATTTACATACCTATTCGTGTTGTGACTTTACTGTTTATTGTTTATTTGGTGTATGATATTGCAGGTGGAGACCATTTTGGACAGGGAGAATTTTACTTTGGATGAACTACTTGATGAGGATGAAATTATCCAGGAATGCAAAGCTCTTAACAGTCGCCTTATAAATTTGTAATGCTCTTCTTTTCTGCTATTACAAACATATTACTTATTCAATATTATTAGTGATTTTCTTAGTTGCTTTTCCCATTCAGTTTTTGTTTTGCAAAAACTATCATTAAGAATTGAATTATAATATTATTTATCAGAATAATATAAACTGACTTATGAATAAATACCTTTGATTTAATGGTGTTGTTTAAGGGTGAGGATGAGATTATGAAGTGACTTGCTTGAAATCACTAAAGTGAGACCTTTTAACAACTTTGACTTTTGCCTTACATTCTAATTTATTAGATAAGGAAACTAAGTATGGGTCTGATTTTCCAGACTCTGCCATTGATGTTGTTATAATGTGGTACAAAACATTAAGCACCAACCTTATTTATTCTAATACTAGATCATAATCCTAACCAGACAAGGAAACAAATAATGAAATATCAGGAAGGACGGAAAGTAAGGTTGGCTTCTAATTGATGGACAATATACAGATCTTTACACTGATAGTGCATCACTGTTAAACTCTTCTGTTTAACTGTGATGTATGACATTGAATTTTTTTGCATCCAAGACTACTTACTGCATTGATCATCATTGATACATACTATTTAAGAAATTTTATGCTACAGTCATTTCAGAAATAGTTTGGATGAAAAGTTGCTTTAATGACAGTATCATACGTAATCGGGAAACTGAGGGACTAAAATCTATGTTTCAAGAATGTAATGACTAATATTAGTACGTTAATACATAGTGAAAATATATGTATAATACAACAGCAAAAGAGCTTTATCCCTGCTAGTTGATATTGGCTACTTGGATTACACAATGCCATTCGGCACAGTTAAAAGCCAAAGTTTCTGCAATATTATTTATCATGAGATCTCTCTTAATGACTTCTTCCAAAGTCCTTTTTGGCCTCCCTCTCCTCCTCAGTGAAAATATGAGTGTGAAAAAAAATTTAGTTGAGCTTATTATTTGAATAAGCATTCTATTTCCTATTGAAGTGAAGTTGTTAATAAGGAAGGGCGGGGGTTCTCTCTTTGGTGCAGCTCCCAGTATGACATTCTTTGCTGAAGATGTAAATCAAATTGCTTTTCTCTTTTGGAAGTATTGATGAATAATTAGATGAACACATAATTTTGTTCTCTCAACTTTAGTAGATAGTTTTGGGAAGTTGTAGTCTATATCTGATGAACTCTGGATTATCTCTTTTGCTGCAAGATTTTAAATTATAATTCCTTTGGCTTGAATATTGATAACATAGGCGTGTTTGGGATAAATTGTTCCCTTTTCAGTTTTTTTCCTTTTCAACTGTATTCTTTGATTATTGCTTGACTGGATGAGTGCTCTAGCCTTTTTTATTGATTTGCACTAATGGAATTTTATCTTGTCTGTTTCAGTTTGTCTGGAAGAGCTCAGGTTGAACAATTGATACGGTACATCATTGAAGAAGCTCCTGAGGATGCTGAAAAGAAACGGTCTTTTAAGTAGGTTGCTCAAACTGGAGAGTGATTATGTTCCTGTTTAGCTTGATATTTGCAGTAATACATGTAATTGACATTGATTTGTTCCAGGTTTCCTTTTATTGCTTGTGAGATTTTTACCTGTGAAGTTGATATCATACTCAAAACACTTGTAGAGGATGAGGAAGTAAGATATCAGAACATTTAAACCCTTTTTTGTTGGTAATATTTTTTAGAAGTGCTGACTTCATTCATTTTTGGCAGTTGATGAATTTATTGTTCTCCTTCTTGGATCCAAATCACTCCCATACTAATCTACTAGCTGGATATTTTAGCAAGGTATTGATTTATTGAAATTTGAAGTTTACTGCATTTTTGGTTAGGTTATGGAATTACTTTTTTTGTGGGGTAGAGTTGAGCTGAGCTTGCCAAGAAATAAGCCTGTCAACTCAAGGGTTAACCCTTGCTCTCTGACTCCAAAATTATGACTTAAAAACTAATCCTGGTTGAGTTGACTGATCATTTCCCTCTGAGATCAGAACTTAGCATTCTGTTTGGTTTTCTTCCCTTCTCTTTTTAATTATTTTTTTCCATTTTACAGTTCCTTCTGCAAATAATCTTGGCCATTTTATTTATTAAGTTCTTATGCTGCTAGGTAGTTGTATGCCTGTTGTTACGTAAGACAGTTCCTTTCATGCAATATGTCCAAGTAAGTCCACAGCTTAATCATTTTTATTCAGAACCATCATACTTGCCATGCTGTATTGTTATAACATTCAACTATTGTGCAAAGCATTTTCTTTTAAATAACATTAGTTGGCTTGTCAAGAGAACATAAGTTTTCCTGTTGCCCTATTTTGAGAATATTATATTATGATAAATTGATTATGATTATGACATGATTCTGGAAAAAAAACAGCTGTTATTGATTTATTCACGTGAATCCGTCAAGTCTGTTACTGTAAATAATTAAAGTTAGCAGCCTAGCACCTAGAATTAAAGAAGAAAGCAAAGAAAGAAAAAGGAAAAACGTATTTGTGTCGTGTGGTCTTAGTCTTCAGGAAAATTGCTGTTTTCTTCTGTCTTTCTCATCTTTTATTTTGGGCATTTGTTTATTATTAGTCAATATGTTCGTATTTTTCATGCATTACTATGATGGTTGGCCTTATTACACGGGCTATAATCTATATCTATTTATTCAAATGTGGGATTATGGTTAGTTAAATCATTGGAATTATCATTGAAACTGGTAATGTAGTTCCATATGTTCATGGGGGATGTTGCATGGTGATTTGTTTGAAGAGGTTGACATATCCTTCTAGAAGAGCGACGATGAATCACCAGATTTCAGTAGTTTTCAACGGCTGGCGCATATAAAACCTACCGCATAGGATTCTGCTACATGAAATTGTTAAGCTTTTATGCTTACTGCCACTGATCCTTTTGAGTAAACTCATCCAAATTGACTCTTATTTTCTAGTTTCAAGATTATTCAATCCCTTGTATTTTAGAGACTGCTACTGGTAGAATGTAGGGTTTTACTGAATTCTCCAGTAGCTTCCATTCCCAATTATTAAGATTGTTGGTGTATCTTCAGTGATGAACCAAATAAGAGCAATAGTAGTACAGTTAAAATTGCAATGAAATCTTGAATTTTGTGGATTGATTGTAGGGCCAACAAGCAAAGAATGTTAACCAATTAAAGTTTCTAAACATTATCCTTAGGGATACATTAAGACTTTGTGAAAAGCAAGAAGTGTCTTCCTTTTCATTTGTGTTGGAGAAACGTTGGCACTTAATAGTGTTGTCTCTTCCAAGTTATATGTTCAGAAAACAGTTATACTTTCTGGGTGTCAGAGTGACGTCTTGGTGTTTTTGTAATATTTTAAAATGGCATGTACTTAATTAGGCCAACTTGTGATCTGACTTGAAATGCATGTGGTGCAAGCCTGTGACTTGACACACCTGTCTTGGGGATCTATGGACTATGGTGGAAGTGAAGACAGTGATTAAGGTTTGAGCATTGATTTGCAAAGCCTTGTAATCTCTTTTGTTCATTGTGATTTTACCCTCCATGTTGCTTGTGCTATAGGAATGTTTGGAGAAGACTTGTAGAAGCCCCAATTTGGGAAATTGATCAAATGGAGGGCATCCTTTTTGCCAGAGGTAGAGGGAGATTGAGAAAAACTATAGGCTAAACAAATAAAATGGATTTAGAGGTCAGTGGTTTGTTTATAGGCATGATTCAGAGTTAAAAGTTTTGAGACTAAGATGTTTTCGAGCAAAATGCTTGGCACACAGCAAGTCTGAACTTATATTTATAAAACAATCTGATCAACTTTAGAAAGAGAGAGAAAACAGTTACTGCTTATCTATTGACTATGTATGTACAACTAAAACCAGCTTTAAGATAGCTGTATATAAACAATAGACGAGCTTTTCTAACAATTCACTGTAGGATTTTATGTTGTCATTTGATCCTTTTAATTGGCCCCACCTTGTGAGAAAAGGCTTGGTGGTTGTTGTTGCTCATAGATGCATGTAAGCATGCAGGTCAAACAAAATTAGTCTATTTTGCTTCTCCCTATTTGTTGTTTATGCTCTTAGTTACATTAGAATTGTATTTGAGTGAAGTGTTGCCAGTGTGTATAGTTTGTCTTTGAAGAAGGCCATGACTAGCTGTAGAATGCATTCTGTGGTTCTCCAATGTTGGTCGGTGTTATTTGGACTATTATTTTGCAGGTGAATTAGAAAGTGGTCTCTGGCTTGTTATCTATTTACTCTTATAGTAGTGCTGTTAGTTTGAAGGCAACCTTGCTTGCTAAACTTATGTTTTCTCCAAGAGGCAATGAAGGAGGCTGCATTTTGTGACAGCAATAGTCTAGTGAGTGAATTTTGGTGGTTTCGGTAAAAAGATAGCATTGTCTTGTGACAACCAAGTGCTTTACAAACGACAAGAAGTATAGATTTATCAGAAGAGGACCAAGCATGTTTGATATTTTATATCATTGTTTGGGATATTGCACCAGGGGGGACTATTGCAGAAAATTACTGCTCATGAAAACCCTCAAGATATGATGGTCTATCAAAGCTGTTCCCTCTAGCAAGTTTAGGTATTGATGATGATAAGGATACAAGCCAAAGGGTTAAATGCTTTAACTTCTTGTGTTTTGGATTTGACATCTTTCTGACCTTGCAAGCCAGCATTGCAGCCGGACCGAATTGTCGAGGAGTTTATGTGGTGTTGTGTAAGCAAGGGATCTATGTTTGTGTGCATATGTATAATGCAAATTCATTAGTTTGGTCAGGTTGTGAAATTTCTTTCATGGATGGGTGTTTGGGTGTATTTAGATTAGGGTTCTGGTGTTGAGTGACTACACTCTGTAATCTTAGGCAATTTTCTTTGTTTTGCTGGTAAACGTTGGCCTGCTACTGTATGTGTATTTCTCTTATTCTCCATTGCACTTATGGTTATAATTGCCAGATAGATGTTAAGCTTATGAGTTCAAAAGTACCCTACGGTCTTTTCTCACTAATGTTCTTACTTTTAAAATAACACAACTTCTAAAACAAGAGTATGACGTATTACATGTGAATTTGAAAGATATCCTACAGATTTTCCTCACTCCTTCCGTGGCTATTATATTAGCAAAACAACTGTAGTAAAATGTGTAATATGTGTTGGATTTGGAAGTGTGTATAAGGAGTATATTTTGCTCCATGTACAGTTTTGCACATTCAGCGATGTTTCCTCTGCTGTTTACTACTTGTGGTTTATATTTAGCTGTTAGCATATCAACTGTTAGTAGCTTGTAGCCAGTTGATTAGAGCTTAATTAACCTAACCATAGTTAGGACTATTAGTTATGGTTAGTTAGATTACTTGCTTTGCAAGCTTCTCTTGTATTGTATAAATACCTACATTGTAATCTGTTTCAGTTTTGGGTTGAATAATAAAATTATTCTTTTGCTCACTTTTCACTTTCTCTGTTTTCTGTCCCTCTTTCTCTTCATCTATCTCATGAATTCCAACAGTGTTTATATTTATGGAAGTTAATTGATGGAACAAGAGTGACTGCTTACTTTCATTGTTGTATTGAGCATCCATCAGGTTGCACTTACTAGTTTGCTGATATGTTGTTCTTATGGCTATCCAGGCTCACCAAGAAATTGTGAAGAAACTAGTTGAATTGATTGGAATTACATCTATAATGGAGGTTAGTACACTTACAACATTGATTTTATTTTAAATGCTGTACTTACTGGCTAAAATTTCACTTTGATTTGCTGTTAGTTTAATCATTTGTTTTACTTGTATTTACTATTGATATGCCTGCACGTGAGTCGGTATTTTTAAATCTTAAGAAATCAATTACTTTCTTAGGTGAAAATTTCTCTTTCTCTGTACACTCAGTTTTTATGTGTGTTTGTATATTGGTAATTTTATAATTTTAGTGGTAATTTTTCCATCTAAATGTCAGGTTTTGATACGCTTGATTGGTGCCGATGAACATATGTATGTAAGTAATGTGGATGCAATGCAGTGGATTGAAGATTCTAATGTGCTTGAGATGATTGTGGATAAATTCAGTTCTTCAGTAAGTATCTTCAATATTCCAAAATCTCTGCTGGAGGATTTGGATATGTTAATGTTTGTAAATCTGAAGTTGCATATGTTAATCTTTCTAAATCTATAGTTGTGTTACTGGATTTAGATGGATAAAGTCAAAAGGTAAATATTTATAAATTGACATGTGATGCCAATATGTGAATATGTATGCATTGATGCTATGTGATTTTCTATGCTCATGCGTTAAGCACAGTGTGTTGTCTGTGCTTGTGTTATTAGGTAGGATTATTTTTATGGTTTCCAGGTTATATGACTGAATAGCTGTATTGCACAATTTCATTTGTACTGTATTTTTTCGTTTGTACTGTATTTTTAAATTGCGCACACAAGAATATCATATCTTTGTATTACTTATACTACACTTTTCTCTAACAAAACCTCCTTAAAGCCCCTCTAACATACAAAGACAAATTGATGAGCATTTACAATAAATGAAATAGCTATAATGTATATAATAGTATTCTCTTTATTAAGAAGGCCACCAAATACATTCACATTGATTTACACATTCTTTTGGTGTGGCTTTTACAGGATTCTCCTGAAGTGCATGCTAATGCAGCAGAAACTCTCTGTGCTATTACACGATTTGCTCCAGCAGGGCTTTCTGTGAAAATCTGCAGCCCTAGGTAGATTTTTTTCAAGATTTCTTTATGTTATGTGTGCAATCCTACATCAGTGTTCATAACTTGAAGTTTATGCATCCTTCTCTTTAACCAACATCTTCAATCATCTATTTGCAGCTTTATAGGAAGATTGTTCTGTCATGCTCTGGAAGTCTCTCGGCCAAAATCTGTTCTCGTTAACTCTTTATCTGTATGCATATCTTTGCTAGACCCCAAGAGACATACCTTTGGAGCTTACTATACATATAACCGCCAAGTGACTAATGGATCTACTGTAACTGCAAATCCAGAGACTGTTGAAGGCATGCTAGAAAGCCTAGGTAAGACTTTCTCCATTCACTTTTACCTTCAAATAACCTGTTTCTTCCTTGTCTCAAATTCATCTTGCAACTATTATAGAGTTGGGCTCTATATAATATTCTTAAATAGCCACCATGGCAAATGGTGCTGCCATATTTCAGCCAATTGCCACTGAAATGCGATGGTGTTATTGTGCTACCTGATGAATGCAGTTGAAACAGCAGAGGCTAATATGTGGTACCACTGTTTAGGGTATATTGAGTTGTTGGTAATTTTTTCACTGGATAAAAATTCATAGAAGCTATTGGATGGAGGAGCAGAGTGCCTTTTTGCTAGATAAAAATGGATAGGGCAGAGTGCCTAAGTAACTAGTCAAATGTTGTCATGGTGCCATCTGATGAATGCAGTTGAAGCAGCAGAGACTAATATGTGGTACCCCTGTTTAGGGTATATTGGAGTTTAGGGTAATTCTTTCACTGGATTAAAATTGAAAGAAACCATTGGATGGTGCAGAGTTCTTAATTGTTAAATGTTTTCAATGGTGAATTGTGTTGTGGATTATGTAAATTAATTCAAATTTGTGCTGCATTAAGTTGAGACACCATGTGTGTCTGGATGTGCATGATTTTTCTGTATTTTATGTTTATGTTTTTACTGTGACTGGTTCTGTTGGATAATTTATGCTGATCTTTGTCTTACTCTGCAGGTGATTTACTCAAGCTTTTAGATATTTCTTCTGCTGAAAATGTCTTGCTAACTACTTTTGGCAAGTTACAACCACCTCTTGGTAAACATCGTTTAAAGGTAAAGTAATTATTTGAAGTTGATGCATTTGTCTATTTGATTTGACTTGTTGGGTATTTGGTAGTTTAATTTTGAACATTTGTTGTCATGATATTTTTGCAAGTAATTGCCTTTTTTATGTTTGGTGTTCATGATCTTTTAAGATATTGAAAAGTAATATGGCAGCTTTGCCCTAATATTAACTCTTATATTCTTTCAGATTGTAGAGTTTATATCAGTTTTAGCAACTGTTGGTGGTGAAGGTGCTGAGAAGAAATTGATTGATCTTGGAGCAGTACAAAGAATTATACAGCTGTTCTTTGAGTAAGTTTAGCAATTCTGTTATCTTGTTCCATGTCATTTGATCTCATGCCTTGCTACATTGTCTAAATGTGGTAGGTACCCATACAATAACTTTCTGCATCACCATGTGGAGAACATTATAATATCTTGCTTGGAGAGCAAGAATTCTTCTCTTTTGGAACATCTTCTCCACGATTGTGATTTAGTCGGGAAAATTATTCAAGCAGAAAAGCAGTCTGCATTGCAAGCTGATTCAAACAAGGTACATGATTCCACACTCCCACCCCTTCATACACACACACTTTATATTGCAATAATGGTTTTGTGGTTGATGTTCTTATACAACTATTTATTAATGAAATAATTATTTTTTGGGATGAATAAATATTTTAATTTTTCAATTTATCTTTGCAAATATTCATACAGCCAACATTACCTGCTGAGGGTAAATCACCGCCCAGGATAGGATGCATTGGACACTTAACCCGTATATCTAACAAACTTGTCCAGTTAGGGAATAACAACAGTGTGATTCAAGAACATTTGCAGGTCTGTTACTATGTCTCCAGCGAGTTCTGTGGTAGGATTTTTGAGTTTTTAAACTTATGTTGCTATGTTATTTGGTTCTGTTGATCAATTCTCTTTCTTTTCCCAGTAAGTAATTGTCTCTTGTTTTAATCAAAATGGATGTTAAACTTGAAGCTTATTTTAAAACTTTTTAAATTGACAGGGAAATACTGAATGGAGAGATTGGTACCATAGTGTTTTATCCAGTCGCAATTCTGTGGAAAATGTCTATCAATGGGCATGTGGGTATGTCGCATTTTTAACCAGCATTATCTTGTTGTATCCCACTGTGGACCTGCACTTCCACTATCTGAATGAGCTGAAAAATTAAGATTTGCTGTTTCTTTGAATGATGTCATGCGTTTAGAAGTCCCAATTAGAGTATTTGGACATTTCACTCCAGACTGAATTCTTATCCTCTTTTCTTGAGCCATAAACTTAACATGATAGCCACTATTAGAATCATCAGAGTATAATATAACTTCCTCAATCAAGAAAGATGTTTCCGTTAGAGCCATAAACCATAGTTCACAAGAGAACTTTAAGCTGCAGAAGTGGTGCATGGATTTTCAAGAAAATTTTGTATGTATTTTTGCCATGCAGAGGGATTACTGAAATATTAGCTGATGTCAACTTTAACTTATATATTTTGTTCATCTGTTTTGATTTTTTGGTGATCCTCATCTTGTACTTTGCAATAAAGCCTTTGATTTCTAAAATAATATTGAAACTGCGGAATGATGTATTCCTTACAGAAATAACTGATGCAAGAGGTTTTACCTTGGGACCATGATATAGAACGCAGTCCAGGGTGGTAAAGTTTCTTACTTTCCCACCATGGTAAAGTTATTCAGACCATTAGATCTATCCCTGTCCTTTCTCTCTACATTATGAGAAGTTTTGTCTTGGACATGCCGCCTCCGGACTCCACCTTGCTGCCTAGCACAGTGATGCCACATCCCTCAATCAAATCCCTGTCGGGCACTGCCTAATGTCAAGGCACCATCAAGCCAACCAACAATCAGACCAAACCCACACATTATAGAAAAACCCCAAACCAAACAGACATAAAATCCCTGTCTGTTCCTGGTTTGCTTTAGATTTAGAACTCGGAAATGGCAACTTAAGTGAGAATGAGACCGTTTCTCCCTTATGCGGCATTTCTATTCTGTCTGGTTCCAAATCTATTTTGCAGCATGTCGCCACCGGAAATTGCCACCGGCGGTAGTGCACAACAGTTCTCTGCTATGGTGCTTTTGTTGTGACAACAGTTTTTCTTTTTAACATGAGGTTAGGTTCACTGTCAGGGAACATGGAGAATGTGAACCAAAGAGGTGTAGGGAGCAGCAGTTGTGAAGGAGGAGAGGAAAGAAGAAAAGGGAGGGAGAGACAACAAGGGTTATCTATAAACTAACCATTAATAAATGGGGAAAGGAAAGGAAAAGGGTAGAAAAAATTAACCATTGATCTACAAATTAACAAATCTAACAGATCTTAAAAAATTTCCCACCCTAGACTAAGTCGTGATGCAGAAGAAACAAGGGTTACGTATAATTTGTATATTGATTTTATTGAGATATTTTTAGTAATTTTGTGATGACATAATTACAACATCAGCATTATGCCGCTAGGTAGCAATGATGATGAAGTGAAGGCCAAGTTTAAGATAATTATGTCTGTAAAAAGCCTGCTATGTGTAGATATCGTTAAGCCCTTGTTCTCTGGATAAACTAGAAAGTCTATCAACGTTGTCTGCTTGCTGATTTGTCATGTAAAATACATGGTTGGAGCCTGGAGCTTTTGATGATCTTGCTTTGTTATTTTTATTATTGTTGGGATTGGGTATCAAATTTTGATGAAGCTTCTATGTAGGTCATATCATGTGGTCATTTTTTCTTATAGGTAGTTTTGTGTATTTTCCAAGAGTCTCTGTTGATTTTAAATTATTGTTACAGGAGACCGACAGCATTGCATGACAGAAATAGGGATAGTGACGAGGATGAATATCAAGAACGGGACTATGACGTTGCAGCATTAGCAAATAACTTGAGTCAGGCATTCCGTTATGGCATTTACAGTAATGATGACATGGAAGAGGTACAGTCATTTCCAGGGACCCACCTGTCTTACTGTAGCTGAATGTGCATTTCGAAGTGCCATTTTTTGTAGTTCTCAACAGAAGAACAGAAATCTGGAATTTTTCATTGAGATTGATGAAAGATTGTTTACCAACCTCATTTGGAATCACTTCCTGATGTGGTGTTGGTTTCTGCCCACAAAGGCTCTTAAAGTTATTTCTTCATAATGGCCTGAAGCATATGAAATACCAACAATGATTTCTTTGCTATTTTACTGAGAATGGAATGGCCCAGTCTTGGTTCCAAAAATTTAGAAAGTAATATTTGAAAATTTCGATGTTAGTAAATGCAGCCTACAACTCTCAGAGAAAGTGATTTGCAAAAGTCAAATCCTTCTTGTTCTTAGCAAATAAGAGTAAAGTAAAATGCGCTACTTTTGCCTGCCTTTTTTGAATTTGCATGATTTTCAGATGCTGTTACAGGAATTATGTTACTTGCCTACTGTTGATATCGCCTTTTTTGCCTAATTGCTGATGCGAATTTTGTCTTACAATTGGCCAATTTGTTCTTCATTGTGCTATTTTACTTGGTGATTGAGTTAAAGCATTACTCATCTCATCATTCATGACTTTGTTATAGAAAGACAAATTCCTGATGGCTGATGTCATTTTTAGGTTGTGTTAATTCTTTGATTAGCTTTGTTTTCTATATGGTTGGTTTGGTACTATTGGTTATCAGATTATGTCATTAGTCGCCCTTGATTCCTTACCTATATATATGTTTGTGTTTCAGGTTCATGGCTCTCTTGAACGAGATGATGAGGTATAATATTTCCTCTTAAATGTTAATATCTAGTCTTGGAATTGATGTGAAATGAATATATAATTGAATATATGGAAGTTAATGCTCAAATGCAAATAATTTGCCTAGAGTAATTTCTTGCTTGGGTGTCTGATATTGGCTTGAAAACCTGAACCACATGAAGTTCACCTATCTGGAGCTCAAATGCAAGATGCTTTCATAAAAGTCTGCACATGTTTATTTATTTGTTTCGTTCATGTTTATGTTTTTTACTTATGATGTGCCATCATGATAAAACATCTGACATTAATATGTATCTTGCAGGATGTCTATTTTGATGATGAATCTGCAGAAGTTGTTATTTCTTCTTTGCGGCTGGGAGATGACCATGAAAGGTAAATATGGTTTGCCTTTTTTGTTTTTATGTGTCGGTTTTCTACTTTGAATTGAACTGTCATTCTGGTGTCTCATAAAAATCTTTTTCATATTCTTTCAATGTGTACCTTATATTTTGCCTTGTCGCATGCAGTGGGTCTCTATTCACAAATTCCAACTGGTTTGCTTTTGAGGAGGATAGAGATCGAGTGGCCAATGAACGCTCAACCGGTTCCCTTGCTTCTCCATCACCTAATGCTGAGGAGAGTATTATAAAAGCCAGCGGAGATGATGCTATTGCTGGTGAAGATGAGGAATTAGCTGACACTGCAACATCACCAGAAGCTGGACTAAAATTAGAACATGTTGGAACCGATAAACCGGTTGAGTGGGTTGAATGGAGGGAATCTTCAGATGCCAATGACCCTTCTGATGTTCTTCCCAACGGAGTTGAGATTGAACTTGGGAACAAAGATCTAGGTGCAGCTGAATCATCTTCATCTCCAACATCGTGTGTTGCATTAACAAAGGATGACCATTTGGCTACTGAGCCATCAGTGCCACTCAATAACACAACCATTGAAACCTTTGAGCCAACTCAAACAGGAAGTGAAAATGCAAGTCCATGTGCATCTGCTTCTGTGGATGGGCCATTTGCTGATGCTGAAGGAGACAGTAACAAGGACACAACTGACAACAAAATAGGGTCATTTGCTGAGGTTGGAGGAGACAATAACAAGGAGACAACTGACAACAACAAAGGGTCATTCACCGAGGTTGGAGAAGAGAATAACATGGACACAACTGACAACAAAAAAGCAGTTGAAAATGAGTAGATAATGTAAATTCCTGTGAACTGGCTTGGGAGATGCAACCATTAATCAGGTGGGAAGATACAATCCTAGAGTCTGGCTGGGCAAAGAGCATTTAGGACTCTCTGCACGCTGTTTTTTTTTTTTAAATAGGAGTATTGAATTTTCATTCCCACCGACTTCTGAAGCTTAGAAAATCAGTGTTTGATGAGGCTTTTTAAGCTCATGCTGTTAGGTGCTACTGAATTCTTCACCTGTTCATACCAATTGTTTAGCTTGCCCATTTAGGTGCTACTAAGTTTTCACCTTTTTCATCTTTAACTGTTCATAAAAATACGTCTCTCCGTTCCAAGTGTTTCGGTATGAAAATGGGTTCCTTGCTTGACTTGTTCAATCGCTCAAAGTAACCTTGTATGATTTTTTTAGGAAGTTCCTTGCTCAAGTGGTTAAATTCAAGATTGGATCATGCGGGCATTTAGCATTGCGAAGCTTCAGATTAGTGGTGATATTGAGTTGCTCCTCAAAAAGCTTGCTGAAAATAATGAGTCAAAACACTGGAGGGGAGGGGGTTGGGGGGGGACGCATTGTAATTACCAGTTTTCAGGTGAACAAGATTCGTTACATTGTTACATACTTAGAACCTTCGGGTTCTGAAACTTGTATTGACCTGTTTCAATATATTGTATAAGTTTCTTTCAAATCAGCTTGGGGAGACCATCTAGTAAGATTTTACGAGTTGCATTGAATTGTTTTGCCCTTTTCTGCCTTATATGGATTTAGGAGGGGGATTAGGGTGTAGATATTTTACGATCTGCTTATATTACTATGAATGAAAGGGTTGCACTCCGTCGTCTTCTGACTGTATGAATGATGAAATCTTTAATTCGTGGGGAAAAAAACCATTGTAGATTTAGGACATCTTTTATTCAATTTAGGCTGATAATTTTTCATTTATCGTTAGTTCTCGAGGAAAATTCCGCGAAAATCCGTATTCTATTTATTCTACGACAGCCAATTTGAAACTTTAGAAATGATTCAAATGATGCTATAAAATAAAAAGCACTCATACGGTCATATTGTTGCCATAACTAGTTCTTGAGGTTACCGTATTGTTGTTAACAGTTCAACTACCGTGAATTGTCTCTTTTATACGTAAACAAACTTTGACATTTGAGTTTTTACGTCGTCATGATTATCAGACTCTAAAAACTTGACGGTTTGTTAGTAAATGCAAGTAAATTTGAACCTCTGGTTTCGATTAAACTTATTCATTTTAGGGTTTGAGTAGAAGAGAAATAATATAAAGTGACAAAATCTTGTGATTAAATACGAACAAAAGTAATGATAAAAAACGGTGAAAATAAAATGTAAGAGAAACTAAGTGTATACCTATTTATTATCTTCTTTATCAGGAAAAGTGTATCTTGACTTCGTCCTCTTGAAGAGGTATAGAAAAGGATCAACATATGTTCATGGGGGACACAATCTAGCGATTTAATGTAAATAATTTCAGCAAGAGTCGCTTGCTTGCGTTTAATAGTCTTATACTCAGTTGGACCATATTTCAAAATTTAGTAGCGTACGCATGGGGTTGATGATACATAATAGTGATGATAAGTGATTGAAATGAGGAGGAAAATTTAGTAGAAATATCAAGTGAGTTTTTAAGTCGTGTTAGGTCATTGGAAAGTTGATCATAGAGCCTTGATCTGCATTGAAACATCTGTATAGTCTAGAGTAAAGGAAAGGATTTTGTACCACAAATATTTAACTGGGTTTGTGACCCTTACCTAAATAAACTTTTTTTTGCTGAAATTTTTTTCAAGATTTCCACAATCGCATACAAAGAGGGATAAACTATAAGAAATTGGCTATTGGCTATAATAATAATAAAAATAAAAATAAATGTAATGGATACATAAAATCAAGATCACGGACAGACATTCAGCTCAATGTTCCATTTCGATGTCAAAATTGAGGAGGTACAGTAATCATTGCCTCATCTCATAACTTAAGAGGAAGAATTGAAACTCCGTTCTGAGCTTCAGGGTTACAACCCCATCTTCCTAGACGAGGTTCCTGCAGATTAATACAATAAATTAGCAACTGCATCTAAGGTTTACACGAGGCAAAGAGGCAGCAACAGAAATCCACAAAAAAGAGTAAATAATATCCAATAATGTAAGTAGTGTTCCCAAAGAATTGAAGCAATCAACCATGCTTCCCTTCAACAATTTTAATCTCTTCCAACTTTGCAGGTCAATTATTTACTAGATAGAATTAGTCAAATTCATATACCAGGAGAGAAAAACAATGAAATTTGTCTTCATAGAATATGATTTGTAATAAAGGTTCATCTGCTTTTTTTCTTTTGGGGTGAATTAAAGATTCTTCTGCTAATGCGATAATACTGATTTTGGGTTACGGCTGCAGACAGATTGAAACCAAACTGAGTACAGCTAATTTGGACCTGAGAAATTTTTAATCTTATAAATTCCTTCATTTTAATCACTTTACATGAGAACATAAAAATTCACCCATTTCTATGAATGAGCCATTTACACAACATAACCTAACCCCATATCAATTTTCTTATCATCATACTAATCCTTAATTAACTGTCAAACTTTCAAAGTATAGTTGAAATACTAAGATAGTTTTCTGTCAATGACTGTTTCACAGACAATTCAGTAAATAGTATACCAAGCAAAAATAAAAAAAAAATAAAAAAAATAATAATAAAAGGCATTACAAGAAGGGTATAGTTTGAGCAAAACTTCACCTGTCCAACTCCAGCAACTAAGAATGCTGCTGATTTTGCAAAAGCCAAGGAATTCACGAATCCAGCCTGTTATGAAAAAGGTTAAGTTAAATTTCAGTAGATTTTTTCAACTTACTTTTTCATGTAAAACTAAAAATACTATGTACAAGTTTACAAGTATACAATGGAAGCATAATGTTACATAGCATGGCATAAAAAAGTATAGTTTGTACAGAAGGACAGAATCATTCAAAAAGAACAAGACAAAAAAGCTTTTTTCACACAAGCTACAATCAAATCTAAGCAAAAAATATTCAGAAAAAATATCTGAGTTTATTTGCTATTCATTTCACTTACCAATTGCACGTTATGAAGAGAATTAATGTCTTTGGTCTCGCTTCCAATTTCCCATAATCGAACCGAACCATTGCCTGCCCCAGATGCGGCAAGATCACTGTTTCTACAAACAGTGACTGCACTGACCCAAGAGAATACTGATGAACAATGATGATTCTCAGGATGGTGGTGACCATTTTCTGCATAGTGAAGACAATAGCATCACTTCAGGATCTTATAATAAGGCTAACTATAACTAGCACATCACATGCATTACAAATTCAAACATTCATACAGTAAAAGTTGAAGTAGTTAAGCCAACAGCAAAATATGCTGTTCTTAGTCCTCTCATGCATTCATTAAAGAAGTAAATGAATGCAGAATCATAGAGGAAATGAAACAACATTTTCCAAAAAGCATGCAAAAGAAAAGATTTTGGTGTACAGATAATAATTTTCCTCCCACAAAAAAAAAAAATTTAACTGAAGGAACTGTCAATATTTTGAGATATTTGACTAGCAAGAAAAATTATGAGCATAATAATTTACCTAAGTTGCCATTGGGGAGTGTTTCACTGTCCTTCTGGTCAGATTTCATGCTATCCAGGAGTAAAGCATGAGCATTCCTCAAAATATAAATAGGCTTCTTTCGCATTACAGTCCAAAGCTGAATGCTCCCATCGTCCGAACCAGACAAGAGTTCATCATTATTAACAAAACAACAGCATTCCAAGGACGATGCGGGAGCACGAAATACAAGACGTGATTCTTCATGAACCTAAATTTTTGGAGAATGAGAAATGGTCAAAATCAAATCTAGAAATGTGAATTACCTAAGAACTTAACTGATAAAATTTTCCCTTTAATCACTAGAAATTTTTTTGCACAAAGATAAAAACCTAAGATCAACAGTAGGACTGTAGGAGAAAGCATGGAAAACCTAAGAAAATGTACAAGATGGTTCATAACCAAATACTTCACTTTGGTGAGACTACCTTAAACAATTGCATGCTACGATCACGTCCAGCAGTTAGTACCCTTTCTTTGCGTAAGCAATCAATACTTAACACTTCACTTTGGTGGCCAAATAGAGTACTCATGTATGTTCTGTCTTCAACATTCCATATCTTAATTGTCCGATCATACGAACCAGAAAAAAGCTCTGAAGTTCCTTGCCTGAATGTCAGACAAGAAACAGGGCCTCTATGACCTGGAAAAGCCTGTTAAAAAATTTTTAAAATCCTCAACAATTAGATACCAAGAGGCCGATGATTTTGCAAATACTAAGTGTACCATGTCAACAAAAAATCACAAACTAAAGCAACCTAAATACACATTGCACTTAGTCAATCACCATGTATGATCTTGTTTACATTCAAATCAACTCACTCACTACACCACAAAATTCACAATGAACTTAATCTAAGCATTTTAACAAAGCAATGCATACAATTATATAACAAAAGAAGTAAAGTACACACTTCCTCAATAAATTCAAACAATCAGCAAACATAACAACCAACTACCCTTTCTAGCAGAACAAATAGCCACTGAAAAACATGTCACTCCCTTTTCCCCCTACATTGTTATCATTCGTTAAAAAGAACAGAGAGGCACCTGAAGATGCTCTCTGGTACGGGTATCCCATATATGAATGTGGCGATCAAGACCTCCAGTCGCCAAATAGCGACCATCTGAACTCGCAGCCAAAGCCAAGACCTGTTTACTCTGCCTTGTAGCTGAACCTTGTGGATCCTTCAAACCATGAGACTTTAACACGGAATCACTGGGCCACTTATACCTCTCACATTGCCCGCTGTTCACATCCCACTGCATAATTGTTCCATCCTTCAACGCTGAAAAGCCCTTAGAATCATCCTCAGACAAAGCCACCGCTGTCACACTATGCCGGTGCTTCACCAGCACCCTAAATCCATCATCATCACCTACCTTCACCCTAAACAAACAATCTAACCCTTAGGATCACATTGAAATAAAAAAGCAACATATGAACACAATCAATTAGGATCACTTTGATACACTTATATAAGCACCTATATGGAGGAAAATAAGGGGAAAAAGTGACATAAGCCTTTCCACAAGTTAAGCACAAATTAAAAATCAGTTTTTTTTTTAATTTTTTTTAACTTATGCACAAACTAATTTTTAAATTGAGAAACTTATTCAGTTTTTTTTCTTATTATTTCCATCTCTCAAACGTGTTTACGGATAAACTTCAGCAAACACACCCTAAGCATCAAGTTGATTAATCAAACCTCGAAGCAATGCTTCTTCTAACACGACCACTTTCCTCTTGTTGTTCCTGTATCAATCTCTGAGCCACAAGCGAATCCCTCGCTCCTTCTTCATCTTCGTCTTCTCCTTCTTCACCTTCTTCATTCTCCTTTTCTTTCTGCGCGATTTTCCGAACCATTTGGAGATAGTCCTGCGCGATTCTCTTCCGCGCCTCCGCGCCAGTTTCCTCCTCCTGCTCCTCACCGGAGCCGGCGCCTTCACCGGCAAAGAAGCCATCTTCGTCAAAGTCACTGTCTATCTCTGCATCTTCTTCATCAACATCAAGTTTGTTGTTATTAGGTTTGCGGCGTTTTCGGGAATCGTTGGCGAAAAATGGGTCATGGTCTTTCTTCTTACGCGGCATGATTTAGATTCAAAGTTTCGATTTTTTGCGAAGCAGGGAGTGTTAGTAGGGTTTTTGAGAAGAGACGCAGACAGAGGGTAACTAGGGTTTAAGAGTGTTGCAGAGGGAGAAACATTGTTTATGGGATCAAAAATATTTTTTAATTATTTTATTTTTATCATTCAATAATTGTATTAGTGTCTTATTTAAGAGAAAAACATACACTTTATCATGTGATTATTTGGCGTGTTTGTCTGAACAGGTTAATAATTTCAACTACTTTATTCTTTTTCTGTTTTATTGTATTTGATGAAATGAGCTAGGTCAATATTTATTTCATATCAGTTTTAAATTAAATTAAGAAAAAAATAATGGGGAGAAATAAGTAAAATTTAATTTTCACTGTACTGTTAACTAAATGAGTTTTATATAATTAATTAATTATAAATTATTTTATGTTTGGTTTTAAAATAATTATTAAAAAATTAATAAATATATTACATGTAATAAACGTGATCAAGAAATATTATAAATATAATAAAAAATAATGTAAAAAGATAACTACACAAAAAATTTATTTAATTAAATTCTCATATTTTTACTTGATTAATATTTATTTTTATTTTGATATTATTGATATATGTGAATCAAAATTTAAAGATAATTATGAATAATAATTATATTTATATGATTAGACATAAGGATGTTAAATAAATTTGTAAATTTAGATAATATTTAAATTTGTTTTGATTTTGATTGAAAATATTTAATTTGTAATGTAAATATTGTGGATTTATTTGTACTCTTAAAATTTTATTATAATCCATTAGAATATCAACAGAGATAATATTAAGAATAATTATATTTTAAGACTCAATTATTTTGTAATAACATGAATAGAGATATTTACAAAATAAAGAAGAAAAACACATTATTATATTATGCCTCTCAAAATATTTTCTTGTTTTTTTTTCTTTTCTTCTCCTTTACATGTCATTTTGTAATTTTTAAAATTTTTTCAATGTACTTTAATTTTTAAAACACTTCCCGCTTCAGCGCTTCTCCTTTCACATTAAATATTAGGACTAGACTTGCAAAAAAAAAATAATTTTATTTATTTAACTTTTATCTATATAAAGAACAAAGATGATTATATGGGTTATAATTTTTTATATAAAAAGTATTTTATTAATTTTTTATATTCTTGTGTCCGATAAAAATAAAGATGACACATAAATCTTATATCCGTGAGAAGAGAATGAGTTTGATTTTGAAAAACATAGGGCATGAATTCCTGACTATCCATATTTGTTACCATGTTTATTTTGATGAGGTTAAAAAATAGTTTTGATAAATTTATATGTAATTCTACTTAAATTCGTTTATATAAGAAATAAGTAAGTAATTTATCTGATAAAAAAATAATTGATTCATAAAATAATAAAATAATTATTTTTTATTTTAATTAATAATAAAATAAATTTTAATTTATTCTGTAAATATTCTTAAAATTAAATGATTTTAGTGATAATTATATTTAAAGAGAGTATTTATAATTCAAGGAAGATTTTGCACAACAATTCCGTAAGGAGATTAAGTTTTGAAATGTCAGAATTACTGTAAAGAGATTTTCCAATTGATTTGAACCAAATGATTAAAGTGTTATAAATTATGTTTTCTCATCAAAATTTAAGAAATTAAAAACTCATCAAATATTAATTTTAGCTTCCCATGTCTCCATTTTGTCTTACAATGTTACTGGAAAATGGAAATAGGCTTAAATATTGCTTTGTTTCATGTAATGATTTTATATTTTTAGGAATTACATTCCTGAGATTTTTTTCTACCGTATCATGATAATTGTTAATATTTAGTTAAATTGCAAGTAATTTAAGATAAAGTTGTAACATTAATTTATACTTCACTTGAAGGTAATTTTATATATGTCAAACAAAAATAAGATAATACACTATTATTTATACAATTATCAGCATTATTTTAAAAAAATATCCCATAAACATATAAAAATATTATTTATCAAATTTATTAACATTTTAATATATATATATATATATATATATATATATATATATGTCCGAATCATGTTGTTAAATGTTATTAGTAATATTAATAATAAATAAATGTTGCTCAATATTAATAATTCAGTAGTGATAATTCTATAGTTTATAAAATCTGATCAAAAGTTATCAATAAACTATTATTAATTGGATAAAATAAAATCACAGTCTAATGTTGAAAATTTTCCAAAATGTGCATTTTAAAAATGTTATCCAATCCTTTTTTTTAAAGCAATAACATTAAGTTTAGAGTTGCTTGTTGATACCCGTGGAAGTTTTAAAGCATTACAGATTGTGATAGTTTTGACACAATTATTAACTATATTTCATCAATTACAATACATTACTTCCAAACCAATAAATATCTAATAACTAAAATTTCTCATAGTTAAATATGACAAACAAGTAGTAACTAGCCGAAGAGAATACAAAGTACACTCCTTATTATCCACCATTGGCACATTACACACATTATGTGTCCATAAAACTCTTTATTAATGAACTTGGATGTTTGTATTTTTTTTTCAAGACACCATTTGTCAACTTATTTAATATGAGCTAACCAAACCATCCTCTGAAGATTCTCTGGTAACTGGATTAGCCAAACTTGAAGAATTTCCATTCACGAAATTACATTGTTTTCGAATTTCTCCTTGTGAGCCAGTAAGCACTCCAATTTTGCTCATTTTGATCATTGATGCCTTAAAGTTTTCATAGAAAAGAGTTTGGTTATTGCTGAAACTATTGACAATGGCAATGGTATCAGCACCACTTGTGGAAAACAACTCTTGATCACTTTGAAGCAAGCCATTTTGATTTTGAAGATTGGAGAAGTACTTGGAGTCAAATGTATCAGGAGTGGTTTGGTCCAAATTGGTAAGATTGGTTCCAGGTCCACCATTTGGACATATTACTCTCAATGTTTGTAAGAGTGTTGTGTTGAGAGTAGGATCAGGATTGTTAGTGCTGTTGAAATTGTATAATCTATCCACAAAAAATCTACATTGAGATCTTCCAATTGTATGAGCACCTGAAATTCAAATGTAGATATCTTATATACTAATACTAATTTTATCAACAGAAAAATATGCTATAATATCTTTAAAGGTTATATAAAATATAATATAGACTTTTTTATTAAATATATTTTTTGAAATACAAACAATTTCATACCTGAAAGTGCAACTAGATCGGTTGTAGTAAGATTTTGATTAGCAAATGCAGATTTTAGTTGATCAAGAGTGAAACTGGGACCCGGAAGATTTTGACCAGCAAGAGTATTACTTGCATTTAAACTATCTCTTCTTCCTAGTGGAACTTTCCAGTCAGGACCATGAGCCTGACAAGTAATAATTTAAACAGAAATAAAAAAGTTAGTCAAAACACATAAACACATATATATACAATAAGGTTTATTTTTATTTACTTTTCTTAAGTATTATATTTGCATATGACTATATATGAGCATGAATTAGAAGCAACGGCAAAAATTTACCTAAAAATATATTGTTGATTTGAGAAATAAGCTAAAAAGGAAGGGATTTTTAGCTAAAGAAAAAGTTTTGTAAAGCAATTGTTATTCATTCGACGTTGGTTTAATTTCTTAAACTGTGATAAAAAAAATGTTAGAAATTATTTATTTAACATTAATAAAAAAATTCAAAAGTTAAAAATGGTCTAATTAACTTTTTTCTAGATAAATGACAAAGTTATTCCAAAACCCTTTTTTTTTTCCTTTTATCTTATAGAGCTTAAGGAGATTTCTTTTCGTCAAAATGGAAAAACAAATTGAAAACTGTAAAGCCTTCCCCACTGGGCTTTAGACTTGGGCTCAAGGGTCAAAAGGCCTATCACTAAAAGGGCCAGCTAATTACCTCAGCCCAAATCAATATTGGAGTATGATAATTTCATGGCCACTACATCATACATGATACATGGGACATATTTCAGAGATATTCTTCCTACATCCATATGTTTATTTTTTTTCCTACATTTATTATTTTTTAAGAATTTAAAAAATATCCCTCCTTATTTCTTTTTCGTGTGTGATGTATGTTCGGATTTTTTTCTCATCCCTTTCTAATTCTTTAAGATCTGTAATTTTTATAGAATAATCATGCAATTTTTTTTTTAAAAAAAGCAATTTAACCATGCAATTTTCTAGAAAATTTTTGGGTACTTTTCTTACAAGTTGAAGATGATATTTTATTGAAATGAATCGTAAAGCAATCATATTATATAATCAATTATTTAAATTCAAACAAATCATCCATCGGGCTATTTACTTTTTGAGATTGAAGATTGCAATACTTATTTTTGTATTTTAATTTTTTTATTGTTGATAAAATAATTTCTTCCAATAATTAAATAATTATTGAGTTTTCTTGTTCATAAAATTTATGTTTTGTATGTAGTTATGAATATGTGTGTAACATAAGAGATATGATTGTACATTTAAAGGAAGGCCTACCGATATGGACAAAGGGTCCTTAGTAGACTTACTATTTATTCTTTTTTGAAGATAGACTTACTTTATTTTTAGCATAAAGTATAATTGAACGTTGACGTGAGCTTTGATGCATGTTATTTTAAGTAAGTATCAGGAAGCTTCCTTCTAGCACCATTGATGTGATAAAAATGTGGAATAAAATAAAGTGAAAGTAAATTGTAGGAGAATGATATATGGTCTGTTTATAATAAATTGTAGGAGAATAATAAAAAGAAAAAGAAAGAAAGAGATATTGATCTGTTTATTTAAATTTATTTATTTAATATGTTTTTATTTTAAAAAACATTATATCTTTCGATATATTTATTTCAGCTGTTTTGGTTAAAAAATAGATTTAAAATTTTTTTATAAGTGAATAATATATTTTTTATTTAAATTATTTAATTAAATAAATTCTTATTTTAATAAATAAATTTAAACAAATGGGACCATGAAGGAAAAAAAAAAGAAATTAATAATGTGATGTGAAATAAAGAAAGAAAGACATAGAGAGTGTAACGAAAGATGAGTTTCAACTAATTACTTTTTGGCATCTCATTTGTCAAAAGTATTTTTTTCATTGAAATAATTCCAATTTAATACCTTATTTAAGTGATTTTTCTTATCTGTTAAAATTAAAAATAAGTACCGAATTATTTACAATAATTCATAAATGCTGTTCAAGTGACTCAGTAGTCTTATTTAAATGATTTAAAAACTCTGTTTCATAATTTTGTATTTTCATGTTTATATTGCATATTGTGCTAATAGTTGGCGTGGCTAATCAAAGTCGTTTTTCTTTTGACAAAATTAAAGTCATTTATTGCAATAATATTAGTCATTATTGAGGAATCATTAAGTTTTGACAGTAACTAGACAGTAGCAGATAACAGAAGACAGAGAACACACATACCAGAACAGAAGATATCTCAGCTGCAAGAGCAAGAATATCAGCACAGGAAACTATGCCAGGGCAAGCATTTTCCACCGCAGTTTTGATCTGATTCACAACATCCAAACCTCTTATTGAGTTGTTATTTGGCGCTGCACTTTGTTCACTCACAATCGTGGCAGTGTCGTTTAACAGAATTGATGCATCACAACCCTGTCATATATAGTATACCATTTCATGATTTCAATATCCAAAACCATAAAAAAGTTTATAATATTTAATTAACAACACTATTCCACCAATTAATATTTCAGTAATATATGATATTTTTTTTCTATTTTTAGTTGAATTAAAATATTCTTCCAACCATCATCAAAGACTAATCCTTGAAATACGAAGATTCATTTAAGGGATTGTTTGTGAATGGTACCACAGTGTTGGTATTAATAAATGATTTATGTTTAAAAGTTGAGACAATATAAAATAGTATTAAGAGTAAGTGATATTGAAGGGTTAAGCAAGGAAGAGTACTAGTACAACATACTTGAACAAAACAATCATGAAAGTGGAGTCTTATGAGACTTGCAAGAATGCGAGGGTCAGATTTGGAAACATTTCTGAGAACTTCACGCACAATAGAATGCACATTTGGACATGTGTCTTTGTAAAAAGAGTTATCTAGTTGTGCATCTGAGAAGGGTAGTGATGCTCCAAAAAGCATAAACACCACACAAAACAGAGTTAGTTTCACTGTGAACAAACTCATTTTTCTTGTGTTTTGAATTATGAGTGTGTGTTAGTGTTGTGACTTGTGAGCTTCCCCCAACATGTTTAGTGTCTATTTAAAGACAGACAAATGAAGGGTTCTAGTTTTCATCTTTGCTTTTGGTGGGTTCCAATTTTCAATCACGTTACCGTGATGATTAGAAAAGTCAAATTAGGTGCACATGAATTTGAATTTAATAATTCATAGATAAAAAGTATTGCCAATAAAACTTAGACGAGTTTGTTAAGGTGTGTTTTCAGTAACTTTTTTTATTAGAGTTGAACTTGTTCGTATTTAATAAGGTGGAACTCTAATATGAATGAGAAAACAACGCAAAAAATATAAAATACTTTATTTTTATACGCGTGTTTATTAATCGAAACCATATATGCACAGTTTTATCCATTTATAAATAATTTTCATTTAAAAAGCTGTAGAAGAAATTGTTGTTCTAGTTGTGCGATTTTAATTTATTAATTTAATTACTTTTAGTAGGAACTAGGAACATTTTATATATTGTAAATAGATATTAAACATAAAACATTATTAAGAGTAGAAAAACAAAGACACGTGTTTGTATATTTGTATTTTTATGGAATTAAATTTGATAGTTTTAATTTTTAGATAATAAAAAATCATAATAAATTGAATTATGAAAAATAAAATATTTTATAAAAATAAGTATGAAACTGAATTAATTCTTAAATTTTACTAAGAATACTATAGAAAATAAAAAACAATGATTCAAATATAAAAATATAAATAACTTTATAAGATTAATCAGATAAAACTATCTAACGAAAATAAAAAACAATTTAAATTTCTTATTACCAACATGTGGAATTTAAATTAATTTCTTTTAAATCCATGAATTGTTGTAAATTTTATGATATTGATGTTCAATTCATATAAATAAAAATTTAAAGTATGATTAAATATGCTTTTAAGAAATAATTACTTTTATAATTTTTAAAGAGAGTATTAAAAAATTATTTCCGTCAAAAACATTCTTCAACAAACATATTAAATATTAACTGCAATTTTAGAAAAAAATAACCATCTGTTTGGTATAGAAAAAAGGGAAAGGAAAACTTTAAAATTTAATTTGAATAAATGAAAATAAACTTTTTATCTAAAATAAATTTATATTTTATTTATTTTGAACCAAATAAATAAGAACACCATATTTTTATCTTTTAGTTAAATCATTGTATGGAAATATGATGATTGTTTAGTTCGAGGGTTTATTTTATTTTTGATATAATTATAAACCTATCATTTCATTATTACTTTATTTTTGAAAAAGATATAAAACATAAGTAAAATTATTTTTTTAGTTTTCTTCTATAAAGTTATTAAAATATAAAGGTATTGACTATTGAGTAAACAAAAGTACGAAAATAAATTAACATTTGTTTTTATTTATATAATTTTTTCCAAACCGAATACAAGGTAAATTTCTATATTTAAATAAAAAAAACCCACTTATTACTATTTTATTCAACATTGAATCAAGACTGAGATGTGATGACATAACAAATTTAAGATTTCTAAATGTACTTATCAATCCAGAAGTGATTAGTGTATAAAAGAAGACTTTATATTTATAAGACTTTAGCTACGAGATCTTCCCTTACTATAGACTTGGCACCATGCAAGAAATTCTCTGTTTTTTTTTTTTTTTTAATCTTAAAAGTTATTTTTAATTTATATAATTTTTATTTTTAAAATATTTATCTCTTTATTTTATTTAACTTATTTTAAAATTAATAATAAACATATTTTTATCCTTTTAAGAAATTTTTTTCTTTTTTAATTGTATTATCTAATTAATTCTTTATCTCATAAAAAATAATTTTCTTAGAAAAATTATTTTATAAATATAAAGATAAAAAAAAATTGTAATTATTTTCAACTTATCACAATATATTTTAATAATGATATTCATTTATTTTAAATATAGAATATAATTATAACTCTCACTATACACGAAATCAAATGCTTTTATTATTTAATCAAGATCTTTCAGGAAAAGACACAATTTTCTACATATTTTATCTTAATTTACATTTTAGTGAAATCAAATTTTTTACATATAAAGATTATTAAAAGTAAATTTTATTTATAACACTTTTTATTTAATAAAAATATCAATTTTTATTTAATATATTTTAAAATTTAATTACTTACTTTTAGTACAATAACAGCATTGAAAATCAAACTTAAGATCTCCTAATATTAGAGATTCTTTTAGTTATCTTTGTTGAAAATTTATTTACAATATTAAATATTTGAAATTTAGAATTTGTTTTGGTTCCTACAAGTTTTGAATACGAGTTTAGAACTTTGTTCTTGACACATTACAATTTATTGTAATAGAAAAATAAGAGTGTCTTACGAAAGCAACATGTGGATGGTGGGCCAATTTCTTTGCTCATGCAAATTGTTTTTGTGTTTACGTTATTAATAAATCTCACTTGCTATATTAAAACCAAAAAAATTATACTTTTTGTATGTCGGTCGCGCTCCTAACAACTTTAGTGATTATCTATATTATAATTGAGCAAAGTGCAATACATGCACTGTACTCTTTCATTTTATTTTATTTTTAATTTGTTAACAATAAAGTGTGAGTATAAGAAGAACTAATTAGGGTTATATACGTGGTAATATACTGGTTCTCATGGCTGTACTTTTGTTTATGCTAAAGCTTTTGTCGCCTTTGTCTATATTTTTGCTAATTTCTTAGTGGCATTGCTTATTACATTTTCTAATTTCGGTTTGCTTTCTTCTATATTTTAGAATAAATGTTTAGTTTAGAAATTTGTTTATGATTTGATTGATTAAAAAGATGATTTATTTTTTAACACCAAGAAAAATTGATTTTTTTCAAATATTTATTATAAAACACAATAAAAGTGAGAATATATTAAATTAATAAGTGGTTGAAAAATTATTGTAAGACAATAGTTAGAATAAGTAAATAATGAATTTGTCAATAAAAACTGAGGCATATACGATATACCATATTTCTAAGAGTTAATAAAAATCGCAGGTAAAATATTAGTCACGAACTATTTTTCGAGAAAAAGTACAACCACGGGTACTTTAATTTGGTGGGGTTTTAAGCCACTAAAGTTATAAATAATCCTTACTAATTTTTATTTTTTTTTATCGGATTTGTTAACCAGAGCTGACAGAAAAATAAAAATTTTACTCTGTATTAAATTTATAAGAAATAGCCTATTAAATAGGCATTATAAAATACTATTCTACTACTTGAACAATAACTCATTAATTCACTAATTAATCAATCATCAATTAACATTATTGACTAAATAAAACTACTGCCTAACCAATAAAACATATTTAATTAAATTACGGCTAACATTCCCTCCCTTGAACTGACAGTTTCCAAGCTTCAGTTTATATTCAGCTGCATAGTAGAAACACCCATCAACTTTCTCAAATTTTGGAAGGGAAGCAACTTAAGAGGTTTAGTAAAAATATCTCCGAGATTATCTTCACTAGGACAGTACTTTAGTTGGATTACTCCATCACTGCAGAGATCTCTTAGAAAATACCACTTCACATCAATGTGTGTTTGCTCTTTCCATGCAACACTGAATTTTTTGACAACTTGATGGCAGAATTGTTGTCACAATAAACTGTAGTGGCTCCTGCTTGCTTAAACTGCAACTCTTGAAGAATTCTCCTCAGCCAAATAGCTTAACAAGCACAAGCTGTAGCAGCAACAAATTCAACTTCTGTGCTTGATAGAGTGACAATGGGTTGCTTTTTAGAAGACCATGAAATAGCCCTTGTACCTAGCATAAAAACATAACCTAAAGTACTCCTTCTGTCATATTGATCTCCTGCATAGTCACTATCGGTAAAGCCAATCAAATTAGACTTTTCACCCCTCTTGTAAAATAACCCAAAATCTTTGGTTCCTTGCAAATAAGGAAGGATTCTCTTAGCAGCTAGCAGATGCATTTCAATTGGATTCTCCATATACCTACTTATGAGACTCACTGAATACATTATATCTGGTCTTGTAGCAGTTAGATACATCAAATTGCCAATAATTTGCTTGTAAAGTGTGTTGTCTACCTTCTCCCATTCTTTATCTTTGTACAGTTTCAACCCAAACTCAGATGGAGTGTTTACAGGATTGCAATTCTGCATCTTGAACCTATCCATCAGATTGCACTACTCCAAGGCCAAGAAAATAATGCATCTTACCAATATCAGACATTTCAAACTCATCCATCATAGACTTCTTAAAATCATCAAACATGTCACTATCATTTCCAGTAAATATAAGATCGTCAACATATAAACAAACAATGAGCATTTTCCCACCATCTCTAATTTTAACAAAGAGTGTATGCTCATAAGGACACTTTTGAAAACCTGTTTTCAAAAAATAAGCCTCAATACGACTATACCAAGCTCTTGGAGCTTGTTTAAGTCCATAAAGAGCCTTTTTCAATTTATAAACTTTATGCTCATTGCCGATCTTAATATAACCAGGGGTTGTTCAACGTATACCTCTTCCTCCAAGTTTTCATGCAAGAATGCCGATTTAACATCTAGCTGGAAAATAGACCAAGAATTTTGCGCAACCAATGCAACCACCAATCTGATTGTGTCATGCCTTGCAACTGGAGCAAACACTTCTGTATAGTCAACTCCATACTCTTGCTTGTAATCCTTAGCCACCAATCTCGCTTTGTGCTTATCAACCTCCCGATTTTCCTTGAGTTTTGTATTGAAAACCCACTTTACACCAATAGTCTTATGCCCTTCTGGAAGATCAGTCAGCTCCCAAGTGTCATTCCTTTCAATGACTTCAATTTCAGCATCCATCGCCTTCTTCCACTTTGCTTCTTTGACAGCACTTTCAAAGTTTGTCGGGTCACAATCTGCAAACAATGCAAAATGAGTAATTGCATCATTATCAATTCCAGTTACCACATAATCTTGCATCCATGCAGGCCTTTTTCGAACGCGAGTCATTGCATTGGCGTTTTCTTCTGTTGTTGGTAAAACTTCAGCGACTGCTGGAGTAGTATTTACTGGAATTTTAGACGTTGGAGTTGCTTCTTCAACTTCGTTGTCACATAGGACTTGACTAGGTTGCTGCTCATTCCAATCCCAAATGTTTTCTTCATCGAAAACAACATCTCTGCTAATCACAATCTTCTTCGTCAGTAGATTGAACAACTTGTATGCCTTGGATGCTTCACTAACACCAAAAAAGACACACTTCTCGCCTCTGTCATCAAGCTTCTTCCTTTTTTCTTCCGGGACATGTGCATAGGCAATGCACCCAAAAATTCTGAAGTGGTTTACAACTGGTCTTCTTTCACTCCAAGCCTCCTCCAGTGTCACATCTCAAAGAGCAAGTGTGGGACTTCCATTCAAGATGTGATTGCTCCAGTTTATTGCCTCCGGCCAAAACACCTTTGGTACTCTACCTCTAGCCAATAAGCTTCGAACCATGTTAAGAATAGTTCTATTCTTTCTCTCCGCTACACCATTTTGTTGTGGTGTATAAGCTGTTGTGAGCTCTCTTCGAATGCCTTGAGCTTCACAAAAAATTTTGAACTCCTTAGACCGGTATTCACCTCCTCTATCAGTTCGGAGAGTCTTGATGATCTTTCCTTTCTTCTCGTTCTCCACACGAGCCTTGAAGCTTTTAAATACATTTAAAGCTTCTGAATTTTCCCGTAAGAAATAAACCCAAGTCTTTCGGGGAATAATCATCAATAAAGGTAATAAAATACCTTTTACCTCCATTCGAAATTGGACTTATTGGTCCACAAATATTAGAGTGAACCAACTCCAAAACTTCCTTGGCTCTCCATGACTTGCCTTTGGGAAACTGAGAGCGGTGTTGCTTGCCAACAACACATTCTTCACAAACTTGAAAGGGAGCAGTAATTTGAGGAAGACCAGTCACCATATTCTTCTGTTGAAGGATCTTTAATCCACCAAAACTCAAGTGACCATACCTAAAATGCCATAACCATGAAGGGTCTTTTACTTCCACCATTAAGCATGATTGATCAATCTCAATCTTCAATGGGAACAATCTTTTTGAACTCATTTGTAAAATAGCAATAGTTCCAACTGCAGGGTCAGAAATCTCACAAGCACCATTCTTCATGGTGATAATATAACCCTTTTCTAGCAATTGACCAACGCTTAGCAAATTGCTCTTCAAAGCAGGAACATACAAGACATTAGAGATTATTTTCACTAAGCCATTCTTGGTTCTAATCCTAATGTCACCCTTTCCCATTACATTCACACTAGAACTGTCACCAAAACTGACTGTAGAACGAAAGCCTTCATTTAAATGAGAAAAAGAAGACTTACTTTCACTCATGTGGTTACTACAACCAGTATCGACGTACCAAACATCTTGCTCATCATGTTCCTTTTCAGCTTGAACCGCCATCAACAAAGTCTCTTCTTCTTTATTCTCAACAAAATTGGACTTTTCTTCCTTATTATTAAGTAGCCTAGTATAGTATTCAGAATGATAATGACCAAATTTATGGCATCTGAAGCACTCTACCTTTGATTTGTCAAAGTCTCGTCCTCTGTCTTTGCCTTGATCATCATTGGCTTTGAAACTCCTGTTGTTATCTCTACTACTCCCATCTCTATTTCCACGATCTCCCCTTCCTCTGCCTCTACCTCTGCCCCTTCCTCCTCTAGAGTTAGAGAAATGAGTATTAGTAGAGGCCTTCAAAGCTTGCTCCTCAGAAGATAAACTCTGGTTCATCTTCTGCTCATGGACCAGCAAGGAGCTTTGTAATTCATCAAGAGAGAATACATCTATATCTTTTGACTCCTCAATGGAGCAAACAACATAGTCAAACTTTGGTGATAAGGAGCGCAAAATCTTCTCCACAATGGTGACATCCTCCATCCTCTCTCCATGGAATCTCATCTTGTTGCTTATCTTCATGGTTCTAGCACAATAGCTAGTGACAGATTCTCCATCCTTCATTTATAGAGTCTCGAAGTCCCTCCTCAAGGCTTGAAGTTGGGCTCGCTTTACACTAGTAGAGCCTTGATACTTCTTTTTCATTGAATCCTAAATATCCTTGCAAGTATCTTTGCAAAGAATAGTTTCCAAGATGGAACGATCAATAGCCTAAAAAAGAAAATTCATCGCCTTCAAATCTTTTAGATTTCTTGACTCAAACTCTGCCCTCTGAGCATCCGTTGCACTTTCCGTCAGTGCTCCGATGCCGGACTCAACAATTGGCCAGAACTCCTTTGATCGTAGGAAGTTCTCCATCAGCATACTCCAATGGTCATAATGACCATCAAAACGGGGAATAGCTGGTTGCACAAAACTGCTCTCTGAAGTCATGGGTGATAAAAGAGAGAAGAAAACAATTACAAAGTCGTAGAGAAGAAAACAATTACAAAGCGAAAATAATTACAAAGCTACGACTTTTTCTGGGTGAACTCTCCCTCTCGTGTTTCTCTCCCTCACGTGTTTCTCCCTATTTCTAGATCGAACTAAATCTGATACCACTATTAACTAGAGCTGACAGAAAAATAGAAATTTTACTCTGTATTAAACTCATAAGAAATAGCCTATTAAATAGGCATTACAAAAGACTGTTCCACTACTTGAACAGTAACTCATTAATTCACTAATTAATCAATCATCAATTAACATTATTGACTAAATAAAACTACTGCCTAACAAAAAACATATTTAATAAAATTACGGCTAACATGATTAAATTAAAGTAAAAATTGATAAAAATATTTAACTAAATAATAAAATATGCATAACCAAATATTTATAATTTGTATGTTTAGTATTATTATTGTTTAAAATGGTATGAAAAAACAAACACACAGACTAATATGTTCGAATGTTGTGAATAAAAAAAAGAAGACATGATTAAAAGTCGATATCCTACTAAATACACTAACCAAGTTTTTAGACAAATAGTAATCATCGATAAAGCCGTATGGTAAAAGGAAAAAAACGTGCAACGTTTGAGACAAGTTGTTAAAAATTGACTACGAACATGTTTTGGGTTCATCGTTCTAGAACAACGACTGCCTGCAGATTTCTTAAATCTACAACAGACTACTTGTTTCTTAGAAACATTTTTTCTCAAATAGAAATGTTTTCTCTATTTTTAAATATATTATTTAAAATACATCTTTACTTGAAAATTATTACGTGCACAAATAATTTGATTTTATCTTCCTATCTTTCTTTCGTCCATTGTTGAAAAAATTCTAAGTGGTACGTATATATGATATGTTAAGTGAGTAGTGAACAATCTTCATTTTTATTAGTTAATTTTATAAGGTTAAATTGTATATGTAATAAAATTACTTGTTATTGTTGTTGAAGCTATTGAATTACACGTATCGTGTGCCGTTCATTATTGATCATTATTATACTGTTAATAGATAACCCGATGTTTACTCATGATACCCGTTGTTTATGTTTCTAACACTCGTTTGTCTTCGAAATCACGTAAAACAAGGCACAAATATACAAACAAAACTAGTATAAATGGCTTCCACTTTTGTTTGGACAAGAATCTTAACGTGTGGTCTTGTTTCTGAGTTGTTGTTTTAATTTTTTTTTTTTTTTGAAAAAAAGAAAATTGACGTGGTTTACTAACCTGAAAGTAAGGTTGATACGAAACACGCGTGCATTAACTGGGTTGTAGACAAGATCGTAGCTACTAGTATTGGATATGTTAGTGATCACGTCATAAAGTTAATTTGACATTTGACTAATACCTATTATCTATATTCATTTACTATATGACTGAAAAGGACAATGTATGAGAAGGAGACGTCTTCCAGGCTCTAACATGTTCTTATGCACTCCAACCTTTAATATAAATAAATTGAATTGATTTGTATTACTTATTTCAATTGATTATAATTTTTTTCTAATTTTTTTTATTGAAATTTATATTAAGAATAAAAAAGAAGTAATAGAATCCCAACTAAATAAAAAATATTATAAAAATACTATATCATTAAATTGAATAAAATTAATTAGTATTTATTTATATTTAGATTTAAAATGGATTTATTTGAAGTCATTTGAGGAATGTAATATTGTATAGATATTTAGAATTGAATAATATATCAAAATAAATTAAATTAAGAGAGAAGCATTTAAAGAGTTTAATAATTATATATTAAAAATAAGAAACCTTTTTAAATAATAATTAATCAAAATAGGATAATATGGCTTTAAATTATTTTTATTTTTTTAATAAAAGTTAATAAATATTCTATATAATTATTTTTTATTTAACAATAATATAATTTTATTTAACAATAATAAATATTCTATTATTGATGCGTAGATTATTTTTCATTTAAAATTATAAAGATTACTAAGAGAAAGAAGAAGACAGGAAATATGAGGATTAATATGAGTTCCTTTTTAAAACCTCTAACATTTTCTCACTTTTTTCTTGAATTAATTCATTGCATAATAATATAAGTTTATCCTCTACTCAATTGAATATTGGACTTCCACTATTAATGTAGGAGAAATAAATGGTTAGTGTCGGGATGACTATTCTAAACTTTAATGTCAATTGATGGTTGCATAATACTGTCCTATTTTTCTTTTTTTTTCTATATATAGTACCTCTGACTTATCTTTAGTTCCATTTAATAGTAACGTTTTTCCTAGAGGAAAAAATTGACTTTTCCGGTAAGTGTTTTGGGCAATATACATAACTTTTTTCAAAAAAGAAATCAACAAAATAATTCTTTGTTGATTGATTCAAACATTGAATTTTAATTTATTTTATTCTTTAACCCTCTGAACTATTAACCCACGTATTAAAATAAAATTTATATGAAGGGACCATGGAACTCGAGGCATTTTTGCAACCCTACGCAACGCAAAAGGTTTGGGATCTTTCTGAAATGAAATGAATTAAGCAACCCTACTTTTGTAGGTCTATACTGTCTGCATAATGCTTCATACATCTATTTAACGTTGACAGCTAAATTTCTTTTGTTGTATGGGTGATATCTATCTAGAATCACTTGGTGATATGATTATTACGAATTTTCCTCAAACTTTTAGTTAGGATTATACCTAAAACTTTTAGACTTTTGTGCTTGGCTGCACCTATATGTGCTCTTAGTCAATTGATCTAAAATCAAAGTATTTGATTAAAGTAGTCTCTTTTTTATTTTTCTTTATTCAAGAAGAACATGTGTACTAAACACAAGTTTGTTTTCTTGACTCAATTAAAACTAGTTTACTTTTTTATTGCGTGTTGTGGTTCGTTTGGAAAATAGAAAAAAATGACTATAAAAATGAAATTTAAAAGGTTGGCATGTTGAAATTCACTAAACCTATAAAAAAAATATTAAATTAAGCTTTTTTTTAACAAAAAAAATAAAACACATGCTAAAAACATAAGTTTCTTAGAACGCACTCTAATATCAGCTAAAAATTGACCAAAACAACTATAAAATCAGGATAAAAGTAAATTCATCAAATAAGAAGTGAAGCTTAAAAAAATATGATTTCTAATAATTATAATGAATAATAATGAACATTTAAAAGAGCATGTTAAATATTCTGTCATTACTGATTAATATTTCTTAACTCTTATGTACCCAATTCAAGAGTATTTTATTATAAGAATTTTTTATTATCAACAAATAAATAAATATAAACATTTAAATACTATTTATAGTTAACCAGATGAATTTAATAATTTGTAAGAATAATGATATTCAAGATTTAAGACTTTTAGGAATCAATGTTCCTAAATTGAGTATGAAAAAACAACCTTTTCTTTTCCTGTACCAAATCATTAAAGATAAATCTAAGTAACTACAAGTGAACAGTTGTTAATTAATCACACCATAAGTAGAAATGTAATAACAACTTTTTTTTTTATGAACATATTCCATTAACATTTTAATAGTAATAAATTTGTCTTTAAATAAAGATTTTTAGTTTGAAGACTTGAAATTTTAAATTAAATGTTCATGGGTTATATATTATATTGTAATATTTATATTAATTATCTAATTTAATATTTATATTAATTATCTAATTTAGTGAACAAATTAAACCGTATCAGTTTGTCTTATTAAGATATAGTGAGAACTCTAATAAATTAAAACATGATGTATAATTATGATCCAATGTCAAATCATAAACCGCCTTTTCTTATCATCATCTAAAGAGAAAAGAAGAATGTAATTTAGTTAACTAAAAATCACTGTAACAATTATTTGTAATTACTATCAAATTTTGTTATGTATTTTATCAAATTCATATATTCTTTAAACCTTCTCAATAATTTGATATAATGTGTATTAATGCTTATTTAGTACGTATTCTATAAAATTTAATTAAGAAGTCAATGTATGGAACGAATACATATTTTATATTTTACATGCATTCATAATTTTCGAAAGAGATCTGTGACTATATATGAGATCATAGAATAATTTCGTATTCATACCCATCTTTGTAATCAAAGGTATCTAAAAGCGTTTGGGTAGAGTTGAAAGGCATATTATAATTTCTGACTTGGTACGTTTAGGTAAGATTAAAAAATCTATGAGAACGAACAATGATAGAGGGGCTTTAACTTTTAGTCGTCATGATGCTAATTGCGGGGTTGATATCGGATTTTATCAATTAGTCTTTTTTTATATGAACATTTTTTTTTATCAATTAGTCTTTTTTAATTGAACATTTATTTTTATCAATTAGTCTTTTTTTATATGAACATTTCTTTCATCTTCATCGTACTTTAATATGGAAGTATTTGGTGGCTGTACTATATATATACACAAGTGGACAGATGGACATAGTGATGTGAATAGAGTTCGATATTAATATCCAAGGCTAGAGTTGGTATACTATTCAATTATTCATTATTATGTAGTCAGATTCAATTCTATCTAATACATACATACCACTTGTAGAAAGAGAAATATATACTAATTGCTTCGATTATAGCTAAATATAATTAATTTCGAGTTAGTTGTCGAGTATTTTTATATTTCAATCCATAATTAACCACTCCAACTCCAAACCTTGTTCTGTTTTCTAGTCCGTGTCAGTCCTAATAAAGTTTCATGTCTTTTTTTTTCTTTTTCTTTTTTTTAACGGGAGTATTTTTTTGATAAAAAAATTAATTATTGAGATACCATATATATATAAGGAACATATCTTTTTATTTTACTTTTGAAAGATATTTTATGAAATTTGTTTGAATTTATGAAAATAGTTTATAATTTGTATAAGTTATTTGTAGCTCCTTTTTATAAATTTCTTGGTGAAATTTATGAAAATAATTCCATTCTTACTTATTTGAATAAGGTTATTAAATAATTATTTAATTAAATAAGATATTACGAAATATAATTAAATTTATGATAAACACATTCTTATGTATATGATAAAAAATTATTAAACAAATATTTAATAAAGTTGTTTTTCTTGTTGCTTCTCTTTGAATGGATTTGCATCGTTGAACATCATCTCCAACGGCGTATATGTAAGCTTAAGTATGTCTTAAAAGAAAAAGAAAATTAAGAAGTCGTTAATGTCGTATTTTTTTATTTAGTCAAGAAATTGCCACTCACAAGCATTATATAAGAGCTTAAGAAACATGGTGTTTTTAAGTAATCTAATTCATTAGTCGTGTAACCTTAAATATATTCGGTAAAATGAAATAAAAATGAAAAAAAGTACGATGAAGGATAAATAAATAAAAGTAAATAAAAAATAAAAAATAATGTAAAATATGCTTAAGAAAAATAAGGAGTGAAAAAGAAAAAAGCATAATAATTTAAATAATTTTATAAATAGTTGTTAATTTATTTCTCACAGCAATAATATTGAAAATATAATATTTTTTTATACTCTTTTAGCTTTTTATGACATTTATAATAAGAAAATGTGAAACGCACTTATTTTTAACTATTTTATTTTACTTATTTAAATTACACTAAATAAAAAAATAATTATTTTCTCCCTGTTTCATTGCACAGATTAATTTCATAAAGTTTATTTTTGTTCAGAAAGAAAATCAGGAAAACTTTAATCTTGTGTTTGGACGAAGAATTTAAGTTATTATCCAAAGATTTGATTTTGAAAATGGAAGATGATAACAAACAGAGCAAATCATGTATTGAAAGAGAGAAATTGATTCCAAACACACAGCATGATTAAAAATACAATAAAGATCTTACACTTACATGTCCACAGTAATATAAAGCTAGCCATGGGCAATTGGTACGAATAACGTGCCTATGCTATAGCTTCTTTATTATTGACCTTCAATCACATAATTTCCAGTGTAACAAAAATAAATTCTAATTCATTTACATTGAGCTAACGCTACCTTCCACTGATGATTCTTGGGACGCCACACTATCAATATCAAGTTCAGCAGATTTCTTGTTAACAAAGTTGCAATGTTTTCTGATTTCTCCTTTTTTCCCAGTGAGCACATCAATTTTACTCATTTTAATGATTGAAGTCTTAAAGTTGTCAAAGAAAGCATTTTGGTCAGTGAACTTGTTGACAATGCTGATGGTGTCAGCACCGGGTGTTGAAAATAGTTCTTGGTCACTCTGAAGCAAGCCCTTCTTAACCTGAAGATTGGTGTAGTAGTTCTTGTCAATTTTATCAGGTGTGGTTGGGTCAAAATTAACAAGGTTGTTAGGTCCATTTTGGGGGCATATTTGTCTCAACTGGTTCAAGTAAGTTGTGTCAAGAGTTGGATCAGGTTTGCCTGTGTTGTTGAAATTATACAATCGCCCAGTAATGAAAGCGCAGTGAGCTCTGCCAAATGTATGAGCACCTGAAATTGAATCATATATAAATCATATACTAATCCATCGTAATAATAAGATATTGTAAGCTGGTTTTACTTTTAGGCTTTCCAAAAACACCTCTCACTAATAGAATTACGTATGAATGAGTGTTTATAAATTCACGTGACCACCTTTATTTTTTTTTATGAGGTGAGACTTTATTTGTGAACAATATCCCAGCAGTTGCAACACATAGGATAATTTGAAGTAGGGACCAATATTTGTTACCTGAGAGTGCAACAAGATCAGTAGTGTCTAGACCTTGAGCAGCAAAAGCAGCTTTAAGTTGAGTGAGATTGAAGAAAGGAGCAGGAAGGTTTTGATTAGCAAGCGTTCTGTTTGCTGTTAAGCTATCCCTTCTTCCCAATGGAACTTTCCAGCACGGACCACCAGACTGTAAATACATTTACTTGAATATAATCAAACATAATCTGATTTTATAGTTTGGAAACAAATGATATAAATTGGAAATAGCATTGATACCAGAAAAGAAGATATTTCAGCTGCAAGAGCAAGAATATCAGCACAAGAAACCACGCCAGGGCAAGAATTTTCTACTGCTGTCTTGATGTCGTTCACAACATCCAAACCTCTTATTGAGTTGTTGTTTGGGAAAGCTTGTTGCTCGCTCACTATTGTGGCAGTGTTGTTCAATAAAATTGATGCGTCACACCCCTGCATGCCATAAGCATCAACAACATAAACAACCCATTTCTTGTTCCTTTACACATGACTTAATTAGAACTAAGAACCAACTTATCTTTTTGAGCAATTTATTAGTTCCTAGGAGAAATGTTCGACATTCCAAACCGCTTACTTTTACTTTGGGATAAGAAAAACGATCCAGCAGTATTATGACATTTTTTAAAAATATATCTTAGGATATAATTTTTATATGGTCGTACAGTTGAGATTTTGTTAAAACAAACTAGGTTCTCCCATTTCTAACCTCATGCATTCTTTAATTTTAATGGTATCTTCATGTATAATAATTATATTAACTTTATAATAACCACTTAAAAATCATCTATAAAATAAATTTTGTTGATTAACTATGAAAAAATCTTTATATATTAATAGCTCATAAAAATTAAATGCTAATATAATTCATTAGTTTTTAAATGGAAAAAGAGTATCTAACTAAGTGATAAAAAAAATATGAACTTATAATTTGTGGGACTAATGACTGATTTTGTAATAAAAGTGTTTTGTTTTTTTTGGCATTAAAACATGAAAAGATATAGTAAAATGAATTAGATAGAAAGGAAGAGGGTGAAAAAGCAAGCATACTTGAACAAAACAGTCATGAAAGTGAAGTCTGACGAGACTAGCAGGCAAACGGGGATCTGTTTTTGCAGCTTTCTTTATGACTTTAAATACAATAAAATGCAATTGGGGACAACTATACCCGTAAAAGAAAGGATCTAGTTGTGCATCTGAAGAAAGGGGTAACCCTCCAAGCAAAACAACTACACAACTTAATGCTATAGTTACTAAACGAAGACACCTCATTTTTTGTACCTAAAATTTCAACTTGGTACGTGTTTTTGTGTGTGTTGCTGTTGTGAGACTTAGCACATAACTAGCCTTTATTTATAGAGACAAAATAGCCATGCCCTTGCTTGTGACAATGGAAAATACGACAAATTCTTGTTAGGCACGTTAACTAGTTCAAAAAACTATTAAAACATTCCACACAAGTAGGATATATCTATATTCTAAAAGATGGATTAATTATTTACCATATATTATGTTTAGTTAAGAGCCACTTGATGTAGGAAGGTGCTATGTAGTACATACCAAATGCTCAAGTCAAGTCCACTATATCCCTATTATTGTATTTCTTAATTCATTTTATTACCAACTCAATGCATATCGATCGCTACTAAAAGAAAGTCATACAATATTAGCATTGAGTTTTTTTTTTTATTATTATTAATTAGCTTTGTTGATATAACGTTTATCTAACAAAAAGATAGTATGGACATCGTAAATACTGGTATAACTAAACATCTTACCACATGCATGGTGAATTTTATCATTACATAAAAATTTAAAACATGTCATCATCAATATGTATATAATATAGTTTAAGAGTTTAATTTAATTTCATGGATTATCAATGTAATATTTTTTTCATTGAAAATCATTTGTAAATTATTCTATCTTTTCGTTAGCAAGTGATATTTTTTATGAGTATTTAAAATTTATCGAAAATTACAAATAATGAGCAAAGATTCAGTAAATAAGAAATACTTAATTGCAATTTTACGTGATTTATAATCAACTTTAATAAAAAGTAAATTGTATTAAAAAAAAGGTGTCAATATGTGACTTGCATTTCTTAATTTTTAGTATATCCAATTTTTTATTGGCTTAGGATATGTTGTTTATAGGACTTCACGAATGAATAGAACATTTGTGTGTGTGTACAATCTAAATCTTATCGGCATTTTCGTCATCACATGTTTAGACAATAAATTAAATATCAAGTATCAACTCTTCCTTATATAATTTCCGTTGAATCGCACAAATTAAGATATTAAATGTTAATTGTTAAGTGGTCTCTATGCAATAATATTATAGTAATTCTCAAGGATTCAACACCTAAACCTCAACCCATCCATTAATTGTGGGTTATTATTAATTGATTATGTTTAGTGTGGTGGAGGTATATAATTAAACCCAGCATAAGGCACATTAAAAATGCTTTAACAACTTGTCTTCTTAGATGTAACATCATCGTTTACAGATTCCATATGTTTAATTTGTTTAGGGATGGATCTAGATCTACATATACAAACTCGGGATGATAATTTTTCTTTAATTTTTAATAATATTTATGTATACAAAATTTAAAACACAGTAAAAAATTTAATTCATGATATAAATTAATTTTGTTCCTACAAATTATGTATATTGAATATGAATTGTTTATAGAACTTAAAATTTATAGATATTTTATTAGTTTTGAGTCGACATATTATATCTTCAAAATAAAATTATATAAAATTTAATAATATTTCCTTTTTAATGTGATGGTTATAAAAAATATTATTCATCTTACTTTACGTTTTTTTCCTCTCTTATTTTTGTTTCTTTATGTATAAAAATGGGTCACATAAATTTTTAGTTCGTAAACTCTTTTTAAGTATCTAATTTAGTCCATAATTAAAAATTTGACCAGTGTTAATCCCTAAATTTGTCAGTATTTCTAATTTTAGTCCTTAGATATATAAAATTTTAATAAATGATCTTAGCATTTGAATATTTATTGTATCGATAATATTTTTAGTCTTGTTATATTGACATAAAAAATATTTATAAATTAAGATTAATTAAATTTTATTCAGAAGCTAAAATAAAAAAATTTAAGGTGTAAAACCATGTTTAACCCAAAACAATTAGTATTTTTTTTTAATCTTTTGAGCATTGACTTCTTTTGGTCTTCTTGTTCATAATTTTGTTTCAATGTCGCCTTCTCTGGTACGTTGAAGGGAACTTTCTCCGGATCACACCCACGCGCATATGCTTAGTGCGTGTAATATATATATATATATATAAAGAACTCAAAAATTTTAAATAGTGCTATTAGGTAGAAGTAAAATATAAAGTACAAAGTTTGTAACGGCTAAAAAAGAGAAAAAAGAAAAAAAGTATATGAAGATATCCACATGCACATGGTATGTATGTGCATGAATTCCAAGAACTCCTTGTTATTAGTACCTTCGATCTCTGCATTTTCCAGCATAATTTTTGTCAATTTATTTAATTAAATTGAGCTAGCAATGCCATCTTGTGATGATTCTTTGGAGGCAGGAGTAGCAAGTCCGGAAGAATTTCCATTCACAAAATTACATTGTGTTCGAATTTCTCCTTGTGATCCAGTAAGCACTCCAACGTTGCCCATTTTGATCATTGAAGCCTTAAAGTTTTCAAAGAAAAGAGTTTGGTTATTGCTGAAACTATTGACAATGGAAATGGTATCAGCACCACTTGTGGAAAACAACTCTTGATCACTTTGAAGCAAGCCATTTTGATTTTGAAGATTAGAGTAGTAATTGGAGTCGAATGTGTCAGGGGTGGTCAAGTCCAAATTAGTGAGATTGGTTCCAGATCCACCATTGGGACATATTGCTTGTAGTGCTTGTAAGAGTGTTGTGTTAAGAGTAGGGTCTGGATTACTAGTATTGCTAAAATTATATAATCGATCAACAAAAAATTTACATTGAGCTCTGCCAATTGTATGAGCACCTGAAATTGAAACATATATATGTAATATATTATTACCATTTTTTTTATAAAAGAGTAAACATGATAATATAATTTTTTTATTAAAATACAACATATTTATATCAAAAGACTGATATTTTATAAAATAACCTTAATTCGTAAGATAATTATAATAAACGACTAACCAATCAACTCATTTTTCCTGATTTATAATTAATTGTCTGATTATCTATGCATTATATTTATCTACTAAATATTTTATCTAATAAAATTTATTTGAACAGTTAGTTTAATTGATATGAACACATCCATATCAAAAGCTCATGTCAGTCAATGTTTTCTCACTGATTGCTTGTAAATACACATTTGTAAATGTAACAAGTTACTTACCTGAAAGTGCAACCAGATCGGTGGTGCTGAGGTTTTGATTATCAAATCTGGCTTTAAGTAGAGTAAGGTTGAAATTAGGTCCCGGAAGATTTTGATTAGCAAGGGTTTGATTTGCTGTCAAACTATCTCTTCTTCCCAATGGAACTTCCCACACAGGACCATTAGCCTGCCACATGTTTGTACCCAAAATATATCATATATTGCAAAAGATGAAAAAGAAAGGTTGAGAATTTATGCTTTAAATTAAGATTAAAATTCCAAGAAGAAATTTAAAAATCAACGTTATCAGACTTATGTGTAACAAATTCGATTTTGAAGCTTAGCATGTGTTTGATTTTTATTTTCAAAAATCAATTTTTTGTTTTGAAAAAACAAAGAAAATATACTAGCTTGATAGTCATAATATTATTCACAAAGTAGCTTATGTCTATAAATATTTTCATTTTTGTTTTCTGTAAACTAGATTGGAATGTGATAAATGAAAAAGGAAAAATGTAAAATAACCCTAAGAATAAATGATGTGAAAAAGTAACAAAGCACATATCATATTATATACCAGATCAGAAGATATCTCAGCTGCAAGAGCAAGAATATCAGCACAAGAAACTATGCCAGGGCAAGCATTTTCTACCGCAGTTTTGATCTGATTCACAACATCCAAACCTCTTATTGAGTTGTTATTTGGCGCTGCACTTTGTTCACTCACTATATTGGCCGTGTCGTTCAACAGAATTGATGCATCACAACCCTGTCATATACATATATATAATTCACTTCAATTCTCAGCAACAAGAAATTTGAGCCAAATTGAAAAGCAACACTCTCTTTCTCTTATTTAACTCTTTATCAGTGCCCCAAAAGAAAATCTTGACATTTCAAACTATGCCTTTTCTTTTATCAGGACACCACATCATTAACTTACATTTTAAATAAATTATAATTGAAGAAACTATTGTTTTAATCACTAATACTTGTCAAATAGAATAATTTAAAATTTTAAAAATAAAAAATAATAAAATAGTCTAAGAGTAATATTATTATTGACTAACATCCCAAATCAAATGTTGGTTTTAGAACTATGATGCTATTTTTGGATACTAACTTATCAGAATATATGAATTTAATTAATAAGATATTTGAAGAGAATGTATAGTTACTTGAACAAAACAATCGTGAAAGTGGAGCCTGATGAGACTGGCAAGTATGCGTGGATCAGATTGGGAAACATTTGAGAGCACCTCACGTACAATTGAGCTAACATTTGAACATGTGCTATTGTAAAATGAGGGATCTAACTGTGCATGTGAAAAAAAGGGTAGTACTCCAAGCACAACCACCACACAGCTTAAAATTGTAGCAGAGAGACCAAGGGAACTCATTTTTCTTTTTCTTTCTGATGTTTCAAATTATGAGTGTTATGTTGTTGCAAGAACACGCAGATCCTGTGCTATTTATAGGGTCATGACTCTAATTAATCACCAGTGTGAATGCTATGACCTGCTTCTTTCATGGTTCCTGTTGGTGTCTTGAATCTTCCTTCATGCATGCTGCTTACTTTTCTTTTTCATACGGTTCATTAAATGGAGTAGTTGTAAAATTCAGTTATATTTAAGAATGATTTATGTAAGATAGAAGGGTGATCATCACTCATCTTATGAAATGTTACAATTGTCACTGTTTAGTAGTTCTTTTAGTTATTAAATCAATTATACTTTGGTGCACTTCCTTTGTCAGCTTATTAATTACCAAATGCATGATCTCACATAAGTGGATTAAGTTATACTTAAATGAAAAATAGTTAAATAATAGAAATTATACAAATATACTAGAATGTACATGTATAACATCATCATGGTATTGGTACATGATTATCGATAATTTATTGTTGGTACATGATTTTTGACCAATAAGTTATTGACAGTGCTCTGTGCCATAACATCACTGTACCTAATGAAAAACTTCTTCACCAATGCAAGTTAAATAAAAGAATAATAATGCATGGAGGCCACCATTTGATATATTGAGAGAAAAATAAATTCAAAAGAAAATATGTAGATATAATAGATAATATATATATATATATATATATATATATATATATATAAATTTATGGAAAAGAAAAACTCTCTACTTTTTGGTTATATATGAGGTGGGGGATACATCGTATTCAATCACAGATAATTTTTGCTTTTCCAAGTTTAAAGCAGAAGCCGCGCAAACCAAGCTTCTTTAGTTGGTACCATAAAGCACATGAAATTATACCTTTTTCATTAGAATTATTCAAGTTGAGGGGATATATATATGTCCCTGCTAAAGGAATGTTTACCTTTTTCATTAGACAGTTATAATTATACAGCCAAAGAAAAATCTTTAATGAAGGGTTTAATTAAGTACAAAAAAAAAAAAAAAACTTGAAAAAGTGACATAAAATGAAAATTTGAACCCGAAAAAACATGTTGTACATTTCAGCTGCCTCTGCAAGTAAGAAAAAATAGGCCACGGCGATATGCGAGGGACCAAACTTGTGTACGCGTCAAGTGAAACATTGAAATGGGTCTTTGTGCATGCTGCAGCATGCACTTCTGTTTTACTTTTCCACGCGTTCATGTTTGAGTATGACTACCTTTTTGACTTGGTTCATGGTTAGGTTATTATTATTAGAAGAAATAAAGGAAGAAAGTTGAAAAATTTTCCTTTTGGTCCTCTTCTACTTTTCTAAATTCAAATTCAGTGTTCTCGAATGAAAGGGGGCACTTTAAAACTACAAATAAACAGACAGTACCTAAAATGTATGCAACATTAACCCACCATGAATGAATAATCATATCAATCAATAAAGCTGCTTTTTGGTAGAGTAAAGCATGTTCCCATTTCCCACATTTTACTCATTATATTTTTTCTTTTGTTTTAGCCAAGAAGAAAGAGATTATTTACATTAATATATATATATATATATATATTAATTAATTAAATTATAAACTTGATTTTACAATAGTTTAACTTTTATATGATACATTAAGAATTTAATTTGCATAGATTAACAGTTTAAGTATTTTTTATATTGTGCGTTAATCACAAAATAACAGCACCGAGAGATCCTTAATTTCATGAATGTCTAACATTTGGTTGGAAATCCCAATGCTTTTTTTGTGATTTTTTTTCTGTCATTTTGAACTTAATTTTTTCCTTCTTTTTATGTTACGTCAAAAAATCAAAAGGTTAAGATCAAAATGAGTTAAATATATACCTACTAAAATTGGAATATATTCAATTAAATGATTTTGCTTTTTTTGAATACTATAAGACACACCCTTTTAAATAAAAATTTAATCAAAATTATTTAAATGTGTGACATAATTCCATTAGTACACATTGAAAAATAAAAGATAATCCATATCTCTTGTTTCAAAAGTTCTCTTCGAATGCTTGTTTTTGTTATTTTTGTTATTGAAAAACGGTTTTGAATAACCCAGTTTAATTTCCCTTCTGTTTCCTCGAATGATTTCAATTTGAAAGATTTTAATCAATATTATATTTTATTGAAAAATAAAGAATTATAGCGGAAGTAAATTAGCTATAGACGGATTTTATAGGTAATCATCTGTTATATGTAGCTTGTTTTTGTTTTTTTTTTTTTTATGAGATATTTAGATTACTGTTTGTATATTCCAAATCATGGTTTAGACTCTTTGAGAGTGCAAAGTTTGTCCATAAACAATGTAAGATTAAATATGGTTGTGCCCCTGTAAAGAATAATATTAATTAGTTTTAATTACTCAGAATGTAGGTCATATCTTTTAATCCTTTATTTATAAAAATGTGTCAAATGAGTGCTTTATTTTTCACAATTTTTATTCTTTCATTCATAAAAAATGAGTACTAGACATGACACATTTTTCGTAAATGAGATCCTGTAAAGACTAAAGAGATTATTTATTTTTAAGGGACTCATTACTTTCTTTATATTGATTATAAGCATACTTAATGTATTTTTAGCAAATTAATAAATGGTCACTTTCTACTTGAATAAAAATTTGACTACAAATCATAATTCAAATAGAAATAATTTTTTTTAATTAAGTCAAACTGTGTTTTGCTTATTATAAACCCGACACATAACATGAATCATGGGCTAGTTAGTTCCGGATCTATGTTTTGTTTTATTAATTAGTTTATTTTTCTTCCTATGGCTGTTTAATGTCTTCATGAGCAAGAGGACAAGAAGCTAGAGGGGACAGTGACCCATGTTTCACATTTTTTTTTCAAGACTTCATTGAAAATTTAATTCAACTTCAATGTACACGATTTTAATTTAACTACTGTTTGTTGTTGTCATTATTATTATTATTAACGTTATTATTATTATTATTATTATTATTATAATAGCATCATAAAGTGAACTTAAAATTCTGTAACGTATAAAACAAAATTGATATAGCATTTAAAGATTAAAAGATAATATTAATTTTAACTTGATTTTATATTCTTACATTACAATTAATAATATAATTGTACTATATTCTATATATTAATCTTCATAATATACTTAAAAAGTATATCCGTAAGAATTTTCAATAACTTAATAGAATACAAAAATTTATACTAATAATATATTAAAAAAATAGATTCATAATTTTTTTTATCAATCTCACAATGATATCATCGGAAAAAATGATAAGATGGATCTGGAGATGAGTGTTTAATTATACTTTATATCAGAAATAAATTAAAGCCAAATATTTCGTATAAAGATTCAAAATTTCTTAAAGCCTAAAATAAAAATGATAGTAATATTTGATCTTTCAAAAAAAATAAAATTCTGAAGTATTAATTTTAAATTCTTATTAATTTAAATATTTTCATTGCTATATCCTAAAAAAAAAGAAAAAGATTTTCATCACCGTGTGAAGGCAACAACTAGTACATTCATTATGATAAGGATGTGAACATTGAATTCAACTAGCATCTTAAAGACGTGAATGATTTGACAAATTGGACAGCTTGCATCTCTTTGAATTTCTTGCTTCCATTAATTTCTACTGAATATCCTGAATATAAGGGCATTGTCCCTCACCAAGTTCAACTAAAAAACTTGAACATTTAAAGGAAAAACTCATAAACCGTAATTAAATCAAACAAGTCTTGATCGAACTGATATTAAATTTGGAGATGTTATAGTATGAGTTCTTGTAAATAAAAAATATAGATACAAGGAAGAAAAAGCTATCCTAAAATGATTTATCAAAATTTTCAATTGAGATCAAATACCAATGAAATCGATGAATACTCTCTGACCATAAAAAAACAAAAAGAAGAAGAAACATAATAATGAGCATATTTGACACATTGCTTGAGGCAGGTGATATCTTGGGGAAAGAAATTAAACCCACTTTTGTAGGTCTTGTTTGTCTGCTTAGGGTTGTGCTCAAGCACTTTTCCACGAAAGAGCATTGTGCTGTTAAGATGTGCTTGAGGCAAACACACGCATACATTTAACTTGAAGAAAAATATTTCTTAGACAACAATACGCAGATAATCAGTTATAAAATATAAAAAGAGAAAAATATGTATATATATAAAATATAAAAAAAAATATACAGATATTTTATGAGTAGAGTAGTAATTAGTTACAGTTATTATCGTAATAAAATTACTAACTTACACTTAAACTTTTACTATATATAATACGAACAATATCTGGAACCATATCTCACATAACACGTACCCACGCTCAATAAACTAAACTACATAAACACGTGAGGTTACGTAAATATATGAGAATGTGTTAATGTAATATTGTTCAAATTTTGTTTAGAAATTCAAATAGAAGGAATATTTTTTTAATTTTACAAAATTTTAGATATATCTGTGTAATTTAGTTTTTATAATCATTTATCACATTGTTTTCAAACTTTTCGTTAGGGTCTAACCTAAACCTGTAGACTTCAGTGCTAGGTTGCTATTAATTGCTAATATCTTACAATTTTATTACGCTAACAACTGCAATACGCAGTTAATCAGCCAACTCTCTCATAGAATATTTGCGTATTTCTCTCTTTTCACACTTTATACGTATACGTATTTCTCTCTCTTCACATTTTATAACTGGTTGTCTGCGTATTGCAGTTATCTACTAAATATTTTTCAATATCTTATTCCATTTGTAATAAACTAAACCAAGTGTACCTACCCAGTCTGAATTCAAGGATTTTTTTTTAAGTTGTCACACAAAAAAAAAAAAAAGATTTGTACAAAAATATTTGAAAAAAAAAACTCATATATACTACTCACTCATTAACTTGTATATATATATATTTTTTTCATTTTTCAAAATATAGTTATCGTAAATCTTAATGAGAGAAATCTTCATAAATTGGTTCCATGTATATCATGAAAAGAGAAGAGAGCAATTACTTACTACGACCCTGATCTATAGCAGGAATATCATGAAAAGAAGAGAAACTTTTAAATTTTTTAATAATTATTATTATTCTATATTCTATTTTAATTTAAATATTTCTATTTTATTTTATTATTTTCATCTATTAACCCGTTCTTTAATTGTTGGATATTCATGAATTCTTTAAGTAAACATAAATATTAGTTTCAGCATGATAACATTTCTTCAAGTAAACATGAATTCTTTACTAAAAAAGATCACTTGTTTGAAGTGGTTAAATTGTTTTTTCAAGATCTCTTTCAAAATTAACTAGAGGAAGGAAAAACAACATAAGTTAGAGTCACAACAAAGAAATTGATTATGAACACAACATGATTCAAACTAGAAGAAAGAAAATGTAACAGAAACACAGTACATAGCAACAGTAGCTGCAGGCGGGCACATGGCAAGAATGTGTCCCTATAGCTTCTTTATTGGTAGTTCTAGTCACACCATTTCAAGTGTTAGTGTCCTAATTCATTTAGAATGAACTAACCATAAGCTCCTCTAATGATTCTTCAGCGGCCGAAATTGCAATATCAAGTTCAGCAGATTTCTTGTTAACAAAGTTACAATGTTTTCTGATTTCTCCTTTGGTCCCAGTTATCACACCAATATTACCCATTTTAATCATTGAAGCCGCAAAGCTTTTAAAGAAAGCAGTTTGGTCAGTGAACTTGTTGACAATGTTGATGGTATCAGCACCGGGTGTCGAAAATAGTTCTTGGTCACTCTGAAGTAAGCCCTTGTTAACCTGAAGATTGGTGTAGTAGTTCTTGTCAATTGTATCAGGTGTGGTTGGGTCAAAATTAACAAGGTTGTTAGGTCCATTTTGGGGGCATATTTGTCTCAGTTGGTTCAAGTAAGTTGTGTTGAGAGTTGGATCAGGTTTGCCTGTGCTGCTGAAATTGTACAATCGGTCAGTAATAAAAGCACAGTGAGCTCTCCCAATTGTATGAGCACCTGAAATTGAATCATACATAAATTATATACTAGTCCATAATGTGAATTATCATTTTAATTGTTGCAAACTATAGAATAATTTGAATAGTGGAACATAAATTGTTACCTGAGAGTGCAACTAGATCAGTAGAGTCTAGACCTTGAGTAGCAAAAGCTTCTTTAAGTCGAGTGAGATTGTCGAAAGGAGCAGGAAGGTTTATATTAGCAAGTGTTCTGTTTGCTGTTAAACTATCCCTTCTTCCCAATGGCACTTTCCAGTCAGGACCACCAGCCTGTAAATACATTTACTAGAGTTTAGTAAAACATAATCTGATTTGATAGTTTGGAAACAAATAATATAAAATTGGAAATAGCATATATACCAGAACAGAAGATTTTTCAGCTGCAAGGGTAAGAATATCAGCACAAGAAACCACACCAGGGCAAGCATTTTCCACTGCCGTCTTGATTTGGTTCACAACATCCAAACCTCTTAGTGAGTTGTTGTTTGGGAAAGCTTGTTGCTCACTCACTATGGTGTCAGTGTTGTTCAACAAAACTGATGCGTCACACCCCTGGATGGCACAAGTATATATAATCAGTTTATTTGGAACTGAATCACCGTTTTGTTTCTTTGAGAGTCTAAAACATAATATACTTACTTGAACAAAGCAGTCATGAAAGTGAAGTCTAATGAGACTAGCAAGCATACGAGGATCTTTCTTTGAAACGCTACTCACAACATCACGGACAATGGACTGAACGTTGGGACAAGTGTTCTTGTAAAACGAGGGATCTAGTTGTGCATCCGAGGATAGTGGTACTACTCCAAGCACCACCACTAAACACCAAAGACTTAACACTGTAACATTGTAAGACCTCATTTTTTTATCTCTCAGTGATAATAATACTGGACACTTCGTTTGTTGGTGTGGCGAACTAGGTGCATAACAAGCCTTTATTTATGGAGACAAATGATCATGCATGGTCCCATTCATATTTAACGCGTCGGCTATTAGTGATTTGAAATTAGGATGTTATCATTCGCACTAAAAAAAAAGTTGAAAGAAAGCCGAAAAAGGAAAGGTAAGTGTGATAGGCTAATTATAATAAGTAAATTCCTCTGTTCATTAACTAGATATTAATAAAATATATGTAAATTTTATATTTTAATATAACTTAAAAAATTATATTTATAGAAAAAATAAAAACAGTACATGTCAAATAACGACAAAACCTCAACGAAACAGTGTTATAATATTGGTGAGTTAAGTTGTTGCATTGTGGAGCCAGTACAAGCAAAGAACGCAATAGTTGATTGCCACTTAATGAAATTTATATATGGGAGAATGTTATATATTATATAGGATTTGTTTGTTAGTTCAATCATAATTTTCAATTTTGTTGATTAATGAAATGGGAATATGGCATGGTGGGAATGTATATGTTAATTAAAAAAAACATGGGTGTGTGTAATAAAGTAAACTCTGACCCCAAGTTGTGGTGGCCTATTGAAGCATGGCCTTCTCTTGTTACATTCATGTCTTAGCATTGATTATTTTTCTCAGCTCTTTCTTACTTTTTGGTACAGTCCTTCTTGGCGTCTTAAATGTCTCAAAACACCTCACATCCTCAATTATTATAAAGTGAAACATAACTCATATTAAATAAAAAGAAAGTTTTATTTTTTACTCATTAACTTTTTCAGATAATATTATTTTAGTTTCTTATTTTTAAAAATGGGAAAATAGTTTTCTGATTTTTATATTTTATATAATTTAACTTTTAAATTTTATTTAGATATTATTTATTAATGATTATAAACATTATCTGAACCATTTAAAGGATCAAATTGAATAATAAGTATAAAAATCATAAATTTATTTAATTATTTTTAAAAATTTTAAACAAAAATGTATCATTTTTCATTATTTTTATTTTATAAGTGTTAAGTATTCATTATGCATTTGTCTGGAATATGAAAAGAAAGTAAAGAATCACTTTTAACATGATTTTCTCAACCTGGTATTTTTAACCACAAAATTTGAAATTATCCGACGACAAAGTTTGAATAAAAATATCACGGAAATCTTACAAAGAAAACCAACGGAGTATATCCGAATATATAATGAAAAAGTGTGAAAGGGGAAAAAGGGGAATAGAAAAGTATAAAGAGAACTTTCTCGATATAAGATATTTGTCTTAGCCACCGTGAAAATCATTCTTTAGTGGTTTTATATTTGGGAATATTTTAAGAGGGAATTTGTTGAAGATTTTATGTCTATTCATAATAATATGATAAAGATAATATATATGATTAGTTGAAGTTAAAAATTAATTACAAACGGTGAAAAAAACGTTATGTATTTGGGTTGTAATTAAATTCCAAGAAGATTATATATAGACATACATTATAGGTAAAATTTTCTTGATATAATATATGAACTAAATTTACCGATTACTGAAGTGTTTAGGATTTTAAAATAATTCAGCACATTTTTTTATCACATGTTTTTAAAGAATAAGTTTCCAAAAGTTATCCTAAAATGTTCTTAAATTTTTTCATCCTTAAACATTAACTTGAACAAACAATTAAGTAACTAATGTTTAAATGTTTTAAGTTTCCGGATTTATACTTGCTTTTATTTTTATCTCAAATATTTTATTTATTTTTTTACTTTTAATATCTATGTTTTTATTGTTTTTAGTCTTGGAAAGTCTGATTCTTGTTAAACAATAATTTCCGTGATAATTAAGATAATTTTAGTCTGTATTATAATTTTTTATTTTTTATTTAATTTTAGTTCATGTATTTTTATTTTATTTTATTTTTGGTCCTTGTTTAATCATCTGAACATGGTAGTTAATTTTTTATATAGTGTACAAGTAGTATAACGAAAACATTAAATAATCGTGAAATTCATCTATTATTGTTTTGATATGAAAATCATGTTTCCGTCAAATTTAATATTATATAATAATAAAATAAAAAAAAAAAAAATATCTTTTTTTTTTTTATCCTAACAATACTGAGAGCTAGAGAAAATTATTAATTATCTAGATCTCTAGTATTTGTTATTAAAAACTTACTACTGTATTGTCACTATATTTTATCTTTAATATAATGTAGATTTTAAGATACTATTTTTACAATTTATTTAAATTTGACATAAGTTCAGTCAATAGTACATATATTTATTCTAAATATATGGTTATCTCACATTTAATTTAGAAACATTTTAAACACATTTTGTGCTTACACTCTATTCTTACCACCTTTTTGTCATTTTTTTCATAAATTTAATATTTTCACCACATCTTTAAATAAAGATAAAGATATAAATTTTCAATTATTTTTATATTATTATTGTACTATTTTAATATTATATAAGAATTGACTACCATCATAAATCATGGCAAAACTTAAGAAGAGATTAGATAAAGATAAAAAATAAGATGCGGTGAAAGTAGAAAGAAATATAAAATAAAAATTAATAAAAATATAAAGACTAACAAAATCTTAAATAAATTTTAAGTAAATTTATGTGAGCACATAATTAAGTAAACATAATCAATGTTTCTCACATAAAATTTTTATTTTAAACAATAAAAAATAAAATATAATAAAAAAAAATAAGACCAAAAATAAAAACCAGTAAAAGTACATTGAAAAAATATATTTAAAGATATATTTAAGTCAGTGATGAAGTGTGCGATTTCTAAAATAAGCAAATGCTACAAAACAAAAACTTCAAACTATAGATACCAGAAACTACATTTGATAGAATTTAATTTTAAGTAATTATAAATAAATTGATAAACTTTAAGTCATTGGATTTTAGTTAGGAAAGTTGTTGCACATTTACGTCTGCTGTCTATGAATACGCTGACAAATATCCGCCACGGAAATATTTGTACTCTTAAGAGGACAGAGAATCTGAGATAAGGGTTTCTAAAATTCAATTTGATTTAATTTTGAATCCTTTTAGAAGTTGTTTAATTCGATTTTTTTTAAAAAAAATAAATGATTTTTTTTTCAATTTAAATCAATTTAGTTATTTATTTTTTACTCATTAATATATTATTTTTTTAAAAGGATCACGTTATATTAAACTAAATTATTTTACTAAAATCGATTCAGTTGAATTATTTTTAATACAATCATTAAATTTAATTTTTTTAAAAATAATTGACATTTTTAAAAATAATTTAGATCAATTTTAAATTAATTCGGTTCAAACTATTTTTTTCACACCTCAATCTCTGGTTTAGACATAGATGGCTAGAGTATTTTATGAACGTTGAAGAGCATAGTCAAATTAGGAAGCTAGGTTTGGCTTTAGAAATTTATATTTTTCACACAATTTTTTTTTTTTTTTTTGTGAAAGTTAATTATTTCCTTTAAAGTTAATAATACAACTATTTAATAAGTAGATATTTCTTAAAAAAGAAAATAAATTTTTAAAAATAGAACGCGTCAAGATATTTTTAAAAAGTAAAATAAAAGTCAAACGTACTATTTAATTAAACTTTTATTACGTTAGTTGAGAGTTTGTTATGATTATAAGAGCATTTTTGGTGGATAATTTTACTCTAAAAATTTTAGTATAAAAAATTTATTATTGGAGAAATTGCTTTGATTTCTATTATGACGATATTCTTTTCTACAAGATTAAATAAAATTAACATAAATTATGAAAAAATAATTTTTAATTATTTTTAAATTGAGATTAATATTTTATTTAAATAAATTATAAATAAATATTAATGATATATCATAAGACTAATACAAAATAATTTAAAATTAAAGTAAGAGATCCACTATTAAAATAAAAATAAAAATTAAAAATAACGTGACATTGTGAAAAAAAATATTAAGATCATAATTTACCATGTTACTCTAAACCTCACATGTTGGGAGGGACATTAATCTTGATCGTTGGAAATTAGGGATCTAATTTTGTTTTATTAGTATCTCTTCCCACCTTCTTATCTTATATCTGTTTTAATGTACCAAAATAGAAAGTCTCGCAATTTTCAAATACAGGAAAAAGTTCAGAAACAACAGCTAGCTCTTTAGGTGACGGTGAGCCATTTTTAAAACTTAATTTTATTTAATGTAGAACTTAAACAAATACATGATATTTAACTTGACCTTCCCTGTTTATCATTAATCTTATATAACAAATAAATAATAAATAAAATTATGTAAAATGAAATATTTATTTTGTGTAAAATTAAATTTGATCTTCTTAAAATAAATCAGCATATATGTACTTATTTTCAACTCCTATACACCAAACGTGTCAGAGTGATATAAGACCAATTAGGGAGCTTGCACGTTGCATCTTCTTGAAATTGTTGCTTCCAATCATTTTTGTAGAATGTGAGGGCGTTATCTTACACCAAGTTTAATTACATATATAACTATTTGTTTTAATAAAATCTTAAATATGTGAAAGTCACGTAAACCAACATAAGTAGTACTAGCTAGTATTTTCTTTAAGACTTACTTGTGTGTTTTGAATACGTAAAGAATCCAAGCATCGAAATCTTGGGCCAAGAAATTAAACCTACTTTTGCTGATTTATGTGCCTAGTTGCTGATTTTATTCACGAAGAATGATATCGTGGGGTGAACGTGTGTTTGAGGCAGACACATGCATGTATCTAACTTGGACCACTAATTAAACGTTTTTGGTGAGATATTTAGAACTATATGTGATAAAAGTCATACAAAAATGTTTGATGTTATCACATTTTTTGAACTTTTTATAGCACTGTTTCAAACGTAGTATCCAATCTAAACGTGTGTGGACTTTTATACTTTGGTTTAGAAAAGAAAAAGTAAACTCCCATTTGAAGCCTATGTGGTTATGAAAGTTATTAAAGTAGTTTTTGATAGTATATAGTAGCTTTTGAATATTTTTTTTGAAATTTTAGTTATTTTATTTTGAGTTTTTAAAATATGATTCATTATTATTTTAATCCTGAATATAAGACATAAATGATATATTAAAATATTTTTAGAAATCAAAATAATAGTAAGTGATTAGTTTAAAAATATAGAAGAAATAATTAAAATTATGTAGGGAACATTTTGACAAATTTTATGACAGTTAATGCCTCGTAGTTTCAAAGATTAAGATAGTTATTTATTAAAAAAAATGAAAGTAACGTGAAAGAAGAGAAAAAAATAAAAAAAAATAAGATAACTTTTTAGTTACTAATTAGAGATTGAAGATATATCCTCAAAATATCAAATACACATTATAAAAAACAGAGTGGCGTAGTATAAACGCGCCATGCCCATAACTCACGGGTCTTCTTAGACTAACAAATAAATAATGCTTTTTATACGTGTACTTTTAGTGATTTTTGTGTTTTTTTTCTTAATTTTTATGTTTTAATCCATGTGTCTATTTTTATCATATTTCACTTTTTTTTTTCTAGTTTCATTAAAAATAATTATGTGACACCCTAGTCTATCTGTAATTTTTTTTAAGATGACTTTTAACCTTTGCTTGTTTTTGCTTGTTTTTAGTTTTAATATTTGCTATGTTTTGTTTTTTTTTTCTTAACAAATCTTTTCATAGGCACATGAATAATCTTATAATGATAGTTTATTTCTTAAATAATATGACAGTAATATAACAATAATATAAAGAATTATGAAATTCACCTTTCATTTATTTAATGCGAAGATTCATCTACATGTCTAATATTATATATTAATATATTAATGACACTAAAAAAATAACAAGAAAAAATACTGTTTAAATTTCTACCAACTGACTATGAAAAACTCAGCAGCATTTATTGTCTTTAATAATATTTATGTAAGTCTTATCCTCTGTCTTATCCTCTTTTGTTTTAGAAATTCATTAGATGTGACATTTTTATTATTATAAACTTATCTGCAAATGTGTCTTTAATTTAAAATTTTCACTCTAAATGTGTAATTGTCTCTCTTAATTTATAAATATTTTAAATCCACATTTTCTTGTTACACTTATTTCAATACCACTTATTATTTTTCATAAGTATTTATTTTTATATTATCTATATACTAATTTTAACTTTATACAGGAACTGGCTGCCGTGATAAAATTATGCTAAAAATCATGAGAAAATAAAAAAAATGGTAAAAGTATAAAAATTATATACAAAAAAATAAAAATAAAGATAAAAAAAATCAACAAAAATAAAAGAACTAAAAATATTTTAAATAAATTATAAATTAACTCAAATGGACACGTTATATTACAAAAATTAATTATTATTCATCTCATAATTTTTTTTACCGAAAATAAACAGAGAATCAAAAGCAAAAATACGATAACACTTTCATGTATTAAAATCAAATAAAAAAGAGTTAGGTAGCAAAAGTAAAAACAAGTAAGGATATATGGATTAAAAATACGTTTAAGTGGTAATCAATAAGGTACTGAAATAAAATTTTTAAATAAAATTTTGGATTAGTTCTTTACTAGAAAAGAATTTGATTAAAAATAAAAGTTCTATTAAAAATAACCGGCGATATTTTATAGATTGAGATTATTTATTGACAAAATTGATAAATATTATGCATCAATACGATAATTAAAAAAATAATAAATTTTCTAAGTGAAAAAATGCAAGGTAAGTAAATATATGTACTTTAGTCTTTTAACTTATACATGCGTGACGCGTCTTTCAAATTTTCTACGGGTGTTGTTTTCTTTCATTAGAGAATCATTTCTCTCTTTCAAGTGTGTTTTTTTGTCTGCTAAGAAATTTTATACATTGTCTACATTTCTCGTTTATAAGAAAAAGAAAGAGTAGACGAGACAGAGAATCAAACTAAGAGAAAAGAGAATTTGATTATGAACACTACGATACATGATTCAAACTAGAAGAAAAAAGAGAATCAAACACAAAAACAGTACAAAACAACCAGCGCGCGGGCACATAGCATGAATGTGCCAATAGCTTCTTTATTGATGTTGCCTCTAATCACACCATTCTTTTCATTTAGAATGAACTGACCATACCCTCCTCTAATGATTCTACAGAGGCCACAATTGAGCTAACGATACCTTCCACTGATGATTCTTGGGAGACCACACTAGCAATATCAAGTTCAGCAGATCTCTTGTTAACAAAGTTACAATGTTTTCTGATTTCTCCTTTATTCCCAGTGAGCACCTGAATTTTACTCATTTTAATCATTGAAGCCTCAAAGCTGTCAAAGAAAGCTTTTTGGTCAGTGAACTTGTTGACAATGTTGATGGTATCAGCACCGGGTGTCGAAAATAGTTCTTGGTCACTCTGAAGCAAACCCTTGTTAACCTGAAGATTGGTGTAGTAGTTCTTATCAATTTTATCAGGTGTGGTTGGGTCAAAATTAACAAGATTGTTAGGTCCATTTCGGGGGCAAATTTGTCTCAATTGGTTCAAGTAAGTTGTGTCAAGAGTTGCATCAGGTTTGCCTGTGTTGCTGAAATTATACAATCGGTCAGTAATAAAAGCGCAGTGAGCTCTCCCAATTGTATGAGCACCTGAAATTGAATCATATATAAATTATATACTAATCCATAATGTGAATTATCATTTTAATTGTTGCAAACTATAGGATAATTTGAGTAGTGGAACATAAATTGTTACCTGAGAGAGCAACTAGATCAGTAGTGTCAAGACCTTGAGTAGCAAAAGCTTCTTTAAGTCGAGTGAGATTGTCGAAAGGAGCAGGAAGGTTTATATTAGCAAGTGTTCTGTTTGCTGTTAAACTATCCCTTCTTCCCAAAGGAACTTTCCAGTCAGGACCACCAGCCTGTAAATGCATTTACTTGAATTTAGTTAAACATAATCTGATTTTATAGTTTGGAAACAAATAATATAAAATTGGAAATAGGATTTATACCAGAACAGAAGATATTTCAGCTGCAAGGGTAAGAATATCAGCACAAGAAACCACGCCGGGGCAAGCATTTTCTACTGCTGTCTTGATGTCGTTCACAACATCCAAACCTCTTATTGAGTTGTTATTTGGGAATGCTTGTTGCTCGCTCACTATGGTGTCAGTGTTGTTCAATAAAATTGATGCGTCACACCCCTGTATGCCGCAAGCATCAGCAACATGCATAATCAATTATTGATACCAAGTATTTACTAAATTTGTAAGTCATTAACTTGATCTTATAAACTGTTGCTTACTCTCAAACATGTTGGTTCTTATAAAATTGTTAGTATTATCTAACACTCGGAGTAAAAATAAGGTTAAATAATTTAGTTAAATATAACTAATTTAATATTTTTATATATTTTAAAATAATTTATTATATCTATTAATTATATTAATAATATAAAATTAAATATGTAATATTTTCTTATTTAAAATAAATCTAATAAGCTCAATTATTTATATTATAAAATAATAGATTAAATTAAAACTGTTAAGGGAAAAGGATCCCAAGAGAGTCAAGATAATATAAAGATAAAGAACAAGTGGGTGGCGTATATTAATCCTGATCAACTGTTATTTGAGTAATTATTACATGTTAATTTCTTTTTGCTTTCTTCATTGTCCAAATATAGTGGTCCATGAAACATTATTATTATTCTTAAGAATCACACAGAAAAGGAGGTTATAATGAGATGAGAATGAGGATCGTGTAGCCCACCATTCATACTCGGGTCCCATGATGCATAATATCATTTATATGGGTTAGAAAATGGTGGGTGGTGAGTGGAGCCTGCCAAATGACATGTCCTAACGCCACGTTAAGCGCAGAGTGAAAACAGAAAAAAATAAAAGAAGGTTTATTTTTCAAATTTTATTTTAATTTTCTTTTTATTCTATTCCGTTCCTTTCCAATTATTTTCTAGCAATCCAACAGACCTTATACGATTTTTTTCATATATCTCAGACAAGTGTGTGCTTCACACTTATCTTGCTGAAAGACATGTCGTTAAAGTTTGATGCATACTACGTACGACTTGAGAGAAAAATGTATTACTTTATAGTCAATGTCTGTTTGCATAGAGTGTTTCCAACGGATACAAAAGGAAAGGAGAGAAAATAATATACGTAGAATAGAAATAAATAAATACAAATGAAAAATAAAAATTTCTATTGAATACCAGGTAAAAACTGAAATAAATATTTAAAATACAAAAAAATAAAACGACTTCCTCTCTTGTCAAACAGTTTTGCAATAGTTTCAAGCTGTTGTTGTTTTTTTTTTTTTTACAAGCATGACATAGTATAGCTGAAAAATATTAAATGATGAAAGATTGAAATAGTATATACAAGATGTTATATTATTAAATTAGAAACGAATATTGGTTTTGAACGGTAGAATAGAGACCAAAAGTGAAGCGATGATGAAATACGTACTTGAACGAAGCAGTCATGAAAGTGAAGTCTAATGAGACTTGCAGGCAAGCGAGGATCTTTCTTTTGAACGTTCCTGATGACTTCACGAACAATGGAGTGAACTCTGGGACAAGTGTTTCTGTAAAAGGAGGGATCTAGTTGTGCATCTAGTGAGAGTGGTAGCACTCCAAGCACAACCACTACACAGCACAGAGCTGCCACTGTGGCTTGAAAAGACCTCATCATTTCTTTTCTTTCTGTCTTAGTGATAATACTAGACACTGCGTTTTGGTGTGGTGAACTAGGCACATAACCTGCCTTTATTTATAGCGACAAATCACCATCACGATGATGGGTATTGCTCGAGTCAATTTATCTTAAGGAAAATATTGCTTGCGTCGGCTACCTCCTTTGAAAGGGATCGAAATTAAAGTTTATCTAAATCCATTTCGTAGATAAATTAAAAGACACAAAATATTATAGTTGCTATAATCAATAAAGGTTAACATAACTTATAAATAAGTGTATATGCAGTGAATTCTCATCGTAATTTCTTAATTAATTAATTTATAAAATATGTTCGTATATATAATATATTTATTTTATTATTTTTTTTAGTTTTTTTTTCTTTATATTTCTTATTTTATAAATAATAGTGTCTAGTAGTAAGCGTCTGATCTAATAATTAACATTAAAATCAAAATCATAAAGTTGATTATCAGTTGATATAATTAGTGAGGGAGAAATTATTATAGATATACATCAATTATTTTATGACAGTAGTCAGGATAGGTCAAATCATGTTTGAGTTATTATACTTAAGAAAAATAGTACTCTAACTAACTGTTATACTTTTTAGTTTAATGATAGGTGTTTGATCTTAAAATTGTCTACTATACAATTCTTATTTTTTTAACATCCAATTTCAAATTGTATAAATTATCATTAAAAAGGATTACAGACTGAATTTAGTCTTACAAAATTAATTACAAGATAAAAATTACATCACTTATATATATTTCACATATTTACAGATAACACAAAATTTTCAATATAGTTAAATACGGAGATTAAATAAAGAATAAGACGATAACTTTATTTATTAGTTGAATTTTATGCAGCTTTGTAAAAGAGAAAAAAGTCATATACTAGTATTCAATGGAAATCACATGAAAGGTTCAACTATATAAAAAGATTTTATAAAAGACTTTAAATATTAAGAAATGTATCGATGAGTGATAACATTTTTGTTTAAAATAGTTGTTGCAGTGCGTGGCTAGGGCAACTGTTTTTCGTGGAACCAGTAAAAGCAAAAGTCCGCTATTGCTGATTGCCACCAAATGAAATTTATGTGATATTACAAAACCAAACGGTCCTGCTGAGGTGACACGTGGGCAGCAAGACCAAGATTTGTTTGTTCAATATAAAGTTTTTTGGCATTTATGTCATTAATTATGTTTCAAATGGCATGGTGGGAGTATGTTATTGAACAAAACATAAGTGTTGGATTAAATTAAGTTGTGCTTTGAAATCTCTAACACCGAGTTGTGTTAGTCTATGGATTTCTCAAAATTTTCACCCCATTCATTTTGATGTTTTTGGTGTGGATTCTCTTGGTCTTTTCTAGCATTATTTGTTCAACTACTTCGTGCTTTCTGATACAGTCATTATTGCCGCCTTTAAACATTAGGTGAAGCCACTTGTAACAATAATATAAAAAAGACCTTAACTCTTGTAAAGTAAAAGATATATGAAATAAAAAATAATGTTGTGTTTACTTTTCATTTAAACTAAATCAAAATGTGTCAATCCACATGTGGACTGGATCTCTAAAATAATATATCATATGTAAATTTTTTAAATAAAAAATATAATTATAAAAAAAAGCTCATTAAAAGTAACAAGTTAAGATGCTATTTATTTTTTTGAAAATATTTTCTTTTATTTTTAATTTTTATCTTATAAAAATAAATTTTTGAAAACTGTAAAAATAGAGGTATAATGTTTCTTTATTTTTACATAATTTTTCTAAAAAATTATTTTTATTTTTCAAAAGAATCAACTAAACATGTTTTCGTCTCTAATTTTAATAGAGATAAAACAAAAAATACTTAAATCAAACACAACTTTAAAATTTCAACTTACAAAAGTTTTTATTATAATTAGATATTTCTAAATTAGAAGTCAATAAAAAATCCTTTGAAATATATTTAAAAATTTGATTTTTCTTGATTATATATTTAAGATGCAAGATTATATGTAAATAATATGACAAACTTAATTTTTGTTAACAAATATTAGTTGGCCACTTTTTTTAAGAAAAAGGTTTGAATCTGTGTGTCATAAGATTTATTAACCTACTTCATTCAATAATTATTTATATAAATTAAATTTGGATAATTTAACGGTTTTATATAATATAATTATTAATGAAATTATGTACATAAAAGTTTATATAATTTTAAAATTATTTAATAACTTATTGAATCATTTTATTTTAAATATAATATAATATTGAAATATATAAAATATTAATTATTAAAAAGAGAGATCCTTCCGGATACATCTTTGTAAATCCGAATGAAAATAACAGATAGGCAGCCAAGAAAGGTCTTCTAGCAAACTACTTAAGTAACAGCAGTTGATTACTTATTGTCAAAAATAAAAGTACTTACGTAATAAAGTAAAGTTTTATTGTTTATTATGTTTCTGGTGAAAACATTCGTTAAAAGATTGTTTGGAATAAAGATGTCACGGATCTCATACAGAGAAAAGCAGCCAGAAAAGTGAAAGGAAAAGAGGTAGGAAAATGTAAAGAAAACTCTCTGGACCCATAATGTTTTCTTTATGTTAAATAATAGGACTTTAGTGTTTAGACATTTTAAAACCAGAAATAAACTGGCTGGCTTTCACTAAAACCGGTAATAAAGTCTCACTCCAAATTGTTTTCTAGCTACACCTCATATTTCCACATTTGTAGATCACGATTTTAATTTCAAAATCACTTCTTTTGTCTCCTGCAACTAAAGTTTGAAAATTACATGCATAGGAAGTAGCGATATGAACGGTGGAAAACATTATGAATTAATTGATTTTATCTGGGTTGCAAATAGCAAAAGTAATATAGTATTGATGAAACATGTGCTTATATATAAACACATTTTGATAAATTTTATTGATATATGTAAACAAAACTAATTACTTGCTGAAGTTTTCATCAGGATTTTCCAGTTTTAAAAGAATTTAGTACATATTGATTCCAAGAGTTATCATAAATGCTGCTAAAATTTTTTGCCCTACAAAATTAATCTGACCACCCAACAATTAGAAAGTGATGAAGTGTACGTATGTTCTTAAAACATAAAAGTAATAGTAATATAGAAGAGGTTTATACCAAAAAAAAATTGTAAAGAAATTTATAATACCTTTTTTTTATACAATAAAATGGTAATACATTAATTTAAGTAGAGCTGGAGAAGAACTGTTTGTACACTTACATCTGCTGTACAAATGTACGTTGGAATCTTCAAAGAGTCAAATTAGGAAGCTACGCTCGGCCTTAGAAAGTTATGCATGCAAGTTGTTATGGTAATTATTGCATATTGGAATTGTAGAATGACGAAGAACAATTTATTTTAAATTAAACACTTATTTATTATTTATTTTTCCTTAGTTATTTTTCCTTTTTTTATATTTATTATTTATTTAAATAAATTTAATCACATAAAAATAAAAATACATATATTATATATTTGCAACCAATAATATTAATACAACATTTATAAGTCCTGAACAAGAAAAAATTACGAATACTCGAAGAAATTATGTGGTCTGCATTTTTATAGCTCTAAATTAAAACAATATGTAGGGCATATTTAGAGCATATGCTATTATAAATGTAGCAGATGAACGTTGAATATGATGGTTGAGATGTGGAAAAGAAAATGAAATGAATTAACTCTGGGCATTATTAGTACAAGAGCTGACTTTTGTCAGGGAAAGGACGTCACGTGGTAAGTAAAGTTGTGTGGTTGATACAGATAACTTGGACAACTTAAATTACTTGTTTAGATATACATCAAGACTATTATACCCATGGAATGTGCCCGCCATGCTTATATCCTACTTTATTGCAAATTGTCTTCAACTTATGACTATGCTTTAGTGGAATACTTCATCTATTATCATCATCGTCTCATCATAAAACCTACCTACAGTCATCATTGATGGCTCAAGATTTCATCCTTTTCACCTTTTATAAATTAAGATATATTTGGATGGGATTATAGCAAAGTTAAAATAATAATAAATATTTTTTTTTAAAAATTAAATGATGAATATATTACCTTTACAAAATTATTTTATGTTCAGATTAGGGTTCGAATTAGGACTATCGTATCGAGATAGTTTGATATTCAGTCCTTTAAGAAAATATGTTTTTGTTGTCTCATAGTAAAGGAATTGATACTTATAAATATTTTCTGATATCTATATTAGTTAAGTGTTTTAATATAAATGAATAATATTATATGTGGAAGTATTGAGTTAGAATATAAAGATAATTTTAAAAAAGTTGAAAAATATTTATACGTTATTGAGTTGATTAAGTGGAATATATAAGTGTTTTTAGATCACACGTAAAGTTGACGTGTTCAATTATAATTATTAGCATGTAGATTAACAGATTTAAAATAACCTTATAGATAATAATGACATAAAAGAGTTGATGTCTCATGCTGGATTTAAGACACGTGTCTCATGTAAATTGGTTCTTTAAGAACAATATAGTATTGTCTAAACTAACTTTAATTTTGTCATAAACTTAATATTTGTTAAATAGTAACGTGATAAATACTCACGTTGCCTCCATAATTTTGTATTTTCTTTTTTTTTTTTATAAATTAAATGATTGGATTCTCACAATTATATTTAGTGCAAATTAGTTGTATATGCCTTCAACTTATATTCATGTTATTGTCTCCCATTGAAATAAATTGTGCTAGATAACTTATGCAAAGCACATGCAGATACCTACACCATATTTATTTATCGATCGATCAAATATCCAATATTTTTAAGAATACTTTATTTTATAATGTTTTTGCGTTGATTTGGGTTAGAGGTCTCCTTCCTCGACAAAATAATATGAACATTCTCGGTTTTCTAAACATATCCTTGTGACCATATAAAACAAGTCTAATTAATAATCTATACTGTGGGAGACAACAGACGAGGCATCGAAAGGACAAGCGAGAGAGAAAGAGGACACATTAGTTATTCAATAAAATATTAAGTGAAGATAGTAAAACTAAAAATAATTATTTTTTTAATTTTTAAAATAGTCAACAATTTGATACAAATTAAAACACATAAAGTGTTAAATATTTCGAAGAGGAATTCCATGCCATCTGTCTCTATTTCGTCCGGAATTTATGTATACACGATTCTCGTCTAGATAGTTTTGAGAAGCAGGACGCCTTCAGACAAGATCCGTGCAAGATGGTGTATAAAATACACTAGAAGAGCAAAATAATTGTCTGATATAGGGTTAAATTAATATGTTTTTATTTTTTTAAAAAAATTGATTTTAGTCTATGAAAAGAATTTTAATTGATTTTACTTTTTGAATTTTTAGCATTCTGTTTTAGTGTTTAAACATAATTTTAACTGATCTTAATCTCGACGTTTTCTATGTTAAGGTTTTAATTTTTAAACTCTTCTCAAATCACATTTTTTTTTAGTTCATGAACATTCCTTATATTAAGGACTAAATGCATTTTCATAACAATGAAAGTAAAGTATTATTTATAGGTCTTTTAGTAGTTTACTAAGCAGAAGCCAACCAAAATAAACTACTATGTATAGGTCTTTTAATAGTGTAGTCAAATTATTTTGTAAAAAGAAATATATATTGTTATTTTCTGTTTATCCTTTGCGTTATTCAATATATTTTAGGAGCCTTTCCTTGACTGCATGTGAAAAGTAAATGAAGGCTAAGAACGGAAACTCATTAAAGAAGAATAATGTCACGTGTTCGCTTAAGCATTTCTACCTTATCCATATTTCAAGAGATATCTATACATTTTTCACTTATAATAATACTATTTGATCCTCTGTGTAAAGTTTTCCTTTTTCAACTTATCAACTATGGGCCTCCAAGTAGACTTTGTTCTTGAATTAGCCCATACCCACTGACAGGACTCAAAAGGAAGTTCTTCAGTAACGTGAATGAATATTATTTCTATCTCTCCACGAAAGATTCATATCATTATGATTTTTCTAAAATAAAATATTTATTTATAAGTATAATACGTAAATAATTGATTATAAAATATAAAGAATTTTTTTTAATATATATATATATATATATATATATATATATATTGTGAATAAATTGACTGTTAAAATTACCTGCGAAATAACAAACTTATAATAACAAACTATAGTTATATACTTCCAAATTTATATGGTTGTGTGGCATTAAACTGAATTAAAAATTTATTATATTTACACATGCTCACCGTAATATATATCATATCATATAAAAAATTTCTAAATTAAGGCACAAGAAGGAAAATCAGAGTGGTTCAACAAGAGAAATTCTCCATTTATTTTCACCCATATATGTATAGAATTTATATTATTCGATTAAGAGAGAGACCATGAAAAGAGATTCAAAGTAAATACAATATGCCAAGAGGTAACATGGCAAAAGCATTGGCATGCACGCTCTTTCATATGGCTTATTTAAGCAAAGAGGTTTACAACCTTTAATTATTTGCTTTTACACAAAGCACATGCTCATTAACTTATTCAGATTGAGCTATCACTTTTGTCTTTAGAATCTTTAGATGCCACACTAGCTAATCCTAACGAGTCTCCATTAACAAAATTACATTGCGAGCGAATTTCTCCTTCATTACCCGTTAGCACTCCAATATTACCCATTTTGATCATTGACACGACAAAGTTGTTAAAGAAAACATTTTGGTTACTACTGAAGTTGTTGACAATGGGAATGGTATCAGCACCAGGAGTGGAGAACAGTTCTTGGTCGCTCTGAAGTAAGCCATTGAGTTGTTGAAGATTGGAGTAGTATTTGTTATCAAATTGATCAGGTGTAGTCCTGTCCAAATTGGTGATGTTATTCACAGTTGCATTCTCAGGGCATATATTACGCAATATTGTTAAGAAAGTTGTGTTCAGAGTTGGATCAGGATTTTGAGTGTTGTTGAAGTTGTATAATCGGTTCCTGAATGTACTGCATCTAGCTCTTCCAAATGTATGAGCACCTGCACATATATTAATTGTTTAATATTAGTCTTACATGTATTGTAATAGTTAACGAGTTTAATTGCTACCATGCTTTGTTAATATCAATTTTAAGTATTTGTTTATTATACTAAAAGAAAAAGGTTGAGTGTAGAATATGTAAACACAGATAATTAATTACAGTCATTATGTATGGCAACATCTTTCCATAAATCATACCGAATCTGATTTATGCATTATATAAATCATGTGTTTAATGTTTAAAGTCTTATATGATATTCATAAATCCTTCTACACGGTCAATATATATTAGTTAAATTCATACTTTGTTGTCATAGGATATATGGTCATGTTTTGATAAATATTTTTAATTAATTAAACTGGAATCAACTTATGTACCTAAAATGCAAGTTGTTTAAATAAAAATCAAGTACATGAATTTTATAAGAAAGTTTATTTATCAAGAACTTGTTGCTAGGTAGCTATTAGCAATTATGAATAGGATTGCCTATACCTGAGAGTGCAACTAAATCAGTGGTGTTGAGACCTTGAACAGCAAAAGCAGCTTTAAGCTGAGTGAGATTGAAGGAAGGAGCAGGAAGGTTTTCATTAGCAAGTGTTTGATTTGCTGTTAAACTATCCCTTCTTCCCAAGGGAACTGGCCATCCTGGACCTCCACCCTGTAAATAAATAAATGGAATGACTTTAATATATTTTATAAAACGCACAAAATTAAGAAAAATATTTGGTAGATAATTATAATATATAGATAACCAGTTATAAAATGTGAAGAGAGAAAAATACGTGTATATATATATATATATATATATATATATATATATATATATATATATATATATATATATATATATATTGTAAGTAAGTTAGGTGATTGACCGTGTATTTCAGTTAGTTGCGAAGTAAATCATCAAAATTAATTTGGTGGATAGTTTTAGCTAACAGAATTTTTAAGTTATTTGTCCGGAAGAATATTTTTTTTTTTTTTTTTTTTCGAAGTTCTGCTTTGGGGATGCCATATGTAGTTGAGCATAACTATGATATGATATCATTTTTGCAATATCGCACAAATTCTTTGTGTATGCATGTAATTAATTGTTTAAAATATGACCAATGATGTCTCTCTCGGACACAAAAGTAAAATGATGAACATGAATAACATATTTAAATTATAAACATGATTTTTATTTTAAATTTTAAATGAGATTTTAAATAAGTTTGTAAGTCATATTAAACTTATCAATAGGCTAAGTCAGATCTATTAAAAGAAAAAAAAAACCTAAAATAAAGTATTCTCACCCACTGTTGCGACTCACTCAAAGGTTTGTGTCCATATCTTAACAACTTGGCAATTACTTGTTAGACTTCAAATGAAAAGAATAACATATTCTTGTGGATATCGTCGATGTATTGCCCTTTTTAATGCATGATTGGAGAAGTAAATTAGTCAAATTATATACAACTTACCCAAACATGATTAATTACTAATCACAATAATAGAAATATTTTATGGCCGAGATTTTTATTAACTTAAATCTTATGACTTGCATCCATTGATCAATATTTATTATTAAGAATTGACATCTTTCAAAGATATCCGGCGTGTGCCTTACATACTAGCTCCAATTAAAAAAGATTTATGTCAGAAATTAAAACATAGAGTTTATAAGCATATTTTATAATTTTATTTATTTATTTCTTAAAAATGTAAGTTAAGTGTTTAATTAAATTTTATAAAATTGATTTATTTGGTGAAATTTGTTCTCCTCCTATTTACGTATGACTATATACATATAAGAGATTATATTTTTAAGCGATTAGATGTCCAACAATTTTTACTGTCAGCTTAATCTAAATGTAAAACAAAAAGTGCTTTTCTTTTTGGTGTAATTTTAGCACCATATGAGTATATGAGAAGAGGAGTAAATTGGTTGGGAATTAGGAGTTACCAAAACAGTGCCAACTTGGGATGCAATAGCAAGAATATCAGCACAAGAAACAGTGTCTGGACAAACACTTTCGACCGCTGTCTTGATGTTATTGACAACGTCCAATCCCCTTATTGAGTTTATATTTGGAAGTGCATCTTGCTCACTTTCTATGCTATCGGTGTTGTTCAGTAAAATTGATCCATCACAACCCTGCACCCACAAATAAAACTACTTTGTTCATACTTGATTTCTCAAACTGTATATATCCTTCCTTATTGACTATTGCTTTTGAATATTATTAATGAACTAAGGTTTCTATATACTTCAATATTTTCATAACTGTAGTTAGTTTATTAAAGTAAGACTAAATTATAGTAATAATTGACGTTATAAATTCTTCAGGCCACCATATAAGAAGCGTATCTATACCCTTGCCAGGTAAAATTACTATAATCAACCTAGAGTGAGAGGTTGAATAATTATATACAATTAATACAAGATTTTAAATTTTAAAATTTATTGATATTAAAATACAGCATAATATATGTGGAGTCTTTCACGCAGGAAATACAAACTCTTAGACAATAATTAAAGAAAAAGTTAAATTTATTATTATTTTTTAATTTTAAAAGATAAATTATCTTCTACACTATCAATCCATTACAACCTAATATTTTTATTTCTTATTTTAAAATTTTTCTTATTTGAAACGTCCTCTGTGTGATGTATTTCAAATTTTTTCTTAAAATAGAATTTTTAATCATAATTATTGAATAATAACTAAAAAAATTAAGTTAGGATTAAATTTATTATCTATTTTAATTTTTAAATATAATTATATCTTCTGCACAATATACTTTTTATTTTATTTTTAAACTAATATATTTTAGTAACACTAAAGTTTTATAAGATCTTTTTCTATTATCACTATTATTATTATTATAACTGTCATTATTATTTCTATTATTATCTTTACCAGGCTATTTTCTTAATCTCTTTTTGATATTTTTTTTCTTTCAAATCAAACAAATGTAAGGTTATGAAGAATAAAAATCATTTTCCAGTAGTTAATATATGAACGAGGTCCAGCTAGCATAAAATTAAAAGAGTCAGAAACATGATAAATATGCAAAGCATTTTGTTGAAAACAAAGAACATACTTGGACAAAGCAATCATGAAAATGAAGCCTCACGAGGCTAGCTCCGATCCGGGGATCGGAGAGGGAAGCATTGAAGATCACTCTAAACACAGTATTGTATAGAAATGGACATGTTTCTCTGTAGAATGAAGGAGTGAGCTGAGCATAACACACTGAAAACCCTCTATGCATTGCAGATAATGCAAACATTGCAACTACTACTACACGCATCAAACCCATTTTTGTTGTTCTTGAATCCTCAGTTAATATGTTCTCCAACCCCATATCCACCCTTTATTTATAAAGATAGATAGGGTAGATTTCTTGTAAATCACGACACGAAAATGTTTGTATTAGCTTATTTTAATAAATTATTTCTCAGAAAGTAATTAAACTCACACAAATCAGTGTCACACACGTATTCTATTTATATAATAGGATAAAAATTAGATATCGTTGATTTTGTTCTTTAATGATAATTAGAATTTAATTTTAATGATCTGTATGAATATTTAATGAAATTTTTTATTGTTCAAATGCCAAATTAAAACCCTAATTTTAATTGAGTAATAGGACAAACTGTTACATCTAAATTTTATCCTATATGATATGATGCGACCATGAGTACTACTTCTTAATTTATGAATAATTTTACTGTATTATGGTAGGGCCGGAAAGACTAGGAACCATTATCTTTTTTATATGTCTTTTGTAAAATCTATTGAATGTAATTGGAGCACACACATACAACAAATTTAAGAAAATGTTATGATGAAAGCTGAAGACCAAAAGTCATCTACTAAGTTCATGAACTTGAATCCTAATCAAATTCAGCATTAATATGGTTGGACCACGTCATTCAACAAAATTAAGATAATGTTACTGTTTTTTAACACAGACAAAAGTTAAAGTTTAAAATTAGATGTTTATACTTGCTAGCTCTTTTGTAAGGATATGTTTAAAATTAGATGTATCAAGTTTTGTAACAATGACATTATAACTAGCATTAGGCTACATATAAATGTTCCAGAAACATTCATTTGCAGAATATATCTTAATCATTGTTTTGCAATCTGACTAATTGAGTTGGAAAAATAAAGTTCAGTTAATTTAATTATTATACAGCTAACAGAATATCATTCGCTGCTTTGATGTTTATCACTTTAATCGTAACAATTAATTCACAATATATAAGTCAACTATTTAAACTTTTTTCATACAGTTTTTCCTTATCCTACATAGTCGGAGAAAAAAAATCTAGGGTGCTCTCGACCCCAAAAGAAAATATGCTAGGATATGATTGCCACCAAGTTTATTTCCAAGAGGGGAATAATAAATCCTTTATAATTAAGCTTAATTTTTAAAATTAATTCTTTTATCATTCATTCATAACTCATGTGTGCTCAAGTTAAGATTTCATTTTAAATTGATCTTGCTTCATAGTTTCACCTTCGTAATGCTTTACTTAATGCTCATATAAAATAAAACAGAGTTCAAAAGTGAATGTTTGCACGTGGTTGTAAAGACAATTAGTTTAAGGAAAAATATTTAATAAATAATTCGTCAGAATAAATCATAAAATATGTAAAATACTAAAAAAGAGAGAAATAAGAAATATGTATATGGATTTATTTTATGTATATATTTTATGAGTGAATTAGTTAATTGATTGTGTATTGAAATTGATTTTGTTGTAGTTTAAATTGATACAAACCGGCTCTACATTCATAAAATGATTCAAAATCTATTCTAGAGACTACAATTTAAAATTAGTTTTGGATCAACTGACTCAACCGTTTAAAATCTTTCTACTAAAATGTAAAAATTTAAATATATTTTCAGTTCTTCGAAATAGAGGTAAGTAATTATAAAAAACGAAGGAGTAGTATACTTACTTGAACAAAGCAATCATGAAAATGAAGTCTGATGAGGCTTGCAGCAATGCGAGAATCGGTGAGGGAAGCATTATAGATGACTCCATACACAGTTTCGTTTAGCAATGGACATGTTTCGTTGTAGAATGTAGGACTCAGTTCAGCATTATGCATCGCAAATAATGCACAAACTGCCACTCCTACTACACGCATGAAACCCATCTAGGTTGTTCTTGAAGCCTAATTCAATATGTTCTCAGATCTCATCTCCATCCTTAATTTATAGATATCAATTGGGTGCATTTCTTCTAAATAATCATGATTTTGAAAATGTTTTTATTAACTTATTTTATTAGAAAGTAATTTTTCAGATAGTAAATTGACACAAATTAATGTATTCATCGATATCCTGAAAAAAAGACTAATTATTAATGGCATTATGGTAGGGCCAGACTAGGATAGGAATCATCAAGTGTTATTTCTAACATCTATTAAATGTGGTGGGAACACACAAGCTAGCAACAAAATAGTTTTAAGAAAATGTTGATATTTCGCACAAATGTTATGATGAAAACTGAAGACCAAAACTCATGCACTGAGTTCGAGAACATGGATGAATCCCATTTTAATATGCTTTAACATGGTGGGAACACGTCTCATTCAACTACATTAAGAACTTGATACTGTTTTCGTTCTAACATAAAAACAAAAGTTAATGCATGTTTAAAATTAGATGTATGTTCATGTACTTGCCAATGTTTTGTATCATGTTTTGGAATAATGACACATCTTATTAACCAGCATTAGGATTTATTTGAATAAAGTTATTACGAGTAAAACTGGACTCAAATTCCATGATATATAAAAATCTCGGATTCAAGAGTCATTGAAAAAACTTACTAAAAGTGATTAACTAGGTTTCCTAATAAAATTTAATCACCGGTAAAATTTGTGAATACACTTACCTATAATATAATTCAAAAGAATAAATCAAAAATATTTTTTCTTTAATGATAATTAATTATTTTATCTAATATTTAGTTTTGTTCTCCATCGTTAATTTTCTTAATTACCCTAAATATTTTCAAAAAATGATAAACATAATCAAAATTAAACATATGATAACATTAAATAAGATTAAAGATAAACAATAGGTGAAAATTAAAGAACTCATCCTTTTGGTTAATAAAAAATTCGTCATGTCAATTCAATCTCAATGAATGTCCCTGGTAAAAAATGTATTAAAGTTCAATTTCTGAAGTTCATTGAATTGATCCAAACACGTCTGTTATGAAAGTGGTAGATAAACCGAGGAATGGGAGAAAAGAGGTAGTTGAGACTAATAGCTGAGATTTAAAGAATTCATTCACCAAAATTTCAAAGAAACACCAAAACCCACCACAAGTTCCTTTGCCTTAGATATTGAGAACAATATAATATATAATTATTTTTATTTTTGAATTGAACACACTCAATAGTGTTTGTTTGTGCTAGTGGACATAAATAAGCGATGAGGAGATGCATTTTTAAGGAACATAATTATTGTTTGCTTTTGATTTATGTACTTATTTTTAGCCATCATTTAAGATAGTTTTTAAAGCTATTTTGGGTAAAATTTCTTGAACTATTTGTTAAATATTAAACTTTATGATTTTTTTTGGTCCAAAAATGAAAAGTAATAGCGACATAACAAAATATTTATGTATCTATAAATAGAAGTATAGCTTTTAGCGAAGAAAATCTCGTTACGTACTGAATTATGAGTTGTGCCGTATTTAACAGTATATTTCTATTTTCTTCAAACTCCGGTTCAACGACGCTGAAGTATATATATTCGCAACACATTTGTATTTGTATTTGAACAAAATTTTTCATAATGCTTTAATGTAATGTAATAAAGTAATTGCATAAATATTATTTGTCTTTTAAGACTCTTTTCTTTAATTTATACCCTTTAAAATATTAATTAATTTAGTTAGTAATATTAATTTTATTAACAAATTAGTTAATTTATTCTATCCTTTTCTTTTCTTTTTCATAGTTTATTATATAATTTTTTGTAAATAAAGCCAACAAACTTATAATATATAATGAATTATAATAAGTTAACGGGTAAAAAATTTATCCATTCAATACATGTGTGTATAAGTTCTCTGCTTTATATATATATATATATATATATATATATATATATATATATATATATATATATATATTATTTTTTCTTACACCAGGGATATAAAAAAAGAAAAAATATTTTGTATTTTGTTAATATTCTAAAATGGAAATTAAAATTAGAAATTAAACATTTTTATTTAAACTTCAAATAAAATTGATGGAATGAGAAAATTAAAATAAGTAATTTTTATTATTTCCTAAACACCCAAAGAGTTTTAAAGCTATAATATATTATCACTGTGATTCTAACATGTAATTTTTATGTTTATACTAACAGTGCAATACACTTACTAATTTTGAAATAATTTTATGTTATAAAAAGCTGTTATTATTAATTACCAACCTTTGACAAGTATTAATCAGTAAAACATATAAAAGTAGTTTTTTATGATTTGATGATACGCGAAATTTCTGGTGTGGCAACGGTTGAGACGTTACGTTTTGAATGTTTTTTAATTTAAAGTGAAGATTAAGTACTCATTACTCATTAAAGACTTTGATTATCGAATCAAATTAACCTAACTTGCCTCCTTAATTTCCTTATTTGTACCAATAATTGCTGACTTTTAAGTAGTGAAAATTACAAAGCACAATCATATCCATGTGCTTGAGACGTGTGCGATTTATACATAATATTTGGAAGTTTTTATAATGATATGTTAAATATTCGAGTGTACCATTTTTTTTTCTTCAAAAAGACATATTGAATTAATTTTATAAATATACAAAATATTACATTTATCTTTTTATAACATGATCTGTATTTTTTTAAATAGATGAATATGCTGATGTAATTATCGATGTACTAGTTTAGGGTCTATTAAGCCAAGATGACTTAACATCTTAGTTTTGATAATTACATAACAGTTTGTTGTGCCAGTAGACGGAAGAATGATCAGACTGACGAGGCATCAGACTGATGGGCAAACTGAAGAGGCATCAGATGCAGATAGAAGAATGATCAGACGGATCATTAATGTGCATAGTCAAGATGCACCATCAAGCACAGACGCACAAGATGAAGTGTTCAAGTTATCAAGCCTCAAAACAACTACATTAGACGAAGAACCTTCGTTGTTCAAGACAGAGAGCACATCTCAACTTCAAGTCAAGTATTCATGAAGGAAGACTTTGAAGACTGAAGTTGAAGACGAAGGAAGAAGATAGACGAATGAATTCAACACATCTATTTGTTCATTCGTCTACATGAAGTTCAGACGGAGTAACTCGCGCCCCAATTCAAATCTAGCCGTTACTTGTAGAAGCTTCCAAAGACAGAATATAGATTTGTGCAAAACCCCTGCAACACGAAAAACAATCATGTTTTTTATTGATGTCTCTGATCAAGTCAGAAAAAGCCTGTGCAAATATTAATTATTCTGATTGATCACTGTCACACGTTTGAAGACCCAAGACAAAAGACTAACGATCAAATCTTCGGTCTAACGGATACTTCATAGAGCTCTCTATAAAAGCACTTCATTACTTCAAGAGAAGGCTGGCGAACTGCACAACAAAGAAATTATATTCAAGTTTCAAACTCTTAAGCAAAGTTTACTCGCCCTGAACTTAGAATAGAATTGATTGTAAAATCCCTCTCTGCGTAGAGGTTAAACTTATTCTTTCATCTTAAATTCACTGTTGTGGTGCTCTTAGCCTGAGGAGGCTGCTTTCCAAAGAATACCTTGTTTAACATGTGGAGACTGTATTCAAAGAATACCTTGTTTAGCCTGCAAAGACTGGGTTCAAAGAATACTGGTTTAGCCTGAGAAGATTGTGTTCAAATAATATCTATAATTAACCAGGAGTGGTTGGGTTCAAAGAATATTCTTAATAGAACCTCAGCATGTTGCTGAGGAACTGGATGTAGTCTTAATCAAGCTTTGAAAACAACAAACTCATTGTCTTAGAGAAAAAGTTTTTTAAACTGTCTACATAATTCAATTCTCTTCTTGTGTGTTTTTGTATTTATAAGGTCTTTGTGAGTAAAATTTTCCACAAAAGATAAAAAAAATAAACTATAAATTAAACTGAACTTACGGATAACTTAAAAATAAAAATTTCATTTGTTTTATATTTTTTACTAAATAATTTTAAAAAGCTTTTACTTTCCGTTATTTTTTTTTTATTTTTTCAAGTATTTTCTCCTTCGTGTTGCATTTTGACTTATAGCTTGGATGGGAAATGAATTTAGATTTGAAATAAGTCGGGCCAAATTTGGTTTTTTTTTTATAAGAATTGATTAAGTTGGTAACTCAACTCAAATTTAATAATTTTTTTTTGTTTACTTTAAACTCAGCTTGATTCAGGTTTTCAATTAACTCATACTAGCACATTTAACTCAGTTTGATTTTAATTAATTAACTAATAATAATAATTATATATAGAGAGAGAGAGAAAACTGCGACTAACTTTATTTAAGACCTTGACCATACATAATAAAAATTTTTTATCTTAATATAGTTTATTTATTTATTCCACAAAAATAAAATTAATATGAAATTCACTAAAAATAATTACATAAATTTAATAATATAAAATATATTAAATAAAATATATGAAATGAATTTAGAAATTAATCAAATCAAAATCAAACTATATAACTTAAATTCATCTTATTTATTCTACAAATTTAATTTTGAATTTTGAATTTAATTCATCTGTCAAATTCAACGAAACAATTATTATAAAGTTGATTTGATTGATTCGTAACACAACCTTCATCAGATAATCCCTTTCTAACAACAATTCAACTAAATTGCTCAAGGAAAGTGCAGAGTAAAGATCGAAAATCAAAAAGTCCACAAAGAATGTATACAAAACCGCGTAATATTAATTTTCGATACAAAAACAAACCCAAAAGACAAAACCGACACAGCGTAAAGAAAGAAAACACGTGATTAGGATCATATTACGTTAATTGTCTATGTCATTCAGCATAACTTACTTCATTGTCTTATTAAGCTGTTACTATTACTTTCTCTTTCCTTTTTTCTATTATCTTGAATAAAGTGTTGTTTTCTCTTTTCAGTAACTTGCATTTATATCTTTTCATGTACTGAAACAAAACCTAAATAAAGAAGAAAAATAAAATCAAATCCGTCACTTTTCTCTAGGAACTCAACTCGGATTCTAACCTTGACTAATCTTTTGTTTTATTTCACGTCTCATTTTTCTTTTATTTGTATATAAAATTTCCTGTTTCTTTTATTTATATATAAAATTTCCTAATGGGTTAAAACATTATATTCACGTCTTTTTATATATTAAATTGACACTCCTCAATTTTAAAAAATATTACATTAATATCTCCGTGAGAAATATAAAAATAATGTTAAAAGACAGAGGAATACTAGTTACAGTCTTATGAAAACACATGGGGTGTGTGAGTATAATTTACTCAATTAATTTTTATGATATTAAATTACTTTATATCTATAAAATATTGAATACATTTTTTTTCATTTAATAAATTTTACAAAGTAATAGAAAAATATAGCATTATTCATTAAATATGCCCTTTGCATACTAGAAATGTATGTTATTAATTATTGTTGATTTTCTTTGAGATTGGAAGTTCATTTCAAACTTCTATAGATCAAGACTATTTTAGGGTTTTGTTAGTAGGGTTTTTGAGTTGAACGGGTTAAGGGTGAAGGGGAAAGCGGGAAGTGAGGAGGAGAATAGTACTTGTTTAAACTCTTTTATGATAAAAAAAAAAAAGAGAGTAATAATTAATATTTATTGATAAAAAATATATTTAATGGAAAATCTCATTTGATAAGACTAGGGATGAGATGTATCGCTTTAATGGTTGAATATGAATTATAATAAATCTCTGGTATAGTCTATAAATATAGTATTTTTTTTAATTTCAGTTATTGTTTGTAGTGATATACCATTATATTTTAATTCTTGAGCGTGAGAGTAGAAGAGCTTAACCAGTGATAGGAAAATAATTCTTAAAAATTATAATATACTTAATGTTTTAATTTCTAAAAGGTATTTATTGTTATTTTGTTTCATGAATTTTACTGTTTATTATATTTTAGTCACTACTTTAGGAATTAAAATGAGAGTAAATTATTAATATGGGACTTATGACAACAAATAGTTAAATTTATGGATAAAATAAAAATAAATATCTTTCAATGAATTATTTTATTATTTTTCATTTTTATGAATTAAATTATCTTATGCTCACATTTACTTAATTTTTTATTTAATGTCTTTTTCTAGATAAATTAACTTGAATTGATCACGATTCTTTAATGATTGTTATTAGACATTGAGTAATTAAAAATTGTTTAAATTATCTGAATTAATATTGATGGTCATCTATGTTAAAAAAGTGAGAAAAGTGAATTAAAAATCTAACTAAATCTTATAAAATTAAAATCGAATATTTTGAATTTGACACTATAAGTTAAATAATAATCAACAATCCTATAATAAACTCTCATGTAATGGATTAAGAGTCTAACTCTATTTTACAAAAAATAATTTATAAGATGAGAATTATATTCTATTTATATACATTAAACATATTATATTTATAGGTTACGTGAGATATTTAACTATATATGAATAATCCATTAGGAATGTGACCACGATTTTGCTAACTAATTTAAAAAAAAAATTCAGAGAAAAACGATTTTCCAAAAAGAACTTTATGTACCTAATTCCAACATCCCATCCACTCCCATTTCGTCCCTCGAGTACCATTTCACCTCGTTTTGGGCTTAATCCTTACTAGTTTTTAACAAATGGGTTCCATGTTAAAATTATGAATACTTGGAGTATACGTAGGACAAATTAATTGTAATCCATATCCAACTCAAAATTTGATAATATAATTTATTTAGACCCAAATCCAACTCAATCAAGATCCAAACTAAAACTCACCTTAAATTTGATAGTAATATATGAGAAAGGATAACAGAAGTAATCAAGTTAAGATATATTTAATAGTACATATTTATAAAAATCAAAATAAATATAATATCATGGTAACTGATTAAAATATTAATCATTAATTTAAAAAATTCTACTACTATACATATTAGTTTAAAAGAGTATCCATTAAAAAAAAGAATATAGGATCGAATTAGAATGACCTAAACCGTATCATAAATCAATCCTCAAAATACATCATCTCCAATTCTAACTGTAAATAGGGATTGAGAATTGAGGCCAATAATTAAGGATCCACAGCCATAGACAAGGGTTTAATGTCCTTGACGTCACTAAATCACGCTCGGAGAGATTCCACAGCAGCCAAGGACTAGTAGAGTAGGTATAAACCAGCACAAATAATCACCTTGGCTAGTAGTATTACAAATGTCTCTCCATTCTACTTTTCGGCAAAAAAATATCTACTTTACCGCCAAAACTCCGTTTGATATTTAAAGGGTCAATAAAATGAGGTATAGATTAAAAAGCGTAAATCAGCTGACACAACAGGATCTTAACCAGTGACCCAGTTCCATAAACGAAGTTCTTTGTAAGGTATAAACCAACCCATCTTTTTCATTGAGAAGTCAAATTTTACGATCTCTTTACAAATACATGGAGTACACTCACCGAGCCTATCTTGTTCCCGATACATTATCATCAAATATCCAATGAACCATATGTAAAAATTATATGATCGATGAACAGAATTTTAAATATTTTCTGAAGCAACCCAGTCCCCAAGTCTCTCAAGAGAGGGGAGAAAATAACTCACACAAAGCAATCTATCAAAAGCAAAAAAAGCATTGGAAACTGGCATCATGGTTAGTGGATCATCAATATGTAGTGCTTGGTGAAAGCATAAGCTAGCTAGTGACTATAGTTTGTGTTGACATCTCCTGCACCTCACCTTTTCTTTTTCTCTCCATGTCTGGACCGCCGAGGAGCCTCGTCCTCACTTTCACTATCTTCATTCCTGAAGTTGTTCACAGCAGGATTATCGTCCTGGTTCGCTTTGTATCCTTGCTGATACTGCATGTCATCATCAGGAGCACCACTTTGACTGAGCATGTCCTGACTCTTACCCTGCTCTAATCCAGAACCATACCTGTCATTTCGATCAGTAGTTCTCTGATCTCTTTTGGCGACACGGTTTGTGTTTTGAGGTAGTGGTGGCGGTGGTGGAAACATTGGGGGCATATTAACTGGCCTACCACCTCTTGGTGGATTTGCACCTGCAACCCCCATCCCCCCCATGAAAGGACCGCGTCCAGGATTCATCATCATCCCAAACCCAGCACCAGGAAACATCCCTGGTTGAGAGGGTCGCCCTCGAAACATCATGGCTGCTGGGGGGCCACCAAAATCACCAGAGAACCTAGGACCATATGGAGCAAAACCGCGAGGTCCCACGCCAAAAAGATCTGGCATACCAAAACCATCAGGTGCAACAGGCCCATAAGATAGCCCATCACCCATCATGACAGGGTTAAAGCCCTGCATTCCAGGCATAGGTCGGGCTCCACGCCCAAGAGGCATATGCGGCGGCCACATTATACCTCTGCCCCTACCTCTGCCTTGACCAGCTGGCCCTACACTGTGACCAAAGCTCTCCTCCTCTTCATCACTTTCTTCCTCTTCCTCTTCTTCATTGTCTTCGAATGGGACAATATCTGGATTTTCTCCTCCATTATCTGGATTCACTCCCTTTGCTTTCTCTTCTTCCCGTTTAGACTCTGCTGCAACTGAGACAGCCTGTAAATACAAGAAAGATAGTGAGATTAATCCTGCTCTTGAAACATTATGGTTCAACTCTTAAATTAATGTCTGGATTTTCCCCTCCATTATCTGGATTCACTCAATTTCTCGTTGTAACATAACAGACCACTTTGCTTTTCTCTCTTTGGTACATCATGGTTATCACCTACTGGTTTCTATTCACAAAAACATGATAACTCAGGGAAAATATACCATAAGTTCACTATCCGGCTCAAGATAAAGTAAGGATGCTAGCTGCTCTCCAATAGAGGGCTCCAGCTCCTGACAATCTCTACTTATCTGCAATGGCATACACAAACAGAATATTTGGTTCTTATCATGGACAAATTCTTCTACAAGCTTAAGCTGATAGGTGAAAGCTAATCAAGTAAATTGAGGTACAAATTGGCAAACAAAACATAAGAACAAGAAAACATCCAGTACATATACAGTGCTGAAATATGTTCGCACACATGGCTCAAAGATTTTAAAAAATATCCCATTTCCACAATACAGAACGTGCAACATCTACAAATAAAACTTCAGATAGCCTTGAGCAGCCATAAATTTCAGGACCTGTCACAAATGGTTCGGTTTGGTCTTGGTAATGTTAAATATTGATACCACTGTATCATGGCACCATAAAGGTGTAACCTAAAGATTAATACCTAATTTTAGTTCCCACAATAAGCATGCATCCAGTGTGTAATAATGATATCCTGAAAATGGTCAGAAGTGACACAAGACTGCACCCATTTATATATTATGTTTGGTAGATCTAGGGTTCCCTAATAAGTGGTGATGCACTATGGCTACTAAAAACAACCAAGATAGCAAAAAAGTAAAATATTAAACACGAAAATGAAGTAAAATACAATGTATAGCAAAGGGAGAGGTGGACCAACAAACATTTTCACAAGGATCACATCAACAGCCTGATGGATCCAGTCCTTGACATACTCAAGAAAGAAATAATTTCAAAAACTTTTTCATTTCAGTAGTAAGCCGTGTCCCTGTCTCCAAGCGTGTGATCCACTCATTCATTGAGTGACTCTTAAAGCAAGTCTTTTTTATATAAGAGCAACTAAGAAAAAAGTTGCAAAGCAAGTCAAGAGTAAAGCAAGAAAACAGCCATCATCAAGCTTTAAATTAAATCATAGAAATGGAAAGATAATACCTTCACTGGTAAGTTTTCATTGTATGGATTCCTTAAATGGCGTGTTTTGTGGAATGACAGTTCACATAACTGCGAATAAGAAATGCAATTAGACAGATTATTTAATGTAAAGAAAAATTCCATACATCATTATGTAGCTTCCAATTGCATGCTCTATGAAGATGATATAATTTTGATTGAGAGATTAAGGAAGCAGGTAACTTTAAACTTGAGCTTTGAGACAGACTGAGAAACCAGGGAATTTCATTTTAAGTCAAAGAAAAATAAAACAAACAGCATTGCAATTTTAGCAAGAGACCAGGGAATACGAGTTAGAAGTGAAAATGGTAGATGTCATACCACATGTTTCTAAGTTTAAATACTCAGGATCAATCCTATAAAATGATGAAGCAATTAATGAAGATGTCAAACACAAGATACAAGTATGATGGCTACAGTGGGGAAGACATCAGGGGTTATTTGTGATCACAAAGCAAGTCCAAAAAGGTGGGAGTAGTAGAAATGGAAATGTTAAGATGCACATGTAACTACAAGAAAGGGCAGAATACAAAATGATTATATAAGAGGACTCAAGGCGATATTGGATGCAACACCAATTAAGAAAAAAGTGACAGAAAATCAGCTAAAGGTGATTCAGACACATAAAGGTCACTAGAAGCATCAATGAAGAGATAGATTGCTTGAATTTTAGTCTTGGGAAATGCGGGAGAGGGGGACCAAGAAACACATAGGCAGAAGTTACTAAGAGATTTCACTGAAAAAATATCTTTGAAAATTCGGTCTTAAACTGAGTTGAAGAGTGTTTTCTGATCTATGTAGCCAACCTTATCTAGTAGAATATGACTTTTGTAGTTAAAGTTGTTCTTGAGAGAAAAAATTGTCTTTGACATCATCAAAACTTTCTATTTTCACCAAGAATCAGCTAGTTAATATCTTCATTAAATTTTTGCATGATCCCAAGATAACATATAGATGTAGCAAGTTGGATGCATGTGATGCAGATGCTTCAGCTTGAAACAGAGTGTTAATTATGATTTACTATTAAAATATTGTAAATTTGAAATATTCACTCATTCATTCCTAGTTTCCTTAATTTACTGATTCAAATCCGATTAGAAATTGGTTATTATTGATCCTATTCCCATGTATATATACTAATTCATGTTACATCAATAAAAATATTCAGATTCAATTATACAAGTTCTTGAATTCCCTTCCAACATAGTTGCCTTTTCTGCTGCATAGCAATTCGAGAACTTAGTTTCCCTTTAGCTCCTGTTCTATTTAAGTATGTTTTCAGGGTGTTGAGTTTGACCTCGGAGACTATTGCCATCCCTAGAAAAATTAACTCATGGAAGTTGTTACAAAAGATTTACCTTCAACCATTTAACAGAGAAATTTCGCCCATAATGTGCAGTTCCATGAGCATATTTCCAGTTCCCCCCAGCAACAGAACCACCAATTCTGGATGTCATCTTTGCACAACCCTGCCAATACGCAGATAGCTTCAGATTCCGGGACTTGGCCACAGCCACAGAAAAACCCTTAAGGGTTCTTTTTCATTTTATAAATAAAAAATGTTAAATGCTGACAGGAAGCATTTGATGTCTTCATGAATTCAACTAATATATCGGCTAAACAAAATGCAGATATGACTACTCTTCTTGTGGAATTAAATTATTGCCAGAAGTCAATTAACAAGCAATCAACAAAATAAAATTAGCTGGGTTAACACATTCTTTTATCTCTCCATCTGACTAATCATGTATGATTAATTTATCTCGACAATTTAAATTAAAACTTTAGCAAGTTACTTTGGATTCTTACAGGAGACTGTGATGAGAAATTCCCATTAAAAATAACAAATACATGATAAATAAGAAAAAGCTACTCCATGAACACCCTGGTTGGTCAAATGTTAAAAGAAGCTACTAAAACATAAAATCGTTTGATGGAGAAAGAGCTGTAATTTCTATTGTTGGTTTTATGCTAAATAAAATACTCATGATTTTCATAGAAAATATTAAAAGTGATAGTAGCTTCTAAAAACAGTACTTGATCTACTTCTAAAAGTCTCCAAATCAAAACAAAAGCAATACTTCTAATATATTGCATGTGATAGCAGCACAGAACTTGCTGTACCACTGAAAATTTGAGTTAAAAGGCCAAAAGCAGTGCACAACATTAAACAACCGGTCATTAACATCATATTTTTGAGGTTTCTTATCACTAAAAAGCAGTTCAACTTCACCATATTCATGGAAGTACCTTACACTAAGAGTTAAAACACGGGTGCCAGAAAGATAGCGTGGTTCAATCACCCTATTAAATATGAAATATTCTCACATTATTTTTAAGTAGTTACCAACTTGACAAGGGGTTTCTCAGCCAAAAATTGAGCCTATAGTATGCCAGTAAGGAATATTTTCATTCCGCAGTCAATTGGATGGTAAAGAGATCTTGGCCTAAATCCATAAAAAATTAACAAACCTAGAAAAGTGGGGGGCTTAATACAAAAAATACCTGGAAATGTCTAGTACGGTTGACTGAGAAAATTAATATCACATTTTCCACAGAGTCAAATGCTTCATTTAATTTGGATTCATTGCTTCTTTGAGTTGCCCATACTCCTTGTTGTACAGATAACTCCAAATTTTCACGATTGCAGCTTTTAACAATAAAATACCTAAGGTTTTGGTGAAGAAGTATATTAGAGCAATTCAAACAGGTGAGAAACTAGTGATTCAACTGAAGCAATACTTTATAGGTTTAAATACTCAAAATTTGATCTTAAACCCCTCATGAAAACTTATCCATCTCTTAAATTCTGAACCGGTACATCATAATTTATTAATCTCATGTTCAGTAATAGGCACTTGATTAAAATCATGCAGCAGGTAATGCTAGTTTATACTCTAAAAACAGAGGATCAATACAATAACTTTATTATGCAGAGAGTCTAATAAATAACAAGTTAAAATAATTGAAAACTCTTGACAATTTTTCCATTTAATATGTCAAACCTTTTTATATATATGTAAACTTCTTCTCAACTTCAATGGGTTAACTAAAAATACGGACAGTTTCAACTAAAAAGAATGGAGTTCAGCTTCTTCCAACAGAGAACTTCTCTGTATACAACGGTAGAAACAGCACACCACCCCAAACATTGCTGACTTCAGTCGGATTGTTGGATGTGTAATCCTCAACGAGAGGGAATTGTGTAGGAGATCCCACATTGACTAGTAATGTAGCCAATATAGAGTATATAGGGGGACAATTCTCATCCAATGAGCTAGATTGAAAGTCGAATTACACCAATGATACTCAATACCATTATAGGGTTTCCCAATCTCTCGTAAGTGTCATTGCCCCTTGCCGCCATGATGGTCCTATGGCTGAATGTTCGGGCAAAGTTCATCTAAAATGTTAGGTTTAGGACCTGACTCAATCTCACAAAATCAGTTTGAAAGGTAAGAATTGCCCAAGTTTTATAACATACATTTATGTCACATCTTTAGTCGATGTAGGACTAAACCATCCGTAGGGTTGAAATTAAGGCAACCCCCAAAAAGACCACAACTAGGACAGATTAGGGATGACCACAATTAAAGCAACTTTCGATACTCCCCTCACACCCAAGTTTTATAACATACATTTATGTCATATCTTTAGTCGATGTAGGACTAAACCATCCGTAAGGTTGAAATTAAGGCAACCCCCAAAAAGACCACAAATAGGACAGACTAGGGATGACCACAATTAAAGCAACTTTCGATACTCCCCTCACACCCAAGGCTACCAACCTAGAGCATGGCAATGCAAGTGGCCCTACAATGAACCTACTATAGGCAAACTTCATTTTCAATGTTGGGAAATGGTTCTCATGGTATTTCAAAGTGATGCCCGTGGCCCTACAATGATTCTTCAATCTTGGTACCTTAGATGTGGTTCTTGTGGTCAGACAAATCGGCCAAACCTCCCCATTAACGTGATCATTGTCGCATGTTGAGCCACACTGTTGATCAATGTTATTCCCTTCACAGTTGCCCCCTCCCAAGGCTAATGTGGTGCAAACTACAACACCATCCACTTTTGTTCTTCTAATTACATTACACAAAAAGGTGATCCTTATCAACCAACAGCAGCAGTTTTCTTTGACTTCATTCGACGATACAAAAAGCATCAAAACTCTAGTTCAACTACTTTCTCGTATGCAAACAAGTAATTCTCTTGTTGGTCTCTTTTATTCCCATCTATTCAGGGGTCCTTGACTCTGGGGCTACCAATCATATTACTGGTAAAAAATCTCTTTTCCCGAACCTTTCTTTGTTTGGTTTTACGCTTTTGTTACCATGTGTAATGCCTCCAGATACAATCTCAAGGGCTTAGCATTGTTTACTCCTTCCCTTTCTTTCCCTTAATAATGTCTTTTATGTACCTAGGTTTCTTTTTAATCTCATGTCCATTGGTTGTTTGATTCAATCCTTCAATAGCACAATTACTTCTTCTAAAGACTATTTTATTTTAGGATCGAAGTTCAAGGTAGGTTATAGACACCAACTATAAGCCTATGGTATACAGGCTCAAACACTTATGCACTTGTTGCAAAGGTGGTGGATTTTCTTTTCTACAACATGCTTAATTGGGTCATCCTTGTTCTTAATAAAAAATCATTCTAGGTTGTTTTTATTTTTCAATTATTCATTAATTAGATCAAAAACCAATTTACTTCTATCTATACTTTGTATAGTAACAATGAAGAAGTATTTATCTCGATAATTTCAATCCTTTATGGTCTCCAATGGCATTTTGCATCAAACATCATATGCCCATACTCCTCAACAAAATAGTATCATTCTCACGAGTATGTTTTCCTTGGTTATCCCTAGTCTCCAAAAGGTTATAAATGTCATTCTCCTTCACTTGGTTGTTACCTAGTCTCTGCAAATGCTACCTTATTTAACTCTATCCTTTTTTTTGCTTCCATCTTAGAGTCTAAGTCTAATTCCATCTTCCTTCCACTTCCTTCTCTTGTTTCATTCACCTATACCCCAACATATATATCCATTGGTCCATCTGACCCACAAAAGAATAAACCTCCTCCACCTCCATTATGAGTATATTATCATTGACTCTATCCTCCTTTGGCACCACTACTTGATGCTTGGAACACTTCTGACCCACCTTTGGCCCTTTCACCAGAAAAACGGATTTAATCATGTCTCTTGATTTCTCTTCTTCTCAACATAAAGCAAAGAAGTATAGTGGAGGGTGGAAAATAGGAATATGGCACACTCCTCCCTCTAGCCAAGGCCACCCCACTACCATAAAATTCTCCTATGCCACCTTCACAGCCCTTTCTCTATATGATTTTTCTCATCATTGCTTCTATGATTGTCCAATTCTTCTCCCTATAATCTACTCCTTTCAAATGTCTAATCAATTAGTAATTTCCTTCTCTCCCTAACAATTTCTCCACTCTTCCAATCTATTTTTTAGTCGTATTTCTATCTATGTCCTTTTTTCTCTTCTCCTGACATATACCAATATGCCTTCACTACTATTGGGTCCATCTTTTTGTTTCTATCCTCTCATTGTATGCATAGGTCAATAGCCTATAGGGATGTCAATCTGTACCTATATATGGGGATCCCCACAGGGACTGCCCTGAATGAGGGGATGGAGACTACAAGTCTATGGGACAGAGATTACAAGCCTCATCCTACAGAGTTCCCACCCTAGTGAAATTATGAATTTAATATTATATTTATATATATCTTATGTTATAAATATAACATTATAAGGATAGTTTTCTATTTTTACTTTTGAAATATATTGATTGACACAGGACACACACTAACAGTAGAGCACACTTGAAAACAGAAATGCCTAACATGTAAACACACGCGCACAACAATGCACACAAGTTTACCCCTCGGCTCCACCATCATTGTCTTCTGTCTCCGTGACGTCTTTATCTTTGTCGTGTCTTCATCTCTTCCGTGTCATTGTCTTTCCGCATCATCATCTTCATGTCTTCGTCTATGCGCCATCTTCGTATCATTTTATAAAATTTTATTGGATTTGAATTAATAAGTTTGATCTTTTTATATATATATATTTTTGGGATCCTCACAAGGAATGCAGGGATGACGGGCACTGGGAAGAAAAATCCTCCATGTTGGGGATCGAGACCAAGGATGGAGGGAGAGTTAGGGGCAAGGATGGGGAGCGTGGGAGTATTTCCCTCCTTGCCCTATTAACATCCCTAATGGCCCATCATTTTTTATCAACTAATGAAAAATAATAGCCTAACAAGTTTTAACATTCAGTGGTGAAGAACTTGATGCTTACCTTGTTTGGTTATCATATTTTCATGATAAACTAAAAACTAGAATGAGGACTTTGTATAGTTCATCCTATTAAGTTTAAATGCTTCAAAGTCAATTAGTAGCAAAAGAAAATAGAAAATGAAAGAGATAAGTGAAAAAACGTGTTTAACCGGCCAATATTCTACATATTGAAATGTATGTATTGACTGCCAAGTAGATGGCAGTTATTTTAAGAGAAACTAGCTACGTAAGCAAATGATGGTATGATCTCCAAACGAAAAAATACTTAAATATGTGTCTTGCTTATAGTATTTATGTAACAGTAAGCATACTCAAGCAACTCAACAAATTTTACAAAGGTCAATTAAAAGATACAAAACCCTGAACACACCTAGATATTCCTTGAGGTAAAGGGGTTGCAGTTCTATTGGCTTGATTAGGCTGGCCATTAGCAAGATTTTGTATTTGGCTCTGGTTGACCTGCGGCTGAGACTGTTGAACTTGTTGCTGGGGCTGGGCGATTCCCGACTCTGCTGGTAATGGTTTTCCAGTCACCCCTTGGTTTGTAGGATTAGTTCCTTGAGGAAGCTGGGATTTTTCAGCTTGTTGGTTATAGCTAGGACCCCTTTGTTGGAAAAATTTGTTCGATGCATTATAATTGTAGGAATATAAATGTTGGATCTTTTGAAGGACCTCTTCAACAGGAGGTGGAGGCCCAGGAGATTTTGCATGTCTGTATCGGCAATCAGGCCCATTAGGACAAAATCCCAACTTGTACCTGCAGATGCAGAAGTTTTAAAATTATAAGCATACAAACTTGACAATCTTATCAAGATCAAAGAATTTAAAGTCAGACACAATTGAACTGATCAGATAGCAGCAAACTAGCAGATCCACCCAGACAACACTGAAAGGTAAAAACCAGAGGACTGTAGTGTATACATAATCCAGGCACAGCAAACCTAATCCTTCCAATCTTTTTGAATATCCATCAAGAAGGCAGCTTCATGCAAAACTCCATTACCAGAACTTGATAATGATACGAATACATAGCTAGTAATGCTACATCAATAATAAATAATAAGGTTTAAACTTGTTTGCAACAACTCATTTCCCTCCAGTGAAATATACCAATATCACAAATATCATAAACACTGCAAAACTCTAAAGAATTTCACTCATCTATCTTCCCTCACAACAATAAGTCATGGAGCTCCTTCAACAGTCATGGACCAGTCAACCCACAGCTCAGAAAACATGCCAAGGAGACCATCCCAGTTCCCAAAGAGTCCAGCAGCTAGAATATAAATTAGTAATGAAACTAGAAACTATAACAAAATGTTCAATCAAAGAAAGAAAAACAAAAGTACTGAACATTGCTCTCTTTGCACATCCACTACTTTCCAATACAAACCTATAGCAAAATATCGCCACACTCATCTAATCAAATCAAATGGTCCTAATCCTCTGTTCCAAGTGCCTATACACATCAAGCAATTTGTAAGCACACACTTAGTGGCAAAGACAGGCCAAAAAAGTTTAATCCCTACGCTACCCTCTCTCCTAAATAGTCTCTGCTATGAAAATATATAAGTAGTTCCAAAGCTATCAAAAATCCATGAATTTAGTCCCTTCATTATAACGTTGAGGGAGTAATTTGAAAGATATTTCAATATCTGAGGAGCTATACAGCATGATTTTTATTACTTCAGACATAATTTATATAATTTATAATACATTATTTGGTTTCAAACAAGAGCACGGAATCCTTTAGGCCAAAACTCACAAGAAACAGCTGAAACACACAATATTCAAAAACTCAACCAAAAACACTGATAAGTGATAACGAAGGATCACAACCTAAATATGAATAAAGATATACAAATTTAAACAGACACATACATGTTACACTCCTTGATGTCTTCGTTGGTGTGTTTATAAACGCAATCCTGTTCTCGGCACTCTCCGTAGAGTCTAAAGAAGCGGCACACGGGCATCCTCGCTTTGTCATACTGGTGGAGGAACCCGCACGCGTCACCCTTCATGCAAAGGCTGCGCAGCCAGTGCCGGCACACCGTCTGCCGGAAGCTCCGGCGCCCGGGAATGTTGCCGGCCGAGGGGTCAGTGGCGGAGGGAGCGGGGGCGGCGGGGCCTCCGTTGGAGACAGCGGAAGCGGCCGCGGAGGAGTCATGTTGGACAAGGGGACCGGAGGGGGCGGCGGCGGCGGCAGAGGGAGCGGCGTCAAGACCACCCTCGAAATCGAAGCTGAGGACGCCCTCGGAATCCTCCATTGGGATTGAGGAGCGGAGAAAATCGAAGTGGATTAGGGATTTGAAGGGAGGGTGTGAATATGATGATGATGCATTCGGAGTGAGTCAGTGTAGTGTTGTGTTGTGTTGGAAGAAATGTAAGAGACCACAACACTTTTGTTGCTTCGTCTTGTGATTTTGTAGGAGGCGTTCGGGGTTTTTGATTTTTCTTGATTTAGGTTTAAATACAAAAGTCAAAGACTTCAATAAATAGAAAGAAAATTATGCTTCTTCATCTTCCAAATTTTTACTTTTTTAACTCTTGCCCTAACGTCTTTATTTCTTTTTCTTCTTTTTTTTTTTTTTTTTACTGTAGCGTCTTTATTTCATGGTTTTTTAAAAATGAGTAACAACTTTAATGCCAAAAGTTAGACTAAAATGAGTGAATGATTTATTAATTTTTAAAAGTGATTAATATGACTAATATGACATTAATCTTAAAAAGTTAGGAATTAAAATATTTTATTAGATTTGAACAAAATAAACCAACTAAAAATAATTTAAATTTATATAACTTTTATTTTATTTTTATTCATAAAAAACAAACATGGAGTTCATAATAACTCGTTTATTTCGTCCAATCAATTGAGCTAAACAAATAAATTAGAATTTAAATCAATAATATGAATTATATAAAAATTTAAATATATTTTGTATCTTTACATTTAACCTCATTTTTAACTTATTATTATGAAAATGTTAATTTAATCTTTATTCATGTATACCTTTTTTAAATGTATTTGCATCATTTATTAAATATTAAGATTAATTTATAATATGTATAAAATAAAGAGATTTAAAAATAATTATTTTGTATGGAAATTGATATTATTATTTTTTATAATAAAAATGATATTTTTCATGTGTTGCGGGGAATTGTTAATCGCTATCATGTGTAAAGACTAAAATTATGATGAACCTAATTTTAGAGTTTAACTTTCATTTATTGTGAAATTGTGAGTATATAAAATTTTCTACAATGTGAAATAATCAGAAATTATCCCAAGTATTGAAATTAAAAAAATTTGAATCCATCAAATTTTGGTTTGTAAAATGTCCATCCCTCAACGATGCATAGGTTCTACTAGTAATTGCAAATATCTACAATTCACTTTTAATTTTAAAAGTTTAGAAGCAAATTAATGGGTTGTTTTTTAAGAAAAAATGATTTTACCTTCTTGATTCCTAATTGGAGCCTCGAGGAGGTCCAAGAGAGATAACTCAAATTTGATAATTCTTCATGTGGATGTTCATGGGGATGTGAGAGAGCACAATAAGTGAGGTGGTCAGATTTGGAAAGATTACACTTAAGAAATGATTTTGGCAGAGCCACAACACAAAAGAGATTCAGCGGATATAAGTGTGTGGAAAGGAAAAGATGAACCTTGAGACATGTTCCAGTTATCAACTTTAATGGGTTGGTGACTACTTCCAACTACTCAACGCAAAATGCAGGAAACCACATATTGGATACTTGCTACTCTGAAGCAATGTTCTCATAATGCTTGGTGTAATAAAGCACAAGTGACGTGATAAGATGGTTGCATTAGACTTTATACGACGACTTTGGGCATGATATAAGTGTCGACCCTCGACTGAGGAGTGAGGATCAAGTGCTAAAGATAGAATTTACAAAATATGTAATCCTCCAAAGACTGTAAAAAAGACTACTCTTAACACACTCTTACCATTCAGAAACACGTCACGTAGCATCTCAATAGCCTGTAAATTAGCACTAACATCAATTTCCATATGGGGTTTGGACTCTCATGAGATTTTGATGGCTGAAATTCTCAGTTAAGAGAATTGAAGTAAAAACCCCACATGAGAGGATCCATTCCTGATATGAATATAAACATAGTAATCATAAATACAAGAATCATGTCATATAATTTAATAACAGCAAATTACAACGTAATTACAATCCAAGGTTCACCAATCTATTCCCAAGTCTCTAGAAACAAACAATTTGTCAACGTATTGGATTAGAGGTGCAGATGCCGTGACATAACTTTGCATTTGGACTTTTGCTGACGCCTCTGAAGCAAGGATGCCAACAACAAATACAAAAGAAAAGAAAAATGAGTATCATAATAATCACATCAACTACAATTGACTAGACAAGTTTGAATAAAAATAATCTCTGACAATGGCTTCCCCTTTTCCTATTCTACAGTCTTGATTCACCTTTGAGAAAGAACGGTAAAAAGAAAATTCGCAAGAAACAACATGATTACATTAGATTCAATATTCTCTCCCTAGGTTTTAACAGCGTGCAAAGGACAGACAGAACTCATTATGTAGGTTTTAATGTTTTATGCTTCAACGAGCTGTTAAAAACATATATGCATGGCTACAGGCTAAAGTTGGGATCTTAAAGAGGAAAAACTATATCATCAAAATGTGGGTGGTAGGTTAAGATTACTATACCCTAAACTTCAAGGTTAAACCAGAAATGCAACTGCTAAATTAGAAAAAGGTAGGAAAAAATGATGAACTATTAATCACTCCTAATTCATTGAAAATAGACTTCACATGAACCATCTCTCTCCCTCCCCTGCTCAAGGTATAGGACAACCGCATTTAAATTTCAATAAAAGTGCAAGCAAACTTAGTCCTCCACTTACCATCCTCATTGAGTTTCCTCAGAAGTTGTTCCTTTGTAGGAAGAACATACATTCCAGCCGAAACAGCCTTCCTGATTGCCCAGCCATGGTGAGGTGCAAACACCTGTTCATAAGCCTTGGAAGCTGGATCTCTAAGGGAATTACCCCTGCCAAAAAGACATATACATTAACTAAGCACATTTACCACCAGAACAAACACAAACTAACTAAAGAAATAAAAATAATGTGGTAAACTTGGGCATTCATTATTCCAATGGTTTCACCCATTAGAAGTAAAAGGGGAAGACCTGAGACCCCAATTGCCACACTCCCTTCTCCACATTGACTACTAGTCACAAAGGATGGAAAACAGAAGCTATCCCTCCAATTTCATTGCACTCTATTTCCACTCTTTGGCAATGTTTTTAAAAACAATACGAAACTACAATTGCAACCTATTTCCACTCTTTGGCAAGGTTTTAAAATCAGTCCACAACCATAAACGCAGCCTATTTCCACTAGAAAACAGTCCACAACCACAATTTGAACTATAGCGTCACCGTTTTTGAGGTCTTTATAACTGTTAAACGCAATCCCTTTGTTTCTTAATTATAACTGTTAAACGCACAACGTAGCATAGCAACCAACATTTACATTGAAAAAAAATAGCAGGAAGCAAATTGCAAACGATAGAGTGATAAACGTACTCAGTAAGTAGCATTTGCTGAAAGAGTACTCTGACCATGTCAAGGCCACGCTTCACTCTGAGCAGATTCCGCGTATGGCTACCTCCCTTCCTCACAGTGTCAGATTGCACATCCAGATCAACCATAGATTTCAATGTCTTAATAGACTTTGACGCCTCCGCCAGATCATCAACCTAACATCATCATCATCATCATGTCAAAAACCTAAAATCATGGAGTTTTTGGAAGAAAGGGAAATTACTTTGGCGACGTAATCTTTTTCGGCGAACTTGAAGGCGACGCCCAAGCAGCCAAAGAGAGGGGAGACGAGAGAACAGGCGCGTGAGAAGGAAGCAACCTCGACCTCTGCGCTCTGCGAATCGGTGACCACTTTTGCAAGGTTTTCGAATGCTTCTGCGATTTTTGCTAGGGTTTTCTCACCGTTCCCCTCTGCCATCGACAACGCTCTTTCTTTCGCGCACTTGTCTTTGCTCAACCTCGATTCCTCTGTTTACTTGTTCGACTCGTTTTAGTATCTATACCCTGCTCAACCATCTTTTCTTGCGTTTCCTAAGTTTTCTATTGTTTACACTGCATTTTTACACAACATAATAATGTGTTTATATAAATTTAATTAAATACATAGGATTTTTAATAAAATATATTACATTTTCGATTCGGTGTGTTTTTTCCTTTCTAAATTTTACTGGTGTAATTTCTACCATATCATTATTATATAAATCAAATAATTATTAATAATTAAACATAATCTTTTAAATTTTAATTTTTTTAAAATTTTAAATATAAATAAAAAAAAAGTCAAAATGATATAATATCCATGTCCTAACTGAGAAATGATATCATATATGAGTTGCATGTGTATATGATTAATATATTTAAATTACACCTATTAATGATACGATGTTAATAAAATAATAGTAATTAAATAATATAATATCATTATTTTATATTTGAAAAAATCATAATTCAATTAATGTATATTAACGATGTAAACGTTTTGTATATTGTGTAATGAACACAATATGGGCATTTTCATTAAAGAAGAAATACAAAATATTTTGTAGGTAGCAAAAAGGGTGGTGCACCTAGCATTCACTGTATCTATTTGCCCCAAAATTAGTTCTCACGTTGGGCTAACATCAACACAATTTGCAGATCCAACTCGCTACTTAAGTATTCTATCTCCACTTCCTTTCCAGCATTGCCGCAAGCCTTAATCAAATTACTTTTTTTAAGCCTTTAATAATGGTTTATTTACATTTAAGTTAGATTGAATTAATTTTAATAAAACTAATATTTGAATTAATGAACTTGTTACTTCGACATATTTAACCTGATTACATGTTAGACCCAAATTTAATATTTCCGAATAAACTCAAATACTTTTATATCAATTGACTAACGCATTTTTAGATAATTTCATATAAAAAAAAATAAAAAAAAACACACACACACATAATTTGCTTGGGAGGGGTAAAAAACCAATGAATTTGCATTTCTAATTCTTTTCAATTATATTATATATCGTAACTATTCTTTGTTAGTTTGCAAATGGATCAAGCATGATTATTAATGTTAACTTAACCAGTTGTCATAATTATCGTTGGTAGATGATACATTTGATTTACAGAAAAGAATTAAAAGATGCACAGGATACAAAACATTTCTGAAATGTATTAATTTCCAGAATTAGTGTTCTGCATTCAGTCACAATACTACAACTATGAGACGTTCTGAACGAACAGCACAATGGTCTGGCTCACAAATCAAGCACACTCTAACCTTAACCAAAAATCATCCTTTGACAATGACCATGTACACAAATCACTATCATGATTAAATACAAGTAATATATACCAAAAACTAAAAAGAGATTAAAAAAATTAAATATAATGTAGGTAGTAGTGGCAGTAGTAGTAGTAAGGATTCGGCTCTGCACGGCTCAGGTTCATTTTTCCTTGTTTGGTCCCAAGCGGCAGCTAACCCAAAACCACAATCTTGAAAAAAAAAAAAAACTCACATAAAAATTCAACCCCACAATGAAAAATCTAAGCTTTAACAACTTGAAGACAAAGTGGACAAAGTGGTGGCAGAGGAAGTTCTACTAGGGGAAGGTGATGATGCATTCTTGAACACCACCGTTGGCAAAATGCTGGTTTTTCTTCTCTCTTGTTCCTTAACTAACTCTCCTCCAAACAACTCTAACTTATCCAAGTTTGTGTTCTCTACCACTTTCTTCCCCTTAAACAAAACACTCTCCACATTCTTCTGACTCAACATTTCCTCTGTAACACCCAACAAATCCGACGCCGTTTTGCAAGACTTCACCTGCGTGCCTTTGTTCATTATCCCGTTTGACTGGATCCGCACATAATTCTTCATCCGACACTCACCAAATGCCATTGATACAGCTTGATCAACCTGCATTATTTTATTTCCATTTCCGTTAGAATAAATATATATATATATATATATATATATATATATATATAAACCAATAATTAAAAGTAAACCAACTCATACATTCTTTTTTAAATTTTAAACTATATCCTAAGGGTTGGTTAGGTACCAATTTATTAATATTGTTTTTAATTTTTAATCATTGATAAAGAAAATAGTTAAATTAAGTAATTAAGTATATTTTTCTTACCATATCGGAAGCTCCTTCGCCAGCGATCTTTACGAACCCAGACGGAGACTTAACGACGTTAAAGTCAGACTCGCCGTTACCGAGGGAAAGTACGAGGAGGTCAGAGACGTCGTTACAGAAAGGGAACTCGTGTTTGTTATTAAGCACGTGCGTGATGGCGGTAGCCGTTGGATTGTTCATTGCGACACCTCCATCCACAGCCACGATTTTCGTTCTGCAGTCTACTGACAACATCTCGGTGGGGCCCGCGAAAGACGGGTCCAATGACGTGGCAGCGCACACGTCGCGCATCTTGAAATCGTAGCCGTCCATTTCCAACGCGTCGGCGCGCGAGAAAACGAACGGTGCACGTGTGACCAGGTCGTAGCAGGGGATCAACACTGGCTTCACCGTGTCCTTGAGAGTGCATTCTCCGAAAGTCTTTTTGAAGAGTTTCTCTATCTTCGCCGCCGGACGGGTAAATCGCCGGAGGAGTCCCGGCCGCCGGGAGATTTTCCGGCGGTTGTCGGTGAGGAATTTCAGCGCCTCCTCGGCAGTGAACATTGGCTGCCCGTCCTTCCCGCGTGTGAAGAGCAGGGCGGCGAGGACGCCGCCGACACCGGAGCCGGCGACGGCGTCGAAGAACCCGGCGACTCGAGCATTCGCGTCGCCGGTTTTACGGCGGAGGTAGGTTTCGAGGTGCGCGAGGGATTTCGCGGCGAGGATACCGTCGGTGGCGCCGGCGCCGTCAATGCAGAGGATGCGGACCTTGCCGGCGGCGTGTTTCGCAGGCTTGGTTTCCTTCGCCGGAAAATTAACGGAATTCGGAAGCGAATTGGTGCGATTCTCGGCGTCGTTGTAGCCGAAGAGGAAATTGTTCTCGAGAATTGAGAAGATTTCGTAGGAGAGCTTGTCGACTTCGAAGGTGGAGTCGATCATGTTGAGGTTCAATGGAGATGTGGACATTGTTGCCATTTGTGAGATTCGAGTGAAGCTTTTTTTGTTTTGTGTTTAGAGATAGAGAGAGAGAGAGAGAGAGAAAGGTTTTGAAGGTTTGTGTTAGTGTTGTGTGTTTTTGAAGAATTGTGATGAGATAGAAAGGAATGGAAGGTGGGTATATATAGTGAGGAATGAGAGTGAGTGAATGTGACGATCGAAGAACATTCCTATGATGGGCGATTAATCGCCACGCGATTTGTGTTTTTCGTTTTCGTTGAATTTAATATTAGGGTGTCAAAGGAGGGAATTATTTTTGACGTGAATGAAATTGATGCTAGTACTTCTGAAAGATAGAAGAATTCATATTTGTTTAAAGTATTATTATTTTCTTAAATAAATTTTTAAAGCAAAAGTTATGCAAGTGGTTTTTTTAGTATTAAGAGTTATGTTATGCTGATGTAGTACATTATATACTACAACTCTTTAAACTCTGTTTTTTCTCCGAATTTAATATTTAGAAGAATGTTAGAAACACAAATTTTTTAGCATATATTTTTTATTATTTAAATTTTTTAATAATTACAAATTCTGTCATTAAGTGAGAATGTGTTTGAAAGAACATCAGAGAATGTATGATAGTTTGAAATATAATCAAATTTTGACTAATTTTACCTCATTTAGTGAATTCATTTAAAAATATCTTCTCTTTAATTCAAAATTTATTTGCAATCTTTCATCAATTATGTACGAAGTGGTAGTTAAGGAAACAAATTTAAATTTTTAAATGAAATCGAAAAAAAATGAAACGAAAATATGTGAATGGGTTATTTTTTCTTGCGTAGTGACTAGTGAGTGATTCCACAAGGAGTAAATGAGTAGCATTTATCTGATAATGGGGTGTTAAAGGAAGGGACAGGGGTGAGGGAGGGAATTGATTTTGAGATGGATCATGAAACAGGTGGTACTTAAAATAAAATAAAAAACAAAAGTGGTGCTTTGAAAGGAAAGAAAAATTACGAGACCAGAAAGAAAGTAGGAATTGATGGACTTTATGGCATATGATGGTGTGTATGAATTTAAAATTTTGTTGGTGGGTACAGTCTTTGGTTATTAGTCTCTCCTTCTTCTTTTTGCGTTTCACCTTTTTCTTCCGTCCTGTTGCTTTATTCCGGTTGCTTTCAGTTCAGATTATGAATTTTAAACCTTAGTGGGGGGAAGGAATGTCATTGTGTTACGGAACCTTGTTCTTCTTATTCTAATACTTTGATCAATCTCATTAATTGTGGGCTTAACATTCTTTAAATGAAAGTGATTTGGTACACCACTGTACTTTAGGTCTTAATGAAAGTGATCAACATCAATACTATATATATACTTTATTATTATTATTATTTGTTATATTTTATCTTGTTTTTTTAATATAGGCCTAACATGATTATTTTATTATAAGGATGTGAAGATAAGAAGATATTAAAAAAAATTATAAACAGTTTTGATGGTAAAAAACAAATAAAGTATAAGCAGTTCTTTTTTCCTTATCTTTTGATTTATTTGCATGAACAATTTTTATGTGAATGAAATAGGGCATATTTCTTTTTTTAATTGTTGTTCTTTATTCTTAATAAAAATAATTGTGTTGAGTTATCTTAAAAGTTATAATGAATTTTTTTTATTAGTTAACAGTATATAAAATTTTATAATAATAACACATGTCTATTAAACTGATGTTTATTAATTATAAAACACATATTTTGAAATTAGCTTACAGAATTAGACATGATTATTAGATTATGTAGACTCAAAGATATAGGTTAACAAAAATTCAGTTCTTACCTTCAAATTTAACTCTATTAAACTGTCTTGCCCAATTCAAATATTCTTGGTTGTGCTTGACCTTATTATTCAACATAAATATAAAAAAAGTTCCACTCAATATTAAATTTAATTAATTAAAAAGTATTATCAATATGTAAATTAATTTGTATACCATTTTTCAATGTTAAATTATTAATCAAAAAATAAAAATTCAATCCCTCTAGCTTTGCTTAACCTATTTTCTCAAAATATATATAAAAAAATAATTTCACAATATTAAATGTAATTAAAATGTATTGATATAAATTATTTATACTATTATTTTTATGCATTATACTATCATTTAATATTACATCATCGTATATAATAAAATTATTGAACTTATATTAAAAAATTATATTTATAATACTTTCTAAATACTTAATTTTTAAAAAATATTTACACCTGTGCATAAAAACTGAGTTCTTACCTTTTTTTTTATAAACTATTTAATAAACCTTCTAGATGCGACTGTAAATAGGTATCGACTTTTTATCATTTTAAATTATGTATGGATTTAATATCACTCTTTTGTCAATTTTTTTGATATATTGGTTAAATATTTTTATAGACTATAAATATAAGTTTGTTAAATAATTATATTAACAATTAAACCCAAAACTCAACATATGTTATTCAAATTTCTCCCACTCTTCTTCCCTAATTGAGTCAATCCTAATGATTCAAACATAAACCTGATAATTCAAACAAGATAACCCAGGTAATTCAAACATGAGCAATGTTAAGGTCGACTCTCTCAAATCTCATGTTAATTTTTTTAGAAAATAGTTTTTAATTTAAGTATAAATTTATTTTAATTTATGAAAAGTATATATTTATTATTATTCTTAAGATCTATGAAAAGGTTTATCCAAATAATTTCTGTATTAAAATTTAATGCGAAAGAAAAGGACAAAATTTCAGTTTTTCACAACCAGTCTTGCAAACACGTGTGTATAAATGTAGACATAATTTAGAGAGTCTAGCCACCATGTCCTTTTAATTGCGCCTACTAGTCCACGGGTGTTTGGACTCTTTCAAGTGTCTACCTCGAGCTATCATAATCTTGGTATATGTTTGGATTTATGCTGCATAATCTAAACACATTAGGGACTGTTTGGATGGATGGTGGAAGAAAGAGTAAAATTTTGAGAAAAAAGTTAAATTGAGAGTGAATTTTCTTTAATGATTGTGTTTAACTTAGAAATTTTAATAATTGTGTTTAGTTTAAAAATAAGATGAGTCATGTTAAATTTTTATTTATATACTAATAGATGAGATAATTTTTACTAACCACTTATAAAGTCTTTTTTATAATCTTTATTATTACACTATACACAGTATGTACATGTCAATTATGAAGAAAATTGACATGTAATAAAATTGATTATTGTCATATTTGATTTAAATTAACGCGCAATAAGTTTGTGACACTAATCTCCTTCTATAAATATTCAAAAAAGTATCTTTTCCTATTTTAATAATATTTCTCACTCACTCATCCATTACTCACAAATTATTTCACATTCTTGCTTTGCTTTTACTAACTTGACTAATGGAATGTTTTTTATGTATATTATCTTTATCTTACAAGTAGAAATTGAACTCTCTATCCTTTATAGAATGACCTTAGTCTAATATCTTGGGCATCTGTTTTTTACTCATTTTAGTAAGAATAAAAAGAAAAGAAATTTATTTCTATATACTAAATTTTTCTCATATTTTCCTTCTATTCTTTTTCTAATAAAAAATTTAAATTATTTATGTTTTTTTTCCCTACGCTTTCTTTCTTCGTGACTAAATGATAAATTAAATTAAAAAAATAATCTATTATTCTACGTGTTGATGCAATAAAATTAGTAAGAGATGAAATAACATGTTAGGTTTGATGACCAATGTTATCACGAGAATTTTATTGATTAATATTATTTTGGTCCTTAAACTTTTTTAAAAAATTTACTTTACTTCTTATATTTTTAAGTATTTTGGTTTTAATCCATGTTCATTTTGATTAAAAATAAACTAAGTTAATAAAATAATGATGTAATTTCTGGTAATTACCGGTCACCAGAAAATGATTCCTCTAGGATCTATCTTATGGTTGAACTATTTCTTCCTCTTCCTTCAATTCCAGTATATATGGCTGGTTCAACGCGAAGAACCTAAAGATTTCTTGCTAAAGTTGTTTTATTGTAACTTATTTATATATATATATATAATATATATATATATATATATATATATAATGGATTGTCCTTAGCTCAATTTAAATTTATGTTTCTCATAAGTTTATCCATTTAATCTAGTGAGTGAAAATGTTTGATTATACTAATTGTTTTTTTATTGTTTGGGTATCAATAAACTAGTTTTGTTGATATTATAGTCTTTAGAATTTGATTAACCTTAATTAAGATCTTTAATAATTTCTACCAGTGAATAGCTTTCAAAATAAAAATGAAAGATTTTAAAAAAACTCAAGGGGAGCAAAACAAAAAATAATATATTACAGGAATTGAAATTTTATTTGAGTGAACAACAACGCGAATTGTCATTAACCACTTCATCAACTACCTTCACATACTAACGGTGAGGATGTTCTAAAAAAATTCTAATTTCCATGGGGCAATAATGAAAATAAAATAAAGACCAAAAAATCCCTTGTTTAAAAGGAATAGAAAGTTATTTAAGTAATTTTTTTTTATAAAAACATTATAAAATATTTATTGACATATCTATTTTTCAAGTTAGTTTTTTTCTGTTATAAAAAGTACAGGTGCAATTTTAGTAATTTTTTAAGATAGTTTAAAAAAATTTCTCATGTTGTGATTGACATTGCAAAAAAAATGGAACAATTGAAAGAGAAACGACCGAAAATAACTTTTAACATTAAACTTTCTACAGTTTTTTCTTTTATTTTCCTTCTAAACAATCTAAAAAATATCTCATTTTTCCTCCTTTCCTTCTTTATTATTTATTTCGTCCTCTTTCTTCCATTTTAGTTTTTTTTAAAACTATACAAAGTCTAATGTAATGTAATCTTTGATTGAAAAGGGGAGAAAGGAAATGATCTCTTGTTTGATTCATAAAAGAGAACAACAAAAAATATAATTATTTATCATAGTAATCTTTATAGATAAATTAAGCATTAAACTTGAAATAAATATTTAAGGTTTGAACAATTTAATCAATCACAATTTTAAATTTTGAAGTATTTTCTCTTATCTTCGAACTTTAGAGATCGATGAGATAAAAATGAGAAGGGAGAATTTTAATCCCTCCTTTGATTTTCAAATATTTAAACCAACACAAGTTATTTTAAAAAAAATCTTTTCATCGTATTCCTTTTATTTTCTTCTAACTAAACATTGTATAAGTATTTGTGACTTTGGTTGTTTTGAGAGTAAACAATTATATTGATAATGTAAAATTGTACTTTAAATAATAACGTTATCTGCCATCAATTTTAATTTATTAATAGTATGAAATTTTATACTGGTAATACATGCAAATTAAATTCTTCTTTTAATAATGATATTGTTGATTAACACGTGTAAGTGTGTTAAATCTTGGATATTCCTTTCTCCCAAATCAGGAGTAAATAAACTTTTAGTTACATTCTCTAATAATTTTTTTTATGTATATGAAAAGGAAAAAAAAATAGAAAGACAAGCATTAACTTTTTTTTTATTATTTATTTTTATTTTTATAAGACAAGGCATTAATGGGAGAACGTGCATTTCCAAGTTGCAAGACAAACTATGATCTTTCGCCATGCACTAGTTCTCGAAATAGATTAATGCAGTGAGTTTGTACTCACTGAAATATCTTATGAATTATCCATTCAACAAAATTTGTACTTTCCATCTCCAATGAATGGCACGTACTAGGAAATCTGTCAAGATTTTACGTATTAAAATATTTTCATTCTCCATAGTAAACATTTGATGCAAAATCCGGAACAGTGTTAGTTTGACGGAATACATATTTGGAAATAACATTTTAAAGTTTATAATATTATAATGATATTTTCAAGTAAATTTAAAATAATTTCTTCAAAAATAATATAAATTTATTATCATCTAACAAACACATGAACAAATATTCTCTCTTATATTCTCAATTTTTTTTTTAAAAAAATATAACTTAAAACAAATGTCTTTTTATTCATTTGCTACCTCTTTGGTTTGTTATCCTTGTTTTCGTAGGTAAAATTTTAATAATATGGTTCGTTCATGGCATTAAGATCTAGCTAGCTCCGAGCGAACACCAAACAAATTGAAAAAGACCACCCCATAGATTATATTGGTGTAACCATTTAGTTAGAATTGAAGTCATGGATACTTGAATATTTGTGTTTGGATTAACTTGCTTAAATTGATTTTGAAATTAAATTAATTTTATAAAATTAACTTGAATTAAAATTGATTTGGAAGTATTATGATATATTTTTGAGTATTTTTATTACAAAGATGAGATAATAATAAATTATAGTATAAAATTTTGAATAAATTTATTTTTTCAATGCAAATTGTTTATTAATTTACATAAAATTTACTCGGTGGCGGCATAATAAATAAATTTAAGATTGACTTTATATTATATTAAAAATTGTAGATCATGAACTCAACTTAATCTTAAAAAATCAATTTATAAGATGAAAATTATTTTCTACCTAAATATATGTATGTATCCTCTCATATTTTGAGGTAATATAGAATTTTTAATATCTAATATATTTTTTTTTTTAATATTAATGTCTTGTTAGTAAAAATTATTTTTTCATTGATAAATTCATGTTTGACCATAATGTTTTGTTAGAATAAGTAAATTTTTATTTAATCAAAATTAAATCTATTAATTTTTTTTTTACTAAAAACTAATTTTAATTGTATATTTAAAGAAAAGAAATAGAAAAGAATTGGTAAACAAAATTTGGTTGTTGATATTTTGGACATTAATGTTACAGATGAGATTCGCTATCAGAGCCCCAATGAGACGTCTTGCTCAACACCATTGTCCTCTCTTGGTTACAGTGTGAGGGTCAGAGGGGAAAAATCTGAGTAGGGACAGTCACAAAGATGTGGTCTGAGTCTCAGATCTTACCAATAACTATGCATCTTCCATTCTCCATTCTCTCTCTCTCTCTCTCTCTCTCTCTCTGCCTTTTCCTATACAGCCTGTTGTCTTCTTCTCCCTACCCCTCTCTCTTTATAACATATATTGCATGCATCATCTATCTATCCATGTACGGTCGTACCGACATTCAGCTGCACCCAAATATTTTCTCTTTTTTCACTTTTTCCTACACTTCTCCTTGTCTTCTTTTCCATTTTCCCCCTCTATCTACTTTGCTTTTATTCTTAAAAACAGGTTTACAACTCTAATCTGCAAATATTCTTCCACCCATTAGGTGCTTAATTTGTCCATGATGTCACGATATTAAATTTGTTGTATTTTTATATATACCCGTTCCTTTTAGCATTTCTTCATCCTTTTTGAAATATAAGTCTTGGTTTTATTTCATATGCGGCAAAGCTGAAAATAATAATAATAACTGCATTCAAATCAAGTATCAAATCACAATTTTTTAAATATATATATATATATATATATATATATATATGGAATTAGACTTTAATTATGGAATAAATAATTTTTTATTTTAATTTCATTTTTCTTTTATTTATTTTTTATCTTTTTAAGATAAAGACAGGTTGAGTATAGATTGATTGATCACGTAATAATTTTATAAATGTGAATTTTAAAATTTTAAGAGAAACTAAAATTTATATATAAATAAAAAAAATTTGGAGACGTGACTCTGCCAAAAATAAATATATTTAATTAATTATATAATTTAATACTAAATTTATTCTCGTATTTTTATCACTTTGTTATTTAATGTTGATTGGTTGTAAAAATAATGAAAAGAATATTTAGATGCACTATTTAAAAATAGAATTTTTAAAAAATTAAATAAAATTGAAAGAATGAGTTTTTTAAAAAAATATAAGGTTAAGTTGAAATGTTACTACATACGTAAAAATCCATTAAAAATATTCGGCAAATATTACAATACAAATCAGTCGGATTAAAATAAATGAAAATAAAAATCATAATACGTTAATAAAATTTATTTATTTATAATATATTTTTAAATATGACATTAATGTCTTGTCGATTTAATTGGATACTGTGAGCTGATATGATTTTACATGTGATTCAATAATAATTTAGTGACGCTTTAATTCTAACCACTATAAATATATGTATTAAATCACTTTTATTTAGTTTTATCATTCCCACAATATTTTTTATGTTTCTTCGTTATATCAAACATCACATCTTACAATCAAGCAAAAAAACACCACATCTTACAATTAAGCAAAAAAAACATCACATCTTACAACTTTAATTATTTTTTCTTTTATTATACAAATTTAAATTTGTACAAATATATCGAATCAAGTCGAATTCATCATGTTGATGCTAAGACCTATGTTGACACACCTAGTTGTGGGATTCTTCTGTGAAGGCTTCTATAATTGATGATGTTCTTGTCTTGAAGGCAAAAAAATGAAAAGGAACAACGTACCAATATTACCCCAATACAAATTCAGCCATACCTACATGTCCCACAGTGGATGAGAGTATACATCAAATTTGATCTATAGGCATTGCCGTACAAAAACCAATTGAAAAAACTTCATACATACAGCTCAATCATAAAGTTTTGATTAACTACCCCCTCTTCCTCTTTCTTCCATTAATTCATTCTCTCGAATTTTCTATTGATTTTTCCATGAAAGGGATATATTTTTCAGTATTAATAGTTGAACACCCCCCACCGCCCCCCCCCCCAAAACCGTACCACAAGTCCATGAACGTGTACTAGTGTACCCACAGCCAAATGCTTAGCTGTGGTGAACAGACTTGTGCTCTGCCATTACCCAAACTTCAAGGGGAGCCACATACACCATCTTAAATTGGTATACAAGACAGGAATGTGGAAAATAAATCAATGAAAATCAAAAGGAAAGATTGGTCAACAAATTTTTAGTAATTTTTAAATTTTTCTTTTAAAAAAAAATGAATTAATCAAGTTTTTGTCCCTATTTTTTAAAAAAATTTTGTTTATATTCCTTCAAATAAAATTTTTTATTTAATTATCATCAAATTTGTTATTTGTTTTTGTCATTAATTTTACTTCACAATTCACTATAATTCACAATCAATCAATCAAATTCTTTCTTCACAATATATATATATATATTTATTTTTTTTTCTTTTTTCACATTTTATAATTAATTATCTACATATTATAATTATTTATCAGATTTTTTTTTTCTTTTTCGCACATGATATTGTTGGTACATTAGCATTTACGATTTGGTTGGTGGTAGAATTGAAACTTGATGGGTTTCGATATTTTGAGATGGAAATTATAGATGTGTACTTGTATTGGAGAATGACAAGTAGTCAAATACTTAGATATGGGATCAATTGAAGGACGAATAGCACCATTTAAGAGCCGTATGAGGCAGCCATGGCCATAAATTACTAAGGGTTTTTCAAAGGAATGAAAAGTAAACTGTTTTCACACTGTCGGCGGCACATGACTTTGTTCATTAATTACTTTTTTGGGAGTATATTTGTATCTAGTGAGGAGGAATTAGACCAAATGGGATGGGACTTACAAGCATGTTCAAAATATTTTAATGTTAAAGAATCTATTTTGTTCAATAATCCTAAGCCAGAGGGTTACTACTTACTAGTTCAGTTTATTTTGTCTATTTGTGGGTGTTCAAAATAATTGGAATCAATGTATTTTTATGGTTGACTTATAAATGTGAAATAGCCAAAAAGTAAGAGTTGACTCATGCTCTGTCATCAAAAAGTCATATCTTCCATCACTCTCATCTTAATTTGGTAGAGATTAATTATTTAACCATGTTAGCTGCACATGTGTGAAATTTAAACCAATATATCAGTAGAGATTTCAATTCCCAACAACCTAAATATACTTTTTTTAAGTATAATTTAAAATTGAACAACCTGTTAAAAAAAGAAATAAAAATTAGTCTCTATCTCTAAGCATGTAATATTAGTTTTTTCCTCTTTGAGATGTCAAACTTCATGTACATTAACATAAACATGTTAAATCATTGTGATCACAAATTGAATAAGTAGAATCACATTTGGCCTTCCATCGTTTTCAAGTTGTGGCCACACAATTACTGCGGAATTAGCACAGATTCCCAGGAGTGATTGAAAGAACTCGATGGGTCCTCCAATTTGACAACAAAATCATAATCCAAAATCTCACTACAAACTTAAAAGAGAAACTAATAAACTACTCGAGAGTGAAATGTTTAGCTTTTCATCGTTCCTTAGATAGCGGGTCAAAAATATCATAACAACTTATGCACAATAACTTTGCCTTGCTTTCACATCATTTTTATCTCTATTTAATTACACACTCGCAATGGGTCCATGCCATGTTCTTTTTTTTGTTACAAGCTACGTCTATCTGGGAGGCATTGTTGCTCAAACCGGATCAAATCCTTTTCAACGGTAAAATTCTTCTTCTTTTGTATATTTTATTTGAGATTTTAAAAGATTGATATTTGTCTTGTAAAAAAATATTTGATTTTTTATTTAATTAAATTACAAAATTAATTTAGTGTTCATATAAAAACTAGATATTTTATTACCTCTTCTTACTTTATGATTTAGTAGATAAAAATAGCTTTTAAAATTTAATTTTCTTTATTAACATCTACTTTAAAATTTGATTGTATACTAAGGAGATAAATTTTCAAAGGTAACTCATCATTTTTCAATATTAGAGTTCATGGGTTTGACAAGAATCAAGATTTATGATTAATCATGATTATACACAACATCTAATGCTATTGCATATATACAAGACTAGAACTTGAAACTACTAATAAATAAAATAAAATAAGTAGACGCCATTAATTAATTCATCACTCTGGGTGGTAGTGATGACATGTTTGATAAAATAAAAATAGGTTACTTTCCTGACGATTTTCTCGTACAGTCACCGACGGGCAAGTGCAATGGTCTTAGAAAAAAAAATGAAAAGAAAACGTTAGAAATTAAGAAAGATGGAATCAAGAAACAGCGGATATGTCTCCAATCTTGGCCATGTATGGTGGTAGGGACACCGTCAAAGGAAGCAGTGCAATTGCAAACGTTAGGTGAGAAATAGAATTTGCATGTCAAACTTAATTAGAAGCTAACATTGTCGCCACTAAGTGTTGTCGGGGGCCATCACAATCATCCATAATCTAATTAATTAGTGTCACGCTTCTCTCTCACCAGACAAATGTGTTTGTTTTAGCCTTATTGATGATGGGTTTAAACCTTTAATCATTGAGGTTTGTTAGATTATAATATATATTATGTGAGCATGAATAAAGTGTGCATAGTGCACAAATTTGGCCTTGCCCACACGCTTGTATGTACATATTCCATGGGGACCATGCTTTTTCTTGTCCCTTCAAATATCCAAATCTTTGACTCCTGGGAACATGCAAAATTCTGTTCCTCATACCTTTGTTAATTGTTACTGTTCACTCTAAGAATTCAATCTCATTTGTGTTGGTAACTTGTAACTTAAAGTAGAATTTAACTTTTATTAAAATTTTATGTTGCTATTTTATCATGATTTTCACTTCATTAGATATACTCATTTTTATCTTCTAGGTGGTATCCAAGTCATACAGTTTATATCCTTTAACTAAATATACCTCTTATCCCAACTCATCATCTCTATAAAAGTTTTTCATAATCTAAAACCTTACTTAAAGTCATATGAAATAGGTTAACAGACTTGCTGTCTAATAGACTCAATTTAAAGTAGGCTAATAAATTTACATCTTTATGCAAATTAATAAGTGAACACAATCTTTTAAAGATCCAAAGAACCACATATATAGTCCAATATTAATCATTGAAAATCTTAAACTCACACATAAAAAGGTCCTACTTTTGGAATTTTCTTGGACGTGTGTTTCTTTCCAACCTTTGATAAAAATGTTCACAGTTGATATATCCTAACGGTTTATAACTAATAGATCTATATTTATTTTATTATTAATTTCTTTCGTATAATGAATTTAGTTTCAGGAGGAAAAATTCCTGTACATAATTTGGGAAACAATAGCAGTTTATTTCTAGTACAAAATGCTTAATTATAGCCTGCCGAAGATATGGTACATTTTTTTTACTTTGTGATCAACAATATTTGTAGAATGGGCCTTTCTGCCATGCCTGTGCCTGATCCTTCTTTAGAATCTCATGGATGTCATAACTCATAAGTACATTGACAAACTTAGACTTAGTTACTATTTACTTTTTTAGAGAAAAAAAAACATAAGACACTTTTTTTTGACAATTCAAGTGCTATTTCATTGTCGTTGTTACTGTACCGTGGAATCATCTTGTAACTACTCGTATGATATTCAGCACTGGTGCAGCTACGCCTACACTTGTTTCCTGTTGCTGTTACTTTCACTAGTATAGTGGTATTTCTATAGCATGTGATAGCAAAATATTTATATATAACTGACAACACTTGTATTTTTCCCTGTTCAACTATTCCTTTTCGATGTAACGCGTGTATGTATTATTCTTATTATATCACAAAAAACTCCGACACGTTAGTAGATAATTAAGCAAAATGCAAAGTGTTCTCCACAGAGCTTGGAAGTACACGTGGATTACTACGAGCTGTTAAGTGTTTTATGGAAAGAGCTCGGTCAAAATGTTTTATGGAAGAGAGTTGATCTTTACATACGAGTGCTCTAACTATATTTTAACATAGTCAAGTCAGTGAAAATGAGGGTTTTGCAAAAATTTGTGAGTACGTGAATAAGAGAATTTAGATAAATTTGCTATATGAATAAAAGGAAATACACTTGTTCTATTTATAGATTGACGCCAAGATTTTGTATAAGTTAACAAACGATAAGTACAACAAAAATTATTTCTATCATATATCAACTCTCTTTACCAGTTGTGCTTGATAAAATGATAAGGAGTAAACTGTGTTTGTACGTATTAGGTGAGTATGTGTCATCACGGGTGAAAGAATGGTAGGCGTTAGGGGGCGATGCCTCCATTTCCTTGAATTTTTCAATTTTATTTTATATACATATACATAATAAATTTTAATTTTTTTATAAATTTTAATTTTTAATTTATTTCATCCCGTCATAATAATTTTTAGTTTTAAAATTTTTATTATTCATCTTTAGTTTTAAAATTTTACTACCACATTATATATCTATGTAAGGAAGTTATCCATGACAACAATTCTTTTACCATGATGTATTTTTTATTATCTTACACAAAAATTATAATTAAATAAATTAAATTTATTTTTTAAAAATGTATTATGTTATTTTAGATAAATTAAATAAATTTTTTAAAAAATGATAAATTAAAATAAAAAAGGTGAAATGAAAAAAATTAAAAAAAAAATTAAAAAAAATTTAGTCACTCTCTCCTTTAAAATCTAACTTGATTAGTCATTAGTTTAATAAAAATTATCCAAAGACACGATCTAATAGATCATTATATTGAATAGTCAAATCATAGTATCGCTTAGCAACACTGTTAGATCAAGAATGATTAACGTCTCAAGATTTTGATTAATTACAAGACAGACGAAACCAAGCTACCCAAGACTTGCTAAGACGAAACCAAGACAGACGAACGAGACCCTTCAAAGTGAAGATCTCGCGTCGTCCAAAAGCCAAGTCATCGATTTATACATGCACAGACGGAAGAGGACTACTCAAGCTTAAGTCCTTCGTCTGTCCAAAGAGCGAAGTCTAAGACGATAGGATGAGACGAAACAACAACAACTGAAGACTGAAGTATCATATCGTCTATCCAAAAGCTGAAGTCAGGATGAGTCATTCGTGCCAAGATTTGAGAAGCATCCAAGATCAGTATAGGGATTCGAGCTTGCACACCCAAGTCAAAAAGGTCTTTACCTTTTGTCACATCTTTGTACAAGTCAGAAATAGTACTGCGCACAACCTAGTCTGCTATATCCGCTGCGACTTAACATCAATCAATCAATCAATCAAGTACAACTGACAACCTTTTTGGAAAGCTCTCTAGAAGATCTCTCAACGACTCTCAACGACATTCAAATGAGTCTAACAGCTATTTGAAGAAGATGCCTATAAAAGGACTTCACACCTCCAGGAATCAATTGGCGAATACGCTTATCTTCTTCTATTTCTTAAGGATTCGCTCAAACTCTCTGATTGTGCTATATTGTAAACACCTCTCTGCGTAGAGGAAAACTTTGTTTTTCATAACATCTTTCAAAGTCCACTTGTGTGACATTTTAGCCTGAGGAGGCTGCGTTCCAAAGAATACCTCTTGTTTTAGCCTGTGGAGGCTGAGTTCAAAGAATACCTTGTTGGTTTAGCCTGAGAAGGCTGGGAGCAAAGAATATCTTGTAATAGCCAGAAGTGGCTGGGTTCAAACAATACTTGTAACCTTTTCACGGTTTGTAGTGAAAACTCAGTGGTTGCTGAGTAACTGGACGTAGTCTTGAATAGACGAACCAGTATAAAAATAACTGTGTTTATTTTTGTTTCGTCTGATCAACTAATAGGGGATAATCTTATCATAACGTTTGTTCATTAAAATCAATCTTTTAACATAAATTTTGTTTCGTCTGAACAACTTTGTAACGCACAGACGAAAGGGATAAATTTTCTTAAACACAATTCAACCCCCCTTCTTGTGTTTTATATTTTACAAACACCAACTATGAGAAATTCATTAATTCACGTACATCGACAACACAATAATTTATTTTACTTTGTGATGATGCATGATTGAATTAAAAATACAAAACAATAAATCAAGATTTTTGTTAGGATTAATTGTGAAAATTAATTATGTACAAGCTCTCAGAGAAATTAATAAATGATTGAATTATATTTTTTTTAATAATAAACTTTTTAAAATAAAGTATACGGGGAGTACATCACCTATCAAACAAATCATTAATCATTAAGTTTACTACACTGAGAGTTAGTCAATTCAAGTAATATATATCAAATTGATTAATTTTCCTTAAAGTAAATTTTCACCTTTAAATTAAATTAAATTTTGTACATATAAGAAAAAACCGTAATTAGAATTAAGATTAAGTTTCACAATGATTTTTTCCAACTCAAGTAACATTTTCAGATATATGACAAATCAAGTTACTTTGTACATTAATATTGGGATAATGAAATATACACTAGTATGATTCCTTTTGACCAATTTCTCTAGCTATATATTGCACTGTATACTATGGAGATTTGAATTTTTAAAATTGATATTACTTTTTTTTTTTTTTTTAATTTCACCCTATATTGTTCGTTTTTTATTCAGTCGCTATTGTTATGAATAATATTGTCTTATGCTATAGTATGTATATTGATTAGAACATAGATAGAACAGATTGATAATCTTAAGAAAAAATTAAAAAAAATGTGTAAGCATGTACAATTAAAATAAAAAGAAAACAGAATAAATTACAGGAACACCAATTGAAGTTTCGTATAATTATACAAGCACCATTATTTTTTTTTATTTTTCTACACTATTTTTTTTTTAAATATTACACTAACACTCTTTTATATATTTAAAAAATATTAAATTAATTCTTCCTTAAATCTTACACTAACACGAAGAATCTAATCGTTAAAAAAACTGGAGATATTTGCGTAATTACATTAAATCTTAGAGGATATTATTGCGATTTGTTCCCAAAAAAATATAATATGACTTCTTTTTAAAGTTGTTTTATTCCTTCCAATCCTCAATGTTATAGTGTTGAATTACTTAATCAAGTCAAGGGTTTGTTTTTGTTTTTTTTTTTTTTTTTTTTTTTATTTAGGTTGCCATCTTTTGCTGACTACTTTTCTAACCTAACGTCTAAACATGCATAATCATGTATCGAAAGCCACCAAAAGCAAATACCTTTCTTTGAAGAGAGTATGCTAACATTGAATTGAAAATTATCAATCACAAAGTGTCGTATAAGTATGCGCCGAAAAAATTAGTGATAAAATATTTTTCCTTCAAGGTTTTGTTCTAGAGGAAACAGAGAACCTACGCTAATGGAGGTGCAACAGACAAGGTTCATAATATAAACAAATGTGTATGTTTTATATGTGGGATAAAAAGCTAGGTTAAATATGGTTTAAATAGTCTAGCATGTCGGATGGTTCAGCACAAGATGCAAATATGGGAATACTATATACTATTCATCATAATCATTCATGGCCATGGTATTATTGCATTGCTTCTTATCTTGCACATATCCTATACGGAACAAAATGTGTTAAATATTGAATGACAATATTGTACACACAAATATCTTTTAGATGTGAATAAAAAAGACTACACGTGTGAAGATGAGAAAGGCATAATAAAAAGAAGATGATTCCGAGAAAGAACAAAATAGGGAAGATGACAAATTCTTGGACCGAAGAAGCTTTTGTAACCACTACCCTATACGCATGCATAAAATATGAAAGAAAGGAATAACACGGTATCGTTAAATATTAATTTAGTTATTAATTATTTAACGATTAGTTTTTAAGAAATTAAACTATTTTTTTTGTCCTTACAGGTACAAATACAGTATAATTTAGTCCATGAAAGATTAAGTAATAGTAAAATAGTTTTCAAAAAAATATTATTTTATTATTTTAATTTATGAATTTAACTATTAATTATTAATTCTTATCCCTAGATTTATTAACATTCATTTTAATATTAAATTAGAGATTTAAATAATAATAAATAATATATTTTACATACTAAAATGATGATACATGTTAAATATAGATTGCACCAATCAATTGTAACCGATAATAACTAAACTTGTGTGTAGGTTATTTCTCGTAGGGGTTTAATATTATATTCTTGATCAAGTATGAAAGATTGCATAAGGATGTTTGGAATAAAGAGCATAAGTTAAGAGATTTAAGAAAATTTGGTGAGAAAAAATTTAAAAGAAAGAGAAATTGTAAGATTAGATTAAATTTAGTTAATGCTTGTTTTAAAGTTGAATTTTGCTTAATCTTATTTTTCCTCCATTGTTCTATTATTAATATGATATTATCTAATTTATCGTTGAGTATTTAAATTACTCAACTCTAATATTTTATATGGAATAGTCTAATTTATTTATTTAAACTTCTGATTCCTTGACCAGTTTACAACAAATAAACAATATCATAGTAAAGAAATTCGTTATAAATGCTTAATTAGTTTCGACATACATATAGAATCAATCCTAATTAAGTGTTTATTTTTGGTTAAAGGTTTAATTTTTTTTTACTAATTTTGATTAAATCCTTAAATAATTTGGGATGATTAAATTTATAAAGCACTAGAAGACGAAAGAAAACAATATATTGAACAACATCGTATGAATAAGAGATAAAGTTCACCGATTTTGCTATCGAAAAGATTCTGAAACATTTATAAGCTTTGTTATCGTTTTGTTTAACCCCAACAAAAAAGGATCAGTTACACCAGTTACACATAATTAGTGAAAATTTTCAATCAATTTCTTTATGGAGTTTTTGCATGGTACGACTATTTTTTTCTAAATCTTTAAGACTTTGTGCTATTCTAAAAACATATATCAGAAATTTTAATTATATCCATATTTCTTTCTAAAACCAAGTTTTATAACTTTCTTGTTGAAACTTAATTAAAATGATTTAATTCTAAGAATTAATCAAATTATTACTCTCCTTTAAATTAAACTTTGAAGTGCTTTTATCCATTTAAGAATAAAATGATAAATATATTACATTTTTAATGGATTGTTAAGAATTATATTATTGGACTTACAAATTTTTAAGAATCAAAATGATATTTACTTATTTTCAAGAGGATTGAAACTCATGATCACCTTCCTCTCCCCCGTTCCCCATTTCCCATGTCTAAATCAATGTTATCACTCCAAAAATCCCATGTCATGTTTTTGTCATAATCTAGAAAACTCTCCACAGAGAAGTTATATTCTATCAACACGAAATTTATTGTATTCCTTACAGGTGTAAGAGATCTACAGTAAGTGAAGCTTTTATTTAATCAACCAAACTGAACCCTTAAAAAAAATAAAAATAAAATAAGGTTTACTTATCTTGATTAATTTAATTTAGTTGTTGATGTTGTCATTTTGTGTTGTTGTGTAGTTTGGTTGGGCGAACAAAATATAAGGTTGAGATGCATGTACCGCAGGTATAGGCAATAGAATGCGGGCCACCAGAAAGACAAGGGTCTGGTGAGAGATTCCTTACCGACACTTTTCAATTGTTTTCTATGAATGGGGCTGGCATGGGAGATACCATGCTAATGCAAAATTGCTTGCTACGTGGTGGGCTGGTGAATCTTGTAACAGATTGCATTGCATTGAAGGGGAAACTTCAACGAAATCTGATAGTGAATTTTATAAAGGGAAAAGCACTAGTATCTGTTTCATCTTCTATTTCTCCCAAGTTGACTTAATAATTTTAGATGTGCTGTCTGCTAAACAGTGGATAATGTTTTCATCACTGTGCATGACAAGCCTTGGCATTATATAATAAAACGAAACATAAATTTTATCGTAAAAGAATATTTTTTAAGGTTATAACATAGTATACGTCTTTAGTTAATATTTATCTGATTTTTCATTGAACGTGAAATCTCACATCACTTAAAAGATAAAATTTATTGTATGTATATGAGTGAGGAAATATCACATTTTATAAATTAATTTTATAAAGTTGAGTTAGACTTGACACAACATTAAGACTCAAAACTATTTCTAACAATTCAACTTAAGGATTGAACCTATTATTAGGTCAAAGTTTTTAAAAATAACTTTAAATCAAGGAGTTAAAAGAAACTAATATAAAATAATTAATTTAAAAAAAGTTTGTCTATAAATTTACTAGGAAACTTGTTAGTATTTTAATCTTAACAGCATTCTTACTTATTTATTGGTTGTGTAAATATTATCTCATAGTTAACCGTGGATAAAATATTTATTCATGCTAAAAATGATATATGTGGATCTTTAAAAACCTGTCTAGGATACTCTAACTTAGATTGAGAGATACAATCATGTTCTTATTTGTAATTTGTAAGTTTCAACTACCTTGAACCATTTCCTTTTTCGGTCCCCTAATTAAATAAATAACTAATAAAGTCCGACAGCCACAAATGACAGAAGCAAACCGAATTCTAATAGAAGATGTTAGATTAGTTGATCTAATCAGTACAATTGATTTTTTTTTTTTAAAAAAAAGTCATGTAAAATGTCAGAAAACACATTGCCAATTAGACATCTGATATGGATTAAGAGTTAAATCCGTATATTTCTATTAGTAAATTGACTATTATTATATTAGAGTTGATATAATTCAGGGTGAGTTTGGATGGTGAGAAAGAAAGAAAAAGGGAAAGACATTTTTAAAAAGATTATGTAAGTCCTACTATTTTACACTCTACTTTAATTTAAATAGTTTTACTCTATTTCATTCTCTTCCACTTTAACAAATAGATTTCATTTCTTTGTGGTTACCCTTAATTTATTTTTTGTTTTTGGCTGAATTGATAACCTTGAGTTTTTCTTACGGATTTATACTCTTGTGCTCAAGTAAAATGAAAAGGTAAAAAGAAAAAAAAGATATTGAGTTAGTTTATTTTTTAATTAGAGAATATAGGTGTGTAAGAATTGGAGATTCAGTTACTTTGCACACAAGGATGTGAGATAGGTTTAACTTTTCCAGCTTGGATTAATTAATCATATAATTGAGGATTGGATCTTAGATATTTTGGGTTGAAATCTATGGATCCGATTTGTGTACTTCTCCACTAGATTGGGATTAAGGTGGTGGGGCATGGCCCATTTATCTTGAGATTTGCACCAGCCCTAAGCCCCACTAACTATATCTAAATGTGGGCCTTTTTAATTTGATTTTGCCTGACCCGCAACTTTAAGGTGCTGTTATGCAGCTCTTATTATGTTAAGTTCACCCCCAAATATTTTGGGTGTGTAGTTGGGAAGCTCTCATCATCATTTAGTAAAATGAGTGTATTTAATTTCTAATTCTTGAATCCTCAGCATTTTGGTTGCCCCAAAAGGCCATACAGCCTTTGCCAAGTGTGTATTTAAATAGAAGTTGCATTATTAAATGTACTTTCAACTAGAAACTAAACACCCCTGAAACTCTCACATTTGTGATAGCCCATTTGTAAGGATTTCTTAAATTTGGCCATTTTTGGGTTAGTTATGAGAAACACATTATTGACATTGTGAAAAATCTTTTTGCTGACCTTAAGTTTCCAATTCATATATATATATATATATATATATTTAACTTTAAACCTGACTAGTTAAACTTTTTAATTATAGAGTTGGTGTTTCAACATTTAACTCTTTTAGAGAGTGAAGAGATGTGAACTATATTGAACATGAATGTTTTTAGTACTTAACTTTTTTTTGGTTATGTACAATAATAATAATTTTAATATAAATACATTCTTTGTTTTTTTTTCTACATATACAAAGTCAATTCATTTCCATAGAAATGTATTGTGAATACATTGTGGAATAGAATAGAAATTAATAATAATTACTAGAATTAACAACAGATATTCAAATGAGGGTACGATGTCCAAATTAGTTTGTCTCTGACACACATGCTGAATGTGCGTTAAATAATACCAAAGTTTAGCTATTACTACTTTGCAGTAATAGTGGTCTCAGATCGTTTCTGCACGGAATACTTTGTTATTTCTTTGTAGCTGAAATTTTAAATGCAATTTTGGAGGTTTTTGTGCAGAGGGAAAATTAAAGGCAATTAAACAATACTAATTAATCAATGACTGTAATTAAACAACAATTAAAAAGCAATTAATAATCTGATCTCTGTCATATCCAAATTTTCCTCATCGGTTCAACAAAAAAAGACACTCATCTATGCAGTGCATTGGAACCGAGATCTCTACATGCCAACACTGAACTAACGCTCTAAGATCTTAGAGAATTATCATCGAAGCCTTTAAACTTATACACGATCGCATAAGAGCACACAACTTGATTTCGAATCATATAATTAGTTCTCTGCATTCATTATCAATCAACAATGATAGAATCAACAATCTCAATCCAAAATATTAATCAACATAATGAAATCAAAATTATAGAATCTAAAATGAGTGCTCATGCAATTGAAAACGGAGAACGTAAGGAAATTAGGGACCCTATGAGATCGAATTAGTTGATGAAATTAACTGTGCATAATTGAAATTAGACTAAGCATAAATCAGAATTGCATAACAGAACAATTAAATTACAAGAAGGGAGAGAAAACGAGAATTGGAATGGTAAACCAGAAAACCTTAGCAAAGCGACTTAAAAGGAAAAGAGTAATGCTGAAAAGTGAAATTGATTTAAAGGTAAAAAATGTGTATATTTTTGAGTTTGGGGTGTTATAGGGGGCCAATCATGTGCAAGACACATGATTTTTAAGTAGCTGAATACCCCAATTTGTAACCCATTACAACTTTATAAAATAGGCCGATTACATTGATTTAAAAAAGGGCCCAAACTAAAACTTCACGCTGGAATCCCGTAACAGGTTCATGCATCACTTTCGAGCCTAATTTCATCCAAGATGTAGTCTGAATTAGCTCCTCATGTATTTATAGCTTTTGTAGCTCTTTGAGTCCTCTTTAATTTGACATATAATGGAGCTCAAACAGAGTTCTGTGGTGAGAGTTATACTCGTTTTAGTGGACCTCGTCAAAATTAAAATTTTTTAGCGAATTAGAACAAAAATAAACACTTAAGGTCCAATTGAGTCCAAACTCATAAATGCATAAAATCATGTAAATTGACCATTAATTAGGATATAAAAGATACAGAGAAAATGATCAAAATAATGACTCATTAATTTTCTTGTAAAAATGACTCTAAAACCCAGACTTAATTATAGAAGATGATTAATAAAAAAATCACATTTATTTTGTAACAAAGTATAAATTAACTTTAACTCCATGACAATCAAACTGAGTTAATCCATGATGTTTTGGGTAAAATTACAAAGTGGCCAAAATCATCTCCTTACATAAAATGAATTTTCATCCACTAAAAGAGGTTCAATACATCGCCTTATCAAATCCAATTGTTACTCGGACAAGTAAAGAAAATATGGCAAAAGTTCTACAAAGTCTCTCCTTACATAAAACACAGATACATGGAAAGGAAATATCACATTTGTTGCTTAATTTCTATTTCACCTAACTAATGTACTAAATTTTACATTTTATGCATCCATCATTAATTTTTGTGACGATCAATCTAAATTGATTATTTTTGTCAATATACAATATCAATCTTTTTTACAGATCTATAATGTCAATTTATATTAATATACAAGTTTTGTATATTTGTAAAATTTTAAATAAAAGATTTTTTTAAAATATTCTATAACAAACACTATTAGATTATGCACTTTATATAAGTCATCTTGTAGAAATTAACATGTTAAAGAGGTATATTATAAGATAACTATTCAACGTATATCTTCGTGTGTGACTTTTCTTTTTCAAAATGTTCTGAACATTTTTTATATAAAAATTACTAAGGTCGACTTATATATTGATAAGAATTTGAGTAATTTGTATAAGATTTTAGAAACCATTTATGTACACGATCAAGTTTCCTGCAGTCATTATACACACAAAAAAAATGTACCGATAAAATTTTTACTTTTACTCTAATTCAATTATTATATCATCATTTCAATTAACTAATTTGTATTTAGGTAAATACAAAAAATGCCGTTCCTTCTTTGTAAGTTTTTTTTTTTAAAAAAAAAATTCTATAAACATGTACACAAGCGTTTTTTTTTTTAAAAAATTACGTGCTTGAAATTAAAAGTATAATAATTTGATCATAACGTAAGCTAACTAATACTACATCATAACATACGGGTAACTTTGCAATAAGCATTGAAGGTGGCAAAGAATGTAGAGAGCTGAACAAAGCCATGGTCTTATTTTGCGGAGTCTTGAGATGGCCATGCGCGTTCAACACCAAAATTTGTGGAAAACAAACGAATATAAAACGATGCAGTGAGAGTCAAATAAAGACCCGTTCAAGAAGAAGCCAAGAAATCAGGTACACCGCAAAAGTGCCTATTTCCAAGGACAAATTGTGACACTTGAAATACCCCCCTAACCCCAACATTCCAAACAGCTCCTCTCTCTATCTCTTCAATTCCTTCTCCTAATTGTATCTGTTAGGCTCTTAGGAGAAGGAACCTCTATACAATGGCTTTCAACAAAACCCTAATAATTGTCTTGGTTTCCCTCTCCTCCATTCTCCTCCACGCCCACGCGGGGTCCACTCCTCAGGCCCGCGTCGCCCGCATCTGCAAGGACGTCACCAACTACACCTTGTGTTACCAAACCGTCTTGCCGGGAGTGGAGCGCCTACAAAAATTTACCATCTACAAGGTCATCGAGATTGAGATCCTTGAGACGCAAAAGCAGGTACACTATTGCACTTTGAATTGCCAAAATCAAACAGGTCGATAATAGTTAGTGTTGGAGATCATTATTAGTGACGCAGTAACATGACTTAGGCATGGATAACCCTCACAAACTCCCATTTCTTATTTATTATTTCTTTATCAAACATTTCTTTTTCATTTCAAATTTTTTTAAGTATAATGAATATATTTTTATATGCAAATAAATCAAATAATGACGCAATTCCTCAATCATTTATTGTTGTTTAGTTTATTTGGTTTATTATGTTATCTATCTATAACAAACACGTCGCCTAATAAGATCATATATGTATATATAACTAATAACAGATTTTATAAAATTAAATTAAATTCATAATCCAGACATGAATTTATTATATCACTTATTATTAGGATTTAAATAATTTATTATTATTGATTTTATATCACCAGTTATCTAGCCATTATTCACGAGATGATGGGTCAGGTGACATTTTTTATCACCTTATAAATCGATTATTATTATTGGTATATAGCCATTATTTATAAACTTAAATTCTATATAAATATATATATATATATATTAGTGAACCAGAGATGTGGATGATGCAGGTGGAGACAGCAATAAAGGTCATGAACACGATGAAAGCGAAACCAGGGGTATCGAAGGACATGAGCGACTCACTGAGCGTTTGCCTGGATCAGTACGACAGCATCCTTACGACAATCGAGAAATCATTGAAATTCGTGGAGCAGCGCAACGTCGGGGAGACACAAATGGAGATCAGCTCGGTGTTATCGTTCTACGAGACGTGTGACGACCAGTTTGGCGAGGATGCTACTTCGCCGATAGCGACAGAGGCCAAGGTGGTGTATGATCTCGGTTCAAATTGCTTGGACATTTTGAAAGTCATTGAAGATAGAGAGAGAAGCCGTCAAGGAGCCAACGCCACTATGGCCCCACCCACCGGCCCACCACCACCTGCTAGTCCCTGCCAGAACACTATTGGGTTTTGTTCTTAGGCCCAATAATCTTTCAGGCCCGTCTCATCTTTAACCACGGATTTTTTTTTTCCTTTTCTTATATTTCTTGTGATCGTCACTCTCAACGCTTTTATGTGTGTGGGAGATGCTATGTAATGTAATATAATATTAATGGAGAAAGAGGGAAACTAAGTCGTTTTTATTCATGGAGACATTCTCTGATTTTTCTTGTTATTATGCGTTCACATATTGTTAATTACATAACAAAAATAGACAAAGAATAATATTTTATCTTAAGGGTATTTTTGTGTGTTTTGAAATATATTTTTTTTAAAAAGATAAAATTAATTTTTCGTTGGTAATAAAAAATCTCATATCTTTGAGAATGATTAAATTTTTTTTTATAAACTAAGTAATTAAAAATTAATGTTAACTTTTATAAAAGGATATTTCATTTTTTAATTCCAATTTTCTTCTTTAAAAAACTTTCAAATAAATTCACCTAAATAGACCTTAATTTTAATAAAAATACATAACTTTTGAACATGTGTTGATTTTGTGAAATAACGAACCAAATATTTTCATTTTTCCCGGCAGAAAACTTTCTTAATCAGACTCATATTTTTATACTCATACACAAGATTGATTAATTGTGTCCGATAGAGTTAGATTGAACAATTTCTCTCAAAAAGTATGGGGTCCGAAATTTATTTATGTTGATCATATTAAAATGACAAATGATAACCACCGTCTTAAGCCCTCCAGTTTAAAGAAGAAAAATATTTATAAGAATATATAACATTACATTATTTTAATTTTTTTTAAACTCTTTTATAATTTATAGAATAAATATTTTATCCTTTTAATTTCCTAATTTTCTTAATCACCGCTTAGAAAACCTTTATAATGATCACACCCAGTAGAATTGGTTCAGAAGGGAAAAGTTGGAGTAATTTATACAAAATTTTAGATTCTAATATTGTTCTCACCATTATATATCAAAAATACTTTCTAAAAGTCTCTTTGAATCTGATGTAATAAACGGTTCTACCTTTGCTCTGGGTTGAATAAATTCATATCCAGCTGAAAAAATAAAAATATTAGAATGAATTTCTTCTATGTTGCATGCTTATATACTTCACATTTTTTTCTAATATGGATTGATTAGTTATGCAAAGAGTTCAATTTTTGCGATTTTTAATTGTCTTCGTGGTTTTTGGATCTTTACCATTTAATCCTTATGCTTTAAAGTGATTTTTTAATATCATATATTTTATATTTTAATTATTTTTTGGTCTTTATTGTCAAAATATTAGAGTAAATAAATTTTAAATTCTGAATATAAATAGAAATCTTCACTATAATTCTTAAAAGAATTTTCTTAAAAAAATCTCCTTGCATTGAAAATTTGTTAGTCACGTACTCCCATTATTTATTTTGTAAATATTTATTATATAAGACGTGTCACGTAAATGATCACTTCGTACGTATATTCAATCAATTTCATATATACAATCATATATTAATTTATTTTTAGTCTCATTTCATTTTTTTTCTATTAATATTATTTCATATTTTTTAACTTTATTTTATATTTTTGTCATTAATTCAGGAAAAAATGAGTATTTACTATTGAAATAACTATTTTCCTTTTTATTTTTCTGTAAAAATAATTAGCTACAAAATGAAAAGGCATACTTTTTATTGTTAACTATTGTCTTAAAAATAATCTCACTCACAAACATAAAGAATTATAGCATTTATAATGTGATAAGTTATTTAATTAGCTAGATTTCTTAGTTTATTTAATTTGGTTCTATAAGACTAAATAGATCAAATAATTATAAATAAAATACTACTTCAAATTTTTGATTGTTTAAACGACTTTTTTTTTTATATATAAATTGTTTATTTATTATTAAGAACCAGTTGGGAAACATCATTGATATAAAGCAACTAATTTAACTGTTACGGTCATTGTTCTAATGACAAATATACTTTATTACACAACATTGCTTAACTTTAAACAACTCATAAAATAAAATATTAGAGAGATATACTGATACATAACAATTTAAGTCATCAATATAGTTAATTAAAACATATTTTTAGGTAATTTAGTTTACACATTCTATATTCTTTAGGTAATATTTTATAGTTACTCTCCGTTATGTGTTATGTCATTCAATTTATCAAGTCACACCTACTTTAGTTAAATATATATAGAATCAAAGATACATCAACCTCGTCCTCATCCCCTACGGGTGGGTGAGCTTAAATATAAAACAAGAAGGATAATATTTAAAATTTTATATCTTTTTTTAAAATTATATTATCTATTATATTTATATTTTCTCCTCTCTCATTGTACGTGTAGGATAATATAACGTATGTTCAATGAAATTGTATCTTAACCAAATCAACCCAACAGAGCAAAGAGATTAAAAATGTAGTTTACATCATTTTAATTCTAAAGCAGTAACACTTGAACGGGGAGAATTAAAATCAATCCCCGGTACCAAAACCTTTATCTTACCGAAAAAAATCAATTTTTTTTTTTTTGCAGAATTTCATTATCATTAATATCAATTACAGAACTCAATCACGGTCGCGGTCTCCAGAAATTAATTCGAAACCAACTCGTGATTGAACTAATTATATATCAATCAATTATCAATTTGTTTAGTACATATATATAAAAAAATTTATGTATTAATATATGTTTATGACACGGTTCCAATGGTTCCAATGACGTTGCTAAATTCAGAAGGAGCTTGTTTCGCAGGTGGTGGAAGTGGAACAGGACCAGCAGCTTTTTCCATATCAGCAATAATGTCCAAGCAGTTTCCTCCGAGGTTAAAAATAGTTTGTGAATCTTCAGGGAACGGGATTTTCCCACCTTCGAAACTGTCAGCGCAGGCGCTCTGGTAAGAAATGACGGCGCTGAACTTGAACTTGGCATTGACAACATCTTTTTTGTTGAGTGATGCTTTGGTTTCAGAGATGGCGTCGAGCATGCTCTTGTACTGTTTCTTGCAAATGTCGAGCGATTCCTTGGTGGATTTGTTAGTGCCAGGTTTAACAAGAAGCAATTGGATATCGTTGATGGTTTTCTTGGCCTCTGCTTTTGTGGCTTCGACTTCGACGTCGAGGGCCTTTAAGGGGTCGACAATGGATGTGTGTTGGAAGTGTGGTTGAATGGTTTTCAAGCAGAGAGTTGGGTTCGTTGTTTTCTGGCAGAATGCGTTGACGTCGGATCTCATGTCGTGTTGAACGATGTGGACGTCGCGGGAGGAGGGGACGGCGGTTGCCGCCACCAGAACGAGGGAAGAGATAAAGATTATGACGAGAGCTTTGGAATGATCCATTGTCTCTTCTCTGATCGAAGTTTTTTGAAGATCAGAGACAAATGGAATGCAAGATGTATGAGGTTTTATGCTGTTGTGCAATCACGGGTTTGGACTCGGCTTTTTATTAGAGTCACTACGTGCATGCCTTTTTCCATGCAAATCGGGTTTCCGTTCATTTAATATAGGCTAAACCTACAAATTTTGCTTGTTAAGGTTGGGTTATATTTATGATTCATGAATACTTGCCATTTGTACGTGGATACTTGACTCTGATTTGTGTTTTCCATTTTGAATTGTTGGTGCTCCTGAATATTCGGTGGTGGTGTGTGTGATGATGATGACAACCATCCATTCATTGATAACAAATTAAACTTGAGAGGAAATAGACAAATGCTAAATTAAGAGTGATTGAGAATTATGGGTTGTTATTATTTATTAATTACCCCTTAATCAAACCCCATACAAATATATATTTTTACATAACATCAAGCCGGAATAATTAAACGGTTTCATTAAATTATAAGATGATTGTTGTAATTTGTTTGATTGTATAGAGAATTTTTCATGTATTATATAGGAAAAATATTTGATACTTAAATCCCGGCAGACATACAATCTAAGAAAAATAAATAAGAAAAAAATGATAAATATAATGTATAATATGACGTGATAAGAAGAGAAATAAATAATGTTGATAGGATTATGTGAAATAAGAGGGTGTTTAAATTTCACTACTTAATTTTATTAGTTAAATAATTAATTTTTTTTTGTACGTTTCGATATTTATAAATGTTAATTATATAATTTATCGTAGTGAAATAGGTTTCTAGTTGAGATAATCAAATATATAGTAATAGACTGCGATCAAAGTGATGGAGACCTTGGAAGTATAAGGAAAACCACATTTAACTAGAAGAAATTGAGACAAAAAATAAATAAAAAAGGAGACACTACTTAGATATTAATGGTCAAACTTATTTTTGTTGTTAATTTTTTTATCAGGTCAAATTCTGTTAATTTTTTTATTGAATAAAATTGTTCATAAGGTGTAATTTAAATAATTTATACAATTAAAAATTATTTATATCTAATTCATTACCTTTAATTAGGATGTGTTTGATTGAGAGATTTTTTACAAATTTTAGGTTAAAATTGTTAATTGGCATGAAAATTTTAAAAATCTTTTATGAGAAGCTAACATTTTCATGAATAATTTTTCAATTATGTTTTCTATTTAAATTTTCTTGTGGGATGAGGTGAGAATCCAACATTCTCCTAAGGAGGACAAGGTTTTTATTTTTATTTTTTTAATGTATATATACGTATAATTATGCTTCTCAAAACACTGTACAAAAACTCAATGTATTTATGGATTTTTAGGAAACTTGATTCTCAACGAACACGATTCTCAAAACGAAAAATTATTTCATGTACCATACTCTTCCTTTCTAAAATGCCACTATTTATTAAAATATTAATTTATAGACTATTATAAAAGTGAAAATTTTATTAATATTTTATTATGTATAACCTTTATTTTAATATAGCACTATTTTTAAATATGCATTTTTCATAATATTTTTATATACTTATAAATATTGTTTTATTTTAAAATTATGTATATTTAACTATTAAGGTAATGTTATATAATCTAATGATTAAATTTAATGACTTTATATTTTTATTAAGTGAATTAAACGTTAAAATATTTGTTAACACTTTGTTAAATATTTATTTCATTTTTTTTGCTCATACGGGACATATTTTTCTTAGTTTTTATGCCCAAAGAAATATAAATCTATAAAGGAATATATTTAAAATATGCTTAACTTTTTTGTTGTTTCATTTATTTTTTATTTTTTTCTTCTGTTTTTTACTCTAATTTGGGCTGAAGTTATCTAATTTATTTTAGGATAAAGATAAAGATGAAAAGGGCTATATTATTGAACACAAAGACATACACTGACAAATCCGTCAATACTGTATGTGTGCAATTGACAATAAAGGATCGGCGTGACTCTAACATTTTCGAAAGAAAAATATTTATAGATAACGGAAAGATACATGTAAACATATATATTTTACAAGAAAATTAACTGATTAATTATATATTATAAAATCATTTTTAAAAATATTTAAAGGAAATATCGCGTGTTATATATATAGAATTCAATATAATAAGAATAATTTTATTCCAGACCTATATCACTTTATACTTCATTTATTTGTATTATTATTTATTTTTTATGATAAATAAAAATATAAATTAGGTTTCCCTTGGACTGGAAAACAAAGACAGGTATTTTCTCAACATCAACATACTATTAATAATAAAAAAGATCGAGGCTCTTTATTTTAAAAGTTAAGTAATATAAATATAATAATCATTAGTAAAAAATTATAAATTTAAATAAATCTAATTTCATTTTAAAAATTTTATAACTATATATATATATATATATATATATATATTATCTAAAAATACATAAATAAAATTAAAATTTAAAAGAGTGAACTAAATTTCTCGTGGAATTTTTCAAATCTGATGTATAGAGAGTTGGATTTACATTTTGTGAAAATGTTAAAAAAATAAACAAAAATAGAAACATACACCTTGAATTCATAAAAAATTAATAAAAAAGTAAATAAGACAAGTTTAAATATGAGTTTAAACTTTTGTTTTTAATAATTATTATAATTTCAATTGAATAGATGTTAAAATAATTACTCTAAATTTCTAATCATTATAAAAATAATAATACAAATAGGTTGGAGTAAAATATTTAAATAAATTTAGAACTGATTTTTGTTTAAATAAACATTAAAATAGTTGAGTGTAATTTACTTGTTTAAATTTTAATTTACTTGGATATTTTTTTAATATAAATTGTACATTAAGTCATTGCATTTTAATTAAAATAATTTATAAAAATTAAAATTAAAATTATATTTATTTTAAGTTTATAATTATAAATTATTTTAAATTATTATTATAATTTAAATTCTGTAACTTTAAAATAATTAATTTCTGTTTCTAGTCATTATATAAATAAAATATAAAAAGTAGTACAAATAAGATGGAGTGCAATATGTAACAAAATACAGATTTTAGTATCTTTTAAATAAATTTTGAAATAATGAAATGTAATTTACTCTTAAATAATAATATTTCTACTCAAAACCTCAAACTATATTAATTATTCCTTTCCAACTTTTCTTCCCTTATGCATACGTTAAAATATAAAATTATTTTAAAAAATGTATATAACTTTAATATTTTTTTAAGAATATAATAAAATAAAACTTATATCTATTTAATATTTTTCAAATAATGAAATAAAGTTAACATTTTAAAAAATGCCACTTACGGTATGCTGGGTAAATCTTTCTAGAGAAAATTTATACGAGAAAAAATAAAAATAAAAATCAATTTTATTTTTTCACAAGTTAATTTTTTTTTTTTATTATCTAATTTGTAAAATTTTTTACATCTTTAAAAAAAAAAAAACGAAAGTTTTTAAAAATTAATTAACAAAATTTAATTTTAACTTTTTTAAAAATAATTTTCATTTTTTATTCTTCATATTTCTTCATTTTCATTTTTTATTCTCACCCAATAGTGCTTTTATACCAAACCATTAAAAAAAAAAAGCTTCTTAGTTAAAGGGAAAAAAAATCGAAAAACTACTTCAAATGTCTGCCAAACTTATCCAAAAATTATCGACCCTTAGTGTGAACGATTAAGTCACGTTTATTTAAACATTCAATACCATTATAAATTTATAATGATAGAAGGTAATAGGTTCAGGACCACTTTAATTGATATAAATTTGAAATTTAAGTAACTAAAATCATGTGATTATATAATACTTGAAAAATCAAAAGTTTAAGTTAATTCTTATTCACATTTCCTAATATTTAAATTACTTTTTGCAACGAAGAAAACATAAGAAACGATTGAATTATATTTTTCAAAAATATTTGTAAACTTTTTTTCTTTTTTTCGTAAAGATTACTTCATCTGATGTCACACAGATGGGTATGTCCAAATTGTTTAAAACCAAAATTTTTCTTTAAAATGAAAACCTTTTCATAAATGAAAGTTACCCTGTTAGTTAGAGAATAGGTATTATTAGTTCATCTTAAATAATGACCATGTCTGGTTATTTTTAGTAATAATTAAAATTTTAAATAGGTATAACTTTTCTGGTTAAAACAAGTTTTTCTATGTCCATCATCTTCCTTTTAAATAAATATTTTTTTGCACCTACCCTCTTCGTATTAAACACAAATAAGAAAATTTTAACGTGTCTTGACTTTTTAAGAAAAGTAGAAATTTTCAAAAAATATTAGTTTGTGCGAAAGTGACTTTAATAAATTTAGTTTGCCAAAAAGAAACGTGACTTATTTCCGTCAATTATCCAAAAAAAGCATGTTTACCTGATCATCAAACAAATTTTTTAGTTAAAAAAAAAGAAGCTAAAAGTTAAATTTAATAAATATTTAACAATCTAACTTTAAAGTTAAAAAGACGATAGATAAATTTAATAAATATTTCAAGAATATTAGGGAAGTAGAGTATAAAAAGTTAGAAGTTAATATTTTTATAAATGTTACTTAGAATCTGTTTTAATAAATTTTTTTGACAGATTTTCAGAAGAAAAATATAAAATTAAAAAAAAAAATTTATCCAAAATTTTAAATAATTTTTTTATTAGTTAATTTATTGAAAATTTTACATCTCTTTAAAAAAAGTTAAAGGAGATATTTTTCTAAAACTAGTTAATAAAAAGTTAATTTCAATTTTTATAAAAGATAAATATTAATTTTTTTTATTTTTTCTCTAGAAATTCTTTTGTAAAAATTAAACCAAAAGGCAATATTAAAAAGAAAAAATTGCTAGAAGCTACTTAAAAGAGTTCGGTAAGGTAATGCGGTTAGGTAAACATGTGAACTTCAAATTTATTCTCATTTACTCACATTAATACATTTCTGTTTATTTTATTTTATTTTATTTCCGTTGTAGGAAAACAAATAGATATTTGTGTTGGAAGTAAAGAATATCTCCATTGCATTTCATGGGTTTCTTAATTTCAAAGATGAAGTTTGACAAAATTAGCTTGCTACTAAGCAATCGAAAAATTAGTTTATTGAATTATTGAGTAAAATAATTTTATTTTTTTGACAAAATGTAATGTATTGAAGGAGCCAATAATATAAAATGACTAAAATAATCACATTTACGTAAGTTTTGATTTTGTTTTGTTGATAAAAATATTTTAAAAAGTATTTATAATTTTAATTTTTTTTTCAATATTTTTTATACTCTTTTAATTTTATTCTTGGGCCAATATTGCTCAGTTGTAATTAATATATTTGTTTTTTCATATTACATATTCTACTGTTAGCAGAATCCCAATTTTTTTTTTGAATGGTAATGGATAAATTTAATAAACATTTAAAAGATAAAAGAGAAATAAAGTTTGAAAAACTTGAAGTTAACATTTGAAAACTTTAACGTAGCCTTAAAAAAAAACCAAAAATTCGGGGTGTTTAAATTTAAAACAAACGGCTGAAAAATCGAAAATTGAATTAAATTGCATATGGTTCAAGTTGGTTTGTAATGTATTTTTATTAAATTGTGCGGTTATTAAATTTGAAAATGGAATTAAATCAAATTACATTTGTATTTGCTTAAATACATATTTTTTAATCAGTTTTATTTTATTATATATGTATTATAATTTGAGTATAATTCATATAATTGAATTAATTTTTAAAATATTTTTAATATTTATAAGAAAAATTATAAAACTAAAAAATAATTCAAAATAAACTGTAAAATATTGATTTAATTTAATTTAAATTTTATAATTAATTTAAATCAAATCAAACCAAACTACACTTAACTCTTTTCAATACCACTTATATTTCTCAACATAATAAATTAATAATTTTATATTTTACATATTTTCTTAATTAATATTAATTATTTATTTCATATTTTTTTAGCTATATCATTATAAATCAGTTTTATTTTTATTTTTTTATTTTATATATGTTACCATTTGAGTATAAATTGTACAATTAAGTTATTTTTTTAATTATATTTTAATATATATATTTTTAATATTTACAATTTTTTTTTATAAAAACTACAAAAATTAATCTAAACCAAACTATAAAATATTAATTTTAATTTTATTCAAAATTTATAATTAATTTAAACCAAATCAATGCAAACTACACCTAACTCTTATTTAATTAGAATAAATTTTAAGTAAAAAGTCATACCAGACAACGCCCATGCTAAAAGCTTAGCTTGCCCAACATAGCCATAGTTGTGGACCGTTTGTCAGACCCTTTGTGGACCCTTTGTTAGACCCTTTGCCCAACATAGCCATATTGATTTAAATACTTGGTATACTATTTTTAAAAAAATTCATTATATTTTGTACTCTCACAATTCATTCCACATATTATTACTTACATTTATAATTTTTTATTTTAACTTAAAACATCATTTTATTTGTAATGTAATTATATTTAAATAGTCAAATATATAAAAATTAATAAAAAATATTTAAAATATTTTATTTTATTTATACTAATAAGTTGAAAAATTGGGAAATACATTTAAATGAGAAGTACATCACAATACAGTAATAAAGAAGGTCGTTAAATTAACAATGAAAAATAAGATTAATTTATCGCACTCTGTAACGTATCTAGACATGCTCTACTAAATATGCTAAATTCATTGATTTTATCATAAAAATATGATTAAGGAGTAATTCTTATAAAAGAAATATACATTAAACAAGCAGTGCCACATAATTCACCGGAATACAAATGACTATATATTGAAACAATTGTAACTTTCAAGAAATTTGTTTGAGTACCTCCTGGAGGCCAAACAACTCCAGAAAAATACAACTGTAAACGATATAAAGTGACATATTTTGTTAATCAGTTGTTGATTTATATATATATATATATATATATATATATATATATATTTTCATCTGTTCTCTCTTATAATAAATTTATATTTGTTAATTAATTTGTACGTTAAGATTTAAATTAGTATTATCATTATTTCTTTTATCATTATTTGATTCATGTAATTTTTTTTTAAAATATTTGAAATTGGAAAATGAATCAACGTATAAATATAAAATGATATATTCTTTATCATCGTCATTAGAATGTAATCTTACACAAACTCTCTCGTATAGATAAGTTAAATGCAGTGTCGATATTATTCGAAGACACAATACCTCCAATAACTATTTTAATATATAATTCTATAAGACTCACACCCTGTTGTTCAAAATGAGTAGAGGTGGGTATATGGGTAAAAGTTCATGGGCTGATCCGCAGACCCCACGACCCACGCGGGTTTAGACTAACTTTTTCAAAAAAATTTAGGAGTATTTTGCACAATTCATGAATTTTGCGGGTCAAACCCACGGAGTCCGCGGGGCAATCCACAAACCCGCATTATTTAAAAGGTTGAAAATTGAAACTTTAATTTCGCTCTCCATCTTTTCGCACGTTGTACCCTCCATTCTCCTAGTTCTAATAATAGAAAAATGATTCATAGTGAGAGATTAAAAACTAAAAAACTTTGTAACAGTGTGGTATATGAGATGATATATATGATGCATAGGAGGTTTAAAAATTATTACAAGTATTCGCATCCTTATGTTAAGGTACCCTCTAGGCGTGTTGCTACCATTAATGTGAACAATTTGTATGATTCTGAAAAGAAAAAACTGAAATATGATGTGTGGACATCTTCTATTTGTGAGGGTTATATTTCATTAACTACACATTATGTTAATGCAAATTAGAAGTTAAATAGTCAAATGCTTAATTTTTCTCATTTTCCTTCCCCACAATCGGGACGTGAGATGATCAAAGTTATATATGGTTTTGTGGAAGAATGAGGGATTGAGCGGAAAACTTTTTCATTAATAATATTTTTTTTAAAGATAAAATGCGAGACTATTTGAAGGAAAGACTTATGTTGCATAATAATGGTTTAGTAGGTGGTGGTGAATTTAAATTTGTTGATGGAGATAACTAAAAAATTATGTCGTTGACTTATTTTATTAAAAATTTAAGAAGTAAAATATAATATTTTTTTAAAATTCTAAATTTAACATTTTTTAATTTTGTAACTAGGTCCGCGGACCGGTCCGTTTAACCTGCAGGGCCCGTGGGCGAGGACAGACCACCAAGTTAGGTCCGATTAGCATTGCGAGGCGGACTAAACTTTTCGTGAGCATACGCGGGTGGACCGACCTGCTTACCCACCCCTAAAACATGAGTAATCAAAAGCTTAACATTATCATTATCAACCATTTGTAATGTCTAATTGTAATAGATCTTATAACTTGATTAGAATGTGATTTAAATTTATAATGTATTATTTTTTAACCATTTAAAACTAATTCCTCACAAAATCCTTCTAAATCCTTTGAACATTATTCATTCTTCTTTATCAATAATTTTATCATTTATGTATACAACAATCACTATCACCGTAGACGTCACCTCTCTTTTTAATTTATCTATAACAAATTAATTTTTTTAACAAAAATATGCTAACATAAATCAAATAATATCAATATTCAAAAAAAAAAAAAATATCTTATTTATAAGAATTTTCTTCCGTCGCCACTGTGAGTTCAAACCGAAAAGAGGGGATGGTATATATAAATTTTTAGAGTGTCCAAAACTAAGATGAAATTGAATGAGATGATAGAACCAATAGAACCGTTGCAGGTGTGAACGATTCTAGGTAATTTAAAGTCATCTGATAGCTAAACGACTTCACCCAGTAAAATTGTCAATAGCTTAAACGACTTCGTCATGCTGAAATCCGCGCTAAAGGAAGTCATTAGGGCTTTAATAACTTTAATCGTCGAGCCGTAAATACTTTGAAACTAGTCGTAACATCCCGGTTTAGACAAAAGTCCATAGAGGACAATTTACCCATAATGTCATTGTTTTAGATAAAAATTTCTTATATACTAATTTTTTATTATTATTAAAATTAGATTTTCACATAGTAACTTACATAATATTTATTGTAACCATCATCATGAAAATTTTGAAATTGAGTTTTAATTCTAATTAAAGCATAACATAAATAATACCTAAAATATTATATCTAAGTATTTTCCATATGATGTTTTCTTGAGTGTAAGATATTTTATTCGATAACTAGAAACAAATTTTTTTAAATATTAAAATTGAGGAGCACATATTTTTTGGAATATGCATCTTTACATGCACGTGTTTGATAACAGTTAAATCATTATAAAAAAAAAAAAAACCTTTCTGCGTAGACTCTTTTACATTTTTCTGTAACAGTGATAGAATCAATGCAGATATAATCATCGTGGAAAGTTTATTCATTATACATCGGTTTTGAACCGCCTTAATCGATATGAGTATATATAATGATAAAAAGTTTATATAAGATGCTATAAAGTTTAAAATTAATAAATGTAATAATAAATAAAAGATTATTTTATCCTTTATATATATATATATATATATATATATATATATATATATATATATATATGCATAGACACTAGTTTGAATCCCATCCAGTAACTGTCCATATTCTATATTTATATTTTTAACAAGCTGCAAGCTAATCTCACATTCATCATGAACCCTTTGGATCCAAAAGAATTTAGGAGGCAAGGGCACATGATGATTGACTTTCTTGCTGATTATTACCAAAATATTGAAAACTATCCAGTTTTGAGTCAAGTACAACCTGGTTATCTTAGAAATCTCATGCCATCTTTTGCCCCTCTCAATCCTGAATCCATTGAAACCATTCTTCAAGATTTGCAAAAACACATAATTCCTGGCATAACACATTGGCAAAGTCCTAATTACTTTGCTTACTTTCCCTCTAGTGGTAGCACAGCAGGGTTTCTAGGTGAAATGCTGAGCACAGGATTCAACGTGGTTGGGTTCAATTGGGTGTCATCACCAGCTGCAACAGAGTTAGAAAGCATTGTCATGGATTGGCTTGGCCAAGTGCTCAAGCTCCCTAAGGATTTTCTCTTTTCAGGTAGTGGTGGAGGTGTATTGTTAGGTACAACTTGTGAGGCCCTTTTGGTCACACTTGTTGCTGCTAGAGATAAAATACTTAGCCAAATTGGTAGAAAAAATATAGCGAAGCTAGTTGTTTATGTCTCTGATCAAACACATTGTGCTGTTCAAAAAGCAGCTCATGTAATAGGAATCCACCCAAAAAATATAAGGGTCATTAGGACTATCAAGTCAACTGCATTCACTCTGTTGCCAGAGTTACTATTATCTGCCATTCAAGCAGATGTTGAAAATGGGTTGATTCCTTGTTATGTTTGTGTGACTGTGGGCACAACTTCAACTACTGCAATTGATCCATTAGGACCTCTGTGCAAGGTGGCAAAAGAATATGGCATGTGGGTCCATGTTGATGCTGCTTATGCTGGTAGTGTATGCATTTGCCCTGAGTTCAGACACTTGATTGATGGAGTTGAAGGGGCAAATTCTTTTAGTTTCAATGCTCACAAATGGTTTCTAACTAATTTAGATTGTTGTTGTCTTTGGGTGAAGGATCCATCTTCATTGATAAAGTCCCTATCAACATATCCAGTGTACTTGGAGAACAAAGCTTCTGATTCAAACCAAGTGGTGGACTACAAGGATTGGCAGATAACATTGAGCAGAAGATTCCGTGCACTCAAAGTTTGGCTTGTTCTTCGAAGCTATGGCGTTGCTAATCTTAGAAGCTTCCTCAGAAACCACGTTGAAATGGCCAAAACATTTGAAGGGTTAGTGAGGCAGGACAAAAGGTTTGAGATTTTTGTGCCTAGAAATCTTGCTACGGTCTGCTTTAGGCTTTTACCTTCAGCAGTTGTAAAGATTGGTAATGGCAGAATTCAAAATGGACATATCAAGATTGAGGATGTTGCAAATGAAATCAATCGTAAATTGTTGGATTCAATCAATTGTTCAGGTAGTGTATACATGACTCATGCTACTGTTGAAGGGGTTTTTGTGATCAGGTGTGCCATAGGATCAACTTTAACTGAGGAAACGCACGTCATCACGGCCTGGAAGGTGGTGCAGAAACATGCAGATGCCATTCTGAACCATTGAGTTGAATCCAAATAAGCCAGAGTGTGTGCATGTTCTTAAAATAGCATTCCATTAAGATACGGACCAACATATATTTCAAACACATTTATTACGCTTTAGACTACCGATTACCGATAAAATCCAATCAGACAACTCACTTAAAAAAATATCTATTATTTCTCTTTTTTTACACTTTATACATATTCATAATTCTCTCTTTTTACATTTTATAATTTTTGTCTATTAAATATTTTTCTACTCCAAAATATATTTATATGTAATGTTAATTATGTATCCCATTTTTTATGTACGTACCTGGTTAACCAGGTCCCATTTGTTCATGTAACATAATATATAGATAATATTTTATTGAATAACAGTTGAAAAACTGATAGGACATATGCAGTGTTCCTATTTAAACTATTTTTTAATTTATTTTTTGTGTAGTGAGTATCTATTTGTTCACAAACTCTATTGGTTACCGTGGTTGCAAAATAAAATTGAGGAGTTCTGTTTATACAAAAAGAAGACAAATACACACGATAACCATTCTTGCCCATATACCTATACTAAAGGCCTACGAATTGCCCGTTACAAATAACAAAAGGAATAATAATGAAACTATCATCGACAATTGATTCAACATCTTGGCACCAACGAGCTCTAAAAAGACCCTCCAGAATTAATACTTCTATAGAATGAATGACGTTTCTAACATAAATAAGTGTGGTATCTGTAAGAAAATAAATTTCCGTTAATGGTGGCTCAAGATTTATAAGTTTAAAGAAAATGAACTCCTTTTTCAACTCAATTTTATTTCACAAAAATTATAATACACACATTCAATTAACTTATTTATAAAATATATAAATATTTCTCTTTATTTGTGTTTTCAGTTGCGTATTTATAATACCAAACATTTTACAACTAAGACAATCATTTTTGTATAGGTCAACAAAAATTTTGCATGAGTAGAAAGGTTGTGGTTACCACGTCACTTTCATGAAGAGTGTCAGTGACCCTCGTAGTCATAGAGTTGGCTTTCCGCGTACATTACAAAAATTTTGTGCATAATATATATATATATATATATATATATATATATATATATATATATATATATATATATATTAAATTATATATTATATTCAAGTTCTTTTTTTTAAAATTAAAAAACTTAAAAAATTTTACTCAATAAAAAATTACTTAATAAAACAAATTATTGAATATACTATAAATTTAAAATATTTTAGTCTTCAAATTGAATAAAAAATACTTAGCATGTAATATACAAATTAAAATTAAAATGTAAAAAGTAGGTTTTAAAAAATTAATACAGTTTAAAAAAACATATTTACCAAATAGAGATTAATATATATATATATATATTATGCACAATATAATTTATTGTTATATTTTATGCATATTATCATTTATCGTTATAAATTATTATTTTATCATCATCTTTTATAAAAATACAATGATAAGCTGGTAAATATTTTTTGTATTTTTTTACACTGTATTAAATTTTTAAACCTATTATATATTTTCTAACTCATAGATTACATATTAGGTATTTCTTTATTAAATTTGAAAATTAAAAATTTTAAATTTTTTTAAATGTATGGTATATTCAATGTTTATTAAGTAATTTATTTAAATATTTTTATTGAGTAATTTTTTTTAATGTTTTCAAATTTAAATAAAAACATTTGAATGTAATATATAATTTGAAAAATATATAATATATTTTAAAGATAATAATATATCTTAATTTAAAATTAAATATAATATATATAAATAAAATATTATGCATAATATTCCCAATATATTAGTTGGTCTAGCGGTAATGAGTTACTTCCTACACGTTTTACTTTTATCATCAAGTAATTAAATGAGTATTATTTATAGTTGTTAAAATAAATTTTTAGCAATGAAAAACTACCACAAACCAAAACATTTAACTAGAGATACTAAAAAATAGTGAATCTTTTTAAGAACTAAAAATAAAGAAAATAAATTTAAAGAATTAAATATAAAAATTTAGATAAAATGAGAAGAAAAACTCATTTATCTCAAAATATAATATGCGTTGAAAAGGTTGGAGGTGTTCAAATTTAAATTTATCTAGAAGAAAAATTGAAAAACAATTCAAATTACAAAAAGTCAGAAAATAAAAATAAATTGTACTTATTTAATCACTTTACAATAAAATTAATAAGATAAATTTAAAATAATAATAAAATTTACAAAATTTTAATTAACCTATTTCAGTTTTTTGAAAAAATTTAATTAATTCATGTATTTTTAAATTAACAATACATCTGGTAATTAAATATATATTAATTCCAAAAACATAAAAAATATTAATTAAATTAATTTTTAGTTTTATGTATAATTTTAATTTTATTTTTTAATTATTATTATATGTTTAATTAAATAAATATGAAAACAATTAAATAATATTTAAACAATAATAAAATAATATAATATATATTTTAAAGCTAGCGTGAGCTCGTAATTACACTTTTTAGTGTACGATACTTTCTATACTCTCTTTAAACTTCTCAATGTATGTGAATTGTTATTTTATTTTTTGGTTTATTTTTAAATTATCTTTTACCAGTTACGCTTCCCACTACATTTAAATTAGAAAGTGCTCCAATTTTAATAAATAATTAATTAAACTAGAAACCGTTCTAACTTTAATAAATATTTTAATAAACGGCACCCTTCCGTAATTTTGCCGCATCCTCCCTGCCTCACTACATTTAATAGTTGGGACCAATTAGGTTCACATTGACATATATAATTGAACATTTATTTAACTGTTGATTTAAACAGACGTGTGTACCATTCTTTATTTTATTTTAACCTTATCATAATAATAATAATAATAATAATAATAATAATAATAATAATAATAATAATAATAATAATATTAATAATAATAATATTAATAATAATATCAATTTAAAATTAATAGGTAATAAAATTAATTAAATTAGTATTATTTTGTTTATTGAAATATGACATTATAATTCATCTCATTCATCTACTTGATATAAAAAAGTTTACAAAATTATATAATTTTTTAAAGATAGAAAAACTGGTATTTATATTTCTTTCAATATTTGAGTCATTTATTAACATATCAAAAAATTTTAAAATTTTAAATTAATGTCAAGTAAATCCTTAAGAAACAAAGGTAATAATTTAGTCATGAAAAGTATTAAGATTTGGATAGCATGTGAACATTTTGTAAGAATAGAATTAGATCGATAAAAGAAAAATGTTTTGATATAAATATTTAAAAATTTGTAGTTAAATTCAACTTAAATGTGTTTTTTTAAAAAATTTAATCTGATTAGATACGGTTTTTATCGGTTTAGATTAAGTGATTTTTAGTTGACTAATGATTTAAACGGATGTAAACGTTCATATCAATCTTTATTTCATTTTAAGCTAGTAATAATAATAACAATATCAATTTAAAATCAATAGTTAATAACATTACTTAAATTAGTATTACTTTAGTTATAAAAAATATAACATTATAAATTAATCTACTTATTTATTTTTAAAATATTTATTTGACATAAAAAAGTTTATATATAATTTTGTAAAGATTGAAAAACAAGTATTTTTATTTCTCTTCAATATTTGAGTCATTCATCAATGTATCAAAAAAATTTAAAATTAAAAGTCAAGTGAATCCATAAAAAAGGTAATAATTTAGTCATAAAAGTTAAAGTATTAAGAGGGCTCGTGAACAGGATTGGATTGATAAAAACATATTTGATCTAAATATTTAAAAATTTCTTTAGATCTAGATGTATTTTTTTTTTTAAAAATTGATCTGATTATATGTGATTTTTTTTTTTTGGATCATACGATTTTTAGTTTATCTTTCAAATATAAAATAAAAAATATGATTTTTTTAACTTTATTTTATTTCTAAACACATGAATGGTGATATTGTTAAATGTATTATAACGAATAATTAAAATAACTCATAGCAAATATTGTATAAACTTTATCTCAAGTAAGAAACATCAACTTCATCATGAATTTTAAGGATATTGATTCGGTTTGATTTGAGAATTTCAAAATAAAAACTGATCCAAACCGATCATGATCAGTCAGTCAAAAATCATCAAAATCAAATACATAAAAAATATTTTCTAATTTTTTGTTATTTGAATTGATTTTCAATTTTTCTTCTAGATAGATTTAAAGTTGAATACCTCTAACCTTTTCAACACGCATTATATTTTGAGATAATTAAGTTTTACTTCTCATTTTATCTAAATTTTATATTTAATTCTTTGAATTTATTTTCTTTATTTTTAGTTCTTTAAAAAATTCTCTATTTTCTAGTTTCTCTAGTTAAATGTTTTGGTTTGTGGTAGTTTTTCATTGGTAAAAAAATATTTTAACTGCTATAAATAATATTATTTATAGTAGATAAAATAACTAATTTAATTACTTAATGATAAAAGTAAAACGTGTAGGAAAGGCAACTCATTACCGCTATACCAACTAATATATTTGGAATATTATGCATAATATTTTATGTATATATATTATGTTTAATTTAAAATTAATATATATCGTTATATTTAAAATATATTATATATTTTTCAAAATATATATTACATTCAAGTATTTTTATTTAAATCTAAAAACATAAAAAACAATTACTCAATAAAAACAGTTAAATAAATTATTTAATAAAGATATTATTGAATACACCATACATTTGAAATTTTATAAAACTTTTAATTTTCAAATTTAACAAAGAAATAAATAATATGTTATCTATAAGTTATAAAATATATAATAGGTTTAAAAATTTAATACAATGTAAAAAAATACAAAACATATTTACCAAATTATCATTATATTTTTATAAAAGATGATAATAAATTATAACGATAAATGATAACATGCATAAAATATAAAAGTAAAATATATTGTGCAATATATATATATATATATATATATTAATATTTTATTTATAAAAATATATAATGATAATTTGGTTAATATGTTTTGTATTTTTAAAACTGTATTGGTTTTTTTTTAAAATCTATTTTTTATATTTTAATTTATATATTACATTTTAAGTATTTTTTATTCAATTTGAAGACTAAAATATATTTAATATTTAGTTTTATTAAGTAATTTGTTTAAATTATTTAGTAAAATTTTTTAAGTTTTTAAATTTTTGAAAAATAACAGTTGAATTATATATATATGTCAACTCTATCACTTCGAGGGTCACCGCCACTCTTCATGGAACTAATGCGGAAACCACAACCTTTCTACTCATGCAAAAGTTTTGTTCATCTAAAAAAACAAAATCATGAGAATAATGTTACCTAACAACTTCGATCCACCAACCAATACATAGCCAATTAACTAATATGGTTATTAATTTTTCTTTTCTTTCTTCTTTTAATTTTTTTCCCTTTTTAAACATATTTTATAAATAATTATTTGTTTATGAATTAGAGTTGTTTATCAAAACATTTCTTTAATTGAAAATAAGTGTTATTTTCTTTAAAACTTATAAATTTTAAGCCAACACTAATTGATATTTATTTTCTTAAAGATACCACACTAATTTATGTAAAAAACATGGGTAATTGACAAAAGTGATTTCGTTAAAGAAACTATTTTCATGAATGGATCTCGTTAGAAACTATATGTAGTTAGGGTTCTCGAATTAATTTCCATGGTTAGGCTTGAATGCATCTTCATTTCTTGAAGATTGTCAATAGGCCGAATATACCTTCAAGATGTATTCGTTTTTTAAGACATTGTCAATGTACTAGAAGAAGTTAATACTAATATGCCTACCTACAACAATAATATGTGAATATGGATAATGGAGAGTTGTGCACCGGAATATCTGTCGTTTAGATTTGTTGTCCACTTATTACCACCTCGTTGTGTCAATGGATTGAATGTCTCTTCAACCTCAAATCGTGTTTGATGAATGTCATTGACATGCACAATGTGGGAACATACGTCTACTTGATGTCTTTGAATAACTTGATGTATTCGTGAATAATATATATGACCATCACTTAGCTCTTGTTGTGTCCAACGATCTCTTTCAACGAAATATTCACAACTGTTGTACGTAGACTTCACCAAAGCTGTTATTGGAAGATTTTTGCATCATTTTAAAACCTTATTTATGCATTCAAATAGATTTGTGGTCATGTGTATATATCTATGTCCTTCCTTGTCGTAAGACATACTCCACTTTTTCTTATAGATTCCCTAAATCTAACTAGGATTACAAGACTTCCCTCACAAAATTCTCCAGATTTGTAGGGAGTATAACCTACAACAAAAATATATGATATGCATTAGATTCAATAAACTAGGGCATGTGATAAAACATAAAAAAAAGATGCATAGAAATGATAAATCATTAAAAGACCTAATATTACCAACATTTATTTATATTTTTGGTTCTTAAATCTGTGATTGAAATTTGAAGCAATGTGCCTGATGTAGTATACATGGTAAGCGTGAAGTCGGCTCCATCCAATCGCCTCATTATTAATAGGCGACTTTATGCTCCGATGCTGATCAGATATTAGACAAATTTCAGATTTATTTGTTATTTGCAAATGTAAGTGAAAGAGCAACCACAACCAAGCTAATAAAGTTTCACTTTCAACAACAACAAATACAAGTGGTAATACATTGTCATTCTTATCTTGCGTTGTTGTGATAAGAAGTGTTCCGCGAAATCTCCTGTATAAGCGCGTACCATCTATCTGCATCATTGGTTTACAAAAATTAAAAACATCAGCACATTGTCGAAAAGTCCAAAACACACGCTTAAATTGTCGATATTCACGGACTAGAGTGTTGCTCACAAAATAATCATCATCAAAAGTTTGTTAGTAAGAATCCAGAGAGTGAATTTGCATGTAATAAAGCCAATCAGGAAGTTTCGCGTATGATTCTTTCCATTCGCCGAACACCATGATCATTGCTTTTTGTTTAGCTAGCCATGTTTTCCTGTATGATATTTCATAGTAAAACATTCTTGCAATTCTCTCTTGAAGTAGTCCAATTTTTATTGATGGACTTTTTCTGATCATACTTGAAAAAATTCAAGTTTGTTCAAAAACCTTACACATAATATAATTTTGTAATAAATTAATACTATTTTCATATGATTTTATTTTACTTACCCACAATGCTGATCAAGTTTGAATAAAGATTGACACGATCTTGAGTCAAACTGGAGTTTAAACAAGTATGATCACCCATTGTGTTACTTTCCACATATCTATCATTTTCTATTTTATAACCCGCATATAAAAAAGGCAAGGAGATTCAACACAATTTTTTGGGCAATGAATAACATACTTTGTAGATTTAGACTCATGCATCATCATCGTTTGATGCACATTCATCATATATCTTGCTACAATAGTTTGTACTTCACCTTTACTATCAAACTCCAAACCAACAATTAATTGTTATTCAATCAACCAATTTGAATCAACACTTATACCTCATAAATCTTTTTGATCAGGGTAGTCCCAATTGATGTTTCTATAATGCGAGGTTGTTTTCCAAAATGGTTGTTCACTTCCACCTACACGAACATCACATTAAAAATGTATATTTTAATTAAAAAAATTAAGTATTAAATTATGTTACATTGACCTCCTTGTGTTTCAACAACAATATGATGTTGTTGCACGTTAAGACTTAAACTTTGTTCATCTTTGTTTCTTTCATCATCATCTGATTCTAGTAAATTCTCATCAAAATCTTTTTCATCGAATGATGATTCAATATACCAATCAGAAACAACGTAATCTTTATCATTGTCATTAGAGTTTAGCCTTATGCAATATCCTTTGTAAGAACTATGAACGCTTGCTTTAATTGTACCCGCATTATTCCTAGACGACGCACCACCTGCAACAACTATCTCAACACATAATTCTATAGGATCATTGTCCTTTTCATCGTCGACTATTTGTAGTGGATGTTGGATCAAACGCTTACCACTTTCGCCATGAGACAATTGATGTATACCCACAACAGTGAAGCATATTGATTCCCTATCAAATATCTTGTTGTAATAAAACAAATAACTTGGTCAGAATTTAACTTAAATTCATTGTGAATTCATCTTCCAATGAATTAAAACTTATTTCGTGTTTAATTTGTAAAACTGTTTTTCATCTTTCAAACATGGTTCCTTCATTAATGTCGATTATCCTTCCGTTATTATAGACAACGATAATAACTTCAAAAGCTATATCTCTACAAATTTTCTACAACAAAAAATTTAATATTAAACATTATGAAAATAAATATGATTATTAATAATTTATACTATAAATATATTAAATAGAATTAACACAAATTACATACACCTCACCTTGATAAGAAGTATTATTACTCAACTATTCTTGAAAAAACATAAATAAAATCATGAAAATAATAAAGGTAAATAATATAAAAATTTTGATGAAAGAAAATTATTTTTACTTGTCTTTGAGATTTGTGGTCTTGGAAGTGAGGAGGGAGGTTTATGTAGCATTTAGGTAGCACCTGACCTGCATCACGTTGGCCCAAGGCCTAACAGATGGGCAGCTTACATGCAGAGGGCTAACAAAGAAGACGTCCATCTATGAGACACCTTTATTGCTTTCTGCAACATTTCGAATACACCACGTGGGCTAATGAATAACGATGCATTCTAATATAGTTGTCTACTTTGCTGGGTAATTGGCCAATGAAAAATGAGGCGCCTTGGTGTTGGGCGCCTCTTATGGTGGGCTTTGCTGGGCCATTGGAGCCTCAGGCTTAGGCGTAACCATTGTAACACCCTGCTCTAACGCACCTTAAAAGGTCTAAATGTTCTCATACTATTATTGTAAAGACTCGACTATATTGTTATTGAAATACTTTGATTTTCTTTGTTCCTTTATTTTTAACAAAAACATTTATTTTCTTAAAACGTCATTTAAATTTAAGTGAATCAATTTCATTATAAAAATCACGTTTTCTATAAAAAAACGTTATCATATTTTTTCTCTTAAAGATAAACTTTGTCAAACATATTTCTAATTAATATGTCATCAAACTAAATTACAAATTTCTCGCAGATATTCATAAAAATATTCAACATCCTTGAAGAGCAAATAATTTACAAAATAACCATATAATCTTCAAACAAAAATTATCCTTAAGCAATCTATTCTCCGCACATAGTATAACCTGTCAATATGCTCCCCCAAATAAAATTTAGGATTATCGCAGGTGTTAAACCACATACATAAACACGCAAGGGTAAGTTCCAAATATTACACTTCCTAATAATTATCAAGGAAATACATACAAAAATATAATTAAATGAATGAATGGAGACTAAATTTCCAAATATTGCACTTCCTAATAATATGGATAATAATTCTCAAGGAAATACATACAACAATATAATTAAATGAATGAATGAAGACTAAATGAGAATTTTTTATATGATGCATGCTTCAACATCAATTTCAAAAATATGTAATGTGGTATCATATCAGATAATACGACTCATCATCGTAAAATTTACCAACCAGTTAAGATCCCACATCAATGCACAAAATATCATAAACAAACATATGATCATCATAAATTAAATACATTCTCATTGTTTTAAGATCTCAAGTCTGGTATCACGTCTAGACACACAAATTAAGTTTATTATCTACCCCCCTTACCGAGGCCACCTCATTCAAGGCAATGCATGAATGAATGAAATCTTATCTCATTTTCTCAAAATTATTAATTAAAATAGACGAATCCATCGATATTACTGTTAGATAATATTATGCATTTATGTTAGATGATACACATTTATGTTAGATGATTTTATGCATTTCTATTTTATCCTTTTTTTAGTTGTCTCAAGGGTAGTTTAGTTATTTTCTTAGTAGTAGATATATTGGTATTGTTTTGCTGATTATTAACGAATACACACTGATGAAACCCTAGCCTCTTGTTCTTGTATTTTCCCCTCCTTCTTCTCTTCTTCGTATGATTGTTAAATTCTACATGTCATCAGAGCAAGGACGATACAAGCTTTCGCGGATCCATTTGATTCGACAGCAACCTGAGTGATTTCTTCTTGTATTCCTTCTTCCTTTTGAGGTTCTCTGCTAGGGTTTGCAGAATTTGGGTTTTTAAGCTCTTTGTTTTGTGATTGTTTGCAATGGTCAGAGAAAAAGATGATTCTTGTAAAAGATAGAACACAAGAAGGGGGGTTGAATTGTGTTACTTAAAAAAAAATTTGTTCCTTTCGTCTGTGCGTTTAAATATGTTCAGACGAAACAATCTTAATCTTTAAAGGTTGATTTTAATGTACAGACGTTATGGTTTAATTATCCCCATTAGTCAAATACTTAATAAAACAAATACACAAGTATTTTTATACTGGTTCGTCTATGCAAGACTACGTCCAGTTACCCAGTAACAACTGAGTTTTCACTACAAACCGTGAAAGAGTTACAAGTATTATTTGCGCCCAGCCACTTCTGGCTATAACATAATATTCTTTGAACATAACCTTCGTAGGCTAAAAAAAACAAGGGTATTCTTTGAACAACCAGCTCCTTAGGCTAAAACACCACACAAATGGATTTGGAAGAGTTTTATAAAAAAAAAGTTTCCTCTTTGCAGAGAGGGTTTTACAATGAAGAGCAGAAGTAACAGAGAGCGAATTCACAATAAGGTAGAATATTGAAGCGTGTTCGCCAACTGAACTTTGAAGAAACGAAGTCTTTAAATAGGCAAAATCTTCAGATATTCGTTAGACACAGAAGAAAGCCGTTGAGCGCTTTCCAAGCGAAGTCCAAAAATGTGTCAGAGAGTACTTGAGTGATTGATGGTGTGTGCAGCGGATTTAGATAGCGTGCACAATATTTTTTCTGACTTGTACAGAGATTTTGACAAAAAGGTGATGACCTTTTCGAGTTGCACATGTAGGCGTGAATCCCCATACTGATCTTGGATGCTTCTAATAAGTACTTCTTAAGATTTGAAATCTTGGAGGGAACGACTCATACTTTGCTTCACTTCTTTGGCAGACGATGAACTTCTTCAGTCTTAAGAGTTTTCGTCTTAGCTTATCGTCTGATGACTTGACTTGAGACAGACGAATGACTTCAACTTTGAGGGGTCATCTTCCATCTGTGCTTGTTGCGTCTGACTTGATGTTCCATCTGTAGATGTTTCGTCTATCTTGTAATAATCAAAACTTTAAAGATGTTAATCATCTTGATCTAACAATTCCTTTTCTAGTCCTACAATATATGATTTTGCTGAGTAATTCCAAAAGTTTCTTACTACACAACCACATGTTATGTTTGTCCAGGAGGCACATGGATTAGTAGGCAATGAGATCTTCAATCCAGGAGGCTGATTAGGCCGTAGGCAAGGGGACTTTATATTTTGGATGAATTGAGATTTCTAGATGTTGTAGCTTCTAGTGTTGACTTGTCGTTCTTTCATTTAAATTCCTCGTCTTTTAGTTTTGTTTAATGACATTCTTTTATGGCATTCTCGTCTAGGACAAAACTTTATAAAATTTAGTATTTTAGAAACTTTAGAAATTTGAAAACTTAAGAAATTTAGAATTTCTCTTACCTTAATTCCTTTTGATTAGTCTTTGAAATCATTTGAAAGTTGAAATAAGATTGGTCCTACACTCCACCAACGTGTACACCTGAAGTTGGCAAAGTGTGCAACGGTTTTGGTGAACGAAAATGATAAGTGTTTTGATGTTTTGGCTTCAATTCTTCATGGATGTAATGTTTCCAATGGTGGGGTATTTATATGTAAAAAAGATCATTAAACAATTCCATGTAAGTAACTAGTTAGGATGATTTGGTTACTTTAATTTTTAGTTACTTCAAAAAATAACCAAACAATAAATTTTCAAGATTATCTTGACTTGTCATTAATAGTGAGCAATAACATCTAGACATCAAGTTGGACTTTTCTTCTTGATTTTAAGATGCTAATATGTGGGTTTTAACAACTACACATTTTTAAACATTAAGATATGTTTCACAAAAGAGAACTTTCAAAATCTTCTAAAATTTTATTATTTTATCATTTTGTTTGAAAAAAAAAATGAAGTTACCATAACTTCTTTCAACTCTCACTCTATCTCTTTCTTACATTCTTTTCATCTTATTCAATTGGCTTGTAACAAAGAATAGTGAAATCTTATTGAACTTACCAGTTCATCTTTTGAAATCGTATCACATCCTGGGTATGATGAAATAGGATGAATTGATACAATATTTTGTAAGTATATAATTATTTTGAATAAATTCACTATTTCTTTATTTTTCGATCACTTGGAAAGAACAAAATGTTTCTTATGTTCTTTCTTCAAAAATTTCTAATTTCTAATAGACTTGTCAATAAGATTCGAACCCAGATAAAGTTCTGACCATCTGTCAGAGAGCATAATTTTACATAATTACAATTTAAAAGTTACTTAATTTTAAGGTTTTATAATAAATTAAAATCTTAATTTCTCTTCTAAACTTTTATGATTTTAATTTCAACCTTCAAATATCAACTATGATTATATTATAATTATGAAAAAATTCTAAAAATTATTTTTCCTTAATTTTTCAGTTCACAAACTATTGTAGACAAAATTTTTTGTATTTAATTTACAAGAAATAATTTATACAACATTTTATTCCAACTTATATATATTTATCATACCCCTAATTTTGTATAATATAGGTCATATTCTTTTTAATTTCTTTACTATTTAAAAATTTTAACCTATATTGCAAATACAAACGCAATTTAAAAAATAATTAATTTTTTTAGAAAAATATATATTTTTAAAATCATTAAATTTTTATTTCTAACAATATATAATTTTTACATATTAATTTTTAATAAATTTCTCTTATTAAATACAAGGATATAATTAAATATAAATAATAATATAATTTAAGCTGTGATTACACATAAATCGAAAATATCAATTACCGATGATGTGTTTGATATGAATAAATGTGAAATTACTTTTCAAATATATCTTTATTTAAAATTATAATTATAATTTCTTCAAATTATGTAAATATTGTTACACAACAAGTCAACAACAGACTATTTTAAATTATATTTTTTCACTTTGATCGTAAATTGTTAATATACAAATTTTTTCAAAAAATTTAATAAATGTTTTAACTAAATAGAGTAGGTAATTATTTAAGAAAATTAATTTTGAATGTTACAACCATTATCTAATATGTCCCTCATTGAGCCCATTCAAGCAAAACGACCCCCCTCCAACAAGGCTCATTTATGAAAATAAACTACTTTTGTCAATTACAAGGAAACATTAATTCATTCTATATAGAAGTATAGTTTTGGTGGGTCTGGTCGGTGCCAAGACGTTGAATTAATTGTCATGATAGTCTTTTTTTTTATTTTTTATTATTATTCCTTTTGTTATTTGTATCTGCCTTTAGTATAGGCATATAGGCAAGAATGCTTATGTGTGTATGTCTTTTTTTATTTTATTTTGGTGCAGATGAGCATTTTTTTTTGTTTCATTGTTTCTTTTTGCACTTCTTTTCGACAATTTTTTTATTATTAAATAAAAAATTATATGAAAAACACTACAATGTATAAAACCTTTTTGTATAAATATCAGTTCTCAATTTTATTTTGCAACTACGGTAACCACTAGAGTTTGTGAACAAATAGATACTCCCTAAAAAAAAAGTTTAAATATGCACGTTGCATATGCCCTATCAGTTTTTCAACTGTTATTCAATCAAATATTATTAATAGGAATGCTTGAAAAATGTTACATTGAACAATTGGGTCAGCCATTGCATCTTAAAATATATTTAATTTTGTTTTTTTATTTATATTTGATTTTTTTTATTTTAAAAATTAAAATAGATACTAGAATATTCTAGGACATGGTGATTGATTAACCTGTACTTTAATTATTCAAGCTAACAATTTCTTAGTGCTTATAGTACGTATTATTTATTAAAGAAAAAGAATACTATTTTAAGGACATACATACAGACTAATTTGGATTAAAAAAAATACTATTTTAAGAACATACATTAAGAAAAAGAATACTATTTTAAGGACATACATACAGACTAATTTGGATTAAAAAAGAATACTATTTTAAGGACATACATTAAGGCTAATTTGGATTCAATTGTTATTCAATAAAATTTATTTATATTAGTAGCACTTAAACAATATTATACGTGATTAACCAGCCACCTAAAATGTATCTATTTTCAATTTTTTATTTAAAAAATTCAAAATAAATACGTTTTACAATACGTTGAAGTGACATTTTTTTTACTGCTTATATTACTAAGAATGCTATTTTAAGGACATGCACACACTCTGGCTAATTTGGATCCAACTCAATGGTTCAGAATGGCATCTGCATGTTTCTGCACCACCTTCCAGGCCATGATCACGTGTGTTTCCTCAGTTAAAGTTGATCCTATGGCACACCTGATCACAAAAACCCCTTCAACAGTAGCATGAGTCATGTATACAGTACCTGAACCATTTATTGAATCCAACAGTTTACGATTCATTTCATTTGCAACATCCTCAATGTTGATATGTCCATTTTGAACCCTGCCATTACCAATCTTTACAACTGCTGAAGGTAAAAGCCTAAAGCAGACCGTAGCAAGATTTCTAGGCACAAAAATCTCAAACCTTTTGTCCTGCCTCACTAACCCTTCAAATGTTTTGGCCATTTCAACGTGGTTTCTGAGGAAGCTTCTAAGATTAGCAACGCCATAGCTTCGAAGAACAAGCCAAACTTTGAGTGCACGGAATCTTCTGCTCAATGTTATCTGCCAATCCTTGTAGTCCACCACTTGGTTTGAATCAGAAGCTTTGTTCTCCAAGTACACTGGATATGTTGATAGGGACTTTATCAATGAAGATGGATCCTTCACCCAAAGACAACAACAATCTAAATTAGTTAGAAACCATTTGTGAGCATTGAAACTAAAAGAATTTGCACCTTCAACTCCATCAATCAAGTGTCTGAACTCAGGGCAAATGCATACACTACCAGCATAAGCAGCATCAACATGGACCCACATGCCATATTCTTTTGCCACCTTGCACAGTGGTCCTAATGGATCAATTGCAGTAGTTGAAGTTGTGCCCACAGTCACACAAACATAACAAGGAATCAACCCATTTTCAACATCTGCTTGAATGGCAGATAATAGTAACTCTGGCAACAGAGTGAATGCAGTTGACTTGATAGTCCTAATGACCCTTATATTTTTTGGGTTGATTCCTATTACATGAGCTGCTTTTTGAACAGCACAATGTGTTTGATCAGAGACATAAACAACTAGCTTCCCTATATTTTCTCTACCAATTTGGCTAAGTATTTTATCTCTAGCAGCAACTAGTGTGACCAAAAGGGCCTCACAAGTTGTACTTAACAATACACCTCCACCACTACCTGAAAAGAGAAAATCTTTAGGGAGCTTGAGCACTTGGCCTAGCCAATCCATGACAATGCTTTCTAACTCTGTTGCAGCTGGTGATGACACCCAATTGAACCCAACCAAGTTGAATCCTGTGCTCAGCATTTCACCTAGAAACCCTGCCGTGCTACCACTAGAGGGAAAGTAAGCAAAGTAATTAGGACTTTGCCAATGTGTTATGCCAGGAATTATGTGTTTTTGCAAATCTTGAAGAATGGTTTCAATGGATTCAGGATTGAGAGGGGCAAAAGATGGCATGAGATTTCTAAGATAACCAGGTTGTACTTGACTTAAAACTGGATAGTTTTCAATATTTTGGTAATAATCAGCAAGAAAGTCAATCATCATGTGCCCTTGCCTCCTAAACTCTTTTGGATCCAAAGGGTTCATGATGAATGTGAGATTAGCTTGCAGCTTGTTAAAAATATAAATATAGAATATGGACAGTTACAGGATTCGATTCAATCTAGTCTCTATATATATACGAAAAATATATAAAAATATCTTGTAGAAAATCACAAATATTTAATAGACAAACAGTAATAAACAAACAATTAAATAATAGTTATAAAATATAAGAAAGAAAAATTTTAAAATATAAAATATGTAAAAAGAGAAATATATATATATATATATATATATATATATATATAAATAAATATAAAAGATAGGGTAATCTTTTATTTATTAATTTTAAATTTTATAGCATCTTATATAAACTTTTAATTATTATATATACTCAAAATCGACGTATAAAGAATAATTCTAACATATATAAAATGTGAAAAAAGAAATATATATATATATATATATATATATATAAATATATATATATATATATATATATATATATATATAAATATAAAGGATAGGATAATCTTTTATTTATTAGTTTTAAACTTTATAGCATCTTATATAAACTTTTAATTATTATATATACTCATATCGATTAAGGTGGTTCAAAACCGATGTATAAAGGATAAACTTTCCACTATCATTGTATTTGCATCGATTCTATCACTGTTATAGAAAAATGTAACAGAGTCTAAGCAGAAAAGTTTTTTTTTTTCTTTTAATGATTTAACTGCTATAAAACACGTGCATGTAAAAATTCATATTCCAAAAAACTGAGCTCGTCAATTTTAATATTTTAAAAAAATTGTTTTTAGTTATCAAATAAAATATCTTACACTCAAAACATCATATGAAAAATATTCATATATAATATTTTAGGTATTATTTATGTTATACATTAATTAGAATTAAAACTCAATTTTAATATTTTCATAATCACGGTTACAATAAATAAATATTATGTAAATTACTACGTGAAATCCTGATTTTAATAAGAAAATAATATATAAGAAATTTTCATCTAAAATGATATTATGGAAAATTGTGCTTTATGAACTTTTGTCCTCGACAGGGACATTATGGGTCACATTATGGTCAATTTTAAAATATTTACACTTGGAGGAGTAGAGTCATTGAAGCCCCCTTGACTTCACTATGCCATGAGGTCTAATTTGATGAAGTCGTTTAAGTTATTCATCACTTTATTGAGCTAAAGTTATTTAGCAACCAGACGATTTAAGTCTACGTGGAGTCGTTCGTACATTTAATCCAGTAATTCTACCATTCAATCTCATTTTAGTTTTGGACAAATCCAAAAATCTATATATATTATCTCCTTCTTCTAATTTGAATTCACAATGCTAGTGGAAGAAAAATACATTCTTGTAAAAGAGGTATTTTTTTTAAAAAAATATTGATATTATTTGATTTATGTTCTATATTTTTGTTAAAATAAATTATTTATTGTAGATAAATTAAAAAGAGATAATGTCTATAATGATTATTGTTGTATACATAAATGGTAGAATTATTGACAGTGATAAAAGAATAATGTTCGAAGAATGATAATAACATATTAAGTCTTAACGCATAACTAAAAATGGTAGCTCAAACAGAAGTAGGTTAGTATGAATGTAAATTTATTATACCTCTTCATAAGAACAAATGAACAATATATATTTGATGATAATGCATGAGGAAACTATATGCAGACTATTCAATCAAGAATGACAAATAGATGAAAAGTCACGTAATGGGAGAACCACATACTTGTCTTAATGTCAATTTGACCCAAGATCACATAAATCTCGATTCAGATTTGATCAGGACATGCATTTTGGGTATGAATTTGTTTTTTACAAATAAACCCAAACTTAATTGTTTATATATGTATTAAATTTGCTTGACATGTTGAAATATAAATAGGAATGATTGGGGAAGATCCGTCAATAAAAATTGGATTGATTCAAGAGAGAGTTGCAAGTATATTTAATTATAAAATTTCTCACAAGAAGACATGGTTAGAGAAACAAAAAGCCATGGTATATGGTGACTGGGTTCAGTCATATGTTGAACTTCTTGCGTAACTTTAATACATGGTGCACTCTCCTAATTCATATTATCAAATTTGTGATGAAGATTATTTTATTGGTAACACACTTGAAGTAATGAATTCAGAAAATTTCAACGGGTACTTTGGACGTACAAGCAATATGCTGATGCATTTCAATTTTGTAAGTATATTATATAGGTAGATGGGACGTACTTGTACGGGAGATATCGTGGAACCTTGTTAATAGCAATAACACAAGATGAGTATGGCAGTGTCTACCTCTTGCATTTGTTGTTGATGAAGGTGAAACACAATTAACTTAGTCGTGGTTTCTCTCACACTTACATCTACATGTAATAGATAAATCAAGGATTTGCTTAATATTTTATAGACATCAGAGCATCAACTCAGCCATTGATAATGAAGCAACTGAATGAAGTCGACCTTTTGCATACCATATTTACTGCATTAGACACATTGCTTCGAATTTTAATCACAAATTCAAGAACCCCAAACAAAAGAACGTGTTGGTTAAGTTAGGTAATAATTTGATCATCATCATTTGATTATCATTAAATCATGTTGAATATTCTAATCATGTGAATTTAATGGTTTTGTAGGGTACACCCTTTGCAAACATATATTTGACAAAAATCTGGAGAAATTTTGTGATTCGAGTCCTACGGTTGCTATTTGCATCCGAGGAATTTTGAAGGAAAAATGGAGTATGACCTACGATAAGGAAGGACATCAATATGAACATATGACCACAATTTTCGTAGAATGTGTGAATAAAGTATTTAAAGGTTACAAAAATCTTCCAATCATGGCTCTTTTAAAGTCAACTTATAGTTAGTGTCGAGAGTATAGTGTGGAAAGGGGTCGGCAAGCCCAACAGGAATTAATGGACGGTGAAGTATACTGTTCAAAAGTAATGCACGCCATTCGAAGAAATCAAGATGAAGCATCGATACACATTGTTTTCATTTATGACATTCACCAAACAAGGTTTGAAGTGGAAGAGACATTAAATTCTCAGACACAATGTGGGAAACAAAAATGGACAGTGAATCTAAACAACAGATATTGACAATGTGATCGGTTTACTGCTTTCCATTATCCATGTTCACATGTTATTGTTGTGTATGGATATATGACCATCGACTTTTAAGAACAAATACATTTTGAATGCCTATTTGGGTGAGTGGTGGCTTTTAGGAAATGAAGGTGTATTTCCACTTATTGAGCAAGGCTTGAAACTAATTCTTGATCTAACAACAATATGAGGTAAAGCTATGCCAAAATCAACAAGGATTCAGAATGAAACGGACTGGACTGAACCTTCACAAAGGTAGCAAAGATGGGAGATGTGGTGAAGAAGGTAATAATAGAAGACTTTGTCCTTTGAATAACCAATTTGATTCAAATTAATATAATGTACCAATCCAATTATTTTTTGTTTTATTGAGATGAATTAATAATTACATCATGACCATTTTAACATTACTAAATATAACATTATCAGTTATAGCATTGTTATAACATTATAAATAAACATAAACTCGTAAATAGATACTAAGATATAAACATACAACAATGATCTAGAAATATAAGTCACAAAGATACAATAATGTATCACAAGTATACAATAAGTAAGAAAAGTTCAATAAAAAAAAAGAAGAAAACTAATGTTGTTCATGATGTCCATGTCTATGATTTGTGCTATAAGGTGGATCTCATCTATGCGCATGTCTATTGAGATTATGTTGGGGTTGACGTATCTCGCTACTAGCGGCCTCATCAAATTGAGGTCTCAAGTCACCAGCTAGTAAATCATTGATATGTAGCAAATTCAATGGGACATCGAACGATCATCCAGTTGGTGTACTCAGCGTGATCACATCAAGTCCTTGAGTAGCCATCGATGACGTCCCAAAAATATTTTGTACAACCTAATTTGCATCATGAAGATGTTGCGTAGATGGTGGTGAAGGATGGTACGATCCATTGTGTGTAGTAACGTGTCCCATGCTCGTAGCTACACCAACAACGTCATACCATCAGTAGACACACAACATCAACATTGGTGGCGTTGTAGAGTTCTCAGTAAGGATTACCCAAAACGACATTACCTCAAGCATAACTACTAGTCTCCCTAAGATTAATCAAAAACTGTAACCACTTCATCGATACTCACGATCCACTCCAATCGACAAACATGAAGCTGCCAATAAAACGTAAAATCCACGCTCGGGTATATCAGCTCAAAGCCTCGGCATCCCCCAAATATGGTGTAATGTAACTAAATATGTTAGTAACCCAACTAAGCTTCATCGTGTACCCCTTCATGACATTTGGTATTAGCCTAACACCCAATAACGCTTTAACCAAATCCACCCACTGCTCGTGTCTCCACAATCAAAGATTTACCATCAACTGGTAAACCAACCAACACCGCTACATCTTGGACAATAATGGTGCACTTTCCACAATGCAAATGAAACGTGTGTGTTTCATGATTTTATCTCTCAACAAAGGCATTAAGTATCCTATGGTATACCTTGACATTAAATCTATTAAAAAATTAAATACGTGACAAATTCTAATAAATTAAATTTATAAAAAAATAAACATCTAAAAAATTACACATAATTAAATCTATAAAATTCCCTAAACATCTAACAAATTAAAACTAATTAAACTTATTAAAAAATTTAACCATCTAACAAGTTATTAGCAATTAAATCTATTAAAAAATTTACTACATAACACATTCTAATAAATTAAATTCATAAAAAAATCTAACAAATTACACATAATTAAATCTATAAAATTAATTAAACATATAACAAATTACAATTAATTAAATTTATTAAAAAATTAACAATCTAAAAATTATCAACAATTAAATCTATTTAAAAAATTAACTACATAGAAAATTCTAATAAATTAAATGTAAAATATAAATACACAAGAAAGGGGGTTGAATTATTTTTTAAAAAAAACTATTTCAGACGATGCGTTTTGCGTATGTATAAAATCTTTAGATCAGACACAAACTAAATCTTATCTTTAAAGATTTATTTTAATAAAATAGTTTACGTTATTGTTATCCCAAGTTAGTAAGCATATAAAATATAATCAAAGTAGTAATATTTTTATACTGGTTCGTCTTATGAAAGATTACGTCCAGTTACCCAGCAACTTGCTGAGGTTCCACTATGAGTATTCTTTGAACCCAGCCACTCCTGGCTAAAATACAGATATTCATTGAACACAGCCTTCTCAGGCTAAAGTGGTATTCTTTGACCCTAGTCTCCACAGGCTAAACCCAGATATTCTTTGAACACAGCCTCCACATGCTAACCACGATATTCTTTCAACACTTAGCCTCCTTAGGCTAAAGAAAGTATTATTTAGACTTCTGCCTCCACATGCTAGAGTCACGGTATTATTTGGACCTCAGCCTCCACAGGCTAAATTAAAGCTATTCTTTAAACACTTAGTCTCCTCAGGCTACAAGATTACCACAACCTTACCACAACCGTGGTTTACAATAAAGATCAAATAGAAAAGTATCCTCTACATATAAAGGGATTTTACAATTAGAATTCTATTCTAAGTTTGTGGCGAACAAATTTGTTATCTTGAGAGCTTGAGCGAGTATGTATATAATCTTGATCGGAGTAGTTCGCCAAATTGAACTCGCAGGGATGAAGTCCTTTTATAGGCGTTGTTGTGAAGTAACCGTTAGACTGTAGATGTTAACGTTAGTCCTTGTCTTAGGTACTTTCACATCTGGCAGAGTGAGCAATCAGAACATTTATTGAAAAGTCAGCGGTTGTCAGTGTGAGATCTACCTTTGGCTTGATTCGCTTAGAGATTTCACTGAAACGTACAACTGCTTTCGTGTTACAGAGGTTTATTTTGAAATCCCTTTCCACCTATAGAACATTCTGAGTAACAATTGATTTGAAATGAGTGCACGTGTTACTCAGAGTCTTAAACTTCATAAAAGGCTAGACAATGAATAATTGTAAGGAGTTGTGTATTGAATTCATTCGTCTGTCTTCAATCTTCGTCTTCATCTCTTCACACTTGAGCACATGACTTGAAGTTGAGACGCGCTCTCCGTCTGATCTTGAAAGTTCTTCGTCTGATGAGAATACTTTGTAGTATGACGACTTGAACTTTGCGTCTGGAACTTCTTATGTTTTGAGGGTGCATCTTTCGTCTATGCGAATAATGATCCGTCTGATCATTGTTCCCTCTGCGTCTGTTGATGCATCCGTCTATCTTGTAATTATCAAAGTTAAGATGCTAAGTCATTTTGACTTAACAACTCTTCTTTGGAAGAGACTCAGATGCCAGACACATCTTAGAGAAGGTGCTTTGTTTGATCTCTTGGCCATTGGGATACCATTTTTCATTATTAACCTTGAACCCTAGATTAATAATAATGTTGGTGAAGAGAGCAGGATAAGGGACATTTGATTTTCTTTTCAAGTTCCTGTTTCTTAAGGAACTCAGCCAATGATCCAAGATGATGTGAGGGAGGCTTATCTTCTCCTTCTTTAGTAGATTATAGAGATAAAATATGTCTCTGTTGCTCACATTGTCCCTAGACCCAGTCTTAATGGTGAAGACGTTGAAGAGAAGATTGTGCAATATTCTGCACTCAGAAATCAAGTTTCCAGCTCTCAAAAATTTGTTATCTTCAGAGACACAAGCCTTACCATACAAGGCCCTGTCTATAGACTCTTCGTCTAACTCTGCATTCCAGTTGGAATGAAAGATAACTCCTTTCGTCTTGCATCTTCCTCCTACAACAATAACATCTGGCTTCACTCCAGAACTCAGCATATGGCTCCATTAGCCATGCTCTTTGCCATTCGGCAAAGTCCATCCATCCAGCAGCTTCAATCATCTCAAGAATGTATTTAGAGAAGTCCTAGAGAGTTTCTCTTTGAATCCAAGGGAGAAACATTTCTTCAGCACGAATAAATTCAGTGGTCTCAGCACTCTTCATGTTCTTGGCGGCCATTTTAGTATTTGAAAAGAGAGAGTGTAAAGGATATGAGAATAGTCAATAAGATTGTTGAGAGTAGAAAGTAATGAGAAAAAAAGTTGGCAGTTTCTTATATTTATATGAAGGTGAAACAGTTTCTAGATTAAAAAGTAGACGAAAGAAATGTAACCGTCGCTGATTTAACATTTTTCATCATTGTCTCTCTAATGATTTATTTGACTATGTGAATCTTGTGTGTGTCTCGACCTCTTAAGAATTTTGCTATAAATTTCAAACACATTAAATGCTGCATTAAATGCTATATCTTGCACACTTAATTAAGATATTAGTAGATAATATAACGTTGCGTCTGTTGAAGAGTCAGACGGACTAATTCAACTTTTAATCAGTGTTTCGTCTTAGCACGAAATAATATAGACGGTACATGTGTAGACGAAATTAATAAACAGAATGAAGGTAGTAACAGACGAAATAATTTTATTCATGTAAGGGAATAATTCCCAAATTCTCTTTTACGAAATTAAAACGAGTTTCGTCTAAAGCCTTTGTAAATATATTGACCCATTGAAAATCTGTTTACACAAATTGCATATCAAAGACGCCTTTTTGAACATAATCTCTAATGAAATGAAATCTAATTTCAATATGTTTGACCTTTGAATGCTGAATTAGATTTTTGTTAAGATTAATTGCACTTGCATTATCACAAAATACAAGTATATGATTTTCAAACCTGGAGTAATCTTCAAGTTGATGTTTTACCCATAATAATTGTGAACAACACCCAGCAGCAAAAACATACTCTGCTTCTATTGTTGAGAGTGCTATGGAGTTTTGTTTCTTGCTAGTCCAAGAAATAAGTGATGATCCCAGAAACTGACATCCTCCACTTGTACTTTTTCTCTCCACTTTATCACCAGCGTAATCAGCATCACAGAACCCACTCAAATTGAAATCATTATTTCTTTTGTAAAACAAAGAGAGATTAGTTGATCCAACAAGATATCTTAATATGCGCTTTACAACTTGTAGATGAGATTCTTTTGGGTCAGAGTGGAATCTAGCACAAAGACAGACGCTAAACATAATGTTTGGTCTGCTAGTGGTTAAGTAAAGTAGAGATCCAATCATACCATGGTATATAGTCTGATCAATAGATTTACCAAACTCATCTTTACTTAAACTAGCTCCAGATGAATGCATGAGAATTTTCATAGGCTTAGCATTATCCATTTTGAACTTCTTTAAGAGTTCTTTGTATACTTCTGTTGATGGATATAAATGTCTTGCTTCGTCTGCTTAATTTGCAGACCTAAGAAAAATTTTAACTCTCTCATCATGCTCATCTTGAACTCATCCTGCATTAGTTTAGAGAAGTCTCTACACAAAGATTCATTAGTTGCACCAAAAAAAATATCATCAACATATATTTGTACAATAATGAAATCTTTTGGGAGGTTTTTCTTAAATAAAGTTATATCAACTTTTCCTTTTGAAAAACCATTTTTAAGTAAAAAGGAGCCCAGTCTGTCATACCATGCTCCTGGAGCTTGTTTCAGACTATACAAAGCTTTCTTTAACTTAAAAAATTGATTTAGCAAAGATGGATGTTCAAAATAGGAGGTTGTTTTACAAAAACTTCTTCTTCAATAAAACCATTTAGAAAAGCACTTTTTACATCCATTTGATATAAGACAATGTTTTTATGAGTAGCAAATGCAAGAAGTATACGAATGGCTTATAATCTAGCAACAAGAGCAAAGGTTTCAGTGAAATCAATACCTTCTTGTTGATTATACCCTTGAGCCACTAACCTTGCTTTGTTTCTGACAACCTTTCCATCTTCATCCAGCTTATTTCTGAAGACCCATCTTGTTCCAATGATGATTTTGTCTTTAGGCTTTTCAACCAGAGTCCATACATCATTTCTAGTGAACTGTTTGAGTTCTTCTTCCATGGCAATTACCCAATCATCTTCTTTAAGTGCTTCCTCAATGCTTTTGGGTTCAATTTCTAACACAAAAGCAATATCCGAAAGGTTTCTAAAATTTGACCTAGTTTCCACTCCTTGATGTTTGTCTCCTATAATCAGATCTTGGGAGTGATTTGAGGCAAATTTCCATGTTCTGATTGGAGTATGAATATTTTCAAGTTGAAGAGTAGACGATGAGGGTTAAACGTCGAACAATGATGCGATTTAAATCGATTTGGCTTAAGTATGCAATTTCGACGATAACATCAATTGGTTGACTTGATGGGTTGACCTGCAAATTATCAAATGATGTCAGCCTTTGAATTATCTTGGAATTCAACATGGATTGGTTCTTCAACAACTTGAGTATTAGAGTTAAAAACTTTATAAGCTTTAGATGTATCAGAATATCCAAGGAAGAATCCTTTACAGATTTTAGAGTCAAATTTTCCAAGATGATCCTTAGTATTAAGGATGAAGCATTCACATCCAAAAGGATGAAAGTATGATATGTTGGGTTTCCTTCCTTTCCATAATTCATAAGGAGTCTTGTTCAGTATTGGTCTTATCAAAATTCTGTTTTACAGATAACAGGATGTATTTATTGCTTCTGCCCAAAAATATTTTGGAAGTGAATTTTCATTTAAAAAATTTCTAGCCATTTCTTGTAAAATCCTATTTTTCCTTTCCACAATTCCATTATGTTGAGGAGTTCTTGGAGACGAATAATCGTGGAATATACCATTTTCAAAACAAAGACTTTTAAACTCAGAATTTTCAAACTTAGTTCCATGATCACTTCTCACAGATGCAGTACATGCTTCTTTCTCATTTTGAACACGTTTATAGAAAATTTCAAAGACACTGAATGACTCATGTGTATGAGCTAGGAAGTATACCCATGTGAATCTAGAGTAGTCATCTACAATGACAAATCCATATCTCTTTCCTCCTAGACTTTGCGTCTGAGTAGGACCAAATAGATCAATATGTAGCAATTCTAATGGTTTTGTCGTAGAAACAACATCTTTAGATTTAAAAGATGATTTAAGTTGTTTCCCGTGCTGACAAAGTTCACATAGATGATTGGATTTCCAGGAAATATTTGGCAAGCCTCTCACAAGATTCTTCTTGGATATTTTTGAAATATATTTTAGACTTAATGTCCAAGCTTCTTATGCCAAACTTCCCTCTCATCATCTGTTGTAAGTAGACATGTTACATTTTGATTACTAAGGTCAGAAAGACAAACTTTATACAGGTTGTGCTTTCTTCTACCCTTAAACAGAATGAATTTATCATTGTTTCTAACTATGCACTCATCAGAGTTAAAGGAAACTTCATATCCACTATCACAAAATTGAATTATGCTAAGCAGATTGAAGTTTAGCCTTTCAACATACGACACATTATGTATGAGTGGGTTGGTGCCTTACCAATAGTCTCAATCCCAAGAATCTTACCTTTTCCAGACCCATAAGAGACATACCCTTTACTTGGTCTGAGGTCTTGGAGCATAGACAAGCTTCCTGTCTTGTGTCACGAGCATCCACTGTCTAGATACTAGCTTGAATCTCTCTTTCTTTCGATTGAGGATATCTGCAACAAGAATAATTTCTGAGTTTGGTACCCAAATCTTCTTTGGTCCTGCTTTGTTAGTGGAGGGTTTTCTTATGTTAAAATTCTTTTGATGACTTTTATAAACATTTGGAACACTGTTATAATTTGCATGCATGCGTTTACGTACAGACGAAATAATTGATGACTTTTCTTTGTCTGTACTTGGATCATATCCAAGTCCGCTTTTATCAGACAGAGGTTTTTCATAAGTTAAAATATTTTTAAGTTTGGAAGAACTTGAAGTGAACTTAATTAGATCCTTTCTGAGTGAATCATTTTCTTCTTTTAGTCTTCTAATTTCTAAAAGAAGATGATTCTTTTCAGATTCATCTAGAGATGAAGTTTCGTCTGAAGTTCCCTTTTGTGACAAGCTTTCATTTATAGCTTTTAGTCTTGAGACTTCTTCCACAACTGTTTTCAGCTTGGTTTTGCAAGATTTATATTCTTGAGCTATAAATTGAGAGTTTGCAAGAAGAATATCATAGGAAATATCTTCTTTTTCTTCTTCTTCTTCTTCTTCTTCTTCTTCTTCTTCTGAATTTGATGATGATGGAAGAGATTTGTTCAGAATTTTTACCTCAGATGAAGTTGAGTCTCCTGCTATGAGACATATATTTGCAGTTTCTTCTTTTTCAGAATCATCTGAGCTTTCTATGTCGAGGTCCTCCCATGTAAGAAGGCTTTTCTTGTTGTTGTCTCTTTTGGGATTCCATTTCTTCTTTAATCTTGGGCAATATGTTTTTATATGCCCTGATTTCCTGCATTTATAGTAGACAACTTCAAATTCTTCTTCTTTGTTGAGGGGTTTCTCAGGAAACCGTTTGTCCTTTCTCTTGAAAAATCTTTGGCCATGATCTTTTTTCATCATCATTCTTTTGAATCTCTTGGCCATCAAAGAGATCTCATCGTCTGTTGATTCTTCTGAATCATCAGATTCAGTTGAGTCAGCTTTGAGAATTTTAATTTTCTTTTTACCTCTCTTGGTGGACTCTTCTTTTTAAGCTTCATCAACAGAGGGCAGAGCAATAGGCTCTTTGACTTTGATTTTCTCCCTCTTACTTTTAGAGTAATAACCTCATGTACTCGTAGAGCACTAATGAGTTCATCTAAAGTTAAGGTTTTCATGTCTCTACCAACAGATATAGTAGTTGACATGACTTCCCATGGAGCAGGAAGACTATCAAGGATCTTCATATTATTTTGTGCTTTTGAGAAGGTTATGCCCAAAGCAGTTAATCCATTTAGGATAGTTTGGAATCTTCAAAACATTCCATCTGAGATTCTCCTTTCTTGCACAAAGAACATTTCATATTCTCGTTAGAGTGTGACAGCTTTTCTGAGTCTGACATCCTCAATTCCTTCATGTGAGATTTTTAGAGCATCTTAGAGCTCCTTGCCATTTTTATATGCACAGAATCTGTTGTATTCTATTCTTGATAAAGCGCATGTTATAGAATAACGTGCTTTGTTGTGAAATTCCATTATGATGTATTCTTCATTTCCCCATTGTGCTTCTGGTTTAGTTAGGGGAATATCTCCTTCAGTGATTATCTTCTAGAGTCTGTATTGGGTAGATTTGATGTACATCTCCATTCTATCTGCCCAGTAAGGATAATCATCTCCAAAGAAGGCTGGAGGTTTGTTCATGGAAGATCCTTCTGCGATCAACATCGTCTTGGAGGTCTCCATCCTAGATCTTTTCCTCTAACAACTGTTAGGTGCTCAACCCTTAGAGGTTGAGCTCTGATACCAAACTGTAAAATATAAACACACAAGAAGGAGGGTTGAATTGTGTTTTAAAAAAAAACTATTTCAGACAATGCGTTTTACGTCTGTATAAAATCGTTAGATCATACGCAAACTTAATCTTATCTTTAAAGATTTATTTTAATAAAACAGTTTACGTTATTATTATCCCAGTTAGTAAGCAGATAAAATATAATCAAAACAGTAATATTTTTATACTGGTTCGTCTTATGAAAGACTACGTCCAGTTACCCAGCAACTTGTTGAGGTTCCACTAAGAGTATTTTTTGAACCCAGCCACTCCTGGCTAAAATACAGATATTCTTTGAACACAACTTTCTCAGGCTAAAATTCTTCGTCTGATGAAAATGCCTTGAAGCATGACGACTTGAACTTTGCGTATGGAATTTCTTATGTGTTGAGGGTGCATCTTTCGTCTATGCAAATGATGATCTATCTAATCATTGTTTCCTCTGCGTCTGTTGATGCATTTGTCTGTCTTGTAATTATCAAAATTAAGATGCTAAAGTCATCTTAACTTAATATTAAATCTATAAAATTAATTAAACATCTAACAAATTTTAATTAATTATATTTATTAAGAAAAATTAACAACCTAACAAATTATCACCAATTAACTCTATAACAGAATGAATTAGGTAACAAATTCTAATAAATTAGATTTATATAAAAAATAAACACCTACCAATTTGAACATAACTAAATCTATAAAATTAATTAAGCATCTAACAATTTTTAATTAATTAAATTTATTAATTAAAATTTAACAATCTAACAAATTATCAACATTTAAATCTATGAAAAAAAATTAACTACGTAACAAATCTATTAAATTTTATTTATAAATAAAATTAACCCTCTAACAAATTTTAAACAATTAAATCTATAAAAAAAGAAATATCTAACAAATAATAAACAATTGAATCTATATAAAAAATTAAACATCTAACAAATTATAACTAATTGAATATATAAAAAAAATTAAACATTTAACAAATTATAATCAGTTAAATCTATATAAAAAATTAAACATATAACAAATTATAAACAACTAAATTTAAAAGAAATATCTAACATATAATAAATTGTAATTAATTAAATCTATAAAAGAAAATTAAGTAACATATTATGTACCTTCCTATAAGTAAGTTTACAAACAAAAAATAAGTCTCACCTAGTGAAGAAGATCAAGAATGTATCCGAAATAATGTGTTATCTGATGTATATAGAAATCATGGCAATTACAATCTCCTTATCTTTCATATATATTGTGAAATGTATGATTTTTGGGGTCATCAAGTCCCGTCTCCAACAAGAACACCAATTTTTAAACCATTCAAAAATATAGATATCATCTTTTAGTGGATAGAAAGCAAAAGTATGAGTACAGAATAAGATTTTGGTCGTAAGGAAAAGAAGAAAGTAAATGACTCTGTATATAATAGTCCTCCCGAGTAAAATTTTAAAGTTTTCCTGAAAGTGTCGTTATCACCACTTTGGACGACTTTATTTTTAAATTTAAGATTCAGTCATTCAGAAGAAGACATAATTAGTTTCTAATATGTAACTTGCCAGGCAGTTGAGTCTCACTGTTTCGTTTTCAGTGTGCCTTTCAAGAGGGGGCCTAGCTAGACAACTTAGTTCATGGCTCATACGCCAGTTACGTGGCTGAAAACACACCGCGTAATAAATTAGATATCACGATTTTCCCAACCAATTCGACGATCTCTTCCGGGACATCATTAAAATAATAAATATAGTTGGGTGGCACCATTAAATTATGATGCAATAGCATCTATTGCATCATTCAGGATTCAGATCACGGTAGTTGTAAACTTCAATAGCCAGTGATACAGGGAGAACAACTTTAAAATATATGTACGGGTCAGTTTGGGTAATTGAAAATAAAGAAAAATGTTTGGTAGACAATTGCAATACGCAGATAACCAGACAACCAGCTATCAAATGTGAAGAGAGAGAAATACGTATACGTATAAAGTGTGAAGAAAGAGAAATACGCAAATATTCTGTGAGTGAGGTGGCTGGTTGGCTGTGTATTGCAGTTATTAGTAAAGTTATTCAAGAAAATATAAATTCTTTTTATTTGTTAATTTACAAATGCTTCCGAACTTTTTATAAATTAATTAATAAAAAAATAATTAGAAAATGAATTCTATAATTTTTTTGTATTGTTCTTATCGGAATTGAACCGAATTGACTAGCTCTAGACGATGACAATCCGAAGGGAGGTGAACGTGATAAGTTGACTTCCCGAGGTGGTCCGAGGGAGAAAATTAGGGAAGGTAACTGCAAAAGGTATTTTGATGTTAAGTCAGTAAGTATTTTTTGTGGGGAGGGTGTTTTGTGTTAAAAAAATATCTGATTAGTTAAGATTTTCCCTTTTATATCAGTGGTGAGCGGCGTGGTAATTAAGGGGTTGTTTGTCAATCGTCTTCACTTTTAGAGGTTCTTTGTGAGTTCCAATAAAACTTGCGGCTCATTATAACGAAGAGGGGAAACTGTTATGTCATGTAAATTTGTCCTAACAACTCCTTAGGCTTCTCCTCTATCTCCTAGCTTACACGTCCTTGGCACAGGGGATGCCTTCAGTCTTCGGCCTTTCCGACTACACCTCAGTCTAGTGAATGTATTTTTTCTAAAAAGAAAATAGAAAAAAAAACACCTAAATTAATCTTATCCATGTACGAATTGAATTGCGGAAGGCACTCAATCACACCGGCTTAAATTGAACCCATAAACCAATTAAATCGCTTCTACATGGATGATTTGTTTTTTCTATACTACTTTAACCAACTTGAGTGACGTAGGCCTTTACATGAGAGGTCGGGTTTGAGGTTCCTTCATACCTTTTCAGACTCGGTCATTTCCAATTATTCTGTAACTTACATTGCATAACATGAGGTGTAAACGGGTGAGAGGAAGTTAATTACTGGCAAATTACTGAATCTCCCGCGGGATACACAAATTATTGGCACAAGATTGCCCCGAAACAATGGGGATTGTGTGGAGTGGGGTAGCTGACGACTCCTTATTCTTCAGAGACTTAGAGGCATTTTCTTCCACAATTCTGGCTCACCCTCCTTAGTAACAAGAATCCGATTCATAATTTCTTCCAGCTCCACTTTAATATAATATAATATAAAGTAAAATAATTATTTAGAATTAGAATTCTGTAATTTTTACATTTCTTCTCGTTAGCATTGTCAACAGTTTTTCTTAGATACTTCGTACGTACGTTAGATGGACCGTATCATAACAAAAACCGATAAGAATCGGGATATTGTTCCCATGAGAAAAAAAATGGTGTATTTAGAGTAAATTATTAAGCATACATGCATAAAGGTTGTAAATAATTGTTTTCATAAAATTAAATATAATTATTTCGTAAAATTCAAGTTTTAAAATAATGATTTAAATTGAACGGTTATGTTAAAAATGTGATCTTTTTATTAATTTAAAAAATTGTTAAAATTAAACTTTAATATTTACCCTCTTTGTACTTATTCATGTTCCTATGAGAATTACGAGCTGATCTAGATGAAGAACGATGATTGACATGGCCATGTCGAGGTGTTAGAGAGGATCATGTGACCTACTCTGAGTTGTTGGATAGGATTTGGACCGAAGGATGAGAATACCTGCAAAGACACTCTAACGGTCAAGTTAGTGAGTGACGAATATATTTGCATGGGATAAAAATGCTAAGAGAGGTCTTTATTGTACTTCCTGTGAACATATTTATAAAGGTACACGTGCCTCCTCATAGGTGGTTGGTTGGGTGGCTGATGTGACCACACAAATATGTCAAATGTCGTTGACATCGGCGACACTTCTCAGTATGAGGTCGGTGTAAAGTAACATGGAAGTCACGTCATCTCGGCCCATTACACAAGCCCCACAACCTTAATAGAATGAATGAATATGTGAGAGATGCTGAGCTTAAGTTATATTGTTTTGCTGAGGTGTGGCTTGTTCTTACTTCACGCTCTGTGACCAGGTTATACTCGTCATGATTTGCTCTTGCCTTAGTTATAGGGAGGCAGCATGTTTTAAATGCTAGGTTCACTCGAACAATGGTTACTCCAAAGATAAAGAGAAAGAGCTCGGATAGTGGTTAATCTGAGGATAAAGAGAAAGATCTCAGATAATGATTAATCCGAGGGTAAAAGGGAAGAGCTCAGATAATGGTTAATCTGAGGATAGAAAGAAAGAGCTCGGATAGTGGTTAGTTCGAGGATAAAGGGGAAGGACTTGGATAATGGTTAATCTGAGGATAAAGAGAAAGAGCTCGGATAGTGGTTAATCCAAACATAAAGAGAAAGAGCTCGGATAGTGGTTAATATGAGGATAAAGGGAAAGAGCTCGGATAATGGTTAGTCCGAGGATACCTTGAATGATGAGGTTAAGTAGTCTTTGATCTAACCTTTGTACTCGAACAATATTATTTAGTGTGAGATTTCTTTGTTTTTAGGCAGTGGTTAGTCTGAGATTTCTTAGTACTCAGACAGTGGCTAATTTGAGATTTGTTAGCACTCAGGTAGTGGTTAGCCCGAGGTTTCTTCATATGAGACTTGAGCAGTCTTTGACCCAAACTTTGTAGTTGGACAGTGGTTAGTCCAAGGTTCTTGAGAAAAGGTCGAGTAGTCTTTGACCCAACCTTAGGTTCGAAAAGTGGTTATTCCGAGGTTCTTCTAGTGAGATTGAATAGTCTTTGTGATACAAGCTTGCCTCACACAAACTTGGAATTGTTGCCCAATCTTCAATTCTTCATAGGGTTTTGAGAATTTTATATTTAGGTCAAACAAAAATAAAAATAAAAAGGAAGAAATAAAAAGTACGAAATGGAATTAGATGGAGAAGGGGGAAGGCGCCATGATCAGGATCAATAAGCCAAGGAGAATCGTCACAAAGGAAGGATCCTTTGATAAGATTTGAGGTTCAATCAAGAAACCCTAGGAGAACAAAGTCTCAATGGAAAAACCTAAATTTCAATATATTCCAAATCTGACTCTTAGTGTTTAGCCAAAACATATAAGTAAAACTAAATGAGAAGAATATAAATCTATCCAAGAGTGGTCAAGCAAGCATGAACAATCAAGGGCTAAAAATAATTCATTAAACAAGAATGACTCTTACCTGTTGGATCAAATTAAAAATAAAGGGTTTAGATTCATTCTTGAAATATGAATTAAAATGTATTCTTAATCCTTAAATTTTCATTTAATCCCATGACTAAGATTCACTCTTCTCCCTATTTTCTTTTACTAAAATAAAATAAAAAAAAAGGCTGATGGTTAATTGGACAATGGTTAATCCAAGGTTTTTCGGAGTAGTTTTTCTTCTTATTGTGTAAGTTGTACATCAAGTTGACCCTCGGTAAAAATCATAATGAATTAAATAAAATTGGTCGATTCTATTGTCAACATAAGAATTTATGCAAATATCTAAAGGTCTGCTAACAATTTCATACCTTAAAGCATGTTTTGACTAAGATTAGTCCATCCAACATCATTGAACTTTCCCTCTTCTGACAGTAAACCAATCAACTGGTTGCATGCAAGTCGAAGAATCCTTCGCGATGCCATAATGGTGAGGGAAGGTATATTACCCTCTGACTGATTATTACTAGCATCCAAGACCTTTAAATTGTCGAGGGATGACATACTATCATAGGCAAATAACTCTTCACTTAAGAATTATGGCTAACATTCAAATATTAGGCTGAGGAGAGAAATGAGTCATCTGCAATTCCCAAAATCAGAGTACTAGAAAACCTGTTGTTTGAGTTAACAGATAACACACTTCCCATCTGAGTAAAGGTAGGCGTCATATCCTTTTTTTAATTCAAGGAATGCGTTAATCCAGGGAATGTGTTTAATATTTGAATTCCCCAATGCAATAGCTGAAGGAACTTGTTGGGAAAGGCGCAGCGAAAAAACTTACACACAGAACCTGAAAGCCTGCTTGTAAAAATAAAATATTTCCCTTGAGGGGAAATAAGAGAACTGTAATAAGCGGCAATATAAAATCGCAGGGAGAATAAAATATAGGAGCAAGAGGAACACCAAAATTTTAACGTGGAAACCCCCCAATGAGAGGTAAAAAACCACAGGACCTAGTCCAGAAAAATATCCACTATGTCAAAGAGTACAACAAAACAACTCCTCCAAGAGGGCTAACAAAAACGCTATACTCAGGACCATATGTGGAAAAACACAGCGGTGGACACACACTCTAAGGTGTGGTGTGAGAGAATAAAACAATCACTCTCTCTTATATAAGTGTTCAACTCCTCTCTCTTTGTAACCTCTGCTGATGTGGGACTTTGAATTACAAAAAAACTCAACAAATCCTCCCTTAATTCAAAGTTTAACACTATTACATATTCTACAAAATGTGGGACTTTGTTTGAATCCCAACAAACCTCCCCTCAAACAAAGGATCACAAAACATCCTTCCCTACAATCAATGATGGCCATTAGAGCTTCCATCGTCGCGACAATTCTTGAGCAGCTTCACATTGTCGTCGATATGCCCTAGTTCTTGTATCGCCGTCTTGATAGCTCACATCAACGGAACATGCAGCCTAGCCAAACTTGCTAGGGAGACTTTCGACACAAGGGATCCCCAAAAGTAGGTCCACCTGACCATTTAGATCCACTCCAATCATTGCACACAAATCTGAGCCGGTCACCAAGTCAAACCATCGGCTCTGATACCACTTGTTGGGAAAGGCGCAACGGAAAAACTTACACACAGAACCTGAAAGCCTGCGTGTAAAAATAAAACTTTTCCCTTGAGGGGAAATAAGAGAACTGTAATAAGCGGCAATATAAAATCGCAGGGAGAATAAAATATAGGAGCAAGAGGAACACAAAAAATTTTAACGTGGAAACCCCCAATGAGAGGGACAAAAACCACAGGACCTAGTCCAGAAAAATATCCACTATGTCAAAGAGTACAACAAAACAACTCCTCCAAGAGGGCTAACAAAAACGCTATACTCAGGACCATATGTGGAAAAACACACCGGTGGACACACACTCTAAGGTGTGGTGTGAGAGAATAAAACAATCACTCTCTCTTATATAAGTGTTCAACTCCTCTCTCTTTCTAACCTCTGCCGATGTGGGACTTTGAATTACAAAAAAACTCAACAGAACTTTGGTGTTCACTAACACACATTGCGGAATAAAAGGATCTAATTTTGCATCTAAATAATATTTAAATAGAAGGCATAGTAAATGTGTACCTGCTGACTAGTTCTTGAACTAATAAGTTTTCTTCAACCATGTGAAGAATCTACGCGTATCCACACCAAGACTAATCTTTATTTGTCAAGAATATTGACCGGTGAAATAATGATCTGTGATATGGGAGAAAATATGATAATAGAGTTTTTTCTTAGTGTTGTGAATTGTGCCTATTCAGCGTAGAACCCAAGGCTATATTTATAGCATGCCAGAATAACAAACTCCTCATCAAATTCAAAATTTGAAATAGTCGATCAATTTAAAAGATAACAAACCTTTTATCTTTTATTACTAACCAATTAGCGATTCAAAATTCAAATAATTGACCAAATTAAAAGATAACAAATCTCTTATCTTTCATTGCTAACCGTTTAGATATTCAAATTTTCAGCCCAAATTCTAAACAAAAAATCTTTTATGTTTGTTTTTATTCTTTCACCAAATCTTTTATATTATTCATATTTCTAGTGCTAGCAAAAAATATGATAATATTCCACTTAAGAAATTAATTAATTAAATTCTCTAATTTAATTAATAATTAAATATTAGAATAATTTCTTCAACAGAGATTAGAACACTTGTTTGTGTGTAACCCCGTAGGTTCAATACTAAGCCAGTAATATATCAATCAAATTAGTATATTAATCAAGGTAGGTATCTAACAATAGTCCTTAACGTCCAGATAGCATGAAGTAGGCTTTTACTTTCAAGAACCAGTAAAAGAGTAGTATAATATTTTCTTCCATCCTTACCGCTCTAGATTAACTCTAGAGTACGGTATTATTGTTAAACTCTTTTGAGTTAATTTATAATGACCTAAGAAACTCATTTCTTTCTTCATTTAATTTTTCCTGACCAGGATATAATTTTATTCATAGAGCTCAAACTCATTACCAAGAGTGGATGGATCCCTTCTTGATTAATCATTAATTCTATAGGTATTTAATCATATCCAATATTCATTCAACAAGGCTTTAAAGCATTAGGTGTCCGGAATCAAAATACAATAAATAACCTGTTAATTACTATATGACAATCTCAAGTCAAAGAAAACTATTTAACCTATTCTTGGAAATTTTCTATTAACAGTTAGTTTATGGTAAATATATTAATCATTAGAAAATTTCAATTAAGTCTGTTCAATGATCATATCAACATGTGACTCATCTACTCATCTATACATGTGAATTAATAAATGAGATCTATTCATATTATAAATACTATCATATGTATATTAATCTATCCAGATTATTGAAATTCTATTTTCAATAGTCCTATGATCAAGAACAATTTAGATTAAAATTAAAATCAAACTTTTTTCTCATTATTATAATCTCTAGTATAATAACAAGTCTTTAATTTTAATCGAGAACATTATCAAATAAATTATTTAATCAAATGATAATAAAATAATACTTTATTATTAGAATTGATTTCATGATAGCTCGGAATGTGAACATACTAAATAACCTGCATGCCTTTCCTGATAGTACCTAATCTTTTAATCCACAAGTATAGTTGAGTAACGAAGCATATGCACACTTCTCAAATGTACTGGCCGAAGACACAAAGGCATGTTTGGAGGACTTAACACCATTCCCAGCAACTGATGAAATCAATGAAACTAGTGAGGAATTGAATTTGTCCACTACAGTATTTTCTTCGGGACTTGCACTTAGCTTATTCTGCATGCGTGGTGAAAGGAATGCCCCGAGTTTGTTAGAAGGCTTTGCTTTTAGTCGGTTTCGAACCTGACCCTGCTAGTTACAAGTACAGTGGAGTCGTGTCGTGTGGCGCACCAGAAGGGAGTAACGGTGATGGTGGACAACACGTTAGCAGCCATGTTGCTTTATCGTGAGCAGTAATTAGCATTCATTATTAGGCAATATATCGGTATTTGTTGCGAAGGTCTTTTTTTCTTTTTATTTGATTGATGGGACAACAACGCTTCTTGGAACAGATGTTGTTGTGCACAATGTCTCCAAATTTATCAGCGGTCGGGCTGATATCATAGAGACCATTTCTTCATGCATCTGTTGCTTTACTCTTGTCACTGCTGGGTCAACAGGAGTTTGGAAACCTCCAACAAAGATGATTTGTTACTTTGTGATCGTGGGAGAAATTTTATTTTGTATGACGGTTGGCGCCAATGTTTCCACTAGAATTAGGAGTTGACCTGGATGAAGAACGATGGTCAACATGGCTGAGGTGCTAGAAAAAATCATGTAGCCTAGTCCGAACTGTTGGATAAGATCTAAATCGGATGGGAGGGATGCCTGCACAAGCACTCAAACGATCAAGTTAGTGGGTGACAAATATATTTGCATGAGATAAAAATGTTAAGAGAGAGTCTTTATTGTACTTCCTGTGAGTATATTTATAAAAGTATATATGTCTCCCTATAGGTGATTGGTCAGGTGATTGATAATGTGACTACACAAATATGTTAAATATCAGTGACATCACCGACATTTCTTCTCAGTATGAGCTCAACGTAAGGTAATGTGAAAGTCACTCAGCCTATTATAATTTCATTCAATTTATATAGAATTAGATATTATAAACTTTTGATGCATGCACCACAATCATTTATATTAGTTCTTCATTCAATATATATAGAATTAGATATTATAAACTTTTGATGCATGCACCACAATCATTTATATTAGTTCTTCGATTACAAAATCTTAAGATAACTTATAAAATATCGGTTCCTCGTGTATTCAACAAATTATCTAGTATTAAAGATCAAATGTTATAAGTGTTCTCCAAATTCTGGCTTCACCGAGGTCTCTCGGTCTTCACCAGATCTTGAAGTCTTCCTTGTTCGGTTTATCCAATGTCTGTCTAAGATTGAACTCGAATAACAGGGGGAGGTACCTGCAAAAGACACTCTGATGCTAAAGTCAGTCTCTTGTCTTTGGATATAACATATTTAAAGAAGAAAAGAGAAGGATAAAGTTGGTGAATTTCTCTTATCTGTTTAGGAGTCCGACCTCTGGACTTTTATACCTGATCTTTGACGGCTTGATAGGTGAGAAAAGATTTAATCAATTGACTTGTTTCCCTCATTCTAAGGTGCACGTGTCACAAAAGGGACAACTTTATGAGTTTCCAAAATTATAATTACCTTTTAAGAAAAGTGTCACGTCATCTAGTCAAATCACTTTAATAAATAAATAATCCAATAAATAATCAATATATTGTTATTTATTTCTTATTAAATTTATTTAGATTATATTCTTATTTAAAATTTTTGTTGGGAAATAAACAAAATTTTACATCTAATAAAACAAATAATAAAGATGAGTATATAAGTATAATAATTCTTCAACAGTGATATAAGAAGCCGATAATATGAATTGATGACCGGCTTAGCCAAGAGTGGTGAGTCTTTGATAAAAAAGTCAAAAAGTGTGATGCAGCTATTCATGGTAGTCATGTTCACTACAATTTTGATGAAGTCATTCCCATGGTCTTCTTCACCTTCTATCTCCTCTTTTTCTCTCTAAACTTCTACAAGAAACGAATCCATTCATTCTACTCAAAATGACTTTATATATGATTCATATAAGCGAGCTTCTCACTTAATCAACGACCTCTTCTTCAAGCAAGAAAATGACAAAAGTTGGATTTTTTAAGGGATTTTTCACTCAAGCAGCAACCCCTAGCTTGAAGGAAAGATTAGTGACGGTCTTTCGTTTAAGAGAATAAATATTTAAAACAAAAACTGAAAATATATTTTCATTAACTTAAGTTTATCAAAATTATTAAATATTTTAATTAAAATTCATAGCAAATATATCCTTATCTTTGAATTTTATTTTTGAATCAAAAGTGTTATATTTTTTATTTTCAATTTAATGTTGTTCTTGAAATGACATTAATTTTTTTATGTTTTCTATCTTTTATATATTTATTTTTTTGTTTTAATTATTAAAATAAATAATATTTTAATAAGAAAATATTTTAAAAAATTATCTTTTAAGAAAATATTATTTCACAAATAAAAATAATAAATTTTATATAGATCATAAAAATATTCAATGTCCTTCAAAAATAAATAATTTACAAATAATCATTTAATTTTCAAATAAAAAATTATCCTTAAGTAATCTATTCTCCGCATATAGTCTAATTTGTCAATCTGCTTTCCAATACGACATCATCATTGTAAAACTTACAGACTAGCAGAGATCCACGATGCACAGAATATCATAAACAAACATGTGATGAATTAATTAAATGTATTCTCATTTTCAAGTTTAGCATCACGTCTAAACGCACAAATTAAGTTTCTTTCTTCAGCCTCACTTTATCTTTTCTTTTCCTTCTTGTCATGCTTATTCAATTGATTTATAATAAAGGATAATAAATTTTACATAATTTTATACAATTGTAATTTATTTAATTTTAAAATTTTATAATAAATTAAAATCTTAATTTCTCTTTTAAATTTTATGATTTTAATTCCAACCTTCAAATATCAACTATGATTATTCCATAATTATGACAAAATTATAAGAATTCTGAAAACTATTTTTCCCTAAATTTTTGGTTTGTGAACTATTATAGATAAATTTTTAGTTGTATTTAATTTACACAACATATGTATTTATTTATCCTACTCCTAGTTCTTTATAGTATGAGTTACATTCCCTTTGATTTTCTTATTATTTAAATTTTTTAATCTATACTGCGTATGCAACCACAATTCAAAAAATAATTAAATCTTTTAAGAAAACATATATTTTTTGAATAAGTAAATTTTTCTGTCTAACAATATATAATTTTTACGTATTAATTCTTAATAAATTTCTCATACTAAATATAAATATAGTGATATGATTATATGCAGACAACAATATAATTCAAACATTGATTATAACATAAATTATAAATATCAAATAACATTCAAAATGTCAAATATAAATAAAAATGTCAAGCAATAAAATTAATTTTTAATTATATTTTTATTGAGAAATGTATCTATAATTTTTTAAAATTACGTAATAACATTGTCATATAATGACAAATTATTTTTGATTACATCTTTCACCTAATTAAAATATAACTATAATATATAAAGTTTTTATATATTATAAAGTTTTTATGAAAATTTTAATAAACATTTTATCTAAGCTGTAATTATTTACGGAAATTAAAAGTTAAATTTTAAAAGTGTAGCATTGTTAGGTAGTTTGTCCTCAAGTGACCCAATTCAAGCAAAACGAAACCACCGCCACCCTCCAACAAGACTCATTTATGAAAATAAACCACTTTCGTCAGTTACAAAGAAACATTCATTGTATGAAGTATTAATTTTTTATTTATATTTTTAATTTTTTTATTTTAAAAATTAAAAATAGATACTAAAATATTCTAGGACATGATGATTGATTGACCTGTACTTTAATTATTCAAGCTAACATTTTTCTTAGTGCTTTTAGTACGTATTATTTATTAAAAAGAAAAAGAATACTATTTTAAGGACATACATACACAGGCTAATTTGGATTCAATTGTTATTCAATAAAATTTATTTATATAAATAGCACTTAAATAATTGAAATACATGGCTAATCAGCCACCTAAAATGTATCTACTTTTAATTTTTTATTTATATTTTGATTTTTTTATTTTAAAATTCAAAATAAATACGTTGACGTGACATTTTTCTACTGCTTATATTATTTAGAATGCTATTTTAAGGACATGCACACACTCTGGCTTATTTGGATTCAACTCAATGGTTCAGAATGGCATCTGCATGTTTCTGCACCACCTTCCAGGCCGTGATGACGTGCGTTTCCTCAGTTAAAGTTGATCCTATGGCACACCTGATCACAAAAACCCCTTCAACAGTAGCATGAGTCATGTATACACTACCTGAACAATTGATTGAATCCAACAATTTACGATTGATTTCATTTGCAACATCCTCAATCTTGATATGTCCATTTTGAATTCTGCCATTACCAATCTTTACAACTGCTGAAGGTAAAAGCCTAAAGCAGACCGTAGCAAGATTTCTAGGCACAAAAATCTCAAACCTTTTGTCCTGCCTCACTAACCCTTCAAATGTTTTGGCCATTTCAACGTGGTTTCTGAGGAAGCTTCTAAGATTAGCAACGCCATAGCTTCGAAGAACAAGCCAAACTTTGAGTGCACGGAATCTTCTGCTCAACGTTATCTGCCAATCCTTGTAGTCCACCACTTGGTTTGAATCAGAAGCTTTGTTCTCCAAGTACACTGGATATGTTGATAGGGACTTTATCAATGAAGATGGATCCTTCACCCAAAGACAACAACAATCTAAATTAGTTAGAAACCATTTGTGAGCATTGAAACTAAAAGAATTTGCACCTTCAACTCCATCAATCAAGTGTCTGAACTCAGGGCAAATGCATACACTACCAGCATAAGCAGCATCAACATGGACCCACATGCCATATTCTTTTGCCACCTTGCACATTGGTCCTAATGGATCAATTGAAGTAGTTGAAGTTGTGCCCAAAGTCACACAAACATAACAAGGAATCAACCCATTTTCAACATCTGCTTGAATGGCAGATAATAGTAACTCTGGCAACAGAGTGAATGCAGTTGACTTGATAGTCCTAATGACCCTTATATTTTTTGGGTTGATTCCTATTACATGAGCTGCTTTTTGAACAGCACAATGTTTGATCAGAGACATAAACAACTAGCTTCCCTATATTTTCTCTACCAATTTGGCTAAGTATTTTATCTCTAGCAGCAACTAGTGTGACCAAAAGGGCCTCACAAGTTGTACCTAACAATACACCTCCACCACTACCTGAAAAGAGAAAATCCTTAGGGAGCTTGAGCACTTGGCCTAGCCAATCCATGACAATGCTTTCTAACTCTGTTGCAGCTGGTGATGACACCCAATTGAACCCAACCAAGTTGAATCCTGTGCTCAGCATTTCACCTAGAAACCCTGCTGTGCTACCACTAGAGGGAAAGTAAGCAAAGTAATTAGGACTTTGCCAGTGTGTTATGCCAGGAATTATGTGTTTTTGCAAATCTTGAAGAATGGTTTCAATGGGTTCAGGATTGAGAGGGGCAAAAGATGGCATGAGATTTCTAAGATAACCAGGTTGTACTTGACTTAAAACTGGATAGTTTTCAATATTTTGGTAATAATCAGCAAGAAAGTCAATCATCATGTGCCCTTGCCTCCTAAATTCTTTTGGATCCAAAGGGTTCATGATGAATGTGAGATTAGCTTGCAGCTTGTGAAAAATATAAATATAGAATATGGACAGTTACTGGATTCGATTCAAACTAGTGTCTATGCATATATAAATCTTTTATTTATTATTACATTTATTGTTCCGCCGGATTCTGGGCCTTGCCGAGCTCTCCCACTTGCGCATGCGAGAACGCACTCCTTCTCGGCCGAGTCCGATCAGGTAGGACACATTCACAACAAAAGGGGGGAGGTACCTGCAAAAGGCACTCCGAAGCTTAAGTTAAAAAGGTGTTTAGAGAGAGGCTCAAGCGAAAAGATTAGAATGAAAGATGACTTAGCCTTCTTCGTTGACCTCTCAAGGGTATTTATACCCTTGCCCTGACAGTTGGTAGTTGGGGGAAATCCCGGAATCTCGGGATACTCAATATGCTGGGCTCGAGACACACGCGTAAGCCTAAGGGGAGCTCCACAAGTCTCGATAGTCATGATTACCGGGAGGAAAAACGTCACGTCAAGTCGTCACATCTCAAACCCTGATAAGACTACCCTTGGAACTCGGAAAAGCTCGTCCTATGGGACAGTGCCGAGTTTCAACCCAGCTCGGTATGTACATAATCCCCCAAAATCTGAGGATAAGACGCGTGTTCAGTCTCGAAAGAGGATTTTCTACTGAAAACTTCTCCAACAAGCTGGGGTTTCTACCAAGCTCGCCTCTAAAGGTGTGGTAAATGAAGCGTCTCTTTTAAATCTGTCTCATTTATTGGTGGGAACAGTTATAAGCACGCAACGGTTGGCATTCTATGCCCTTGCCTTTAAATACTCTTTTCGATCCCTTTGCCACCTTCCTTTCTCTTTCCGAAAACTCCCTGTCTTGTTCTTGTCACAGTTCCCTTCTTCTTCTGCTATCACTGCTCTTACTTTCGTTCTCCGGCCGCCGCTCTCCTTGTCCAAGGCTCCATCTGTGGTGGTTTGAGTTGTTTCTTTATCGGAAACAACCTCCTTTTCTAGGTACGCCACCATGTCTCTTCCTTCTTCTTCTGACTCCTCCAAAGTGAAACCTCTGGTTTCAAAAGAAGTGTCCCCCATAGGGGGGTCTCTCTCTTCAGAGGGGACTCCTAGTCCCCCCGCCGTGCCTGCCCTTAGGTTGGGTGTTGGTATTTCCCGAGCGACCACCGCAGCCGCGGCGGCCGCCGCTGTTATTGCGACTCAAAAAAGGGAAAAGGCCCAAGGCCCAAAAAGGTATACCCTCCGGCTCCAGCCGAGTATGCTTGGGTCTTGGATGAGGCGAACTCCTATTCTTCCGACCTGACATCTAATCAGGTGGGCGACCTAGTTAGGATAATCCCGCCTATTACGCCGGGTTTAGAGCAGTTTGTTCGTGTAGAGCTTTGCTTTCCTTTTGAGAGGATTTTTATGAAGCCCCCAATTAATGGGGACGACTTCATCTATGTCTATAAGCACATGTTTCGTGACTTCGGCGTCACCTTTCCCCTTAGTGATTTTACCTGCCAAGTTCTAAGACTTCTGAACATAGCCCCTTCCCAACTTCATCCAAATAGTTGGGGTTTTTTGAGGGCTTTCGAAATCTTAAGCCCGTTTCTCGGTATCACCTGTTCGGCCAAGGTGTTCCTATACTTCCACCAGCTGAAGCTGGGCCGGAAAGTCGACTGGTGTTCCCTTAATGGGGCTCAGTACGGGTCTGTCTTCACCCTATATCACCAGTCTTTTAAAAACTTCAAAAATAAATTCTTCAAGTTGAAACCGATCCCCCATACTGAGGGTAGGTGTCTTCTTTTCGACGAGCGTCAGGTCCCCCTTTTCCCTCTCTATTGGAGTGAGCATCCCATAAAGTTTACCTCTTGGCGAGATAGCGACCTCCTCCCCGAAGAGAAAGAGAGCGTTGACAAGCTCATGGCTCTTGACCGTCCTTTAGACGTCCGTCGTGTCTTGAGGCTGTTAGATGTAGAGGACCCCAAGGCCGACTTCCTAGGTATTTTATTGTGCATACAGCTTTGGTCTTGTTTTGGTTAAATATTTTTCTAACACATTATGGGTGTCTTATTTTCAGACCTGATGGCCGACCAAGGGAGATCAGCTCGTGGGAAACTGATTCAAGCCCCTCCCTCTCAGAACAAACCTCCCATCAAACGGTTGAAAAGGGCTTCTCAGTACTATAGTTCTTTCTGACTCGACTACAGTCGGCGGGTTGGATAAGACCCGGCTTGGTCCCGAGACTCCTCGGATCCTCCTCTTGTTGACTGGGAAGGGCAATCCTGATAGGGGTGCTGAGCTTCCTGCTGGAGTCATAAGGGCTTCCCCACTTACCGTGGTTCCTCCCATCACTGCTGAGGTGCCTCAAACTCAGCCGACCTTCACCTCCACTGCCGGGGATTCTGAGCCCGCCGCTGACGATCCCCCTCCGGAGAATTCGATAAGCTTCGGTCGCTTAGCCCCTAAGGGGTTGATCTTCCATGGTTGCTCTTCCAACGCTCCGAGGTTGGAGCACCTTTCTTGTCGCCAACCCGGACCTCCCTCTCTATGGGGCACCGAGGTTTGCATGGGGGATGTGGCTATTGAGGGAGCCTTCCCTACTCGGTATGACACGAAGCTTATCCGCTACGTAGGCGCAACCGAGGCAGTAGAAGGTGCTTATCTGATGATGCTGCGGAGTGTCGCAGTTTTCCACCACTTGAGGTATGGATAGTCATTTCCTTTTCTTTTGTAGTTTAAGCGCATTTGTTATTGGCAACTTAACATTTCTTTGGTTATTCAGAGACGAGGTGATAGGCGGGGTTGAGGCACGTCGCCAACTCTCCGAGTTGCAGACTGCCAACCATAGGATCAAGGAAGCACTTCAAGAGGCCCAAACCTCCTACCACAATCTTCATGCCTCTCAGCAAGAACTGTTGAAAAACAAGGTAGAATCTGATCAGACTCTCCATGTTCTGGGGTTGGAGATCGAGCAGTCTCGGGCCTTGCTGAAGATGGCCAAAGAGCAGAGGGAGGCCACCGATGAGTTTGTCCAAGAGTTGCGCCAGAAATATGATGAAGGTCAAGCCATCGTAGCTTCCAGTCTGGCTCGTGAGAATGCTTTGAAGAAGCTGCTGGAGGCTTCCGAGGCCCAATGTGAAGGCCTCGGTAAGACCATTTAGGAACGAGAGGCTGAGGTCGCTGCGCTTAGAGAAGAATCGGCAAAGCTCCAATCTTCTTTGGCCGAGGCCGAGGACTGCAATGATGCGCTAGCCGACCGAGCCGAAGAGGCTGAAGCCGAGGTCGAGAAGCGGGCCCAAATCGGCTTAGAAGCATTCTCGGAGGGCTTTGCTCGTGCTTTGGAGCAGATCATACTTTTCCATCCCGACCTAGACATTTCCCAGCTTGACGAGAAGAAGATGGTGGTGAATGGGGAGCTAGTTGATGAATAATAATTTTTTGGTGCTTTTTAACGCATCTTGTAATTTTGCTGAATAATATTGACTTGGTTCCGGTACTTGTGTTTTTCCTCGTTTTCTGACTTCTTCCTCGTAAATTGTGGTTTTGATATGACTTTAGACTGTCCATGCTTTGGGACTTGATATTTGACTGCTAGCGTTTATCTACTTGCTTTCCTTTGCCTATAAATACCGTCTAGTTGTTCTTCTAACTTCAGCGCAATCCTTTTCCTTGTTACTTTGAACTATGATTTCTTTTCTTAAACATGGGAAAGTTTCCCTCTCCCGAATTTTGTTTTGCATTTGCAGTTCATAGTCTTGATTGTTGGATGATGTTTGGAATGAGAAGTTCTGGTTCCGCAGCTAGAAGTTCTGATTTGGTAGCTCTTGTGGTATGCTACGACCAGTCCAGGTATTTCCGGGGGGTGCCTCTTCCGAGGATCTCAGCCCCTGGCGTGTCTCTATCCGCCCCTTGGTCAGAAAGAGGAGATCTCAATCTCTTTGTGTATCTCTGCCCGCTCTTGGGTGAGACAGAGATATCTCGATCTCTTTGTGTATCTCTGTCTGCCCCCGGGGTGAGAAAGGGGAGGCCCGAGCTGTGTTATGTTGCTTCAGCTGACGGGTCTACGTTATTGCATTACTTTTTGCAGCTCGTTTTAGTGTTAGTTGTATGATGCCGGGATGATATTCGGTGGTGTACTCTCATTATGTTTTTCTTTTTTGAATATTCTTACTTGTATTTGAATATTATTCCGAGCTCATTTTAGAGCTTTTTTCGTATAATGCCGAGATAACCTTCGGCTTGCGTATTTGAGTATTTTTCCGTGCTCCTTTTTAGAGCTTTACTTGTACATTGCCGGGATAATCTTCAGCCGACGTATTTGAATATTATTCCGAGCTCATTTTAGAGCTTTTTTCGTAAATGCCGGGATAACCTTTGGCTTGCGTATTTGAGTATTTTTCCGTGCTCCCTTTTTAGAGCTTTACTTGTACGTTGCCGGGATAATCTTCAGCCAACGTATTTGAATATTATTCCGAGCTCATTTTAGAGCTTTTTTCATATAATGTCGGGATAACCTTCAGCTTGAGTATTTGAGTAATTATAAGGCATATTTCATGACCTCAGAAAATGAAAGGCATTTTAAATAATACTTAACGGAGTACAAAATATCAAGTGGCTTTCAGCCGTTACATTTAACCTAGACTAGTTGTAGTAGGCCTTCAGATGGGTGACATTCCATGTCCTAGGGACGACTCTCCCTTCCAAGGTTTCTAGTCGGTACGCTCCGTTTTTTAACGCCTCGATCACGCGGAAGGGTCCTTCCCAGTTAGGGGCGACTTGCCTTCTTCTCTATCCCTCCGGGCAGTCCCGACCTGGCGCCAAACCAGATCTCTTTGAAGAAATCGCCTTGATCTTAACCTACTGTTGTATCGCCGGGTTGCTCTGAGCTGAGCTGCTTCGTTCTGAACCCTTGCTGTGTCCCTGATCTCTCCCACGAGGTCGAGCTCCGCTCTCAAGTCGCGCTCTTGGTTAACATCTGGGCCAACTTTTCTTCTATCTCAACCGGTATCATTGCGTCCATGCCGTAAGTCAAACGGTAGGGGTTTCCTTGGTGGATGTCTGGGGAGTACAGTGATATCCCCAAAGGATGCTAGGAAGCTCTTCAGCCCACCACCCCTTCGTCGCGCCCAATCTCTTTCTTAACTCTCTTAAGACAACTCGGTTGGCGGCCTCGACTTGTCCATTGGTTTGAGGGTGCTCCACGAAGTCACTTTGTGCAGGATACTCAAATTTCTTAAGAAGGTCTCGAACCTGGCATCGGTAAATTGTCGGCCGTTGTCGGTAACGACCGAGTAAGGGACTCCGTGGCGACAAACTATATTCTTCCAGCAAAATCTTTCAATATGTTGAGCCGTTATTCTGGGCACAGGTTCTGCCTCAATCCATTTGGTGAAGTAATCCACTGCTACTATCAGAAACTTGACTTGTCCTCTGCCTTGAGGAAAAGGTCCGAGGATGTCGATTCCCCAACTCATGAAGGGCCAAAGGGATGTCATGGTGTGGAGTTGCTCTTGAGGGACACGAGGGATCAGACCATACCTTTGACATTGTTCGCACCTTCGCGTTGTTTCCTCCGCATCACTTTTCAAAGTCGGCCAAAAATACCCTGCCTGTACAGCTCGGTGGGTGAGAGTTCTACCCCCTGTGTGCATTCCACATATCCCCTGATGCAACTCTCTTAGGACGTATTCGGCTTGTTGGGGGTCGAGACATTTGAGTAGCGGTGTTGAGAATCCTCTCTTAAATAACTCCTCATTGACCAAGGTGAAGGTGGCGGCTTGGCGACGTATCTTCCTTGCTTGGGCATCATCCCCAGGTAGGTCCCCCCTCTCCAAGTATGCTCTAATTTGATCATACCAAGGGGAAGGGCTTTGTGTTTGAGAAGATTAGGTCAAACACATGACTTCTTCGAGGGACGACCTTGTCATCGTTTCTTGGATCAGGGTTTTGTACTGCCCGGTCTTCTTTGTACTGGCTAACTTTGATAATACGTCGGCTCTCTCATTTGCTGCCCTCGGAACGTGGATCATACTGAACTGTGAGAATGAGGTCATGTTCTTTTTTACCAATTCAAGGTATTGGGCTAAGAGAGGCTCTTTTGCTTGGTAAGTTCCATTAACATGACCAGTGACGAGCTAGGAATCACTATGACATTTTAACTTTTTGACACCCATCTCTTGAGCTAAACGCAGCCCCACCAAAAGGGCTTCGTACTCCGCCTGGTTGTTTGATGTTGAAAATTCAAATCTAACAGCTTGTTCCAATATCAAATTCGCAGGTCCCTCAAGAATGATTCCTGCCCCGCTTCCTTTTTTGTTGGATGATCCATCTACGTAAAGAGTCCAAAGTTGATCACTTCCATCGACATTATCATTAGGAACTGGTGGGAGCTCGGTTAAGAAGTCAGCTAGGAACTGAGCCTTTATGGGTCCCCTACTTTGAAAGGTCAAACCGAACTCTGAAAGTTTAATAGACCATGCCGTCATTCGTCCGGCCAAGTCGGGCTTCTGGAGAACCTGCCTAAGTGGGTAGTTCGTCTTGACAATGATTTTGTGGCTCCTGAAGTAGTGCCTTAATCGTCGTGCCGAGAATACTAACGCCAATACAAGTTTCTCCACGACTTGATATCTCTCCTCTGCGGGTTGCAACGTTCTGCTGACAAAATAGATGGGGTGTTGTTTCCCCTCTTCCTCGGTCGTCAGGACCGAGCTTATGGTCGAGTGTGCGGCGGCCAGATACAAACTTAACTCTGCAGTTTTAGGAGGATTCTTTAAGATCGGTAAAGTTGCTATTGTCTCTTTTAAATCCGCAAATGCCTTTTCACTCTCTGCGTTCCACTCGAATTTGGAGGCTTGCTTTAGTAGTTTGAACAATGGTCGAGCCTTTTCGGGTAGCTTTGGCATGAATCGAGACAAGGCGGCTAAGCTTCCATTCAATCTTTGCAATTCCTTCAAGGTGGTTGGGCTTTTCATGCCCAAAATTGCTTTACATTTATCAGGGTTGGCTTCAATCCCTTTGGCTGTGATTAAGAATCCCAAGAACTTTCCACCTTGAACCCCAAAAACACACTTTTTCGGGTTCAACCGTAGATTATGCCTCCTGACTTTGCTGAATAGTCTTTGTAGATTGACTAAATGATCATCTATTCCAGCCGACCTTACTACCATGTCATCAACATAGACCTCCATTATCTCCCCTATCTCTTCCTTGAAAACCAAATCCATCAATCTCTGGTAAGTGGCACCAGTGTTTTTTAACCCGAATGGCATGACCCGGTAACAGTAATTATGTACGTCGGACATAAATGCCGTCTTGTCCTCATCAGGAGGGTACATGGGAATCTGGTTGTAGCCCGAGTATGCATCAAGAAAGCTCAGCATCCTACTTCCCGATGTGGCATCTACTAGGCGATCTATGCTTGGTAAAGGGTAGGTATCCTTTGGACAGGCTTTGTTCAAGTCCGTGTAATCTGTACAAATCCTCCACTTTCCACTTGCCTTTTTAACCATCACGACATTAGCCAACCAAGTAGTATACTTGATTTCGCGGATGAAACCCGCTTGTAGAAGCTTGCTCACCTCCTGACGGACAGGGGATAACCTCTCCTCTCCCAACTTTCTCTTTCTTTGGGCGATGGGGCGAGATCCAGGTACCACGGATAATTTATGGCATATGAAATTGGGATCAACTCCAGGCATATCAGTCGCACTCCATGCAAATAGATCGGCATTTTCGAGCAATACTCTCTCCATCCTTCGACGGGAACACCCCTCCATAGTCTCTCCGATCTGGACGTCTTGGCCTGCCCTGCCACCTATCTGGAACGGAGAAGTCTTCTCGGCAGGTACTGGTCGGAACTCTTCGAAACCTGTCCTGTTGTCCAGGTCCAAGGTTTCTGGCTCTATGCTCAAGCACTGAGGCGAGGTTCCCCTAGTCGTGCTTGCCTTTAACGTGTATGGTTGAATTTTCAAGCTCTGAGCATAGCATTGTCGGGCCATTTTAGGGTCAGCCTTAACGGTGACGATCTTGGCCCCTACTGGAAATTTCATCGCGAGGTGTAGCGTCGAAACTACAGCCCCGAGCTGGCTTAGCGTTCTCCTGCCTAAAATGACATTGTACGAAGTTTGAGCTTCAACCAAAAGATACCTGACCAGAATAGTTTTTCCCTCTTCTTCATTTCTGAGGGTGGTGAGGAGCTCGACGTAACCACGTGTGTGGACCCGTTCCCCAGCAAACACGAGGAGAGGTTCAAAGTGATCTTTGACCACGCCCGGGGGAAGGTCGAGCTTGAGGAAAGTATCCCAATAAAGGATGTCTGCCGAGCTTCCCTGATCGACGAGTACCTTCTTTACTCTCCAATTTGCGATGATAGCAGTAATGACCATAGGATCATCATGGTCAATGCTATTGGTGGAAAAGTCCTCGGCAGTGAATGTTATTGGTGGGAAACTCCTAGTAGAGGGGTGGTCAGCTACCATATTTATGCTCCGCAAATGCCGCTTCCGAGCTCTAGACGTCACTCCCCCACCCCCAAATCCTCCAGCTATAGTGTTAATTGTTCCCCTTACCTCTTGAGTTTTATTCTTTTGGGAGGCGTCTCTTCTATCCGGGTGAAACTTGTGATTACCCCTGTAAGAATGGCTCCCCTGCTTTCCCTGGGGCTTCTCCCGATGATCTCCCCCTGTCTCTCCTTCTCTTCTTACATACTTGGAAAGAGTTCCCGATTGTATCAATTCTTCAATAATATCTTTCACCTTGTAGCATTCCTTAGTGGTATGACCATGGTTTTGGTGGAAACTACAATAACGATTGACATCGGCATTACGGGGGGTAGGACAAGGCTTACGGGGGCGAATCAAATCTGAATTGAAGGCCTCCCTCAAAACAACTTCTCTACTTGCATTTAAGGGTGTGTATGGATTGTGTTTTGAAGGTCCTCGCCCCCTAGGCTCATACTCCTTCTGTCTAGGTGGTGAATGGCGATCATACCGACCTCACTGCTCCTTTCCCTTTCTCTGGGCTTCGTCGTTCTCCTCCATGTTTATAAATCGGGCCGCCCGTTCTCTGAGCTCATCCATGTTGCGCGGCGGCTCGGAGAAAAGCGATCTAGAGAACGACCCCGACCTTAAACCTGCTTTAATGGCATGCATGGCTACTGCCGGGTGGAGATCAGGGATGGTCATGCTTGCTTGTGCAAATTTCGTCATGTAACTTCTGAGTGGCTCCGCTTGTCCTTGTCGGATTCTTGTCGGATTCTTGTCAGAGAGATGGAGTCAGTCATTACGGGCTTGCAATCGGCAAATCTAGCCACAAACTTAGCACACAAAGATTCAAATGAGTTTATGGAAAGTGGTGGCAAAGTGTAATACCAATCCAAAGCTACTCCTTTCAGGGTGGTTGGAAAAAGACGACAATGCACTCGTAGATCATCGGATACCAAACAGGCCTGGGTAAGGTAAGCTTTCACATGTGAAGTTGGGTCAGTCCCACCTTCATATTTTTCAGTAGTTATTCCTTTAACATTTTCAGGAAGTTTACACTTCATAATCTCTAGCACAAAAGGGTGGAATGAAGTCAGTCTTTGTAAACCTGGATTTTTCGGAATGCGTGTGTCGTAGAAAGGCATTTCTTGTATTATGGGAGGGGGATTTCGGGGGTCTTTCCCTCCCAGACTTCGTTCTTGAGGCGGTGCTTCTCTCTCTCGATCATCATCCTCCTTTTTTTCACCAATCCTATGCTCCTCTGACGCTGGCTTGCTATGGACTGATTCCGCATGTTCTCCTTCGCCTGTGTTGCCCTCACGGGCTGTCTTTTGTTTTTTAAAAGCTGCTGGTGTTGCTCCCGGAGCTTCCTCATCTCCTCCTCTTGCCTTTGTCTCCATTGGTTCATATCATGCTCCATCTGTTGTCTCAACGCTGCCATAGAACTTTGCATTTGGTTCTTGAAGACTTCTATCAACGCTGGATCCATCCCTGTTCCTTCCGAAAACGAATGAGTTTGACTCTGCGTCTTTACCATGTACCTTGTGGTCCCGGGAAAGTGCTTTACCGGGGCCCCACGGTGGCGCCAAAATGTTCCGCCGGATTCTGGGCCTGCCGAGCTCTCCCACTTGCGCATGCGAGAACGCACTCCTTCTCGGCCGAGTCCGATCAAGTAGGACACATTCACAACAAAAGGGGGGAGGTACCTGCAAAAAAGCACTCGAAGCTTAAGTTAGAAAGGTGTTTAGAGAGAGGCTCAAGCGAAAAGATTAGAGTGAAAGATGACTTAGCCTTCTTCGTTGACCTCTCAAGGGTATTTATACCCTTGCCCTGACAGTTGGTAGTTGGGAGGAAATCCCGGAATCTCGGATACTTAATATGCTTGGGCTCGAGACACACGCGTAAGTCTAAGGGGAGCTCTACAAATCCCGATAGTCATGATTACTGGGAGGAAAAACGTCACGTCAAGTCGTCACATCTCAAACCCTGATAAAACTACCCTTAAAACTCAGAAAAGCTCGTCCTATGAGACAGTGCCGAGTTTCAACCCAGCTCGGTATATACATTTATTAATTTTAAACTTTATAGCATCTTATATAAACTTTTAACTATTATATATACTCATGTCGATTAAGGTGGTTCAAAACCGACGTATAAAGGATAAACTTTCTACGATGATTGTATCTGCATCGATTCTATCACTGTTACAGAAAAATGTAAAAGAGTCTACGCAGAAAGGTTTTTTTCTTTCTTTTTTTTATAATGATTTAATTTTTCTTTCTTTTTTTATAATGATTTAACTGCTATCAAACACGTGCATGTGTAAAAATGCATATTCCAAAAAAGATGAACTCGTCAATTTAATATTTTAAAAAAATATTCTAGTCATGAATAAAATATCTTACACTCAAGGAAACATCATAGGGAAAATATTTAGATATAATATTTTAGGTATTATTTATGTTATGCTTTAATAAGAATTAAAACTCAATTTCAATATTTTCATGTTTATGGTTACAATAATATTTAAATTACTACGTGAAACTCTAATTTTAATAAAAAAAAATAATATATAAGAAATTTTTATCTAGAATAATGACATTATGACCTAATTGTCCTTTATGACTTTAGTCCCAACAAGGATACTACGGATCACTTTCAAAGTATTTACAGCTTAGTGACTAAAGTTATTGAAGTTCTTGACGACTTCATTCTGGCGCAAGTCCCAACTTAATGAAATCGTCCAAGTTATTGTCGACTCTACTGGGTAAAGTCGTTTAGCTACTAGACGAATTCAATCCACGTGATCTGCAATGACTCTAGTGGTTATATCAATCCCTTTTAGTTTAGTTTTGGACGATTCCAACAATCTATATATACCACCCCTCTTTTTGGTTTGAACTCACAATGGCAATGGAAGAATACATTCTTATAAATAAGGTAATTTATTTTTTGCGAATATTGATATTATTTTATATATGTTGTATATTTTTGTTAAAAAAAAATTATTTGATATAGATAAATTAAAAAGAGATGACGTCTACAGTGGTTGTTGTTGTATACATAAATGGTAAAATTATTGACGGTGATGAAAGACTAATGTTTGAAGGATCTAAAGGGTTTTACAAATCAAATGGAGAGTTGGTTTTAAACGGTTAAAAAAATAATGCATCATAAATTTAAATTAGATTCTAATCAAGTTATTAGATCTATTACAACTAGTATTTTATAGGAAATAAATATGCAGACATTACAAATAGTTGATAATGATGATGTTAAGTTTATGATTACTCATTTTGAATAACAAGATGAGTCCTATAGAATTATGTGTAGAAGTAGTTGTTGCAGGTAGTACGTCTACATATATCGTTATCGGTGCATTTGAGTCTAATATTCTTAGCCCATACGAGGGAGGTCGTGCAAGATTGCATTCTAGTAATAATGATGATGAAGATTATATCGTTTCAGATTCATATGTTGATTCGTCTTCCGATCCTGAATATTTTGAAGGCAATTTATCTGAATCAAATGATGATGAAAGAAACGATGACAATAACAGTTTAAGTTTTAACATGCAATCAAACATGGTAGTCAAATAAAAGTAGGTTAGAATGAATGTAAATTTATCATACCTCTTCAAAAGAACAAATGAACAATATATATTTGATGATAATGTAGGAGGAAACCAACAATTGTTTGACAAAATACGTTACATTATACAAACATAAGTTGGGATCACCCTGATCAAGAATTATTTTTTGTTTTGGAATTTGACAATAAGAACAGCATGCAAACGGGTCTTGAATGCTATTTGATGAACGTTCATCAAACAACGAAAGTGGTCGAATCCAATTCAAATAGGTATGTTGCTCGATTTCCTCAAACTATTATTAATTTGGCATGTCTTTTTATATGTGGGTTATTAATCGAGAAGGATAGATAGATGGGAAGTCACGCAATGAGAAGGACTACATACTTATCTTAATGTCAGATTAACCCAAAACCACGTAAATTTTGATTCAGATTTGATCAATACTTGCATTTTAGGTATGAAATTTTTTTTACAAATAAGCCCAAACTTAATTGTTTATATATGTATTAAATTTACTTGACATGTTGAAATATAAACAAGAATGATCAGGGAAGATCCGTCAATAAAAGTTGGATTGATTCAAAAGAGAGTTGCAAGTACTTTTAATTATAAAATTTTTTACAGGAAGACATAGTTAGGGAAACAAAAAGTAGTGACCATGGTATATGGTAACTAGGCTGAGTCATATGTTGAACTTCCTATGTAGCATCAATACATGCAAATTCATTCTCTTAATTCATATTATCAAATTTCTGACAAAGATTATTTTGTTAGTAACACCCGAAATGGTGAATTCAGAAAATTTCAAGGTAATTCTAGATGTATAAGTAATGTGCCAATGCATTTCAATTTTGTAAGCTTATTATATAGGTAAATGGGACACACTTATACGGGAGATATCGTGGAACCTTGTTGATAACAATAACACAATATGGGAATGGTAGTATCTTACCTCTTGTATTAGTTGTTGTTGAAGGTGAAACACAATTAGCTTGGTCGTGGTTTCTCTCACTTACATGTACATTAGAGCATCAAGTCTGCCATTGGTAATGAAGCAATTGGATGGAGTCGACCTTTTACATACCATGTCTACTACATTAGACACATTGCTTCAAATTTTAATCACAAATTTAAGAACCCCAAACAAAAGAACATGTTGGTTAAGTTAGGTAGTTATTTGATTATCATCAAATCATGTTGAATAATCTAATCATGTGAATTTAATGTTTTTGTAAGGTATACTCCTTACAAACATATATTTGATAGAAATCTAGAAAAATTTTGTGATTCGAGTCATGCGATTGTTACTTGGATCCAAGGAATTTCAAAGGAAAAATGGAGTATGACCTATGATAAAAGAGGATGTCAATATAGGCATATGACCACAAATCTTTCAGAACGTGTGAATAAAGTATTTAAAGGTTACAAAAATCTTCTAATCACGACTCTTGTAAAGTCAACTTACAGTCAGTGTCGAGAGTATTGTATGGAAAAGGGTCGACATGCCCAGCACGAATTAATGGACTGTCAAGTATACTGATAAAAATGGACAGTGAATCTGAACGATTGATATTGATGGCCAGTTTATCGATTTCCATTATCCACATTATTGTTGTGTGTGGATATGTGACCATTGACTTTTATCAGTATGTTGACAGTATCTTCAAGAATGAATACATTTTGAAGGCTTATTCGGGTGAGTGGTGACCTCTAGGAAACGAGGACGCATTTCCACCTGTTGAACAAAACTGGAAACTAATTCCTGATCTAGCAACAATATGAGGTAAAGTTATATCGAAATCAACAAGAATTTAAAATGAAACGGATTGGGTTAAACCTTCTCAGAGGCGGCAAAGATACGGGAGATGTGGTGAAGAAAGTCATAATAGAAGACTTTGTCCTTTAAACAACCAATATGATTGAAATTAATATAATGAACCAATTCAATTATTTTTTGTTTTATTTAGATGAATTAATAATTACAACATGACCATTTTAACATTACTAAATATAACATTATCAATTGTAGCATTGTTAACTGTGGTGTTATCAATAAACATAAACTCATACAACAATAATCTAGAAATATATAAGTCATAAAGATACAATAATGTAGCACGAATGTACAATAAGTCAAAAAAGTATGATAAAAAAAAAAAAACCTAATGATGTCCATGTTTATGATCTGTGTTATAAAGTCGATCTCATCTACACGCATGTCTATTGAGATTACGTCGAGGTTGACATATCCCACTACTAGCGGCCTCATCAAATCACCAGCTAGTAAATCGTCGATATGTTACAAATGGGATATTGAACGGTGGTCTAGCTAGTGTACTCGGTGTGGTCACATCAAGTCCCTGAGTAACCATCGACGACGTCCTAAAAATATTTTGTACAACCCAATTTGCCTCATAAAGACGTTGCGTAGATGGTGGTGAAGGATGATATGACCTATTGTGTGTAATGACGCATGACATGATGCATAAAATTCTCTCTCATACATATAGCTGCACCAACAACGTCATACCACCAATTGCCACAACATCGACATTGGTGATGTTGCAGAGTTCTAAGTAAGGATTACCTAAAACGACACTGCTTCAAGTATAACTGCTAGTCTCCCTAAGATCAATCAGAACTGTAGCCACTTCATCGATACATGCAACCCGCTCTTATCGACGAACATGAAGTCACTAATAAAACGTAAAATACAAGCTCGGGTATATCTGCGCAAAGCCTCGACATCCCCAAATATGGTGTAATGTCACCTAATGTATCGACAAGCCAACTAAGCTTCACCGTGGACCCCTTCATGACATTTTATGTTGGCTTAACACTCAATAATGCTTCTGTCAAATCCACCCATTGCCCATGTGTTTCCGCAATTAAAAGTTTACCGTCAACTAATAAGTCATCCAACATCACTACATCTTGGAGAGTAATGGTGCACTCTCCACAACACATGTGAAACATGTGTGTCTGAGACCTTCATCTCTCAACAAGTCATTAACTATCCCATGGTGTACCTTCATATAAGCAAGTTGGCAAACAAAAAAAAATAAACTAAACATTTAACAAATTACACATAATTAAATCTATAAAATTCCCTAAACATCTAATAGATTAAAATTAATTAAATGTATTAACAAAGTTAAACAATCTAACAAGTTATTAACAATTAAATTAATAAAAAAAATTTACTGTGCAACAAATTCTAATAAATTAAATTTGTAAAAGAAATTAAACATCTAACAAATTACACATAATTAAATCTATACAATTCCATAAACATCAACAAAATTACAATTAATTGAATTTATTAAAAAAATTAACCATCTAACAAGTTATCAACAATTAAATCTATTAAAAAATTAATTACGTGACACATTCTAATAAATTGAATTTATAAAAAAAATAACAAATTACACATAATTAAATCTATAAAATTAATTAAATATGTAACAAATTACAATTAATTAAATTTATTAAAAAAATTTAACAATCTAAAAAATTATCAACAATTAAATCTATTAAAAAATGAACTATGTAACAAGTTATAATAAATTAAATTTATAAAAAAATTAAACACCTACCAAATTACACATAACTAAATCTGTAAAATTAATTAAACATCTAATAAATTTTAATTAATTATATTTATTAAAAAATTTAACAATATATCTAACAAATTATCAACAATCAAATCTATAAAAAAAATTAAATACATAACAAATTCTAATAAATTAAAATTATAAAACAAAATTAAACATCTGGAATTTTTAATTAATTATATTTATAATTAGAAATTATTATAAACAATTAAATCTTAAAAAAAATCATACATCTAACCAATTGTAATTATTTAAATCTATAAAAAAAAAAAAGTAGCATATGATGTACCTTCATATAAGAAAGTTTGTAAAAAAAATAAAAATCTTACATCATAAAAAAAAATAAACAATGATATTCGGAATAATGTGTTCATATATAAGAAATATTTCGTCACAGTCGCAATCTCCTTATCACTCATATGTTCCATACATACCGTGAAATTTGTGATTTTTAGAGAAAAAAATGTCATCTTCAAAGCAAATACATTAATTTTTAAACCACTAGAAGATGTGGGTACCATCTTTTAATAGATAGAAAGCAAAAATGTAAGTTGGGAGTAAAACTTTGGTAAGAAGGAAAGGGAGAAAGTAAAAAGCTTTTACTTCAACTCTATATATAATGGTTAATGTTGTAAGCCTTAAGACTACTTAACTTTTAAATTTTGACACATAATAGCAACAAAGTTAAGTCATTTTCAACCGAATACAGATCGCACCTCTTGAGAGAAGGACATGTGAAAAACACTCCTAAAATCATTTATGCTAATGATGACTTAGTTAATGTGAAGTGGTTGAGTGGGTGGATGACTGTAACAGCATTGTCTTAATAAATAGTGTAACACCTTATACGTAATTTGTTTTGAAAGGAAAATTTGCCAACATTATGAGCTGTGTCTTACGTTGAAACTCTAGAACTAGCTAGGCAGCTGAGCTCTCACTGTTTCGCTTTTAATGTGCCTGTCAGAGAGGTGACCTAGATAATTTAGTTCATGATGTTAAAAAAAATATTTTATTAGTTAATGTTATAAATATTATTATTAATTAAGATATAAAAAATATTGAATAATAAGATATAATTAAAAAAATAATATTTAATTGTTAAAGATAAGATTCTATTTTTTATTTATTTAATATTTATTTTCTTATTTAATCTTTGACTTGTAATATTATAAATATAGTATGCAGTATAGAATGAAAAAATGAAATAATGAACTATATTAGTTTTTTTAAGTTAGTGTCAGAGTTTCTGATCTTGGGAGATGATTTGACTTGACGATAAATGAATTTATGAGATCAGGTGTACCTATTTTTAGATAATTCTCCTTGTCGAAAGAATTCTGTTGTAGGGAGGAGAAAGTACAATGATCTTTTGTTTGAGGCGAAAAATGTTGGGATGCAATCAAAGTCACACATCAAAAGAACAATGCAAAACTTGAAGGAGAAGAAGAATTTTGTCAGTCAGGATTGTTCCAGTAGTCAGAAGATTTTGTTGTTGCAAGAAGAGATTGCTCTAAGGGAGTTTTTCTAATTCTGATGTAAAGAAGGATTGTTGTAGAAGTGCATTGTGTGCCAAATACTATTGAAGAGTTTGTAATTTTTGCCAGAAAAATTACACATGAAAGGGTTTTGTAATTTTTTGATAGAAAAATTTACATGTTATTGAAGGGTTTGTAATTTTTTCCAAAAAATTACACATGGAAAGGGTTTGTAATTTTTTTCCATAAAAATTACATGTTGAAGGGTTTGTAATTTTTACCATAAAAATTACATCATATTGAAGGGTTTATAATTTTTCCATAAAAAATTACACGTTAAAAGGTTTGTAATTTTTTGCTAGAAAAATTACATGTTGAAGAGTTTGTAATTTTTTCCATAAAAATTACATCATATTAAAGGGTTTGTAATTTTTGCCATAAAAATTACATCATATTGAAGGGTTTGTAATTATTACCAGAAAAATTACACATTGAAGGGCTTGTAATTTTTGTCAGAAAAATTACACATTGAAAGGTTTGTAATTTTTTCCAAAAAAAATTACATGCAGAAGGGTTTATAATTTTTGCCAAAAAAATTATATGTAAGGAGGGTTTGTAATTTTTTCATTCAAAATTTACAAGTAGTGAATTTTATCCCAATGAGATCGTGGACTAGGTCAATGAGGTCAGATTTAGCTTATGCTCTTAGTGTGGTAAGTCAGTTCATGCACAATCCTAGTGCACAACACATGGATGCGATCATAAGAATCTTAAGATTGGGCAAGTGCTCTAGATGATAGACGATCAACTTATGGATATTTTACATTTGTAAGAGGTAATCTTGTCACATGGAGAATTAAGAAACAGAATGTTGTAACTCGTTCCAGTGCTGAAGCTGAACTCAGAGTAATGGTTCTTGGACTGTGAAGATATGTGTCTTAAACTACTTCTCCAGGACTTAGGGTTATGTACATACACATCCTATTCGATTGTATTGTGATAACAAAACTGTGTGCGACATTGCTCACAACCCTATCCAATACGATTGTATGAAACATGTGGAAGTTGACAGATTTTTTATTAAGGAAAAACTTGATAAAAAATATTCTAAAATTTCCAAATATTCAATTTGAAGATCAACTAGCAAATAGTCTTATCAAGACTGTTACAAATCAAATTTTTTAGAAACTATTAGACAAATTAGGAATGGATGATATTCATTTACCGTCATGAGAGAGTGTTAAAAAAGGAGAATATTTTATTAATTAAGGTTATAGATATTATCTGCTTAATCAAGATATAAAAAATATCAGATAATTAGATATAATTAAAAGGATAATATTTGATTAATTAAAGATAAGATTTTATCTTTTATTTATTTAATATTTTTTTATTTAGTTTTTGATTTATAATATTATAAATATAATATGCTGTGTAAAATGAAAAAATGAAAAATTATATTAATTTTTAAGTGTTTCACTTTCAGTGTGCCTGTCAGAGAGGTGGGCTAGATAACTTAGTTCATGACTCATACGCAAGTTACGTGGCTGAAAATATTCGACACCGCGTAATAAATTAGATATCACGATTTTCCCAACCAACTCGAAGATCTCTTCTGGGATATCATTAAAATAATATAAGTTTGGTGGCACCATTAAATTAATGATATAATAGCATCATTCAGGATTCAGGTCACGATAATTGTAAACTTCTATAGCCAGTGATGAAGGGAGAACAACTTTAAAATGTATATATATATATATATATACACGGATAAGTTTGCGTCACTGAAAATACTTCGAAGAAAATATAATGACATGGAGGAGTTAAGTAATTTATTTATTTAGGGAGATTGAATTATAATCTTATTAATTAATTTATTTAGATAAAATATTTAAAAGAATTTAAAATTATATCATTTTAAAAAAACAAATTCAATAAGTACAATTTATTTTTATATAGCTCAGATAATTATTTACAGTAAAAAGTGGTACAGTAATTTTATTTTTTTTTAGTTTAGCTTTTCTTAAATGATATCATTGTTTTCAATTTATCTTATTAAATTTTTATTTAGTGATTAGAATAGTATGATTTTTTAATAGTTAAGATTTCTTTTTCTATTACTTTCCCTTTGAATATTTTATCTTTTTATACATTTTAATATTTTAATAAAGTATTCGAACTGTTACTTCTAAATTTCATTTAAATTCTTATAAATAATTATAAGTTACGTAATTAATTATTTTTAATATATTTTTAAAATTATTATGAGACTAATTAATTTAAAATTTTTTAATCTAATTATAATTATTTATTTATTATGTTTTCAATTAATTATTAAATATATTGTAGTATTGGAATTTATCATATAACTTTAAAAATTATTATTATTTATTTTTATTTAATATTAAAAATTTTATTTTCAGATAAATATTTAAAAAAAATAATTTCTTGAAAATTAAATTATTTTACCTAAATAAAAAAATTAAAATATAAGAAATTAAATTTTTTTATCCAAATAAAATATTTACAAAATAAAAATAATTTAAATCAAGACTATTAAAATGTTATGTATTTAAATTTCTTAAAAATTTTAAATTCTTTGTTCAAACAAAAAGATAGATTCTATTTATTTGTTAATTTATAAAAGCTTCCAAAAATTTTATATATTAATTCATAAAAAATTAATTAGAAAAGAAATTTTATAAATTTTGTATTTTTTCGGTCAACAATTTCGGTATGTTTGATTTATGTAGTATGTTATTGTAAAGAATTTTTTTTTTTAGATTAACCGAAAAATATGGTGTCAACGGTTATTTTATCTAGATTAATGGTATAGTTAGAGACGGTGATAAAGGAATAATATTTAAAGAATTTAAAATGAATTTACAAATCGAATGAAGGATAAATTTTAATTCATTAATATATATATATATATAATAAATTTATGTTACACTCTAATCAAATGACACGATGTAAAAGATAGAACACAAGAAGGGGGTTGAATTATGTTATAAATAAAAATATTTCCTTTCGTCTGTGGGTTTTAAATATATTCAGACGAAATATTTCTTAGTCTTCAAGGATTGTTTTTAAGGAAGAAACGTTATAGTTTGATTATCCCCGTTAGTTAAACAATTAAGAAGATAAAAACACAACTATTTATATATTTGTTCGTCTATGCAAGACTACGTCCAGTTACCCAGCAACCACTGAGTTTTCACTACCAACCGTGAAATGGTTTACAAGTATTATTTGCACCCACCACTTCCTCGCTATTACAAGATATTCTTTGATCATAGCCTTCGCAGCTAAACAACGAGAGGTATTCTTTGAACAACCAGCCTCCTCAAAGTTAAATTACCACACAAGTGGATTTTAAAAAGATGTTGTAAAAACAAATAGTTTCCTCTACGCAGAGGGTTTTACAATGAAGTTTATTCAAGTCTTGAGCGAAATCTCGAAGATAGAATAAGAGAAGCGTTTTCGCCAACTGAAATCTGATGAAGTGAAGTCTTTAAATAGGCATCCTCTTCAAATGACCGTTAGATTCATATGAATGTCGTTGAAAAGTTTCTTGAGTGCTTTCTAAAAGGTGTCAGATTGTACTTGATTGATTGATGGAGTGTTCAGCGGATTTAGATTGCGTGCACAGTACTTTTTCTAACTTGTACAGAGACTTTGACAAAAGGTGAAGACCTTCTTGAGTTGCATGTGTAAGCACGAATCCCTATACTGATCTTGGATGCTTCTAATGAGTACTTCTTTAGATTTGAAATCTTGGCGCGAGTGACTCAAACTTTGCTTCACTTTTTGGACAGACGATATATGTCTTCAGTCTTTAAGCGGTTTCGTCTTATCCTATCGTCTGATGACTTCAACTTGAGACACGAATGACTTCCGTCGAGAGTCATCTTTCGTCTCATTGCTTTCCGTTAAAATCGACTTGCTTTTGATCTTCCATCTGAGAAAGTTTCGTCTGTCTTGTAAAAATTAAAACCTTTGATGAGTTAATCATCTTGATCTAATAATCTCCCCCTTTTTGATGATTACAGACCATATTGATAACTTTTCTCAAGAAGACATCTGCATAAGACAATGTTAGTGATCACAGCTAAAGTGCAAGTCAGATTTACATCAAGACGATGTTTTCTGAAGAATACCTCTTTATAAAAAGAATTGTTACATCAATGCGATGTAAACCTTATACAATGTTACAAAGGTATACAGAAAACTAATCATAAAAAAAAAATACATCTATGTTCTTTACAAAAAAAATCAATACAATAAAATACAAAATAAAATTATTCCCCCTCAAACGATGCTTTCTTGCTCACTCCCCCTCAGACGATGCATATCCCATTTTTCCTTTCTTCCTTTCTAAGGTATTCTCTCCCCCTTGGGCTGAGAATCATCAAAAAAACATGATCAAGAAGAAGGTTTGGGCTTCTTTTGAAGAAGGCTCATGACAATGTCCTTCAGTTGCTGCACTTCAGATGAGAGAGGCTTGATTGTCCTCAAGCTCTTTATTCTTTAGCTTCAGATGCTTGCAATCCTCTTCTAAGGCATCATATTTACGCTTTAGAGTATTATACTCTTCAGCGTCTTTAGCGTCAGCCTCAGTAACCTCAACTTTATCATTAACCTCCACCGTATCATCAATCTGCACTAGCGGTGTTTGAGGCTCTTCCACTATAGGTGTAGTGTCATCTATGATGAACACTGTTGGTCTCCTCTTCAGACGCAGAGTGAAGAGTGGAAGTGTGAGGTATGCCGTGAAGTCTCTTTCCCATTGCCAAGAGTACAATTTTGAGGGAATAGAGAGCTCAAGATCTGGATGCTCCTAAGATAGATGTGTATAAGCAAAGGCTCACCAGGAAACACCCTGCCATAGATTGTAGAATCCTCATCAAATGAGGTTCCAGAATAGAATGCAGATGTGGCTTCATGATCTTCTATCATCCTTTGAATCTTCGGATTGATAGGTCTTGAGGCATGAGTTTGAAGAGCTTTTAGATGCGAGTATGCAACAGACGGAAGTCGCCAGGGAATGTGCCTTGCAAATTTGAAGGACCTGGAGACAAACGGAGTTTTCTTCTCTTTTCCTTTAGCCAAAAACTTGACAAAGCAGGGTCATTTTCGGTCTAAGACGATAGAGAACTTTGTTTCGTCTGAAACCAGAGAGGAGAATTGTGATCCTACAAGGAACGGACAGTCTATTTTCTCCTTCTTTGCTCTTCTTTCAATGTGATAGAAGGAAGTTGATCTAGCTTTTGCTTCCCTTCTATAGGCACCGGCCATCAATTTGAAAGACAAATTGTAGTCTTCAGGAAGAGCGTGAGCAAACTCTTCGGGGTCTTCAAATTCGTCGAGGAAGATGGAGTAGCAGGGGAAGATCCCTGAACAGTGAGGCCTTGTCCAAGGAACTACAATTCCCAGAGTATGTCCTAGACCTACATACTCAGTTTGATTCATGGGAATTGTGAATGGTACAGGATCATGGCGATCAATGGCGTCGAGATGCCAATGTGAGCAATCCTTTGGCTCATAGATGGTGGAGCCAAAATCTCCATATCTGCAGTGGTGAAATGCAGGTGCGTTGATTTCATGTTGAACCTTCCACTTGATGTTTTCTGTGGACACCCGTCTTGTCGTCACTAAAATACTTTTCATTGTCTTCTTTTATTTATTTATTTTGAAAAGGTTTCCTTCCTTTAAATTTTTTTTTGAATGAAAATTTTAAAACACTTTATATTTCCAAAGAAAATGACACCATCATAAGTCTTAACATAAACATACATCAAATATTATTCATAAAATGTTACAAGAGTACGTAATATTGTGATAACTATAATATACACATTATTCACAAAAAAATCCTCATGTTAGCTATCTTTCCTTCACATCTCCAAATAGAATTATCCTGTTAATCTGCACCCCCAAATAAAATTTAAGATCATCACAGGTGTCAAACTACAGACACAAACACGTAAGGGTAAGTTCCAAAATCTAAATAACAATACATAGCATATAAAAATATCAATAATAATACATATCATACTCACATAAATAAATAATGAATTATGACTAAATGAAATTTTTATATGATGCATGCTCCAACCTCAACTCCTAAAAAATATGCAATGTGGTACCATATCAGATAATACGACATCATCATCGTAAAACTTACCGACCAGTTGGGATTCCACAGTGGTGCACAGAATCTCATAAACAAACATGTGATCATCATGAGTTAAATGAATTCTCACCATAAAAATCCCCCAAGTCTAGCATCACGCCTAGACGCACGGATTAAGTTTATTATCTGCACCTCTAACCGAGGTCACCTCTTTTGAGGCATGCATGAATGAATGAAATCTTATCCTCCTTTTTCAAAATATCAAATAAAAAAAATACCAACTAATGGGTATTACAAGACCAATCCATAATTATATCACACATTACTGATTGATAATTTATAGTCTCAACCGTCAAAATTTACACCACAAGTCATCAAAGTACATAATATAACAATTAATCACCATCTCAAACATCATCCAAAACTATAGAATAGGTCATCCATGTTCAAAGAAAAGATATTCAAACACAATCCAAATCATCATCAAATTCCACCACACAAAACATCATAGTTCAAAGCATAAGAAAATTAACTGCTATAAATTTAGAATTTTAACGTTTTTAATTATTAGGTGACTTTTAATTACTTTTAGTTGCTGCCCATTCTATTTTAGTAATTAATACATCTTGGTCAAAAGGTTTTAAGGTTCAAAACAACTGAAAACCATGTTAAACATCCTTTAGAAATAAGTTTTCAAATTACTTTTTAAAACCGTTAAAAATCTTCATAACATTAGAGAGTCTTAGGGAAAGCTTGAACTAAAAATTATTTGATCAGACAATTCAAATTTTCTTTTACATATAATAGAGTACCTTATAACATTATTATGATATAACGCATGAATTCAAAGTTATGCAAGTATATAATACCCCCAAGAAAATTTGAAATAAGTAATAAACTTATAAGTTTCAAGTAAGGTGGCAGAGCCTCGTAGTTAGAATCTTATAATTTTATTCAAAAAATAAGTTTTCATATAAAGATTAAAATAGAAAAGAGTTTAGAAGCTTTAAAACACAAAATTTCACAAAGTTTAGTAATTTAGAACCTTTAGAAACTTTGAAAACCTAAAGAATTTGAAAACTTCCCTTACTTTGATTTCTTTTGGCTACTCTTTGGAAGACTTTGAGAAAGCTTTTGAAGGTTGAAATGGATTGGTATCACTGTTCTCTCAAACTTACTTGAAGAAGGTTAGGGTGAAAGGTGAAGAAATTTTCCAAAAACACTTTAAATGGTGCTAACGATTTTTTTTTTTTTTTAATTTGAAAGCAAAGAGGATGTAGGTGATTTTGGGCAAGTAAGTCACATTTTTGAATATGAAAAACTGCCCACACCTTGTTGTATTTATAGTTGAAAAAAAAATTAATAAAATAAGCATGTAACTAGTTGGTTAGATAAAATTGGTTTCCTTAAGTATTAGTTACTTTTAAAGTAATTAAATCATTAAATGCATGAGATAAGGCTTATCTTATCTTCATTTAATGATTTCTTATCTTATCTTCAATTTGACTATTTCTTCCTTCATGGCACATGGAAATTTGTGAGGTGTGATGGCTAAAAGGTTTCCAAATGTCAAAATTTTACAAATTGTCATAATTTGCTAAAAATTACTAAATTTTATTAGTTTTGAAATCTTTGAATGGTTAACGTGGGTTTCTTTCTATGCCCACCTTGACATCTTCCTTTCATCTTTTTCATTCATAGTTAATTATTTTACAATTAAGAAACACTAATTGTACATAAATCCATGTAATAGCAATTTAAAAATTAAAGTTTTATAATGATTTTAAATGCTAATCTCTCTTCTAAATTTTATGATTCTAATTTCATTCTTCAAATATCATATTTGATTATACCATAATTAAGGCAAAATTATAAAGATTCTAAAAATTATTTTTCCCTAATTTTATGGTTCACAGATTGTTTTATATAAATTTTCTAGATGTTTTCTGTATTTTATTTACGAAAAATTTGTTATCTGATGTTTCATTCCAACCTGTATATTTATTTATCCTACTCCTAATTCTACATATTATGGGTCATATTCCCTTTGATTTCCTTGTTGTTTTAATTTTTCAACTTGTACTGTGTGTACAACCGCAGTTCAGAAAATAATTAAATTTTTCTAAAAACTGTATATTTTTAGAATAAGTAAATTCTCATGTGTAACAATATATAATTTTTATATATTAATTCTTAATAGATTTCTCATACGAAATACGGAACAAAATTGTCCACAGACGATAATATAATTAAAATAGTGAATTTACAGTAAATTAGAAATATTTAATAACGTTTAAAATGTTAAATAGTAATGAAAACGTCAAATAGTAAAATTATTTTTCTGCTACATTTTTATTTAGAAACGTAATTGTGATTTTCTCAAATTTCTTAACAGTATTGTTATAAGATAACAAACTGGTTTGAATTACGTTTTTCTTCCTAATTAAATTATAACAGTAACCAGTTAAGATACACATTTTTATGGAAATTTTAGTAAACATTTTAACTATGTTTTTAATATACGTAGTTATTTACATAAATTAATTTTTTGAGGGTGTTACATTTTCTCTGAAGGGAATATGGGGTTCATAGCCAAGAGCTGGTCCTTCAATCACCGACTCAGCTAGATGATCCTTGTACCTCTTTATATCTTCTAAACCCTTGATGTCTAAGGTAGCCAGTATGTCCCAAGGCAGACACTTCAGTCATTCGCGTTGCTCTTCGGGAGTATAAATGGAATCTTCTTTGAAATTCACTGGCTTCAGGGGTTTATGGTAGATGATGGGATTGACAAATCTCCCCAGTTGAAAACCCTTTTTGCCTCTATACCGATAGGGGTTTCTCAACTCAATGTAGGGAGTGTCTTTTATAAAGCAGTCTTCAACATCTGCCAAGTGACCATCTTCAGCAGACTCAGACGGTTCACCATCTTTGGAGATATCTTCATTCTTCTCTCCAAGAATCCAGTCGGGCTTGACTGGTCTTTCAGCACAAGAGCTTTCAGCAAAGGGTCTCATGACTAATTCGTTGAGAAACGAATAGTCTGTCTTGTGCTTGGGTAGTAGATCTTCAGGATTGACAACTTCGACGTGCGATCTCACCCATGATGTATCCACCTTTATTACTTCCATATGTTCTTCATCAGACGAAGAACTTATGTCTTCAACAATTATTTCTTCAGACGGAATCTCCATCGTCTGTTGGTGGGATGCTTCTTCAGACGCAGCAGGTATCGTCTGTTCAAAGGCAGCGTTGAGAGGAGACGCAACAATAGGATCAGATACACTTGTCCTATGTTCGTCTTGAAGTGTTGATGTAGAAACCTCCATAGTAGAGACTTCATCATTGAGCATAGTCTCCAACTCCTCTGCTAACTAGGCATTATCCTTCTGGATCTGGGCAGTTTCTTCACCGTTCATGCCCTCTCGGTTCTTGGGAGCACGCACCTTCGACGATCCAATGCCCCTAACGCTTTCAAGAAAGATTCTTTCTCGTTCTCACATGAAGCAACATGAGAGACCTCATAGCCTCTTTCAATTGTTTTTCTTCGTCTGTTTCACCAACAACTACGGCGTTGCAAGCTTCTTCATCTTTTCTTTGCCTTTGGCGACTTTTTGAAGAGCGATTTCTCCGCTCTTGCTTTTTCTTCGCTTTCCTCTGCTTCTCTTCGTCTGAGAGTATTTTAACAGACGAAACTTCTTTAGACGATAGCTTAGCCCCTTCATCTTCACTTGGGGATATCGTCTTCCCTTGCGTCTTAGCAACAACGTGCTTAATTCTGATAGTTCTTTTCTTTTTCTTAAGAGGTTCTTCTAGAACATCTTCAAAGGGAACTTCAGAAATAACCACGGGTGGAAGAGGTAAGGGTGTTTGGGTTTGTGTTTGTGTTTGGTCTGGTGTTTGGGATTGTGTTTCGGCTTGTGTTTGGGCTTGTGTTTGGGTTTGTTTTTGGGTTTTGGCGTGTTTGATGCGAGCTCTGTGGGGGTCTTTGGTGATTGGTGAAAGAGGAGCTTGTTCTTCTCTTGGGTTATGTTGAAGGAAGCCAGGATTCAGATGCATCTTGGCAAAGGTGCTTCCTTTGACTTCATTGCCTTCTTTGTGCCGCACAACGACAGTGACATCAAAGCCTTGGTTTATGATGATTTTGGTGAAGAGGGTGGCGTAGGGAATGCTGCTCTTCCTACGTATGTTTCTATTCTTTAACGTGCTTACCCAGTGGTCAAGAATGATGTGAGGGAGACTCATCCTCGCTTTCCTCAAACAGTAGAAAATGCAGAATCTGTCTCGAGTACTTACGTTATCTCGTGACCCGGTTCTTGGAGTGAAGATGTTGTAGAGAAGGTTGTGGATGATTCTTGCAGTGGGACAAAGATTCCCTGATCTAAAGAACTTGGGATCTTCAGAGTCGCAGTTCTTCCCGTAGATAATCTTATCCACATGTTCTTCGACTCAATCCTCATCCAAATAAAAATGTATCGTAAAATCGCCTTTCGCGCTTGTAGTTTCCTGAAACAATGGAGTCTATTGTGATAATATACTCCTTGTTGTCGATGGTACCAACAATACCATCTTCAAACTCCTTCGTCCACTCCAAAACTCAAAGATAGGCCTCCATCACCCATGGCTCTCTCATCTCTAACTCCATCCATTAGATTATGTGCCGCATATCTTTGCTACTCTATCAGATGCTCTCGACGATACTCTCTTGATATCCACTTGCTAGGCAAGAAGAGATCTTGAGCGAAGAAGGTTGCTTCGGTTGCTTTGGTATCCTTGGCGGCCATTGTTAGGTTTGAAAAAGAGAGAGTTAAGTTTTGTGAGTAAAGTATTCAGAGAAAGAGTGAATGCAATAAAGAATAAAAATGTGAACTTTAAGCGTATTTATAGACAAAACTAAAACGGTTGTAATTCATCAGACAAAAGAGTTTTAAAACCGCCCCTGATTTGACGTGTCCCCATCATTGTCTTTTTAATGATTGATTTGACTTCTGCAATTCACAGCGTGTGCTTCTCAAAGTCCTAGAATAGTGCAATAAATGACAGACACATTTATTGCTACCTTTAATTTGTCCCTGCACACTTAACTTTAAAATATTTAAATAATATCCTTGCGTTTGTTGAATTTCCTCAGACTGATTCAACTTGATCAGACGCAAAGTTTCGTCTTAACACGAAAACATATACAAAGGTACAGACGAAATGAAATGCTCAAACGAAAGATAAAACTTAACCAATTAAAGAAATAATTCCTAAGTTTTCTTTAATGAAATTAAAACGAGTTTCATCTAATGCTTTTGTAAAGATATCTGCCCATTGAAAATCAGTTTGAACAAACTGTACATCAAAAATACCTTTTTGAACATAATCTCTTATGAAATGAAATTTGATTTCAATATGCTTGGCTTTTGAATGTTGAATAGGATTTTTGCTGAGATTTATTGCACTTGTGTTATCACAAAATATTGGTATTTGAGTTTCAAACCTGGAGTAATCCTCAAGTTGATGTTTTACCCAAAGTAGTTGTGAGCAACACCCTGTCGCAGCAATATATTCTGCTTCAGTGGTTGAGAGTGCAATGGAGTTTTGCTTCTTGCTTGACCAAGAGATTAGTGATGAACCAAGAAACTGGCATCCACCACTTGTGCTTTTTCTCTCCACTTTATCTCCAGCATAATCAGCATCACAATAGCCACTTAAATTGAAATCACTATTTTTCTTATAAAAGAGAGAGAGATTAGTAGTTCCAATAAGATATCTTAAAATGCGTTTAACAGCTTGTAAATGTGATTCTTTATGATCAGATTAAAAGCGTGCACATAGACAGACACTAAACATAATGTCAGGCTACTCCATATAACTGTTTGCTGGATCTTGGCTGCAAGGGGAGCAAACCATGCCCAACTGAGTGAGGATGACATGATTCTCATTGCTGCTCTGAAGAACGGGTTTCAAGTGGACTGGACGCACATTATCATGGACAACATGTTGAAAACTAGAAGACTTCTAGACAATAAGTGTCCTTACTCTCTTTTTATCTCTAGACTAATTGAAATTTTTAAGATTGACACCACTGATGAAGCTAGAGAATTAGTCAAAGATGTCCATGTCATCGGTGATAGAGCATTGAAGATGATGAGACTTATCAAGACCGATGCGGGATGGATAACAAGAGAGGAACAGCAGGCCATTCCACAACCTGAGCATGAGGAAGCACTAGAAGAGCAAGAGGAAGCACAACCTGAGCATGAAGATGAGGATGAAGACAATGTTGGAGAGTACATTCCACGATCGCGCTTCGAATCCATTATGATTGATAGGATGGATGAACTGGAAGCAACCGTCAACAAGCGACTTGATGACCTGGGAAAGCGACAAGATCTGCATTTCCTGGAAATGAAGGACTTGATGGAAACTATCATGGAAAGACTCAACCAGGATGACGACTCAGATTAGTAACTCCATCTCTACCTCTCACTTTCTGATTTGATATACCAAATAGGGGGAGTAGTAGTGTAGTTATTAATTGTCATTAGTCTTCATAGCTTCATAGTATTTGGATTGCTTTGTTTTTTGAACTGTTTTTGGGAGTTTTTGAATCTGTTTTACTTAAGTATTCTACTTAGGGGGAGCAGATTAACACAATTGAACATTTTATTGGATGACTGTAATAGTTGGACTTAATTTGCTTTGCAAATGATTTTCTTTATATGTCTGTGATTTGATATAGTGATATGTTTTGGATGATTCATAAAGCTGTATGTAAATAGCTGTATGAAATTGATGAAAATTGAAAGAATAGAAAAGGAAAAACACTAACATTGCAGGACACATCAAAGCCATCATCTACATTGAAGATCAACTACACAACATTTTGGTACATCAAAACCAAAAAGGGGGAGATTGTTGGACTTGAAGCTGAAGAAGCCATCCCTAGTTTTAGTTTTGATATACTTATACTTTTGATCTTTGTGATAGATTGTATATAGGAGTTTAAAATGTATTGATTGTTTTAGTTTAGGCTTTGACTGTGGTTTTTATTCAATCGTTTCATAGAAAATTTGATTTTACTCTTGTGATTTGAGCTAAAGAAGTTTTGGAACCCCATTTTATTTGAAAGGAATCAAAAACTTTGGTTTAAAATGGTTTTAAGCTGAAGTAATCGATTACCATATAGCTGTAATCGATTAGCAATAGATTCAGAAAACAGGGGAACCCAAACTGCTCTGGAGTAATCGATTACCACTCCATAGTAATCGATTACTTCGTGCTTGAAGAAACAGGGGAAGACAAATTTCTCTGGAGTAATCGATTACCACAATCCAGTAATCGATTACCACACCAGAATTCATCTCAAATGATTTTGAAACTACATTAAATTGAAACCTCTTTGAATTGTTTTCAGAAGAGAGATCTTTTTGAGTTTTCCAAGAAAGAGAGGAAGAGCAAAACACTAGTTTTTACAAGAATTCTCTTCAAAGTTTCAAAGATTTCTCTTGAGATGAAGGTTGTGTGAATGGTTGAATTGTTTGGATGATATCATTGATCAGTGCATACACAACAGGTGTAATCTTATCTGATCTTTATCTTTTGTAATCTTTTTGGTTTAAACTCTAAAGAGAAAGGTATTCTCTTGGAAGAGTTGATGAGTTTTTGAGAGAGGTACTCTCAAAGGTTGATTCTTGAAGGGATCAAGGATCAAGATATGTTCTTAGGTGAAGAACATATAGTTTTGAATATTTGATTTGTTTTTGTGTTTGTGCAGTGTGGTTGTATTGAACACATGATCTTTATAGTGGAAAACCGATCGCAACAGATTGTTGGGTTAGGACTGGATGTAGGCCGAAAGCCGAACCAGTATAAATCTCTGTCTAAACTCTCTTCTCTATCTTATCTCTTTTAATTCATTGTTTTCTTGCTTTACAATTTTCCCTTGTTTTCCGCTGATTATATCTCTGATACGTTCTTGTAATTCAAGATAAGATTGAATCGGGAAAAAGTGAGAAAAAGTAAAATTGAACAAGGGAACTTGAATCTATTCACCCCCCCTCTAGATTCATATAGGGACCAACAATTGGTCTTATCAATATTTTGTTTTGAATATAACAGGAAGTATTAATTGCTTCTGCCCAATAATATTTAGGAAGAGAGCTTTCATGCAACAAAGTTCTAGCCATTTCTTGTAAGGTACGATTTTTCCTTTCCACAACTCCATTTTGCTGGGGAGTTCTTGGAGACGAAAAATTGTGAAAGATATCATTTTCGAAACAAAAGGCTTTGAACTCAGAATTTTCAAATTCTGTTCCATGATCGCTCCTTACAGATGCAATACATATTCCTTTTTCTTTTTGAACACGTTTGCAGAATATTTCAAAAACACTGAATGACTCATGTTTATGTGCTAGGAAGTATACCCATGTGAATCTAGTATAATCATCTACAATTACAAATCCATATCTCTTTCCTCCAAGACTTTCAATCTGAGTAGGTCCAAAGAGATCAATATATAACAGTTCTAGCGGTCTTGTCGTGGAAACAACATTTTTTGATTTAAAAGAAGCTTTGAGTTGTTTCCCATGCTGACAAGATTCACACAGACGATTGGATTTCCAAGATATTTTCGGCAAACCTTTTACAAGATCTCTTTTAGAAATTTTTGAAATATACTTGAGACTTAAATGTCCAAGCTTTTTGTGCCAAATATCTCGTTCATCGTCTGCTGAAATTAAACATGTCACATTCTGATCACTAAGGTCAAAAAGACAAACCTCATAAAGGTTATTCCTTCTTTTCCCAATAAAAAGAATGGATTTGTCTTTGTTTCTGACTATACATTCATCTGAGTTAAAAGCTACTTCATATCCACTGTCACAAAATTGACTTATGCTAAGTAGATTGAAATTAAGACCTTTAACATAAGACACATTATGGATAAGAGGATAGGGTGTCTTACTAACAGTCTCAATGCCTAAGATTTTACCTTTCCCTGAACCATATGATACAGACCCTTTACTTGGTCTGAGATCTTGGAACATAGACAGGTCTCCCGTCATGTGTCGTGAGCACCTACTGTCCAAGTACCAGCTTGAAGTCCTCTCTTTTCCTATTAAGGATATCTGCAACAGGAATAATGAGTGACTTTGGTACCCAAATCTTTTTGGGTCCTTCTTTGTTCTTTGTTAGTGAAAGAAGATTTCTTCTTGTTTAAAGTTCTTTTATTATTTGGAACCTTATTATAATTTTTTATCTTCTTTTTATGAACAGACGAAACAAAATTGTTTTTCACTTTGTCTGACTCTTCAACATAACTAAGTCCACTTTTGTCAGACAGAGATCTTCCATATTTTAAAATGTTTTCTAGCATGGAGGATCCCTTAGTGAACTTTGTTAAGTCTTTGAGTAAGGATTCATTTTCTTTCTTCAATCTTTCAATCTCAGAAATGAAATTATACTTTTCAGACTCAGATGATTTTTCATCTGATACCTCTTTTTGCAGCAACTCATTTTCAGCTTTCAAAGTAGCATTTTCTTCCAAAGTTTGTTTTAACTTGGCTTTGCATACTTTGTATTGCTTAGCAATAAAATGTGAGTTGGCCAAAAGTGTATCATATGAAATTTCTTCTGATTCTGACTCAGACTCAGATGAGGAGGATGAAGAAGTTTCAGATTCAGTTACCTCTGATGAGACAGTGTATCTAGCCATGAGGCAGATATTCGCAGTTTCTTCTTCTTCAGTGGATTCCTCTGAGCTTTCACTATCGAGGTCTTCCCAAGTCACTAGACTTTTCTTACCCTTGTCTTTTCGAGGATTCCGTATTTTCTTTAGTCTTGGACACTCTGATCTTATGTTTCCAGGTTTTCTGCATTCATAGCAGATAGCTTATGAGCTCTCCTCCTTGCTTGATGATTTATTAGGGAGCTTTCTCTCCTTCTTTCTGAAGAAGCGTTGACCTCTCCCCTTTTTCATCATCATCTTCTTAAAGCGTCTGGCCATGATAGAAATCTCTTCGTCAGACGATTCTTCAGACGAATCAGATTCAGTGGTGTCGGCTTTCAACAATCTGAGCTTCTTCTTTCCTTCTTTCTTAGGAGTTTCCTCCTTTGTTGAGTTATTGACAGACGAAAGAGCTATTGGTTCTTGAACCTTGATCTTGTCTCTTTTGCACAAGAGTACCTCATGTACTCTCAAAACTCCTATTAACTCGTCAAGAGTTAACGTCTTCATATCACGCCCAACTGAGATGGCAGTGGACATAGCTTACCATGGAGGAGGAAGACTATCCAATATCTTCATGTTGTTTTGAGCTTTGGTGAAGGTAATATCCAACGCAGTGAGTCCATTCAATATTGTTTGGAATCTACCAAACATCATATCGATTGATTCTCCTTTCTTCATAGAGAACATCTCATATTCTCTTTGACGTGTAGCAGCTTTCCTCATGCGCACATCCTCTGTTCCTTCATAGGAAATTTTGAGGGCATCCCAGAGTTCTTTAGCTGTTTTATATGCATAGAATCTGTTGTATTCTGTTCTAGATAATGCACACATGATGGCATATCTAGCTTTGTTGTTGAGTTCCATAACAGAGAATTCTTCATTACCCCATTCAACCTCAGGTTTGACAATAGGGATGTTTCCTTGGGTTATGATGTTCCACAACCTGTACTGTGTGGATTTGATGTACATCTCCATACGATCTGCCCAGTAAGGGTAGTCATCACCAGATAACGCTGGTCGCTTGTTCATGGATGATCCTCCTGATAAGAACGAAGGTCCTTGAGACTCCATCTAGGATCTTTTCCTCTAGCAGCTGTTAAGCGCTCAACCCTTAGAGGCTGAGCTCTGATACTAAACTGTAAAAGATAGAACACAAGAAGGCGGGGTTGAATTGTGTTATAAATAGAAATATTTCCTTTCGTCTGTGGGTTTCAAATGTGTTTAGACGAAATATTTCTTAGTCTTCAAGGATTATTTTTAAGGAAGAAACGTTATAGCTTGATTATCCCCAATAGTTAAACAATTAAGAAGATAAAAACACAGCTATTTTTATACTAGTTCGTCTATGCAAGACTACGTCCAGTTACCCAGCAACCACTGAGTTTTCACTACCAACCATGAAATGGTTTACAAGTATTATTTGCACCCAGCCACTTCTGGCTATTACAAGATATTCTTTGATCACAGTCTTCGCAGGCTAAACAACAGAGGTATTCTTTGAACAACCAGCCTCCTCAGGCTAAATTACCACACAAGTGGATTTTAAAAAGATGTTGTAAAAACAAATAGTTTCCTCTTTGCAGAGAGGGTTTTACAATGCAGTTTATTCAGAAGTCTTGAGCGAAATCTCAGAAGATAGAATAAGAGAAGCGTTTTTGCCAACTGAAATCTGATGAAGTGAAGTCTTTAAATAGGCATCCTCTTCAAATGATTGTTAGACTCATATGAATATCGTTGAAAAGTTTCTTGAGAGCTTTCCAAAAGGTGTCAGATAGTACTTGATTGATTGATGGAGTGTGCAGCGGATGCAGTGGATTTAGATTTCGTGCGCAGTACTTTTTCTGACTTGTACAGAGACTTTGACAAAAGGTGAAGACCTTCTTGAGTTGCATGTGTAAGCACGAATCCCTATACTGATCTTGGATGCTTCTAATGTGTTGGTCTTTATATGAATCTAGAGGGGGGTGAATAGATTCAAGTTCCCTTATTCAATTTTACCTTTTCTCACTTTTTCCCGATTCAATTTTATCTTGAATTACAAGAATGTATCAGAGATATAAACAGCGGAAAAACAAGGGAAAATTGTAAAGCAAGAAAACAATGAATTAAAAGAGATAAGATAGAGAAGAGAGTTTAGAAAGAGATTTATACTGGTTCGGCTTTCGGACTACATCCAGTCCCAACCCAACAATCTGTTGCGATCGGTTTTCCACTATAATGATTCTGTGTTCAATACAATCACACTGCACAAACACAAAAACAAATCAAATACTCAAAACTATATGTTCTTCACCTAAGAACATATCTTGATCCTTGATCCCTTCAAGAATTAACCTTTGAGAGTACCTCTCTCAAAAACTCATCAACTCTTCTAAGAGAATACCTTTCTCTTTAGAGTTAAAACTAAAAAGATTACAAAAGATAAAGATCAGATAGGATTACACCTGTTGTGTATGCCCTGATCAACAATATCATCCAAACAATTCAATCTTTTCACACAGCTTTCATCTCAAGAGAAATCTTTGAAACTTTGAAGAGATTTCTTGTAAAAACTAGTGTTTTGCTCTTCCTTCCTTTCTTTGAAAACTCAAAAAGATCTCTCTCTTCGAAAACAATTCAAAGAGGTTTCAATTTAAAGTAGTTTCAAAATCATTTGAGATGAAATTCTGGTGTGGTAATCGATTACTGGATTGTGGTAATCGATTACTCTAGAGAAATTTGCCTTCCCTTGTTCCTTCAAGCACAAAGTAATCGATTATTATCGAGTGGTAATCGATTACTCCAGAGCAGTTGGATTCCCCTATTTTCTGAAACTGTTGTTAATCGATTACAGTTCGTGGTAATCGATTACTTCAGCTAAAAACCTTTTAAAACTAAAGTTTTTGATTCCTTTCAACCAAAATGGGGTTCCAAAGCTTCTCTAGCTCAAATCACAAGTGTAAAAACAAATTTTCAATGAAACGATTGAATAAAAATCACACTCAAAGCCTAAACTAAAACAATCAATACATTTTAAACTCCTATATACAATCTATCATAAAGATCAAAAGTACAAGTATATCAAAACTAAAACTAGGGATGGCTTCTTCAGCTTCAAGTCCAACAATCTCCCCCTTTTTTGTTTTGATGTACCAAATGTTGTGTAGTTGATCTTCAATGTAGATTATGGCTTTGATGTGTCCTGCAATGTTAGTGTTTTTCTTTTTCTATTCTTTCAATTTTCATCAATTCCATACAGCTATTTACATACAGCTTTATGAATCATCCAAAACATATCACTATATCAAATTACAGATATATAAAGACAATCATTTGCAAAGCAAATTAAATCTAACTATTACAGTCATCCAATAAAATGTTCAAATGTTTTAATCTGCTCCCCCTAAGTAGAATACTTAAGTAAAACAGATTCAAAAACTTCCAAAAAAAAAAGAACAAATAATAGTTCAAAGCAATTACAGAGCAAAGCAATTACAGCAATCCAAATATTAAGACTAAAGACAATTAAAGACAATTAATAACTACACTACTACTCCCCCTATTTGGTATATCAAATCAGAAGGTGAGAGGTAGAGATGGAGTTACTAATCTGAGTCGTCATCCTGGTTGAGTCTTTCCATGATCTTCTCCATCAAGTCCTTCAATTCCAGGAAATGCAGATCTTGTCGCTTTCCCAAGTCATCAAGTCTCTTGTTGACGGTCGTTTCCAGTTCATCCATCCTATCAATCATAATGGATTTGAAGCGCGATTGTGGAATGTACTCTCCAGAATTGTCTTCATCCTCATCTTCATGCTCAGATTGTGCTTCCTCTTGCTCAGGTTGTGGAATGGCCTGTTGTTCCTCTCTTGTGATCCATCCCGCATCGGTCTTGATAAGTCTCATCATCTTCAATGCTCTATCACCGATGACATGGACATCTTTGACCAGTTCTCTAGCTTCTTCAGTGGTGTCAATCTGAAAAATTTCAATTAGTCTAGAGATAAAAAGAGAGTAAGGACACTTATTGTCTAAAAGTCTTCTAGTTTTCAACATGTTGTCCATGATGATGTGCGTCCAGTCCACTTGAATCCCATTCTTCAGAGCAGCAATGTGAATCATGTCATCCTCACTCAGTTGGGCATGGTTTGCTCCCCTTGCAGCCAAGATCCAGCAAACAGTGTAATGTAGTAGCCTATCATCCGCTGTCAGGCCACCAATGTTGTATGTTACTTTCTTGCCCTGTGCTCTTCTGGAATTCCTTTCCTCTTCCCAATGTTGGGGGTTCCTCAGAAGGCTCATGTAAAAAGAGTCCTTTTGTAAATCAAACCCTTTTTCTCTGAGTTTGTCTACATGTCCGATAATCCCTTCCTTCCTTATGCCAACAATTTGTAAAAAGTGAGCAGGGGTTAGAGTTATTTTGATACCTTTAATCTCTGAACTCATTGTCATCCTTTCCATGTTTGGTTTGAGGTTTGAGCAGAAAACTCGAACCAAGTCTGGATAGATGAAGCCTTTCATCCCTACGAACCTCTCCAGGTGATGTTGCCTTAGAAAGGTCTGGAACTTAAAACTCTGATTATCCAGCCATTGTAGGTCAAAAATCTTGGGTGGAACAAGACCCTTGTTAGCAAAGTCGAGGTTGAACCTAGTCTCTTGTCCTTTGGAGGTGAACCACCGGTTGACCCCTGATTCTTGTGGTTGAGGAGGAGGAGGAATCTCCGGTTGCTCTGAGGATGTTGGTTTCTTCCTCTTGGAAGATTCTCCTACCTTTTTCTTTCCCTTAATCTCTTCTTGGGTGTAGCGGTTTGCCCTCATTTTGATTCTCTTACCTTTACCTTGTTCTTCCATTGTTGAGAGAGAGTGCAGATCTAGGGTTTGGAGGAAGAAGATGAAGGGTTTTTCAGAGTAAGAAGATGAAGGGTGAGTTGAAGAGTTACACCTGCACTTCTTATAAGAGAGAACAAAGCCCAAAAGATTAGCCCAAGAACGAGGTAATTGATTACCAGCAGTTGGAAATCGATTATCTCAGTTTCTTATATAGAGGGAAGAAAAAAAACAAGGAAAACAGTCGTGGTAACCGATTATAGTAAACTGGTAATCGATTACTCCAGAAGATTTTCCTAAAAATTTTGAAAACATGTTTTGTGGTAATCGATTACAGCTCGTGGTAATCGATTACTCCAGTACAAAAATCCTTCCCAGAGTGAATTTCACTCGAAGTAATCGATTATCCTCCCTTAGTAATCGATTATTTCTATCAGAAGAAGGTTTTTCTTGAAAAAATTTCATAAAAACAGAGTTATGGATAAGTGTAATCAAGTAAAAGGTTTAGTTTAGATGTTCCTCACTCAAGATGCCGAGGTTTGATCTAAGTTTGTAAAACCTTTCTTTTGGTAATGCCTTTGTGAATATGTCCGCTAATTGATTTTCCGTGTCTATGAATTCGATGTCACAGTCTCCTTTTTCGATGTGATCTCTAATAAAGTGGTGTCTGACTTCAATGTGTTTTGTTCTTGAGTGCAGTACCGGATTTCCTGTGATACTTATAGCGCTCGTGTTGTCGCATTTCAAAGGAATGTGATCTATCCTTAGCCCAAAGTCTTCAAGTTGGTGTTTCAACCAAATTGCTTGAGCACAGCAACTTCCCGCAGCTACATATTCAGCTTCTACAGTTGATAGTGATACGCAAGCTTGCTTTCTGCTATTCCACGATATCAAACATTCTCCAAAGATGTGACATGTTCCACTAGTGCTTTTCCTATCTATTTTGCTACCTGCAAAATCAGAGTCACTGAAACCAACAAGTAATGGTAAGGTTCCTTTTGGATACCATAGTCCACAACTTATTGTTCCTCTTAGGTATTTAAGAATCTTTTTCACTGTTAGCCAATGAGATTGCTTAGGAGCAGATTGAAATCTAGCACATAAACATACAGAAAACATAATATCAGGTCTACTGGTTGTAAGATAAAGTAAAGATCCTATAACACCTCTGTATAAGGTAGTATCAACTTTATCACCTGCTTCATCAATCTCAAGATAAGTGTTAGTAGAAATAGGTGTATTTGACACTTTGAAATTAGTCATCTCATATTTCTTAAGCAGTTCTTTAGTGTACTTAGCCTGATGTATGAATGTGTCACCTTCCATTTGTTTGATTTGGAGTCCTAAAAAGAAACTCAGTTCTCCAATCATGGACATGTCAAATTCTTCCTGTATATCTTTCACAAACTCTTCGCAAAGTTGTTGGTTAGATGATCCAAAGATAATGTCATCAACATAAATTTGAACCAATAGAATGTAGTCAGTTTTGTTCTTAATAAACAAAGTCTTATCTACTTTACCTCTGTGGAATCCTTTTGATATGAGAAACTTACTCAGTCTATCATACCATTGCCTAGGGGTTTGCTTCAGCCCATACAAGGCTTTATGAAGTTTGTAGACATGTGTAGGCCAAGTAGTATCTGTGAAACCGGGTGGTTGTGCTACATAGACTTCTTCATTGATATAACCATTCAAGAATGCACTCTTTACATCCATTTGGTATAATTTGAAATTGTCGATGCAAGCATAAGCCAGGAGTAGTCTAACAGCTTCAAGTCTTGCAACAGGGGCAAAGGTTTCTTCAAAGTCAATCCCTTCTTGTTGATTGTAGCCTTTTGCCACAAGTCTTGCTTTGTTTCTGACTACAACTCCTTCTTCACTCAGTTTGTTCTTGAATACCCACTTTGTACCAATAATGTTCATGTTGCCTTTGTTTGGAACAAGTTCCCAAACTCCATTCCTTTTGAACTGGTTAAGTTTTTCTTGCATAGCCATGATCCAAAATTCATTGTTCAAGGCTTCCTCTATGCTGGATGGTTCTACCTATGATACAAAGGCAGTATTATAGCAAAACAAATTCTGTGAGGATCTAGTAGTAACCCCCTTGTGAATGTCACCAATAACATTATCAAGTGATAGGTTCCTAGTTGTCCTCCACTCTTTTGCTTGTTCTGGTACAGGGTTTGGTTGAGTTTGCTGATGCTCGTGATCAATGTCTATGTTTCTTTCACCTGTTTCATCATTTTGAAAGATGTTTTTGCCTGCTTGGACTTTTGACAAGCCTCACATAGTCCTTCTTTGGAAAATCTTAGTTTGGGGAGACCAAAAACTAACTCTTTAGAAACAAGCTTATTCAAATGCAATATGTCAATATGTGCTATTCTCCTATGCCATAGCCAAGACAGATTATCATTAGTAGATAAACATGTAGAGTAAGGAGAAGAATGATCTACTTCCAATATGTAAATGTTGTTAGATCTCTTGCCAATCATGAGAAGTTCATCTGAGTCTTTGTTGCTGATGAGACAATGTTCATCATCAAAAGCAATTCTGTAGTTCTTGTCACATAGTTGACTGATGCTCAGTAGGTTGAACTTTAATCCATGGACCAGCAATACATCTTCTATTACAGTGTTTGCCTTATATCCAACAGTACCGTAGCCTAGTATTTTCCCTTTGTTGTTGTCTCCGTATACAACTGATCCAATTTCTCTTGGTGTGAAGGTGCTCAGATTCCTTCTATCACCCGTCATATGCCTTGAGCAGCCACTGTCTAAGTACCAAATTGAGCTTCTGCTGTTCAGGCTTTCCTGCAAGAGAAAAAGAACTTATTTTGCAGTTGGTACCCACTTCCTCTTGGGTCCATGCATGTTAGTGCTACAGGTTTCTTTCTTAATCCATTTGTATTTGCCACTGGAAATCCCTTTCTTTCTAATCATGCAGTTGTATGATTTATGTCCAGGTTTCATGTAATAAGTACAAGTGAATTTGACATATTTAGTGTTTCCAGATTTCATGTGAACATGGTTTACAGAAATGTTGAGTTCCTTTAGCTTAGAAATATCATTTTCTAACTCACATATTTTCTGTTTTAACATGGATACTTCCTTTTTCAATACTATGTTTTCTTTTTCAAAAACTTCAGCTTGATTATAAAGCTCACAAAAGGCAGAATGCAATTCATCATATTCATCCATAATTGAGTTTGTATCACTTACCTCACTGGATGTTTTTGTCATTAAGCACGTTCGCCTCCTCATCTTCACTTTCGGATGTTGAGGATGTGTAGCCTCATCCCAAGCTATGTATGCTTTCTTTTTCTTCTTTTCTTTTTCTCGACATTTCTTTCATTCTCGTTTTTCTCACTTCAGTGTTGTTGCTTCTTTTCAAGGTTGGACAATCTGATCTGTAGTGCCCAATCTTCCCACATTCGTAGCATGTCACTTTGACTGAAGTATTATCTTGCTTCTTGACTCCTTTTCTTGGTTGACCAAATTTCTTTTTAGTGTTGTTCTTCATGAACTTTCTGAACTTCTTTACCATCAAGTTCACTTGGTCTTCTTGTGAATCATTTCCTTCTTCAGAGGATTCAGATTCTGTTTCAGTTCGGTCTACTTTGAGAGCAATTCCTTTGGCTCTTTTGTCTTTCTGCTCCTCATCTGCCATTCGAGTCATATCCATTTCATATTCTCTAAGTTTCCCAAACAGTTCAGCACTTGTCATAGCGGCAAGGTTCTTGGATTCATTATGGTTGTCACCGTAGGTTGCCACTTTCTATTCAAATGATTTGAGAATCTTGACATTCACTTCTTCTTCAATGAAGTCCTTGCCAAGTCCTTTGAGATGGTTGATGATGTGTGTGAATCTCTTTTGCATTTCCATTATTGATTCACCTTGGAACATTCTGAATGTCTCATACTCTTGAATGAGTGTGTTCTTCCTAGCTCTCCTCACCTCAGCAGTACCTTCATGGGTTACCATGATGAGCTCCCATGCTTCTTTTTGTTGTGCAAGTGTGATATCTGAAAAACTCATCGAATTCAAGGCAGAGTGTATGATATTCAAGGCCTTAGCATCATTTTCAGCCCTCCTAATCTCATCTATGTCCCAATCCTCAAAAGGTTTCTCTATCTCTTTTCCATTTTCTATTTTCATTGGAACTTTGTAGTCATTTACCACAGCCTGCCAGATACTTCTGTGAATAGATTCCATAAAGATCTTCATGCGAACTTTCCAGAATGGATAGTTATCACCGCAGAACAATGGAGGTCTATTTATCGAAGCTCCTTCAGCGAAGGGTAAAAGATTACTAGCCATAACAGGGAACTAAGAAGGATTACTAGATTGATTTACTAGTTAAAGCTGTTGATACCAATTGTTGGTCCCTATATGAATCTAGAGGGGGGTGAATAGATTCAAGTTCCCTTATTCAATTTTACCTTTTCTCACTTTTTCCCGATTCAATTTTATCTTGAATTACAAGAATGTATCAGAGATATAAACAGCGAAAAACAAGGGAAAATTGTAAAGCAAGAAAACAATGAATTAAAAGAGATAAGATAGAGAAGAGAGTTTAGACAGAGATTTATACTGGTTTTCTGAAACTGTTGGTAATCGATTACTATGGAGTGGTAATCGATTACTCCAAAGCAGTTTGGATTCCCCTGTTTTCTGAAACTGTTGGTAATCGATTACAGTTCGTGGTAATCGATTACTTCAGCTAAAAACCTTTTAAAACTAAAGTTTTTGATTCCTTTCAACCAAAATGGGGTTCCAAAGCTTCTCTAGCTCAAATCACGAGTGTAAAAACAAATTTTCAATGAAACGATTGAATAAAAACCACACTCAAAGCCTAAACTAAAACAATCAATACATTTTAAACTCCTATATACAATCTATCATAAAGATCAAAAGTACAAGTATATCAAAACTAAAACTAGGAATGGCTTCTTCAGCTTCAAGTCCAACATAATGAGTACTTCTTTAGATTTGAAATCTTGGCGCGAGTGACTCAAACTTTGTTTCACTTTTTGGACAGACGATATATGTCTTCAGTCTTTAAGCGGTTTCGTCTTATCCTATCGTCTAATGACTTCAACTTGAGACAGACGAATGACTTCCGTCTGAGGAGTCATCTTTCATCTGTGTCTGTTCCTTCTGACTTGCTTGTTGATCTTCCGTCTGAGAAAGTTTCGTCTGTCTTGTAAAAATCAAAACCTTTGATGAGTTAATCATCTTGATCTAACACATGATCTACTACAACTAGATATTTTATAGGAAATAAATATGTTGCATTACAAATAGTTGACATGGCTAATGTTAACTTATGATTACTGATGATTTACCGTCAATCGGTTTAGGGTTTAAGGTTTAAAACTAATACACCACCCACATCCTCTAGTGTAATAGTTGTCTCTACATATCGCATATGAAAGGTGTGTGTCTCCGATCTCCACTTCTCAATAAGGGCATTCAGTAGCCCATGATGTATCTTTATGCATGAAAGTTTTGCATACTCAGTAAAATTTAGTCTCATTCAAAAGATCAATAATGGCCTCAGGAATCATATGCTCTCCCAAGTATGTTGGTCCACACATCTAAGTTGCAATTTTCTAGTCTCCTCAGTGTTCCAAACATGCTCTGATATATGTGATTTTTGCAATCATAACACGTCAGTTTCTATGGGCCTAGACATTATCTGTATACCGCTCGGAGATGATGAAGTCATTTTATCAATAAAAATAGAGAAGGGTGAAGATTAAAAAATCGAAGTAGTGGAAAGGAAGGGTAAAAAAATGAATTGCTCGTGTGGGGTTTAAATAGTGGTCCCCCTGTGGTTGAAGTTGTTCACACATATGACAACTTTAACTGTGTCATAGTGAAGTTGTTCAACCCTGAAATGACTTCACTTTTTTTTAATTTGACCAAACAACTTGAACCACGTGGCCCATTCATAGGTGGACTTGTTTGTACGTTGGACGACTCTAGTGAAGTCTTTTAGTACTGCAACAACTTCATTTGGATGCAGAATATCCACCATTAATATATTGTCACGTGGATTCCACCATTTGAAGTAATTTGGCTTATGAACGATTTCATTTCTGTGAAGTTGTGAAATGGTGAACGACTTCACCGAAACAGACTTATTTTAATGAATTGTCTATATCTGAACCCAGTCTAATAATTTGATTTGTAATTGAATATCGCAAGTCAATTAGCTAGTGATTAACACTCTAAAGCAAAGTTGAAAAGGAAATAGCAATAAGACATACCTTGCGTAAAAAGGCACTAATTAGATACCAAGTAAAATAGTAAAACATAAGTGTTAAACCACAAAAAGGCTAGAACATCAATTCACTGTACATGTTCTTATACCATCTAAAAGTTGTGGAGACGATCTTCCACTTTATTGTTTGATAAGCTTGTTTACGTCAAAAAAATAAATAAATAAAATATTTAGCTAAATTTTTCTCATCAAGTATTGGACATTCGTTTACGTCAAAAAAATATATATATATTCAGTTGAATTTTTCTCATCAAGTGTTGAAAATACAATATTAGACTAATCATTTAAATAGTTCCACACTCGAGAAATCCAGTCATTGGCGTGAGGTTGTGTTAGAAATCTCACATTGCCTAGAGATATGATTTGTTACATGTATATAAGTGAGAAACAAACCTTACCTTACAAATCGATTTTGTAGGGTTGAATAAGGCTCATAACCCACATTTCTAACATGGTATCAAGTCTATCCTATTTGAAGATGTTGAATCACCCGTTATTAGGCCGATATTAGACCACCCGTTGAATAGTCTTTACGCTCGAGAAGTTTAGTCCTTGGCATGCAGGGTGTGTTAAAAATCCAATATTGGATCACCCATTTAAATAGTCTCCACGATTGAGAAGTTCAGTCCTTAACATGGGGTGGGTTGGAAATCCCATGTTGCTTAAAGATATATAAGTGGAAAATAAACCTCACCTTATAAGTCAATTTTGTAGAATTAAATATTGGATTTTTTACATTTTTTCTCATTAGCATCAACAAGAGTTTTCCTTGGATACTTGACAGGTACGTTATGGACCGTATTATAACAAAAATCGATAAGTTCACAAAATATTGTCCACAAAATTCAAGTTCTAAAATGATGATTTAAATTAAACGATTAAGTTAAAAATGTTCTTTTTATTAATTTAAGAAACTATTGAAATTAAATCGTCTTCTTCACCTTCTATCTCTTCTTTCTCTCTCTAAACTTTTCAAAAAATGGTAAAAATCCATTCATTCTATTCAAAATGGCCTTATATATGATTCAGATACGTGAGCTTCTCAAGGGATATATTTCTCACTCAAGCAACAACCCCTAACGTGAATGAGACATTACTAACAAGAGAATGACTGCCTCTTCCAACAAGAGAATAACTTTCTTGCTCAAAATCTCAGTATCCTTCTTAATGCTTCAAGTTTACCTCTTCTAATCATAAATCCTCCAACAAAAAGCGTGTTGAGATTAAATACCTTAAAAAAAAATTCTTATTAACTCTAAAATTTACACAGAATTTCAATTATTCTAAATTTGATATATTTTCAATAAAAAATTCTTCAATATATTAACATGATAAACACCTAAAATTACTTGAATTTTAACTACAAAAGGACTGTTATTAATCATTCTCTTTTAGATACTTTCTTTTGACGATGTGTTAAATTACGTGTTCTTTCCTTCTATTGCGTACGAAATTCTCGTTCTCTCCTCTAAAAATTGTTCTTATTTTTCCAGTTACTTTTATCTTTCATGATTTTTCTTAGCCAATGTTATCTTTACTATCCTTATTTTATCGATAATCTTAACATTTGATATAAAAATATTTTTTCAGTGAATAAATATTTAAAACAAGAACTAAAATTATATTTTTCATTAACTTAAATTTATCAAATTATTGAATATTTTAATAGAAATTCACAACAAATATATTCATATATTTTAGTTTTATTTTTGAATTAACAGTTTTATATTTTTTTTATTTTCAATTTAATGTTGTTATTGAAGTGACATTAATTTTTTTTTATGTTTTCTATCTTCTATATATTTATTGTATTTTTACTTTAATTATTAATATTTAATTGATTAAAATAAATAATATTTTAATAAGAAAATATTTTAAAAAATATCTTTTAAAAAAATATTATTTCAAAAATAAAATAATAAATGTTATATAGATCATTTGATATTTTCCTATACGTTGTCACTATTTTTTGGTATATATATAATATTTTTTATTATAATTAAATGATATATTTTTTTTCACGTAAATAATAAATAATTCTGATTATTATATCAAATTAAGCTTGTGCAATACACCAGCTAAAATATTAATTAATATAACATGTGTCGATAAATAATTCAAACCAAGTTAAGGTGTTTAAATAAATATAAGGTCTAATATTTTAAAAAATATTTTTCTAAAAGAATACTTTCAACTTATTAAATATTTCGATAGTTAATCACGTGTAAACCTATAAGGTATTTAAAAGTATAATTTTCTATTAAAAGATCTTAATATAGAGTAAATCTTTAAATTAACACGAATATCTAAAAAAAATCTGAATGTTAATAACATTGATTTAGATAAATTATTTTATAAATACTTACAAGAGAAAAAGATAAAATTAATTCTTCCATAATTAAAAATAAAATAAAGTAAAATAATATTTTTATGACTAAAATAAAAATATGAATATAAATATTTTACTCTAGCTAAACAGCCCTTTTTCACAATGAATTTTTGGTCTATTGCGCCTAGAAAATATTCAGAAATTATATTTAGTTACCCAAAGTGTCACTAACTCACAATAATTTATTAGTGTGATAGGCAAAAATTGTCGGAGGCCAAACATATGTCTATGGTTCAAATTGAGTCAAAAGAATTATACTTGCTTTCCCGTGAAGCAAATTAATGCTACTACATCATTTGTGTTGGTACTCTTTCCATTTCGTGTGCACTTGATATAATTTTCTTAATTACCATAGTGATACTGTGATTTTAAACAATAAAATAAAGAGATTATATGTAATGTTATATTTTTACATGTTACTCTCATTAAATTAAAATTATTTTGCTCTAACTGATGTTAACATTTTAATATAATATATTTATGAAAAGAATAAAAATACAAAAAACTGTATGATGTAGTAGAAAAATTGTTAGTCATGATAAGGAAAAGTCCTAAAATGGTAAGCCCCATTTAAGTAAAAAGAAAAATAAAAATTGTATTTTTAAGATCTTGTATATATATTGATCCTGAATATGTAATTAGATTTTAAAAATGATGATTTCATAATATATTTTTTCTTTCTCAAAGTATAAATTGAACTAATTGGTTTTAATTCATTTAGCAACATTTTTACTCCAAAAGTTTGAGTATTGAACAAATTAAATTAATCCTTGTTGTCATCTTTGTTTAGATCCAATCAGACTGTTGATTAGAGCCTACGAAGTTTTCAGGATTGATGATGAGCTTGAAGTCTTGTTCCTTTCTTACATAGAAGTATGTTACAAGGGTAAGAGGCACTTATTCCTTGACTGTTTTCATGTTTTCAAATTCTGTGATCGCATTTGAAGGATTCGATTGTATGTTTGCCTCCTTATGTGTTGACTTTTTAGAAAAGGATTAAATAATGTTATACAATGACGGGATACGAATGATGGATGTTGGTTTGGATTAATACATGGTTTGAAATAGATTTGTTTTCATTAATGAACAAGATTTATTTAAAATATATTCAAATTATAGTTGAGACTCTTCTTAAATTTCATGAAATTCTTTTAAGCATGAGAAATGTACTTAAGAAAAAATGTTTTGAAAATCTTGGGTTAGGCTTCCTTATAAATTGGACAAGATGATGTGTGATTTGGTAATATTTGATGATGGAGTGTTATAAGTATGAGTTATATACCCACTCGGATATAATGACCTGTAGGCATGTAAGATTGTTTATATAGTGTCTCAATTAGTGCTAGAATTGCAAGTGAGATCATCATATGAGCCTAAAGCCTAAAGGATAGGTAATTGTGCGAACTCCAAAAGAAGACCAAGGAAATCATGAACATTGTGTTGTGATAAAGCCAATACTCACCTATATCTATTCTAACAAACCACTCTATATATATTATATAAGATTAGTCATGAGCTCCCTCAATGACTAGTATGTAAAGTGTTATGCTCTGGGATGTCTCATGTTAATAGTTGCTCATGATTGTTGAAAAACCTCTATGAAGAGTTGTGTTGGTTAAAGTGGTTTGAGTTGTGTTTGTTGACCTAGTTATGAGTTATGAATGTTGTGCCTAGTGTTGTGTAAAGATGTAAAATACAAGAAGGGGGTTAAATTGTGTTTTATAAAAAATTTTGCAAGCTTTTTATTTATTTTCAAAAATTGAGTCTGATAGATTTCAGACGCAGGGTTTAACAGATGAATTAAATCTTAATGACCAGATGAAATAAAAATAATACAACGCTAGTTAGTTAACATATTAGTAAAGAAGATAACACAAGAATGATTTATATTGGTTTATCTTATAAAAGACTACGCTTAGTTTCTTAGTAGAAGCTAAGTTTTTTATTATAACCAAGTGAAATTATAGAGTACTATTTGACCTCAGTCACTATTGACTAACTCATGTATTCTTTGGAAAACATCATCTTCAAGCTAACAAAACCTAAGTATTGTTTGGATATAGCCTCTTCAGGCTAACAACTATAGGCATTCTTTAAGCACAACCTCCACATGCTAATAAATATTGTTTGAACTCAGTCTCTTTAGGTTAACTATCACATGTGGTGGATTTAAAAAAAGAGTTGCCTAATTTGATAGATTCAATCTCTACGCAGAAAGGGATTTATAATTAATACAATCTAAGGTTGTACAAAAGAATGAAGAAAATAAGCAAGATGGACAGAGCTTTAGAAATCGTTTAATTTGTAGTGTTCTCGCCAATGTTTAAACTTAAGTCAGATTTAAAGTAGTTGTTAAACTCAACGACTTCAAGTTCTTCTCTTCATTCTGACAAAAATAGCTCAATGTTCCTTAACATCAAATGAAGTATGGACTTGTCAATATCAGTAAAGAAAGTAAGTTTTGATACGGGGTTCAAAAATTAAAACAGCAATTATACTTTCTGCTGCAAATCTCTTGTGTCAGATAACATCGTCTTTGACTTGTTGGATATAATTTTTGAGAGAGATTTGGTTAACATGAATATTATCTTACATTAAACAACACTTAGACTCCACATGAATAAATAAATATGTTAGAGTTTGAGTGTAACAAAAATAGAGATAGAATTGATACTTACTTTTAAATTTGGAATGTGTCTATCTTTATATTAATCTATCTTGGATCATCTAATGGTCATTTTCGTCTACTGAAACATGACTTCGTTTGGTTTGTGATTAGTTTCATCTAATAAGTTTAAAAATCTTATTCATCTTATAAGTTTATATTTTTATTATAGACTATTGTAATTATCAAAATTTGATGAATATAATTTATCTTTAGTCAAATTTAAGTTATGATTGAAAGATTGGTAGTATTAGTAGTTATATATTTGACTTGCACTATAAAAAACATTGAGTGATATACGATTTATACTTCTTTTATATAGTTACATGTTTGCATACTTATATATTATAATGATCTCAAATGACATGTTTAGAGAGCAGATCAGTAGATGTTAGATGGATAAAGAATTTGTGTTGACATCTAGATAGGATCATAATGAAGCCAACCAATAGACAAATATTGAATCATCTACGTTTCAGTGTTTTGTTTTGACAATCGATTCTCTAATTTCTATATATATGTTTTGACGATGGATCCATTTAAACATGAAAAAAATAACTATATTTTATGTAAATATATCTTTAAGGTCACTGTGTTGACATGAAGCGTAGTTTAGAAAAAGAATTATTCATAATTACAGATTTAAATGAATCTTGTTATTTTTTTTTCCTAAATTTCCCCAATACATGCAAAAATTGTAAAACTGTATACTCATCGTTGCTATTGGACTAAAAAGGAATTTCGAAAACAAATCAACATATGGCTCACGTTACTATATAATACATTCATGAATGATACACTTTAATGATATTAAGGCACATGTAAATATCAAACACCCATTGTTCTTTTTTATCTCTCACTACTTTCTAACCAAATCCCTATCATATTTATGTATTTTCTTATCTTTCATTCTCTCTCTAAATATATAACAAGACTACACGTGTCTATAAACATTTTTTAAAAATTACGAGACTAATTTAGTATTAGGTACCATATGATCACATATTATAGAGATGATTTATTTAATAAAAAAAATTTATACTTAATTTTTGTTGGATTAAAAACTCTTCAAATTAATCACAAGATTAATCATCGACAATCCAAAAGATTGAAAAATATCATGCGATAAGAAAAAAATTATTATAAATAAAGAGTTTATTATTTTGGTAATTTAACTTGAAAAGATAATTTCCAACATAAAATTATGGTAAATTTTAACCAAGGACATAATTTAAAAGTTAAAAGAAGAATAATTTTTATTTGAATGAATAAAAATTTCCTCACTAAACAAACAAATCCTAGAAATATTAATCCAAAAGCTACAAAACTATCCCAAACTGTACACCCTGTACAAAATTGAGCCAAACCCTACATTAATAATTACCCTAATTAAGCAACTAATCTCCATAAGCACTTACAAAACAAGATAAAAAAAGTGGAAGCAAAACGAAAACAAGATGGCAGTACTATACAAGAATCTGGGGGCATGAGAGTCATGAGTGTAATCCGTTAAAGAGTACAAGTCCCTTATGGCAACAACATCATCAGCACTAAGTTTTCTCATATTCTCTCCCGGATACGCATACGCATACATTACAGAACCAGCATGCGGACTATGATCAAGGCCAAGAACGTGACCTATCTCATGCATCGCAATCCACACCAAATCAAAATATCTCCTTCCAATCGGAACCTCATCGCTCCACAACTCTTCTGCATTAACATGAATCCTTCCATCGGTCGGTTTAAAAGCGTGACCTAACATCGCTCCCCATTTCTCGAACGGAACACCGTCTCCGTGTTCTCCCTTCAAGAACCCGATTGTGATATCCGAACCTGAGCCTCTCCGAACCTCCGAGAATGTGAACGGCGACGCCAGTGACCATTGTCTAAACGCTTCTCTGAAAACCCGCCGTTGAACCTCTAACGGTACGTATTCCACGCTCGTCTTAAACGCGTACGTCAGGTGTCGTTTTGAACTTGGCCATTTAGGTTTTCCTTGGAAGAACCCGAAACGCGAAAAAGTCTTCACTTCAGTGTCTGCAACTCCGCATCTTGGTGATGACATTAGTTTCGTGGTTTCGGAATCGAGTTTTCCTGACACTTCTAGATTGTAATATTGCTGGAACTTTTTTATTGACGCTTCTAAATCTTCATCGAAAGGATTGTTATCGACTTTGTGATTGTCACGCTTGTTGTTCATGTTAGCGTCGTTGTTTTTGTCTTGTAGGTATCCCAATGCTTTGAGATATTTTCTCGCACTTGTGACTGTAACAGCTTCATAACTCTTTTCAATGGTTTCGGTTTTTTGAAAGGAGTGAACGGTGAAAGGTTGTGCCACAAGAACGAGAAGGAAAATGCTGAAGAAAGTTTTGAACATGGCTTCAACGAGGGAACTGTACGTTGTTTAATTATGAGTGAGTTAAGGTTTAATGTAGCATACTTATATAATGATTTCTAAATTCATTGTTTTTTTTTTAATTTCCCGCCTCGTATATCATTTATCTTATCTTAAATCTTTCCGCCACAAACTTTTATAATGATAATCTACATTCAATCTTTTCAAAATATTTAAATTTATTTTTGTAAATAAAGATGAAAATGATAGAATATAAAGATATATGATTAATCAAGTAAGTATATGAAGATCAAAGAATAACAGTTATAATCACGAGAGAAATTTTTTTGAACTAATTGCTAAATCAAATTAATTATACTTGAAATCAAAATTTAGAAATATATTTGAAATCCAAAAATAAAAAATTAAACTAATTAAATACTTACTTTATGAGATTAAGATAAGGCATATGTTCAACAAGAGTCATAATAAATAATAACTATTAAAAACATTGTTATTTAAGAAACAATTAAAAACATTGTCAATCAACGTGAGGATTTAGATCTACAATCCAGAGATTATAGTGGAAATATAGTCATTTTATTATTTTATATCATTTTCTAATTAGTTTTGAACGATTTAATATGATATTTCGAGAACAAAATGATTTATCATCCATGATTCTCGGACTTAATTAGCTGCAGATAAAAAATTCTATCTTATATTATCAAAATTGTTTTAAGATATTCATTGACTAGTCTAATTTAAAGTAAATAAATAAATAAAAATTCAACTCTTCTAGAATAACGAAAGTGCACTTTATCAGATAAAATATCTATTATTCCTTGACTTAGAAATTACTTATCGATGTCATCATTAATTTTATATTTAATTATATTTGTACTTAATTTTATTAGCCATCTCAGTTATAGATTTTCAAATTAATTTTCAAATTAATGGATGATAATGTATTTCATGCTCTCGTTTTAGACGAGGCATGTGAAAAAAAAAATGTCTAATTTAATGATAATGTATTACTTTAGTGCATGGATCCTTTATGTTGCAAGAGGCCAAGAGTCGTATATAACACTCCTAAAACAACAACAGAAATTTCCATCCCCCAATTTTCCATAAAGACTCCAATTACAATCACATCATAAGCTCATCCAAATCACAAAGTAAATAATAATAATAATAATAATAATAATAATAATATTATATTTACACCTTACCTTCAATGAGAAACCCTTGCTCAAAACCAAAATTAATTAAGCGGGCGAACGGCCTCCACCACAGCTCCTCCACCACAGCTCCTCCACCACCCCGGCAGCCACCGCCGGCACCACCGTTCCAATACTCACCAAGTGAAAATGTAGACCAATATTTCTTTTTCTTTTTCTTTTTCCTTCTATGCTTCACTAAATAGATACTAACTATACTACTACTATAGTTATTGTATTAGAAAAAGTCATGACCACATTGAACCATCATAGCTAGCCTGGTCCACCACCATGTCCAAATCAAAAATAGGCTTGGCATGTGAGTCCAAAGTCTTGGATGATGGAAACCCACGGTTTGTTGGGCTATTGGGCCTAGGCCCATAATTGGAAAAGCATCTATTTTGTCTGACACGAAGGTGGGCCACCTCAGCTTGGGCCAGGGCTAATTGGGTCTGTAACACATCGATCTGTTGCTGAAGCGAAGAAATGGCCCCAACGCACCCATAAACAGGGTCTCGGACTCTGGCATTGGCCTCATACACCATACTACTCACTGCATCACCTCGTTGATGCATTGGTAGGTCCTGAAAATTTTACGGTTATTATTCTTTCATGAATAGAAAAACTATAAAGAAATTTAAATATTAGCATTCACAATCACCTATAATAACCTATTAACGTTTACTTCAAGAGACAAGTTCACGTGGTGCAGAACTGGAACGTTAACTTAAAATATTTGTTTATTCAGTGTGGAAATTGAAGGTTATATTATGCATATGATAATTTCATAATATAATTTTTCCGTTATTCTTTAACATCGATTACTTTATTCCATTTTTTTCTTCTTTTTTTCCTTATTTCTTTCTATTCTATGAATAATTATAATATATATATATATATATATATATATATATATATATATAGTGTATAAATATAATTTCTCTTTCACAAATGTACATTATTGTTTGTTATATGTCATGCTATAATTTGTGCTTGACCTTGACTTTGGGTGCTAAAATCACGTTTGCGAGCTCCGATTGGCTCCCACGTATAGACAAATGATAATGAGAGAAAAGGTTGATTTTTGAAATAATTAAACGAATTAGTCTGATTTAAAATTTAAACAACTTTGCAGTCACTATAGTAAATCTTTACACGTATGATTCTAAATTCTAATTCAGTTTTTGAATATAAAGAAGCGTACTCAAGCACATAAAACTATTAATCATTCATCCCCAAAGAAATCAATGTGATAATACATTTGTACTATATGAATGCATGTGTTAGATTTATTTATACTTAGCTTTAATATACTTATAAAATATTTTACATTTGAATGATACAATATTTTAAAACTATATCATGTTAAAAAAAAATCTTGTAAATCATTCAAAAGTTGCTAGCCTTTTTTTTTTTTTTTGATAAAAAATGCCAATGAATTATGTCTTTTCATTTTATTATTTTCCAACTATTTTAATCAAACCGAACAATTGATCAAACCAAAATATTCAGAAGAAGATAAGATCGAGGAGTGAATAGTAAACTGAAAGTCTATCATTTAGGTCTGTTTACTTTGAAGTTAAATAAAAGAAGTTTTAATAATATGAAATATAATCGTTAAATATAATTCTTTTGTGTTTTCAAATTAATTTTAACAATAAAACTGATTTTGTATTTATAAACGTATTTTTTTATTCATAAAAGTATATGAAAGTGAGAAGAATTAATTATTAATATTAGAAAAAGAAAAACACTTATGCAATAGGGGTTTTTGGTGACGTGTGTAGAATTTTTTGCTAAAGATGTGGTGGGGGTTTAACTTTATACTTTAAGCACTTGTGATGCTTTTATTTTTTTATTAATTAAAAATTACAATCTACACACGTCTTTAAAAACTTATATGGATCTAATGAATGTGAACTTTGAGTGACAGTGCATTGTCATCATTATTAAAATATGGAAGAAAAAATCTACAAAAACAAACAAAGATTGATGATGATAGATATTAATGCATCCAACTTTCTTAGTCTTCTCCTAAACTTTCATGGGTTAATTGCTAAGGCAAAGCTACGTTGTTGTGAAGGTAATTTACTTGAATATTAGAGAGATTAAAATAAAATAATATATTTCTAAGTTATTTAATCCCAATTCATTTCTTAAAATGTACTACCTGTTTTGAACATTTATCTCAAACAGAAAAATATTGGTAAAAGGAAAATTAGTTCAAAGAACCAATTTATTACTATAATAAGAACCAATTAGTTATGTTTGAATAGTGTTTACGTCCAAATAATTTGAAGATCTCCTTCATATGTCTTGCCCCAAGATTTAGTAGATTCTAGAGGTGCCTTTCCATGATGCTCAAAAGAGTGGAAAATTTATAACAATTTCAAGAGGTGCCAAATAGGATTAGTGAAGGGTTGAAATAAAAAAAAAATAAAAAAAAACTAGCAATTTCACGTAAATCTATGTCTTGAATTAAATCAAAAGTATAAAAAATCAAATAAGGAAACATTGTTTTTATCTGAAGGAAATTAATCAAGAAAAATCTAAAAGTCTCTCAATGTTGGTAAACTCTAGAAAACTCTCTTGACTAGTGAAAAAAAATAAGATAAATTATGGTTAAGAAAAAAATTAGAATTCAAAAACTCTAGAGATTTTAAAATATTTGTAAAGGGAAGTTCTGTATATTTATGGCAAAGCCTGTATAAATAGACATAAGGTGTATAAAATCCATATAAGCAAGGAGTTTCAATAAATACAAGTGTTGTAGCTCTATCATGTAAGTCTTCTAATTCTCACTCGTTTTCTATGACTCAATTAAAATACACTAAAAACCACTACATTATTTGCACAAATTCCACAACCGCCCACAATGTAGTGGTATAGTGGAGTATTTTTTTAGAGGAAAAGAATCATTGAAGTGAGTATTTGTTGTTGAATTTAGAATCTTTGAAAATGTTATTATTAATATAATTAATAAATCGTAAGAGGTACTATTGACATTATTTAGTGATTCTCAAGTGTTGATTTGTTTTTTAATTTGGTTATGTATATTTTTCACATATATAAGAAAAATATAACTAAATCAAATTTTTGTGTTGAATATTCACTTTCACTAGTAAGAGTAAAACATGTTAGAATCATTAATCTGATTAAATTAATTAGGTAGGTTTTGACTGTTAGTTTAAATCTTATATGAAAAGAAAATTGTTTCTATCGATAGATCGTGACACATATATATCACATGCCTTCATCTTAAAATCGAATAAGCTCTGTTTTTACTTTAAAATCTGAAAATCCAAAATAAACAACTTGTCAAGTTCTATTTTAACAAAAATTTAAGCAATAAAGAGGACAATATAGTATATTTTATTGTGTAAAAAATTAAACTGTGTGATATTTTTAAACCTACCTTGTAAGGTTTATGTTTCAAAAAATTAGGCTCTTTTCTGAAAAACAATGCTAGATATGTGTATGCATTCTCAGGGAATGAAGAGCAAAGTCCAATAAAAAAAAATTATTTATAAATATTATCAACTAAAAGTTGTGTAAGCAAGACATATGGGGTATAGTGATGAACCTAGTGAAATTTGGGAAGAATAAAACAAGAGATTTGGAATGAAAGAAAAGAAAAGGTGATCACCTGAAGCATCTTGTTGACATTGCTAGCACCAAAGACCTTGTGCACATTTGCAAACTTTTGGGGTTCATCTGCTGGAAAATATGGAGCAAAAACACAATCTTGAGCACACCTTCTCCTTAGAAGCTTGCATGCAGCACAAGGTGAGGCAGCACCTTGCTTCCTACCACAACCTTCCTTCATCAATTCTACACTAATCTTTTCTTCTTTTTTTCCCTTCTCTTTGAAACAAATTTAAGAGGTAGTGGGAAATGCTGAATGGAAGAAGAAAAATACTTGGAAAGTGAACAAAAGTGAGAGAGACTAGAAAAAGTGTTAGGCTTGTGGGAGAGGTGAGAGGAGTGGCCAACCTTATATTATTATTGTTGATGTTGTTTATTATTATTATTCCAAGGTAAGGCCAAAACGTCAAAGGGAAAAAAAGTGGAGAGCACCACTAGAGTAATGATTTTTAATAGAGTAATGATTTTTAATCGATGAAAATTATATATTGTTTTCTTTTTCAGTTTTTTTAATCATAAAAAAAATGCACATTTCACCGTGACGAATTAATCAATTGTCAATTATGACATGTACGGACAGTGATCTCGCTTAAAATTATGCCGTTGGAAAAAATAGAGATATAAAGTGGCCAAATTCCTCAATTTTGCATCTTTTTTCATTTCGTTAGATTTTGCAAATCTTACGTGGGTCATAAATCTCTCTCTTTGTGGCCTATGGGCATAAGAAGTTGAGCTTAATTACAGTATATATTGTCAGTGAAACAAATTTATATTATTAATTCATTATCAAAAATTATAATTTTTAAGATATTTATAATAAAAAGTTACAGATATATTATATATGTATAAAGTGATTTTGGTTGAATAATTAAATGAAATTCCTATACCGACAGTGCATACAAATTAAAGCATAAGAAATTTTATAAATATTAGAGAATGTTATTAATTAATTAAGAAATATAATTACAGTATCATTTTATATAATAATAATAATAATATCTATATAGCTTTATTAACTTAAAACATAAAAATAGAATGCATATTTAGATAGTGTTTAGTTTCAGGAATTGTTTATTAAAACAGTTCTTGCAAACGAAGCTATAATATTTTTTTATTTTTATTCAATTTTAAAAATATTTTTTTAAAAAAAATTAATTAAACACATTTTCACTTTTATTCTATATTTTTAGTGAAAAAAAAATATTTAAACAATACATCACTTTAAATATTACATATTCTGTCGCTTACGTTCACTTGGGCTGAGAAAAACACCATACTACAATTAGATCATAATCAAACAACCCTTCATTTAAACGATTACTCTTTGAACTTTTCTCCCCAAACCATTGTTTCTTTGACACAGTGAATACTTTACCACTAATTAAAAATCAATAATTGCACCATTTCAAGGTATTTATTTCTCTATTAATTGTAGAAAGAAGATTAAGTGTATGCTAGGTTTTAATTATTTTGATAAGAAATAATTGCTTGTTATAACTTTTTTCATAAAATTTTATTATAAAGTATTTTGAATGTAAAACAAAGTAAATCAAATGCACACTAATTGGTTCTCCACTTCACCAAAAAGATACACACTAATCGGTTACGACAAGAAATAATATGTCACCATGTGTTTGGTCATGGCAACATTTTATATATACAGGGAAGGTATATTTTCTGAATTGAAGGAATATGTATACCTTTAATTAGTGATGCAACAATCACTACACTCTTGCCAGAAATGTTGGAAGGATTATATTTCCTTTATTGTTGTTTAAAAAAAAAAATAGAGTAAATCATCGTGTATTATTAAAAATTTTATGATTTTGCATAAATATTTCTTGTTTTCTTAATGTTTACAGAGTGACTTCTCTTACAAGAATCATGGTGTAAAATTTCTTAGATAAACAAGGGGATTAATGTAATAAAAAAATATTAGTTTAATGTTTCTTAAACAATTAAGAAGTTTAATATAAAGTTTTAAAAAAAAATTATACAATCTCACAAAACTTTAAAAAAATATATCAGTTGTATAAAGAAAACCAAACGCACACAGGTAAAATATCTCAAAGCCACACTATCAATAGCTCTAAAATCATAGTTGCCACCATTATTTTATATATTAGTATGATTATTTATTTAACGGGCATTGTTTTGCTTTTCTTCTGTGGTTGGTAATAAATTATACCTAACAAATTAAATCTGTGAATGAATTCTATAATAATATATATAATATTGAATGCAAAAATTAAACTCTTTGTTACTGCACATCATAACGAGATTGACAAACTTTCTCATAATGAGATGCTCATTGTCAAGATCTTTGAGTTCATGAACCCAATAATTACCTTCAGTCAACACTGGGGTCTACTAGTAGTTAGTCAATGAATATGTTTTTGGGACCCTTACCTAGGCTTCCTCTGTTTTTAAGGGACATATACCCTAAAAGGAGACAACAATAGCTAAGAGAAGACAACAATTAAAAATGATTTATATAATTCTCATTGTTAGTATGTTTGTGTTAGATTTCTATCTCTTCCAACCTTCATTTGACAAAAGTCACGAAAGTACCATAAATGGACCATTGAAGGTAGATTAAGTAATCGGAAATGGTATTTTACCACATTATGATAATTGAAATAAAAAAGAAAAAGTGATTACATAATTAAGAGACAGAAAATCTATTTTGTTCTAACTCTTAATTTCTAAACATGTCATAAACATTGATTAAACTTGGGTGTGCAAATTGAGAAAGTAAAAAGATATTCATCCTTATTGAAAATGGAGGTCTTCAATTCAAATAATATAGAATATTTCTTTTTTTTTACTTTTTACTTTATACACATTATAGTTTTAAATTTTAAGTATACATATCCATTTAAAGGAAGCAAAGTGTCACAAGTGGAAATAGTATAAGGACAATTACGAGAATGGACATTAAGAAGAATAATTATGTTAGAAAGAATGACCGGGTGAGTAATGTTATCATCGTCCGCAACAGAAAATATGTAAAAATGCGGATGAACAATTCAGACACAAAAGATTATATATAAAAAATATTATTAAATATATATTATTTAAGAGAAAGACGAAGAGTGTATTATTATATTTTATTTATTCTCTATATTATCTTTGTGGATGTATTATCTCTTTCTTCTTCATTATAATATAATTATCGATATAATAAAACATACATAAATTTATCTATTTCCTCCATTTATCAATTATTCATTTCTTTAAATTCACTTTTTATCTTCCCTGGTACACATACATGCATGTCTTGTAATTTGATGATGGACACAAAGGTTTAGACGAAAACTAAAGATTAATCTCTCAAAATACTCAATATTTATTTAAGAGACTGAATTTTTACAACAAATGTTCCTATATACATGCAAACTTCGGCATGCTCTTCCATCCTACAAGTGACTGTTCTTATAGCATTTGTCTGAAATCTTCATTGACCAATATGATTTTGTTGACTAGTTCTATAAAAAGCTAGTAAAGTTAGTCCTAAATATTGGTGTGAAGGTTGAAATTGAAGTTAGTAGTATGATTACCGGATAATGAAAGGGGAGAAAATATGTCAGGAAGAAGACCATAAAGGAAAAATGCATTATTAATTTCTTATTTTGTGACATAAATAAAATTCAAAGAGCAGTATTTTAATGTAAAATATTAAGAGAATAATGCAATGTTTTTGTTCAAAGTAGGAGGTTGGGCTACTTTTTGAAGCAACCTACAATCAATTTTTGAATAGTGGCATTGGGTGAATGGAATGATTGCAAGCCTTTGAGCTTTAGAGAGAGCAAAAGAAATTCATAGGCAGGTGAGTTAGGTGAAGCAATGATTTCCCATTTTCCTTTTTCTCTAGGATTATATCAAACTATTGACAAACCCCATGTTCACATGTTGTATAGGACAATGAGAACAAATAACAACAGCATAGGCAAATGCAGCAACTCTTCATGATCTTCTATACTCACAAACTAGAAAGTGTGTCTATTTGATGGTCAAAATGAAGAGGACAGTGCTTCAACCGTTGGAGAAAAAACAGCTTTTCCTTTCGGTTATTTTGACTTGAGACTTGAGAAAAGATAAAGTTTGAAAACAGAGAAGGCATGCATGTATCAAATTCAAAGATAGAGGGACCCATTTCGGACCATTTGTGAACCTTTTGTCCCCAACATATACCTTCATTACCTTCCATTATACCAAATGTTTTATTTGGATTCTCCCACTTTATTCCATATTTGTCAAAATGAGGGGTGCACTAACTGTGTTAGCATATAAGTAAGAGAGCAATTGCATAAATGTTATAAGTCATACCATGTTCTTTTTCACCTTTCATGATCTCTATGAAGTGTTGTCACATATGTTCCATTGATATTGATAACCAAATTAATCGTAATGGCGCCAATCCATTTTCTTTACCTCTTTATCCTCTCCTCTTGCCATATGAGTCTATGATTGCTTTTAAAGGCCATCAAACCTTTATTTAAACAAAGGATGTGTACTACTATTGTGGAGATAAGAGGGAAGCTCAGGCGCTAAGTAATATTCAATATTGAAATAAAAATGTCATCAAACAAATTTAGTAGCTATTTAACAAAAATGATTCAAAGTCTTGAACCAGTGAACCCAAATACATGTGATATGTGCTAACAACAAACACAAACTCTGTCAAAAAAAAAACAGCAAACATTATATATTGAAAAGTGATATCTATCAAAATTTATAATTTTTAATAAATTTTAACTAATTATTGCATTATTTATTATAATAATAAATAGTATGTTAAAGAATATGTTAAAAAAAATATAATTATTGTTTCTCCGTGTCATAATGGGGTTGAAACTTTTGCTGGTTTGGTTGCCGCAGCAGGGATGAGACATCCCATGTTTCAGTGAACTAATAAGGTGATATAAACATAATCAAATGTTGACAATAATTAATGTTAGTATCTTGTTGTTCAAGAAAATCTTTATGGGTCCAGTTTCCATGATTCTACGAGTAAAAGCCATTAGAGAGTTTTTAATAATCTACCTTAACCATCAACCAATATAATCTTTAGCATTTTTATACAGTATCTACAAATTTCTAGAGACATAATTTGGAGCATTTTTAGTCATGACTGTATCTAATCATAATTTTTTAAGCAGACCTAACTAGTATCTTTCTTTATGGATATCTTGATAATGTGAACTTGAATTTGACTTTGGGAAATCCCTATGGCTTAGTGGTCCCTTCAAAAAGCATAAAATCTAGCTGCAACTACAATAACAGACACCCCTCTTGCTTTATGATAGCATCTTTTTGAAGCAAAGTGCATTAGATTGTTTTGGCAGTATTCCCCATCGTAGAAATTTAATTTAGGAAAGAAATGAAAAATTGGAATTCCAAGTGCTCAAGGCCATCAATTCACAAAATTATACAAAGTAATATCTTCAGTCTTTTTCGTGTAAATTGTAATGTACTGATGAGGTAGTGTATAGCTTTTGTTCACGGGAAAAAAATGATATATTCACTAGAACATGAGGGTCCCTATCATATCCTTTTGCCATGCCCTTTACCTAGCAAACAAGCATGGCTAACATGGAAATCATGTTTTTTTCAAAGGGTGGAAAAGATGCAGATATGATTTAAACATACTTCCAACAATGACAAACCATGCAATCGGTTTTATCCACCTTGTCCCCCTGTGATCCTATAAGGTTCAAGGCCCAAAATGGATAATGCAGGACAATATAATGAGGCACATTTTGATTACATAACATTCATAAGTGCTTCTTTCTCTACCAAAGTTTCCCTTTTCCTCTCATTCAAGCTTTTATTGATGAATACGCAAATCGAAGTATCATGCGTACTGCAACTAAAGAACTTAAGAGTGTGAAAGTTTCTCAATCAAAGATCAAGTAACAAAAAAAAAAAGGACAAATTTAGCTGCTCATCAAACCAGTAACATTAGAACATCTATATTTGTAATGTAATTTAGTAAAGAAACATTTTGGAACAGCCAGAACTGACTTAGGAAGGGTCAAAATTGTTTTCTAGTCTAAGGTCAAGAAGCCAGTTTATTATACATCCAAATTCAGCATAACTCACAAAATATTGAACAATAAGAAGGCTAGTATCAAACCACAGCACTTCCCTGTGCTCAGTTAAGTTAGAGACCAGCCACACATTAGCCTTATATCCCAAATGACCCGGATATGTTTTCAAAAACTTCACATTTGGCTTGTAAGATGCCATAACTCACTGTTGTAAGCTCATTCTTAGCAGTAAGACCATCTAATTCTCTGCAAATAATCAATTTAAGGTAAATTATTTTTTAGTCTCTAGAATTTTAAAAATTTATTTTCAATTATTCTAAGTTTTTTTATCTTATTTTAGTTCCTTTAATTTAGAATACATAATTGTATGTCCATAAAATGATTTAGAAGGACTAAAATAGGATTAAAAATAAAACTGAACATTTAAAATTTTGAAAGGACAAAAACATATTTTTTTTCCATTCATTCAAACTCTAATTGTTTATGTAACATATTTCCCTTGGTGAAAAATATCACCTAATTGTAGCAAAAACTCAAAAATTGACTATTGAATTGTTTAAGTTTGGTAATGTCTTTCCCCAGCTCAAGGATAACTATGATGTCTTGAAGTTCTATATAACATTGTAAAGTTGTTTTACTAGAGTAATTTCATAATGTTCTTTACCAACAGTCTAAGATTGGATTATAGTTGACGTTGAACATGCAAGATCTAACATTTGCATGGTGACTAATCTTCTTGACAGTACAGTTGTAAGTGGTAACATCTAAATGTTAACAGGAGCATCATCAGTCCAATATTTACAGGTACATAAATGCTGGAATACAAGTTATGGATCCTTCTCTGATAGAAATCATTTATTCTTGTAAGAAATTTGTTTTATTTACAGCTTCATCAAACAAGCCTTCTTTACAATGCCCATTAATCATAACAATATATGTCTAAACATCTAGATGATAACCTTTAATCAAAATATATTAAAAAACCTCTTGTGCAAGTCTTCCACCCTTCACAACTCATCAATAACTATGAGTACACATCTGGCTGAATTCCTTACTCTTTAATTCTTTTGAATATTCTAATTGCCCTATCTATATTATGGATTTTGCATAAACCTTCTAACAAAGAATTGTAGGTGAATATATTAGCAGGTTGACCTCTATCATGCATCTCCTCAACAACCTCTCAAACACAAGACATCCTCCCTAATGCAAAGACCATAAATAAGTGCTTTGTAAGTTACAATATCAGGAACCATATCTTACAATGCATTTCTTTAAAGATATTATAACTACGAACATTGGAACTCACTTCCTTACAAGCCATATTGTTGAATATATCTTTGGCCTTGTCCATTTGATAAACTAAGCAATATCTAGACATCAAAGAATTATAAATGTGACAACACAAGGTTTTGGAAATTCAATATTGGACGAAATCACTGAGAGTTTGAAATCCTACATCACCTAGAGATAGAATCTCTTGCATGAATGTAAGTGAGGTGCAAATCTCACTCACACTGTAACCCCAGTTTATAAGATTGAGTTAGGTTCATCACACAAAGTCTATATCTAGATCAATGAAGATGTTGAATCCCCGTTATAAGGCCAATATTGGACACTCGTTGAATAATTTTCACAACCATCACAGAAAACATCTCATTTGCCTCTTTCACAAGTTTATCTTTGCATAAACCATGAATAATTGTTTTATACATTGTCACACCAGGCTCCATAAACAACCATTCAATGCGTCTCAGCAACGTCACAACACTTTTTGCTTCTCCCATTTAACACAATCTATAGATCAAGGACAGGTAACTATAACCACTCAATCGAAGAGTAGCCCTACCACTTCATCATGAAAGCGCAGAGCTTTCTTAAGCTCGCCATTGAAGCACAAACCCCTAATAAGTGCTGAGAATGTTAAGGTATCGGAGTGGTAACTGAACTCAATTTATTTGATTAACAATTAAAGCTTCTAGAATTCAATTTAGGTTGTTTGTTCAAATCACATGAATCAAAAATATTTTGACATTTTTATGAACGAAGAATCTATATATTATTTTATTAGCAATAAATAGTGGGTTTATATAATAATATATCAATATATTTTCATATAAAGTAGACTGAGTTATTGTGTCATTTATTAGAATTGCGGTTTTCATTACTTAAATAAATAAAGAATAATACTAACAATATGTTATTTACAGTGGATCTATTCAAATATATAATTTAATAAAAATCTTATTTAACAAATTTTATTATATAAAATTTTTGTTATAATTATTTAAATTTTACTAAGTTGGTCAAGTTTAAACATTATAATAAAAATGTTTTTATGCAATATTAACATATTTGGATAAATAATTATATAAAATTTATAATTTTTTTCATTATATAAACTCAAAATAATTAAGAATTAAAATATAATTTTAATATAAAATTATAAATTATTACGAATAAAATATCTTTCACGTTTTATTAAAATAAATTATAAATTGTTTATTAATATATAATAAATTATTTTAATTCTTCAAAAGATAAAGATAAATAAATTATTTATAAACTTACTTTTATTTTTATGTACTAAATTTATAAACTTACTTTTATTTTCCATCAATTAACTATTTTACATATCACTGGTTATTTTATCCAACGAATTTTGACCAAAACTAGATAGCGTTAGAGAAAAAGGTCTTAAGAAAAAGAAGTAGTGGAGTTGAGTGTGACTAGCAACATAGCTATGGCAACAACGCGAACAGTGGCATCTTCCATTCTCCATTCCCATACACTCCCACGCACACCATGCCGATTCCGTTTCCGCTCTACTTTCTGCAACTTCACACTTTCCTCTCCCAATTTTCCCGCGAAATCTCGTTCGCGCTTAACCGTCTTCTCCGCTTCATCCACCGACCGCCAAAACAACAACTCCTCTCACGACCTCGCCGTCCTTCTCGAAGTCGACGGGTGATTCCATTCGTTTTGGTTTCATTTCGTTTCTCACTGTGCTCTCCGCGATTCTCTTCGTTCATAATTACTCTGCTTCTCACGTTTCTTATACTCTTGTTATTTTAGGGTTCTTATGGACTCGCACCGCGTCGGAAATCGCCTCGCCTTCAATAAAGGTACTTGCACCGATTATTCTGCTTACTGTGTTTGTGGTTCTGTGTAATGCGGTCTAATTTTTATTTCGTGTGTCCGCAGCGTTCGAGAAGCTTGGACTCGATTGCGCCAATTGGAGTCAACCTGTCTATTCAGATCTTTCTAGGTGTTTATTTATTGGATTAGATTAGATTAGATTAGATTAGATTAGATTGATCTCTTGCTTACGTGTGAATCCTTATTTGGATAAATTTCTCCGTAAGCACTTACTGTTGAAGAAAATTAGAAGGTAGAATGAGTTGAGATTATGGAGAAGTTAAGGTGCATATAATTTAGCTTATGGAGAAGTTTAATGTATTCTACATTCTTATTTTCTTGACCTATAAGTGCTTATCTAGAAGTTTATTCAAATAGGATATGCGTGTGATTGAATTAACTTTGGCGCACTTGGCTTCTTGTAAATCAATACATTCCATTTGTTTCTGAAGGTTATTAAATGTTGGAGTGTCTTCACTAAGGAATGCTGTGAGTTAATGTTGGTGATTATCTACAGATCTACATTGCTCATGAAACAATTTTTATGACTTTGCAGGAGAAGTGCTGGAGATGAGGAAAAGATGGTATTTCTGTATTTTAACCGTGTAAGTTGTTTGCCTTTTGTCTGTGGTATGAATAAAAGAAGGATAGGATACGGGTAAATTTCAGTAGTTTTCTTCATTGCTAAAATTAGTTTAGCCATATTCTGCTGTCGTTGTCTGTAATAAGCAGATTGGGTGGCCTTCTTCATTACCCACAAGTGAGCAGGGACTGTTTGCGAAAAGGGTTTTGCAGCAAAAGGTTTTGTTCTTACTCTGGATCTTGATGAATAATATGCTCCTGATAACTAGCGTTTATGAATAGCTTATTTTGAAACTAAAAAACCTTCTGATCAATAGATTTGAGAGCTTTTGACTAAAAAAACATTTCCCAATATAATTTATTCCTAAACATTCTATAGAATGCTGTACTCTGAATAAGATTGCTTTATCCAGTATCTGTGGTTTTGAGTTCATGGATGCTTTAAATGATAATTATCAGGTTTCCAGAGGATTAAATGCTGCTTTTTCATATTTTTTTTTAGATTTATGGAGAATAACTTATCCTCAGTTTGGCAGGAAAAGGCATTAGAAGAGTTTGTGATGTCAAAAAGTCTACCTTTACGACCTGGTCTTGAACAGTGAGTTATCTCGTACTCTTTGAATATGATTGTATGTCTCGTCATGTTTCTATTAAGTTATCATACCTAGGCATTCTTTCACGTTGTTGGTCTTAGTGACTTAGCCACTCTAGTGAATTTTTTTAGCATAGAGGTGATTATGACACTATTGGTTTTTCGTTGTTTTGTTATCTTCTTAACTGTATCAACTTTTTGCTCATGATTTAAACATTAACAGGGTATTTGTTTTTTAATGGAAAGAATTGTTCCAGGCCCAAGAATAATTAAGGATGATTCTGGTCTAGGTGGTTTGTTCCATTAGAATTTAATTTGGTATCTCTACTGATTAGAAGTAAATTTGGTTTGCAAATTGCAACAAAATTGATACACTGCCCCCAATGAGTTAAAGCTATTTGTGTAGGTCCCTGCATGTGTACAGTTCATGTTTACTTTCCTCCCTTTTTTCTTGATGAAAAATAGAAGTATTAATTGGTCTTCTATTCATTTTCTGGAAGATTTCAGTGTACAAAAGTCCCATTTTACAATGTTTCTGCTTGTTTCATTGCCTCTCAATATTGAGTTGTACTCCTGTTGCTTATATTATTCCTCTTGAAGGTTCAAAAGTTACCAGCACATTTCATAAATATAGGAACTTGGATGATTATGTAACTTTAATTTGTATATATTCCTTAACATATAGTAATGTCTCCATGGACAGGTTTATTGATGATGCGTATGATGAAGGAATTCCAGTTGTAATATTAACAGCCTACTGTAAAAGTAGTGATAATATTGCCTGGTAATTAATTCTATTTAGCTCCAAAATTTTACAATGTTGCTAAGTAGGATAATATTATGATTATCAATGGAATGTGATTTTGTGGACATTATCTAGAGATATTCTTGATCACTCAGAAGCTCATCTTAGGTACCGAAGTCTTTGTAAATATATATTGGTTATGGCTAAGGCATACCTTCCCATTCAATCATTGTATTCTCTCGCTCTTTCTCTCAATTTTTTCTTATAGAATTATAGATAATTTTTATTCAATAACTGAACTAAGTTCAGTGAAGTGAATATTCTTAAGTGAATATTCAGTTGAGAATATGACTGCAAATTCTTAAGTTGCATGGCATATGACTGCAAATTCTTAAGTGAATATTCTTTTAGCTATATGAAAAATTCAATATTGTTGGGGCAATGAGGTTCACAATCTACTAGCTAATCTTGCTCTTTGCTTGTGTAGCTTCCACTTTTTTATTTCCTGGATTATGTGAGCACGCTAATATTTCCTTCCTTTTTCCTTGTGCTGATTGAACTTTTAGGACCATAATGGAAAAGCTGGGTAGTGATCGCAGTATAAAGGTCACTATTGTAGGGAATAAGGAGGTTGAGCAAAGTTTGTATGGACAACTAATGTCGGGAAAGGTAATTGCTTCTGGTTTGGATGACGAGCTTGCCAAGGAAGCCAAAAGAGCTGGTAAATACTCTAGTTGTTGATTATGTATGCCCCTCATGCACGTGTTTTCAGTGCACAATTTCCTTTCCTAAGGGGCTTTCTCTTTCTGCCAGTTTCTGCTGAGAGACAAAGGTTAGCAAAGGAAGTAGCATCCATGCTAAAATTGAGTGTTGAGATTGATACCAGCTCCTCTGAAAGGTTAGTTTATTTGTCTCCAGTAACATTCACAATAGATAAATGATAGAATCTACTAGCTCTTATTACTTTCTGTCTGCACAACCAGGGACCTATTTAGAGGTAAGATATCGTTGGTAAATCGGAAGGAACAATTTAGAGGCAATGGATAGGAAGTGTTCTTTCAGATTTATGTAATCATTGTGCTGTGTCGGCTTTTATAGATTTTCTGTGTTTGATTTATTTCCACCTCCATTATTGATATGGTATGCAATCAATAATTTGAATGTTAGTATAATTTTTGAGTTTGAATTGAATTTAACTCCAAAAACTATCTTAAGAGGTGAAGATTGTCTCCTACTTATATACACAATTTTGGCTGTATTTCTAGTTGACGTGTGATCTTTATCGAATGTCATTTACAAAAATTGTGGTTCGTTAAACTCTGATGTATTCATGTATTATTTTTAACATTGCTGGAAACATGAGCTGTTGAACACAAATTATCATTCGACACCTTAATCTTATCAGTTGTCCAATTAATAACTTATTTGGACTGTATTGCATTGTCAAATTGTATAGTGGTCAATTTTCATTAATTTGTTAATTGTCTGTCCAGTCTAGCTAAGATTGTGGCTGCGCTACGTGCGGGAGCTGAATATGCAGGATTACCTGTCTGCAACTGCGTCCTTGTTGCAGGAAGCCAATCTGGCGTAGCTGGAGCTACCCAGGTGGGCATGCCATGTGTTGTTTTACGAAGCAGGTGACTTGCTTTGCTCTTGGAAGTTCAATAGACAAGTAGTGGATGGGTGTGCACAATTGCCCTATTGCACTATTGCATGCTTTCGTGGAAGTTCCTTACTATCAATAGAATTCTGATTGTTCTCAAGTTGGTGTATTGTAGAACTGTTTCTTATATTTTTAATTGTTTCTTGCAGTTTGACATCTAGAGCTGAGTTTCCATTGGCAAACGCTACAATGGATGGATTTGGAGGTGCAGATCTAACAATTTCAAAATTACGCAAACTAATCCAGAAGACCAACCCAAGGACTGAATGGTAATTCTTTTAGCTTCAATTCCATTTTTTACATGAGAAATGTTCGCGTACTTGAATTGAAGTTGTGATGACAATAGAAAGTTTTCCATGCTATTTTTCCTGTGCAGAGTTCCATATCAACTTACCTTTCCCAAGAAATTAGCAATAAACACAACATAATCACGCTTGCTCTGGATTTGGAGTTTAAGATAGGTAACTTCAGATAAAATGTTTGCTGGTATGATGATTTCATTAATTGATGTTTGATATTTATTGCTTCATGTTACGAATCCACTAATATAAGATTAGACAAAAATATAATGAGGCGTATGTTTTTTGTTTTCCTAATTGCATGATTTGTCATCTCTGCCAGCAGTGAAGAACGGCAACTCTTGTTAGTGATTGGCTGTGGGAAAGCTCTAACTGCAGTTGCTTGGTAAATATAATGTAATTAGTCTGATGTAATATATTCAGCTGAAGGGACTGAGATCTATTTTTTGGTAAAGAATGAACTGAGATCTTTCTTGCAAAGTGTAGATACAGATACAAGATAGTAACTTATGTTTTTCTTTGACACTTGAAAGAGGCACCTTGATGAGTTAGAAATGTCCCATGTGGTGGGACTGTTAGTGGTCAAGTTGGCTTGGGTAATTGGACATCTTTGGCACTAGTTTGAATTCGTAGTATGTTTCTTTTCTCTCTTTTTTCTCGTCATTAGTTTTCTCTGATGCATTAGGTCAGGGACTATTAGTTTGAAGGATTTTTGCACATGGTGGGAATCGAATCGAATCCAAGACACTGTTAAATTGTTCATCTTTGAGAGTGGACGCGGTGTGCTTAATGCTAAATATGCTTGAGTACATGTCTCAAATAAAATCTTCGATTTGGGCGTGAAAATCCTAGGTTAGGTGCCTTGAAATGTGATGCCAACAACACGCATAAAAAAACCCTTGATGTATTTATTACATACTGGTCTTCCCATATTTCTGTGGTTTTGTAATTGTTAATCAAATTATATTTGACGTTCCTGTAAATGAAGTTATAAATTAAGATTCCCATTTCATTTTTTAAAATATTCATTAGAACTAGCATTGTGATCTTTGTCTTACCTGAAAATTGTTTTCAATTGATAATACTTGCTGCTCATAGATTAGTTCAAAATTGTTACAAGTATAAATGTATCTCTTCAAAATTTGAACTAAGGATTGATTTGATGAGTTTTAGTACTCATACAACAATTGCATTATTTGGTCTCTTAATCCTTTTATATAATTTTTAATGTCAACCAACACAGTTGTTAGATTGTAAAGTTCTTTAAACATGCTGACAAAAATTTGGTTTTTTCATGAAGAAGACTGATCAAAAAGAAAGAAACAAAGAACGCAGCTTCCTTAAAATAACCTCAAATCAATTTCCAACTGTCTATACGTGATTCACATACAAGAAAAAACAATACTTAACCGTCTGCGAGTTGGGTAAAAAGTAAAATGCAGTTGTAGGAAAATAGTTGTCCTTTACTACGTAAATGAATTTTCAGAGATGATCAATTTCAATTTCATGTGGACATAAATCATGGAGTGATTATTAAGATTATCAAAACATGTTGAGGTTTCAAAGTTTAAAAGAAAAGTAGGTTATAATATTGTTATTCCGTAACTATTGGACTGAGAAAATGTTTTCTAGTTGTCGAACCCAAATAGGGGTCCTTCGTATAATCAGATAAAATTTACACTTACAGTAAAGATTAAAATATAGATATAGAGTAAAAATACAAAACTGATCTGGGAAGTCACCTAATTGGTGCATGTTCTATTCTGGTGCCAACCATCTTCAAATCAAAATTGTCACGAAAATTCAGCTTCTGGGACGTTTGTTCTTCGCCTCTGAGTCAAGTTTGTGGTTTCATCATCAACACCAGATGAACCAACACTTGATACAGCCGAATCGGAAATTGAGCTCGATACTGAATCAGGTCTGTGCACTGGATTTCTGAATATCTGAGAACCTGACCCTTGTGATTCTTGAGGTGCTTGATTTCCTTGAGCTTCTTCAGCAAGACGCTTAAGAAGGTTCATAACTGTGGGAAGAAACTTTGATGAAATTGATAGTAGTCCAGGCAGCTGCAAACAAAATATCCATAACGTAAACAAAAATAAGACAATGTTAGTCACCTTTGTAGAAGACATCACTCAAGCATCCCTTTTATTTATCATAGTTTCTTTTACGATAGTTTCTTTTACGATAACTTTCAACAAAACAAAGTCAACCTAGACAAATAAGAACCTTTTGAACCCTACTCATTAAATTTATATTTAGTGAATTGCATAAATTTTGCATGGTTTTATAATGATGTGTAATTTTTTCCATAAGATGTTGATGGCTCTAATTAGGGCGTATATTCTGCACATAGCATGATTGTAGGAGTCATTCACTTGGACAGAAAATCCATCACAGAATCTTGACCATCCAACTGGCGAGAAAGGTAAATAAACGAAAAGAGTCCATTAATACTCACAGTGCCATGTCGAAACTCTCCAGCAATGTCCATTTGTACCCAGATGGCCTTTCCGATTAGATAGGCAACAAATATAAACATCAAGTAGAGAGGATTTCTGTTTCACATGTAAGTCAGCAAATGTAATTATCAAAATGCTGGAAAAGAGTTCAATGGTAGAGAATAATGAAAATAGAGGTTAAAGATTTTAGAAAGTGATATTTACTTTAGAAGCATCATAAATTCATTAAAACCAAGTACGACCATTGCCATTATTGCCCATGGAGGAGGCAACCAATTGTTACTCCGCTTGTAGGCCTCCTGAATCCACACCAAAAATGAAAAGGAGATAGTACCTTTGTTAGCATGACCGGAGTTAGATAAGTGACCAGACAAAAAGGACAGGAATGATAGTTTCATGAAATTTACAGAAGCCTAAGTTGTCAAGTAAAGGTTAAGGCATAAGAATGATTTTTATATTTCAAACATACACTACAAATAAGTTGACTAAAAATGCTGAGAAACACATTGATTAACATGAAATGTCATGCTACCTGAGCTGAAATAGCTTGAGTAACTGTATACTCAGTTTCTCCCTGAAATTGTCTCCACAAAGCCTTGCACTGCACTGGAGTGAGAAGCACATCTTCTGGGGAAACCTACATTTTATATAGATTTTCAAATATAATATTTTTTACTACAACAATAACAGAGGAACTCAAGAACCAAAGATATCACTTTATACTACCTCCTCCCACGTGCTTGAAGCCAATGGATCCACAGAAGCTTCCCTATCACTAATATATTGTGAAGATGTTGCAGCACTAGTTTTATGTATGAGTGATGAATGAAGTACACTTTCTATGCGATCTGGCTTCTCATCCAAACGTATAGCAGCCATATCTGATAGAAGCTTCAGTGACTGATACATAGCAACAGAAATTATTTTACATGGCGCTTAAAAAATGGAGCACTAAGCAAACTAAAACTTGGTCATCAAACTTGCTATCAATTACCGCAGAGCGAGCTTCCTTTGTAATAGCTCTAATATCCTCCTTCCCAGTCCAAACTCTAGGTAGTGAATCATTATCATGATTAAACACGGTAGAGAACCTGGAAATTATTACAGAGATCAGAAACCAGTAAACCACCAAAATAATCCAAACACTGAACATCTATCTGGAATAGTTTTCCTTTCATCATAACAGAATAAAAATGTACAAATACAGTAGAGCACATACTCCAAAAGAAAAAAATGGAAACAACAACCAAGCCTTTTTCCACTAAACAGGGTTGGCTACATGGAACAGACAATGTCATAATGTTCTATCGCAAATCACGGTTACTAACAAACTATTGGCCATTAAATAGTTTTAAATGGCTATGCCTATAGTTTGAGTTTTGGTCTCCCTCTACCTCCAGCAATGGGACTATATTCCATCTGATTTACTTTCCTCATTGGGGCTTCAACAAGTCTTCCTCACACATACCCAAAACTACCACTGATTAGTTTCTACCATTTTTTCAACCATAGGTGCTACCCCAACTTTTTCTAAGATATATTCATTATCAATCCGATCTTCTTTTATATGTCCACTTATCCAACATAACATTCTCATCTCTACTACGTAGTTTATTCTTGTGTTGGCTTCCTACTGCCCAACATTAAGTTCCATAGAACATTGCAGGTCTTATCACTACGCAATAAAATTTCCCTTTAAGCTCAAGTGATACAGATACTTGTTTGACACAAATATAACACTTGAGAAACGCTCCTCCAATTTATCCATCCTACTTGAACCCTATGAAAACTAACAACCACATTAATGACAAATTTGGTGTGATCAGCAGCATGAATCAAATGATGATACTGGGCTCCATCAAAAACCAAAATTTCAGCAAAGCCCTTGAAAGCAAGGTCTTGTTTTAACAGTTTCTACTAAAGCTCTCTGATGTCTTTCACCATTTTTAATCAGATAAATGCAAAATTTCTGTCTCTCGGCAATCTAATAAAGGAATGCTTGATAAGTATACAACAGCAGAACATATTGAAATGCCAAAACAACTCAAGTGCCATGACAGTAACAGACAAACTTCTGTGTGAAACTACGGCATTCTACCCAAACCAAAGACATCAATGAATACAAAAGAAGCAGAGCAAGATGTCTAGTTTCCATCCTTACAAATCGAGTTCCAAAACTTGGTCAATCAACTTTTATACACATTATACAATAAAAACTCAACCTTCACCAAATAAATGACTCGATATCTTTAAATGCAGTTACCTATCTTTCATGCGTATCAGAATCTTTCCAGCTTCTTCTCTTGCTTTATTTTCCACCACTTTTCTTGCATAATCCCTTAAGCTTTTTTGCATTCTTTCAACTGTTTCTTCATCAAGCTCAAAACCAGCAATGGAAGCAGAAAATTCTGATACAACAGCTTCAGTCTCACGTTTGAGTAGCTCCCTTATTGAGAGCCAGGTGTCCTTTCCACCTGCTTCCAAGAGAGACTCCACAGGCTCAGCCAACACCTTGGCCAATTTTTTCTGCATAAGATACTTCTAGTTAGTGTCTGATAGAAATAACAGGAATTAAGGCTACATATCCCAGCTCAACTAATTTAGAATTGTTACAGCAACAACAATATTACCTCAAAATTAGTTGTTATCTCCGATAATTTTGCACTACGTACGGATGAAGCATGTGAATCAATGTCACGACGAAGTTTATCACGCACTTTTGAGGCACCCCAATCAGAATGTCTAACAGAAGCATCTGGTAGGTGTAAATATTATTAAACAATCAGAAAAATTAGAGTGCAATAAATGCAGGAATGACAGGATGCAACCTAATATAAACTCAGAAGGTAAATCGAAGTTCAAGCTAGCACTGTCATTGACACCCAAATTGTCAACTAACTGTGAAACATGCATATGAAATTACAACTGAAAATTTACATGCAATGAAGAAGAATTCTATTGGAATATTACCAGCAGATCCTTTGTCAAACTCGAGCATAATAGACTGAGTCAGAGTACGAACAGATGAAGCAAACCCTTCTCCATTGTTTAGTGATTGTTCCAGCTTAGTCTTAAAATCATCTAGAGCTGTAGAGCGTATATGCCCTAGCAATGTTGTATAAGCAGGGTACAAAAGCTGAAAAGTTGACAGAAACCAAGAAAACGGAAAGAATTACATGAATTTTATGTGTAACACTCTTCAGAAATCCTTATCAGTAATACTTCAAAACAGTCGTTACTAGTTGGTGCTTTTGGTTATTTATAATTTCTTATCTTAAGCAAGTGCACTTACACAGAATATTTCTAAATTATTTGATAGAAATTTGGAACATCTACATACAGAATCAGTGCAGAGCAGTGTGAATTAAAAATATGGGGAATGAGATAATATTGTAGCTTTTTACAATGGATTAATTATTAGAGTAAATAGTATTGAATATTTATAGAGAATAATGATACAAATGCAGTAGAATAAAGTTTAAGAATCCAATATGCATTTGCCTGGTTGCTAAACTAGCTTAAATGAAGTTTGACAACTGCACTTGGATGTGTTACAGGATGGCCTTGACAAGGACAAAGAAACATTTTAGAAGTTCCTAAAAGTAGGTTACAGCAGGGATTTAAATTGTTACAAAGATTTAAATTATCCCTCAGCCTACCTTAAAAAAGTTAAGCTTTTAGGAGAGTTGGACATTGAAATAGTAACAAAGACTCTGAACTACAGATTAAGAGTTTTAACTTTGCAGTCCTATCTTTCATAATTAAAATAAGCTTAAGCAATCAGTCTAATGATATAGACCGTGTGCCTAAACTTTGTCCAAGCATCAACCAAAATACCTTTCCCGAAGGATGTGTTTGAGCAGAAATATAAACAATGCCTAAGGCTACACCTAAAAATTTGAGCTTTTACAAGAATCGGTCATCAAAATAATAAATACCAGAAATCAATGAAAGTAAACCCTTAATCAACTCTTAATTATATCAATGTTAAAGGAAAAGATAAATACATAATTATCTGTGTACATGCACAAATACATAAAGGGGTAGAACACACAAAAGAAGCACTAGGCCCCAAACAACAATTTCTCATATTTTTTGTCATTATGTGTTAAGTGAAAATCTAGTTTGGAAAACAGTGACCCATTTATTCTTATTGTTGAGTCCCTTGGATCAATCTGTTTGCAGATCTTGGTCAAAATAGGATACATTCTAGATTGTTGAATTTCTCATGTGTAGTGATTTGCTAGGTTTTCTAAGAATAAGTCCAAAATTGTGTCAATGTAGATTATTTGGTTAGAACAGAAGACCCACATTTTAAAGGTCATCCATTTGCCCCAATATTGTCTATAGGGCAGGATTTGTCTAGAGCCTGTCCAGCTTGTTTCGAAAGAGTGATATTTCTGATAAACAAGAGATTGGAAAATATAGTTGCATTTTCAAGCCTCTTTGGCTGACATTAATATTGTATTTCTAAAGGATAAGCTTGAAGTTTTCAAGGAGGAGGATTAAGTTTATTACAACAGCCGATGGCTGCTCAATCAAAATTCAAAAATAAAATGACAAAAGGACAGCCAGCAGCCTTACATCCAATGCCTTTGCTACCAATTGCTTTCGTTTTGCATTTCTCACAGATTCCTCAAAGAAGATAGCCTCCTCATCATATCTGTTGAAAGCAGATATTATCGACATATATATAGAGAGAGACACACACACACACACACATATAAAGATTGAAACTTGAGGAGCCAGTTAAATGATCTAAATATGATGGAAGACTAGCTACTGGTTTCCCCCATGCATTGCACAGGTGAGAAAAAATGTGTAAAGAATTGCATATTTTTTTAAAAAATAATTTACAAATACAATTTTGATAAATTACATTTTTTTCTTTTAAAATTTTCAAATAAAATATTGATAAATTAAAAGATACAGAATGCTGACATTAAGAAATTGAAAGAATGAAAAATATTTGATAAGCTTGATCTTAGCTGTTCAAATGAAAGAAAATCAACAGCTATTGTTGTTTACTAAAAGAAAAGTGATCATGAATTAACAATATTTGATGAGCTTGATCTTAGCTGTTTAATTGAAATAATAGCGGTTAGTGTTGTTTATCAAAAGAAAAATGATCATGATATAATTTAGAGCAGGAAAAAATTGGTTACATACATATATATAGGATTAAAATATTCAGTGATGAAAAGTAAGTATTGAATTGCAATTTCTAAATGGTGAATGCAACATAGCTCTCACAATTTACCAAAATAATTCAAATTATACATTATTCAAGTTAAACATTGAGAATTAGCCACATAGTTCTCTTGACATAGTTTGAACTAATCAGTAAATCAAGTAGTTACTGCACATAGATTTTTCTTGAAAAACTCAAATAAAATTCAACCAGCATCTAGAACTTACTGCGAAAGGCAGGCATCAATAATGGAGCTCAGCTTTTCCCCAAAACCTCGTACTGGACCTAATTCAACAGCTTCCTCCAATTCCAGCCAATCCTAAGTGAAATTCATTCATGTGATGACTGATTCTAAAATCAAATGAAGCAACTCACAATAAAGAGGAAATGATGAGCACCTTATCAGAGCGTAGTTGGTTAAGTTTTTCATTAGCAATCTCTTCACAACGTACAGTTGCAACCATTACCTGTTAAATAAAATGGCAAATCAATGAGAAAACTAAACCATTGTTACATCACATCCCAAAAATGAGCTAATAGGAAACCTTATGAGCTGGAAGATCAAGATCCTTGTTTTCTCGTATGACTCTCCATATTTGTTGAGCACTAATAGAAAACGCAGAAGCAGGCACAACACCACGCCGATCACCAGCCAGACCTCCAGGTGCTATGGAATGGAAGAAACGCTGCCGTAATTGAGCAACCTGTATGAAAAAAATGTAACACTGTGATCTACACCATATCAGAGATAAGGAAAGAACCCAAAATGGAAAGGCTCAACACAGAAGTTTCCAAAACTTGATTATTTGCATAAATACTAATAGGCAGAATACTATCAACCAGAAGAACCAGGACTGAAAGCAACAGAAATAAAAATCACTCCAAAACAAGGTAAAATATCCCAGCACAAACTCCTAAAAGCAAAGCATTATCTCATAAAAGGGTACCTCCTCTTTGAACTTATCCTCCTTGTCCTCATAGCTTGACAAAGCAGTAACTTCCACCTTCATTTGCAGATTCATTAATCATATACCATAATATAAACATAAGTAGTTGGCATGTGCAAAGGGAGATAAAGAGATCTTTCTTACATTAAAAAATTCGCTAAGAGGAGTATTTTCATGGGCTTGAGGTTTTCGAACAGCATCCCAAATCTGAGGAATTTATATCATGGTAAGAACTGATGATGAAGAAGAAAAACAGGAAATGCAACAACGAAAAAAATCAGAAATTAAATGGAAATCACACCCTCTGAATATCTTCTCTTAGAATAGGCTCCAAATTTTCAAGGGGGGTCTGCAAAGACAACCAGAAACATCATAAAAACATTGAATGATAGAAAAGAAGAAAAGGGAAGTTCTCAAGAAAAGACCAACGATTCCAGACCCTTGTTTTATCACGTATAACAAAAAGCAATGTTGTTTTCCGGGGACTGAATAAACGCATCATGACCTACAAATACAAGAAAGATCAACGTGTGGAAACTCAAATATTGAATACCCAACCAGAGGCAAATACATGGCTAAAAACTACCTGAAAAACTGTTTTTAAAAGAGGTTTATTGGCTGCTTGTTCTCTGCCAATATCGTGACACCACCTGTGAATAAAATAAATCTTCAATAATTGTTCAAAATGAATTGATGTTTGTTTGCATAAACCTGCTGTAAGCTCTCAAACCATGAAATGAAGTTCTTTCTACTTTCTCATTAAATCCAATTTCTAATTTGACACCAAAAAATAGGGGAAAAAAGATTTGTGAGGACTCAGCAACAGAAAATGAAAAAAGGCTACGCGTATCATTTCCTTTTGAACCTTCTATTACAAGGTGTTATAATATATTCCATCCTGCATTTACTGACATACAATGTCAATGATCCTAATTACCAAATGTCAGGTTGATGATAAGCAAGATTATCATAAAAACATAAGTTATTACAACAAACAGGCATACACCATTAGACAGAAATATTTGCAAAATAAAATGGTACATGCCCTGACAGTGCAAAGTTTTGTTTTACACTGCCATCTAATCACGACCCAACATTTTCAGGACATTTGTTGACTTTGATAATAACTACCCTAAAATCCTACAAAACCTGATTTCTAATAGGTTGCCAGCATAAAATCTTTTAAACTGACAGTGCATGACCACTAAACTCTATTTGCATTTCCACCTAGACTTCAGCTAAGCAATGTAGTTTCTATGGACTACAAAAATGTTGGGTGTGAAGTTGTTAGAATAGCCAAGCATAATTCCTTACTTCAAGGATCACCCCAGAATCTGTTTCATTCAATCAATTATAAAGCAATAATCTAGACTTAAAAACTTACATGTTTATCAGAACAATATCTGATATTGCTAAAGCGAAAAGAGCACTCTGTTTCTCGAAAGCAGTGTCATCCTGAGAGTTTGAGAGAGAAAGCAAAGACAATAGTGAGTTCTGATGTACTTGCAACAAGGAAAGAGACAGGTACATTTGTCAGTAAACGTGAAGTTAGAACCTGTTTTAAGGGGCACAAATGGTATACAGTTCAAAATTTCAAATAAAGATATGACCAGTGAATATTGATGTTTATAATAGTGGCTTAAAATTTTCATTAATAAATAAGACAGTAAAAGGAAGTGTCTCACAATACAATAAAAAATAGCTTTGAATATCCAAGTCCCAACTAGGTTTTTCAAAAAAAAAAAAAAAAACTAATTTGAAAGAAAACATTCTGGCTGAATCCAAAGTCCAAACTGTCCCAAGATAATTAGAAATGAAGAGGGTAGAATCAAATAAGATCAAGAAGGACTGCAATTCACTAATGTCTCCAACACTGAACTTTTTCTTGATGATAAACCCCCAGTTAACATGAGGACCCTCAAAAGATATCTTTAAGGGAGTTGTGCAAAGTAGAAAGGTGAAAAACCTTGACTTAGACAGTTCCCAGTCAAACTAAGGGAAACCGGTGGTGGACGGATGGTTGCTGAGTGAGAGAGATGGGATTTTGAGTTTGAGAGAGATGACAAGGAGGAAGGAGAAGAAAAGGATCAGGAAGAAATAAAAACACAATATCAACAAGTCCCATCCTAACACAGATGATAGTGTTATGTTATTATAACTATAATAGGATTAGAAGAATTTATCAGATTAGACTTTACCAGCATGTCTCAACAGTCAACACCAAGCACATGTCAAGAAATAATAGCATTTTTCTTATACTATATGGTCATTCTTCTCACTTGCTCTAAAGACACCATAAAATTACTAACAGATCATCAAACCGTGATCATTACAGGTTTTATACATAGACAAAAACCATTGAGTAAAAAATAACAACAAAAGCCTTATCTCGTCGGGTGACAGAAAGTGAAAAAACTTGTAATACGGAATTAATTACCTCGCCCCTCTCCCTTCCATCAGTACCCTCTAAATCCATAGCAATTGTGCTTGGCTCAATCCCAACACACTTGGCTATCCAAATGCCCTTGGTCGTTTGAGACCTGCAACCATAGGAAACTCAATCACGTGCTCACCATAAACTAAAGCATAACCACGTTAAGGCATTCAATGTTCTATTTTCTGCCAAAAACAACTGCTCAAAATTTTCAAAAAACCGAACCTTCCCCGGAACGCATCCATCTCCCTGAAACTCGTGTGGAAAAGATGATTCATTAACGTGCTCTTCCCTGCCCACAAGCAAGAACATACTATTAAGTATTAACTCACACAAGTCCATAAGAGAGAAAAATACAATAAAGCTAAAAAAAACTGTAAAGCATCTTCAATTATAAGAGCTACAAAAAAACGTAATAAATTGATAACCAAATAAAACCGTAAAATCAGAAACCGACAATAGCTATAGCATCTCCAATTATAAGAGTTATTTAATTTTTACGCCATAACTTTATCATCGTAGATTCTCTTCTTCCCTAAAAATTGAATGCATCATATCTCAGCTTCAGTTCAATAAAATTAAACCTAAAACCTAATCACTAACTACAACACTCAACTTCAAAGCAAACAGAAACTCACAAAACACGGTTCAATTAATCGATCCAAGTTGAACCGACACAAAAGAGTAAAAGCAAGAGTTCGATTCAGAGAATCGGAAAGAGCAAGGTGAAAGATCTGACGCACCGCTACTCTGAGGTCCCATGATGGCGACGACGGCGTAGGAGAGGCCGCAGGAAGCAAGTTTGACGGTTCTTATGAAGTTATCGAGGCCGGCGACATTGAACTCGCCGTCGCCGTCGATGAGTTGCGTGGCGCAGCAATCGTCGTTGGCCATGTTGATGAGTAGCGATCGAACAAATGAAGCTGAATAGAATTGAAGTCGAAGTGAAGTGAAATGAGAGAGTTGAAGAAGAAGAAGAGAGAGAGGTTCGATTGGATCTCTCTCAATTTTATTCGGTTTGGTTTAAGACTTGAAAATGTAGATTCTTTGATTGCTGGGAGCGAAGTGTTAACACTGCAATTGACAGAAACACGGGGAATGTATTGGTCTTGTTTGTTTCTGTTTGACGTGCGTCCAACGACACGTGCCACTCCCATCCAATCATGTCACCTAATCCATCCTTTTCCCCTTTTCTTATTTAAATTTTAAATTTAAATATATATGTATAAATAATATAAAAAAATAGTTTTTTTTTTTTAATTTAGATAAAAAAAAATTTCTTTGATGGAAGTAAAATTGAATCCAAGTATTTTAATATTAAAAAATTTGTGACAAAAATAAGGGGTTTATTTTATTTTAAGATGTAAATACAGTGTGTTCATGGGAATCTCTATCGTTATTATTATTTGAGAATAGTATTTCAATAGATAATAATAATAAATTGAAAATAAATGAAGGTGAGAAGTTATTTTTTGTTCTTATTTAAAAATCAGTTACCTGTAACATGGATTTCCGAGAATAAATTATATTTGGTTATATTTGTTCTAATTTGCTCTGAATATTAGAATATTAGGAGTTATTTGGTTTAAAAACTTGTTTTCCGTTTTTATTTTTTAAAATTAGTTTATTTTTAAAATTACTTTTTATTTTAAAATTATTTTTTATTTTAAAATTTTAAGACTTGAAAAAAATGTTTTATTTGTCTTCTCATTTTCTATTTTTAGAAATTGAAAATATCAATAATATTTTTAGAGAATGTCTTATTTACACTGATCATATGAAGGAATATATGAATCTTGATTTGAATATGATATCACATTACATGCATAAAAGAGTTTGATACGTACAAATAATTAATAAATATTGTGTTATATTAATGATAATATATCAATGACACGTTAGAAATTTTTTTTTTTCTACATATATATTCCTGAATATTTTTAAAGTTATTAGCATTACTTTTCTTCTAAGAAACTCACTCTTGCCAGATTTCACTTACATGAACAATAATATATAGATTTAGAAAATTTTGAAGTTACTTGACACCAAGTTTATAAACTTTGTCATTTTTCCATTAAATCATCATGTTATGTTATTTTTCCATGAAAACAATTTGTGAACATTTGATGTAATTTTTCTTTAATGCTATGATATTTATTTGTTAATTGACAAAAGTTTATTTAGAAATTTCTAATCTTCTTGAATAAAATTTCATTTTGTATTTAACATCATTTTATTATGAAACCAATTAAGGTCTTTACAATGGTAAAGTTAAAAAAAAAGGAAAGATTAAAAATATATAATTATTAATAGTAATTAGGGAAAGAGTGTTAGGAAGTGTTTGTTCTAAGTAGTGAGGAAATGTGTTCTTAAGTAGTGAAGATTGTTGCACATTTACTTTTACTTAATCACAAGCATTGCTTCATGATCATCAATCATGTTTTTAAAACTATTCCTCATGTAAAAAAGTATCAATATAATATTCCATGCAAAACGATACAATTAAGATAATTCTATAGAATTTTTTTCTTTAATTATGATAGTTTTTTCATGCAAGAACAATATTTAAGAGATTATGAAAATTTAGTAATAGCATGTCATTAGAACTACAATTTTAGAGGCAGAATGGTTATAAATTGAGAATATAGACACAATGGTTCTGGCTTATAGATAAATAGAGAATAATTCACTGATCATAGTTTGGGGAATCCAAAATATCTTGTAAAATATTATTGTTCTCTTATCTTTTTATTAAGTTTCATTTTGGTATTTTTTTTTAGTTTTTTAATTACTTAAATTTAAAAGAAAGATAAACAAAGGAAAATTTTAAAAAATAAAAACTAAAATGGAATTTAATAATAATAAAATAAATATTTTAATTCTTAAACTATATAAATAATTCCATTTTAATTTTAAAAGGACAAATCAAAAAAGTTAATTAAAATTTTGCTAGTAACTCACCGTAACTAAAAGGATCAGTTTTTTAATTTTAAAATTTCCGAGCAATAAATCTAATGAAAAATATTTATATGAAGTGGGTGAACCATACATATACAGTCACTTTTATACATTAAAAATTTTGTTTACTTTAATAAAAATTAAATAATTCTTTTATTGGTTCACAAATTAATTATCCTATGTTTATAATTATTATTAATTTTATTTTTAAAATCTTATTTAATAAGTGCCGAAAAAAGAGTCTCTCACCTTCTATATATATATATATATATATTTTTTTTATAAATTAAACATGAAAACATCTTATTAAACATTCTTTTTAATATCAATATATTAATTATCTCATATTTATAAAGCAGAACTATATTTCTCTTCTGTTATCGAGTACTTCCCATCTTAGCATACTCGAATACAGATATTGATCGCAACCGTTGATATCAAGGAAAGAAATCGTACGCTCATTTTGTGTTCACTGGACAGCACTGTAGTGTAGGCGCTCCACCGATCTTATTTCACCACTGGTTTCTCTAGCTTCAATACCTGTGAGAACTTTCGGAGAAGAAAAAAGAAAATTAAAAAAAATATAAAGACACATTTGAGGTTTGGGTTTTTGTTTCACTCCTTTTTTACAATTTGGCTTATTCATTTTAGTTGTCTTGCAAGTGAATTTTTTACGCTATTTTTCATTTTCAATTTTGTCTTGCTTTTGAGTTTTCCGCGTTTCTCACTGAATCTAATTTTGGGTTGAATTTCTCAAATTGTTCATTTTAATATCCTAATATGTTGGAAGGAAGGATGTTTGTGACTGTTTCATATAATGGATGTGGATTTATTATTATTTTTTTCTTGTTTAGTGCTTTCTATGATTTTTTATTTTTTTTAAAAGTATCTAGAGACAATGGATGTGTATCATGTTGGATACTAGTTTTGTTTCTTTGATATCTGAGTAATGAAGAACTAATATTACTGAAGTCTGTTCTTTATTTTGAATTCTTCATTGAGCTAATGGTGGATTGGTTTTGGATACTGTGGTTCAATTTGGGTTTGCAAAATGCAAGCAAATACAATTCAGAGAGAATATATAGGATTTTCATAGAAAGATGTGCAGTATATACTCAACTTGTATGCTAGCTCAAAGACCCCAACACATAACATTGATACTTTTCTGTGGTTTTATCTGCAATAAATTTGTAAAGAAAATTTGACTATTGTGTAGGTGTTACATCATAGAATGGGTTCATGGGATGCTATAAGTGCTGTCATCTTCTTGCTAGGTCTATTTGAAGGCATATTGAGAGATAATGGGCTTGTGCTTGTTCACCTAATTTGTTGTGTTAATGACTTATTTTATGATTTTTTAAATTGCATTTGAGATTAATACATTGCATGTTTTGTTTTTTTGTAAGAGGAATTCTCAGCCAACTTTAACAAAAGATGCAGGAGTCCACAAACCCAAGACATGAATTTTGGGTGGGCCAACGAGTACATGTATCTGGTGATTCAAGGAGAATTGGTACAGTTAAGTATGTGGGGCCTGTAGAAGGCTATTCAGACACATGGGTTGGAGTTGACTGGGACAATGGAGAAGGAAAACATGATGGATCCATCAATGGTGTGCGTACTTTCATGCAAAGTCAGAAAGATCAGGGTCATTTGTTCGTCCCCAGAATCTGGACCAAGGGATTTCATTGCTGGAAGCCCTTGAAAGAAGATATAAAAGTGACACTACTAAAGATGAAGAGGGTATATCTCATGCTTGAATTCATTGTAGTTAAAACATCTATATTTGGGGTCCACAAATAAGAGTGAAAATGGTTTCATATTAATTTTTGGGATGAAGGAAAAGAAATAAATTTCATTATAGTCGAGTTATTGAGTTATTATCTCTAACCCTGTTATCAAACTATTACTGCAGTTGCTTTCTTTTGTTGTTTTCATTCTTTGTTTAATTTGGGTGGAGGAGGTTGTTCTAGTGACATGTCTTGAATATGTGAGTACTGAGTAAATGTGAGAGTATACCATTTAATTCATTAATTGTAATGCTAGTTTCCATTGTAAACCACTACACTTGCTGTGAAATTGGTTGCATGGTGCAAAATTGTAATTAGTATTATAATTTGTAATTATCTTTTACTAATATAAATTCCCAGCCTAGCAACATAGAGGATGATGGGGGTTATTTTTGCTTTTTTAATACAGAAGTAATTTTGTTAGAGACTAGAGAGGAAAGAGGGAAATATAATATACTATTAGATGAATTTATAAAGTATGCCTTATGTTCAAATATATGAAAAACATCTCATGATATCCTAAATTCCTTATTGTACCTTAGAGTATTATAGATTGTCACTTAGAATTGGTTTTCATTGTTTCCTTATGTTCCATGATTTGTTTCCTTATTTGATTTGATCTGGATTATGAAATATGAATTTAGTATTAGTACAAATAAGGGTTTGTGTTCTATGTTTTGTATGACACCATCCACAACCATATCTATATAATTTTATTACCCAAGTTTCCTTTCCTTATCTGCTCTTCCTTCTCTGACTAAGTCACTATATTTTCAACGCCTTAAATAATAAGTTGATAGAGGAAGCTTTTTATTTGCAAATGGGTTTGTCGAGGAAGGAAATTTGTTGAGGTGATTTTGTTGGGAAGAAGGATTCACTAGAAACCCAACAGAAGAGTCCAAAATCCAAACTCTCCTGTATGAATTGGCAAAGAAATGATGAGATTTGAGAAAAAAGCAGAGGGGACTATAATTCTCTAGCATTTGTATTACTCAAAACCTTTTGAAAGTGGAATCTCAATTTAAATGAGGCTCCCCAATTATAGTAACATTTATTAATGGGATAATTATGTAAAGTAGAGAGGCAATATGGTAGAGAAAATCCTCTTAGAAATGTATAACTAGCAAATGATTCATTTTGAAATTTGAACTTCATACTCTTCCTGTGTAATAATATGTCTATTTTCAGACTGTTAGAAATTTATTTGATACGAAGCCATTAGACCAATTAATGTTCTCCCAGTAATATTTTCATTCTTTTTTTCTTTTGGGGTAAGAATTGAGAAGACGTTCATTATTCTATTCAAAATTCCCCCCTATTCTAAAATATTTTTTACATTCTAGTCTCTCTTCTGTACAAGTTTTTGTAAGCATTACAATGACAAAATATGGAAAATAATGTGATTTTTCTTCTTTTCTGTGTGCAGATGAAATGTATGTCTTTTCAGCAAGCAACCAACGAGTATCTGTTCAACTTTTGGGTAAAGATAAAATTCAGGATAAGCTAAGTCGATTGGAGGAGTTAACCAATGCATCATTGTCATATATGGGCATTAGTTCCCCTGGAATCCCACGTGACATTAATAATACATTGCCAAGTAAGCTTGATTCTGGAACACTCCCATTTCTTTGCTAGTATCAAGATGAATGAACATCAACCTAGTAATATCAGTGATTTTATTTTAAAACATATGTCGTGAATTCTGCTATTAAATATGGGAACGTATAAAATATTCAAACCACTTGCATGGTTCTGATCACTTGATTAATATATTAAAAATTTATTATTTTCGGAATTTCAAAATAGTTTTTGGATGTACATGCTATTATTACTTAGCTTCTTATAAGGTTCAAATTTGTTTGCATGTAATTATTTACCGAATGCTTGTGTAATAAATACTTTGTCCTTAATTAGCACCCTTAGGACACTGGTGAGTAAGATCTTTCCTTAAAACTATTAATTTATTACGTCAAACCTTAAAAAACAAGATAACAGAGAGATTAGTGCACAAAGATCTGCACATAAATTTGCTCAAGATTTTGGAACAACAACAGCAACATTAGATATGTTATGTGTCGACTTGCATATTGCTTAACTCGTGTGAATTTAGATCCAATGATACAATCCGTAAAAGTTTATTTTATACAAAAAGGACCACTAAATTAAGTTCATTTGATATTGTGGGTCGGAGAACTAAACTCTTCCCAAACCTACGAAAATTAACCATATTACCCCTACCCCTAGTTACTGGGAATAATATCACTACACCATCCAGAGAGCTACTTACACATAGCCAATTTCAAAAGCTTTTAAATAGTTTGAACTATCAAAGAGTCGAAACCTACATATAAAAATGATTAGCAATCTATGTAATTGTTTGTAAAAAGTAAAAATGAAAAATATTCTCTGTAGCATATGATTTGTAAAGCTTTCCACCTCTATTCCAATAAAAAAAACAAACAATGTCATGATCAAGAGATCATCCAGTATTGCAGTAACAATACCTATTTTGTTAGCAAAGTCAAATTATGTTTAACAGCATTTTTCCCACCATTAACTTATCTGTTGATGTCAATGTATTGTAGGAAGCCCCCATATACTTCAAAACTGCACCAACAACTTCTCTAGGAGAATCAACCATGGAGATTCTCCCTGCAAGATCAGGCCTCCACAGATCTTTCCAGTCCTGAAATTTCAGTTGAAATACTCTCAAATACTCTTCAAGAGTTTTAGAGTCCCCCCTAAAAATAACATACCTCTACAGGAGCCAACTAATGCTTTTGAAATTTATTTGTCTTGTATGCTATTACCATGCAGCCCCATCGATATGGAACATCCCAAATATCACCTTTAGGATCTATTTCTCCCTCACAGTTCCTGCGTAGGTATACCTGGAAATTTGTTAGTGTGTAACATATGCTACCAAGTGACATTCCAAAATGGTAATAATTATGATTAAATTACACTGACACCCCGTGTGTTTTCACAAGATTGTACTTGATATCTTCTTTTTTTTTTTTTAAACATTAATTTTACACTCCTATAGGGAATGCCAGTATAATATTTTTCAAAATTAAGGAGGTCTGTATAACACATAAAGGGTTATCAATGTAATGTTTTTCAAAAATTAGGAGGTTTTATGTAGGGGTAAAACAAGCAAGGAGTGTTTGTGAAATCTTACAAAAACACATGGGGTGACGGTATAATTTACTCTAATTAATAAAACTTGACATTGTATATGCTAAGAATTAACCTCAGGCATATGCAACATGAATCAAGGAGATAAGTGGACCGGGCTACTTACAATGATGAAGACATTGTTCTGATAGTAAAATTATGTATAGAACAATAACTATTTATAATTGATATTCTGTAGCGAAGTTAATTTATTTTTCTAATGTGTTCTGATAGCAAAATTATGCATAGAACAAATAGTAAAATTAAGAAAGAGCACATTATGATTGATATTCAAGTAGTTATCATGAAATATAATGGTCACTGGGGTTCATAACAAATAGCTGTCAATATGTATAGAACTATAGATAATACTGGTACCTCTGTCCTAGATTACTGTCAGGATCCAATTATAAGATATGGGACTTGAGTCCTACAATGGAACTATGGGATTCTACTGTCAGTTTGATAAGACCTTGGGTTCTCCAACTACAACAGCTAGCTTCTGTAGTGTGGCTCTCCCAAGGTTCTTATTAATTACCTATACTACGTTTTACTTTTCATTTGCATATAGGTTATCCATTTTTTACTTCATCAGAACTTCAATTGTTTTCTCTTAACTCTAGTTCACACTTTCAACCCAAAATTACAAACAAGACACAGCAACAACAAAGCCTTATCACCTTTTAGAGTCTAGAGTTACAATTTTTCATTAAGATCTCTCTCTCTTCACCACTTAGATAATAGAAGGAAGATATTGCTATGTTATGATAGAAAGGCCCCCCCGGAATTCATTGAATTTGAATGGAAAAAGGAACTGTCAGATGAATGGAGCAACAGAATAAGAGCAACAACCCAGAAACAGCAATGGAAGCTACCCTCACATGACTAAGTCCTTACGGGAGAGATGACCTCTCCATAACCACAATAACCTTGTACTGTCAAAACTTCCCTTTTCTTTCCCAGACATCCCATATAACCTCCTCCCAACAATACTCCTCTACTGTAAACATTCTGCATCCTTTTTTCACTATCAGTCAGCACATGCATAAAAGTGTGCAGACATAAATGAGCATACATACAAATATACAATATGTCACATAGCCAAGAGTACATAAGCAGTCAGACAACTATGATATCTTTGTTTGCCCCTGTATGTTTTACAAAATAAAAATACTCATATTTTATACATGCTTAATGGTGTATGCAGACATATCAAATTTAAGCTGAACTAAGTTCAAGAAACCAATGCTTTTGTCATAAAAGAAGCATAAAACCAATCCCGAGGGACAAGTTTGAAAGAGAAGCAATACTAAATGCAGTGTTATCTTCCATTTGTCATCTAAACTTTTAAACCATTCCTAATGTTCTACATCTCTTATTGGCTGAATTATAGCCTTGTTAATAGCACATTTGAGCCATGAATCACCAATAACAACAACGTGTTGAAGAACAAATTTATGTTATTTCTTTATCTTATTTAAAGAATGATTACAATCTGAATTAGATTAAATACAACCTAATTAAGAAAACAAGTAATTAAATCTATACAAATCAAATCACCATCAAATCTGTCCTAATAAGTAGAAAGCATAATCTGCACTAATTATGGAATAATTATCTTCAATACTCTCCTCAAGCTGGTGAATGTATATCTATCATTCCAAGCTTGCAAGAACAGTAAAGAAAGACTTTAGGACACCGATGAATAAGCGTGGATTTTTCAACAAAATCGACTAGGCTTTGCAGATCAGTGAATTCCGCTTATAATAGTGTCCAGGTCAAAAATGTTGCCGGAAATTTTTTTCAGCCGAGGGCGGACGATGGAGGCAGTGGCTAGACATTGAAAGAATACAGTTGCAGCAACTGCCTTGAGAAAAAACGGTTACAGCAATGAAAGTCACACACTAAGAGATTTAATATATTTTTATATAATTATCCAATCATAAATAAGAATTTATATGATTTTTATAAATTCTATTATCAAAATTAATAAGCTTTTCTATATAATAAGATGTGATAGATTGTAATGTATCTTTTTTTTTCACAAATTAGAAGGTTAAAATAAAGACATTAACAAAATTTTGCAATTTTGAGTATATCTCAATCAAGACTAAATTCTTTAAATTTCATATTTATTATTAGGGATTACTCTGATTTATTATATTTTTGAACAAGAGGCACGTATAAGTTTTAATTTTTAATGAATAAAATATCATGTATTTTAATGACTTCTATTCTTCTTAAACACTTCCCAGCAAATTTAACCCACCATAATAATTTACTTTTAAATTTTGAACACATCCATCTTCCATAGATTTCGAATGTGCAAATAAGTGCAAGCATTACAAACATATTTGTTATAAAAAATTTTAAAAAAAAAAAAAAACTGTTTCCAGAAACAAACCAAACAATCCCTACAAAAGTTCAATTGAATTCGCCTAGAAGACATAAAAGTAAATCTAAAATTATAAAAATGACTTTTGATTAACACGGCAATGTAAACAAATACAGATAGGCAAGTATGTACATGATATCTTCAACCATAGATCACAAGTAACAGTTCTTCTATCGCGTGTAAAGAACATATTTCCCTACCAAATTTCAACCTCCAATTGTGATTTGTTTCAAAAACAAAGACAAACCTAACTTAGATGCTGTAGTTGTTATAGTTGTCTATTTTCTTTTCTATTTTACTTATTCTATTATTCATCAAAATAGTTGCTAATTCAAAAAAGGAATTCCGCGTCCTTAAACACTTGATGTCTCCTTGCAACAATGTCACTGGACATGGAGAATCTCATGCCTCAAAGTAGGAAAACCACCTTAGCATGTTTCTCAAGCTCCTATTCACATGAAGTTCCTTTCCACAACCTTCTTCAGCACCTCCAATTTTTGAATGACTTCTGGACTCAACAGATCCCTTGCTTCCCTAATGAGGGTACCTTCTTGACTCAAATGATAAGCATCCAGGACACTCTTTATCCATGTGTGAAGCTTCTCTGGAGTCCTGAAAATGATGTTGATGAAAGAGTTATTGTAACTGAATTCTATTTTAAGTTATTTAGTGCTCTGGCATCTAATACATTTGTGTACAGGTTATCTACATCCTTTCCTTCAAGTTCTTCTCCAGGTGTAAATGCATCTTTGAGGGCAGATAGTTGCTCCTCAGGATCCTCAATTCGAATAAGACACTTGACTATTCTAATCTCTTTTGGCACTAGTCTCTGAAGATTTCCCACTGAAGTCTTGTATAAATGATAGAGGATATCTTTTACCTGCAAATGAATGTTTCACTTTACAATCTAAAATAGGAGTAGGAAAAAGCAAGTTCAATATATAAGATGAAAGAAAATTTTTGATATAATTTTCTTCGCGATTAGGATATAAACCTAAAATTAGTATTTGTTGTATTCACAAATCAAATTGGACTTATAATTATATTCAATCAACAAGATGCTCATGCTGTAACGATATTGATATCACACATGACAAATTATTTCAAAGCATTATATTCATATGAAATTTTCTTTAACAACTAGTAGATAAATTTAATATTTATCAAATAAATAAAAGTAGTTCATGAACAGCATATTCCTACTATTCCTCATTAGCTCCAAAATTTGGCATAAACATGTATAACTCATTTGCCTCTTATATTTGACCAAAATATGCCAGCTCTCAAATCTCTTTTTCCAAAAAATAAAAATGGAAATGAATTTAGTTATCTTGCATTCCGTCATAATTAAGTGCTAGTAAAATGAGAGGGGTAAACTGATCCAAATATGTTGTTATCTTTTTCTTAGAAAATAAAAGTAATAGCAAAAATTCCCAAACTTATCTACTTGTTATCCCCCAAGCTGCACATTCATTGCAGCCTAAACAAGCCAATTTTGAGTTGCAATTATAAACCAAAATTTCTTATACTCCATGTTTGTGAAATTAAAAAGAAACAGCAGACAGAAAAGAAAATGCTGAGGTCACCATCAATTTACCTCATCTTTCATCATGTTTGACTCCTTGGCAGCTGACCAAGCTTTAGTGATCATCAATACCAATGTTGAATCAAGTTCTTTTTTTTTCAGCCAAACTGTCTATCTTCTTGCAAGCGGCATCAAGTGAAGGAGAATTGATAATATCTTGGAATTTCAACTCGGCAGCATTTAGCTTTTCAATGCTTTCAGTTGCAGCATCATAGGCCTGTACAGCAGCCAAACATGCATTCCCAAGCTTTGCCAATGCTTTTCACACAAAAGCAGACATTATAGGTTATATAGTTTAAAATTAATTAAAAATGCAAGTCTGAACTATCCCATGAAACACATTTCTTAACATGTGATATCTACTGCAGGATCTTGGTTAACAATCAATATTCTTCCCAGCCTAACTTAGAGACTATCCTGATCTTCTCGTAGTCATGGCTTTATTTAAATTAGACTCCAACTTCAAAAGTACTTTTGCTTCAACAAATTTAATATTTTAAGTTCCATACATATCATAAACTTCATGCGTGACCATTGAAAAGCACCACTATCCAGTTCTACTCATAGAACGAAAGAGACAGAATGAATTTCTTATCTGAACAAACTTAATATGGTTTAGTGATTTACCATAAAAGAAATATCATATAATTCAACAAAACAGGACACTAAACCCAAAAAGTTATATGAAGCATCAACTTGGACTATTAAAAGCTTGCAAGATGAATTGTTACCATTTTGCTCTTCTTTGTTGTCATAGTAGGATTCAGCCACTGTGTGAAGGTGAACAAAGAATTCTTCTGTAAAATCTTTCCGACGCTTGGAGACAATCTCAGTAATTCCTGAAGGATCGCGTCTTACCACCTCAAGAAGCTCATTGTGTCTCTGCACATCCTCATCAATCTGCACAACAGTGGTCCAATTATAAGTTCCAAACAAATCCGCCCAACCCCTAATTCTGTTTGTTATCCTCCAACTAATGTAGATCACAGTAAAATTGTACCTAAAAAATCCAAGAAGTAACCAGGAAACTTAGAAACCACACTGGACAAGGATTCGTTGCAACACTTCAGAATACCAAAAGAATAAAAAATCATAAGACATAACACATTTATAATAGAACATATAAAATTAGTGTAACCAAGTATTTTTTTTTTTTTTTTCTTTTTGGGGAGACCACAAGTGCAATCCTACTCAAGAAAAGTAGACCCACTATTGCATCATTCAGCACCAAAACTCTCCTTCCAAGTATTTTAATGCAACAATAAATCATCAATTTGGTCCCTAAACTATTACTCTCTCTCCTGCACAGTCCATAAACTAATGAAATTGTATAAGTAGTCCCTAATTGAAAATCCATCAATTCAGTCCTTCCGTTATAATGTTAAGGGACTAAGCTGAAGGATTTTTAAATACTTGAGAGACAATATAGCATGATTTTTAATTACATAATTCCTAATTTCTAATACATAAAAAGGGAAAATTGAAGGTTAACACTTGATACAAGGCCAGTTTGGATGGTTTCCTTATGGAAGGACTAAAACAACGAAATTTACTTGGTTAAAAGTTAAAATAAGTTTTTTGATTAGCTAATCCTAGAAAGTCTAGTATCTTTTAACATTCGGAAAAGTAAATTTCCCTTTATTTTCTCATTTTCTTCAACTAGTTTGCTCAAGCCCACAATAACATACTTATATAGCTGCATTTCGAGACTACATGTTAAGCTGAAACAACCTATATCAGTTGAAACAAGCTGAAGTAACCAGATTTGACCTGTTTGAGCTTCCTAGCGAGACGTAGCAGCTTCTCTTTCATGGTGGGGTCATCTTCAGCGTCTGCTCTTTGCTGACAGCGCGCGAAAAAGTGGGGTCTGAGGTTGTTCCACTCTCTGCTGAAAGCTAACAACCTTCTCCAATCGGTCGGGGTGGGTTTGTCGACCATGAAGACACCAATGAGCTTGTCGCAGACGCGATTCATGCGACTGTTATCGTCCATGACCTCGGAGGAACTGTCTTCGCTCAACGTCGTCCTCGTACAGCGAGGTTGTAATGGTGTGGTTCCTGATTCATAGATAGTAATGGTGATGTTAGAGCGTATAGCGTGGAAAATGAGGAGAGCGTGAAATTGTTGAGTACTTACTGAGGGATATGCGTTGGAAAGGAAAGTTGAAGCGCGGGAAGGGAAGAGAATTGGGATTGGGTGTGGGAATAGACAGAAGTGGGAGTGAAGAGCGTGAAGGTGAGGGTGAAGGTGAGGGAGGGAGAATGGTGCAGGCTAACTCCATTTCCTTCGATTTTGAAATTCAGTGTGAGACAAGGAACTTACTCTTTCGCCCTTCCCGTTCTCTACTGTATTCAATCAGATATACTATTGTTTCCGGTTAGGGCCGGTACAACCAGGGTTTACTTTTACTCTCTAGATTACCCTCTCTTTTTTCTTTTTTTCACTTTGGTAGGAAGGAATATTGAAAAGAGATATATTCAATAAGGGAAATTAAAATAATTATTTATATTAGGTCTCTCTCAAAATAAAAAATTGGAAAAAAAAAATAGATTGAACGAGGAGATTAAAAAATTATTTATATTAAATCTCTCATAAATTAAAATAAACATGTCACTCTAATTATTAAGCGAGAATAATTAATAATTATTCTTTTTATATTTGGTCATAATTTTAATGTTGACCTAGGTGTCGGAAAATTAAATTGAGTAATGTTAAGTTCAAAATAATAGGATTGAGAAGAAGAAATACTTGTAAAGATATTATTATGATGTCTAGATTAGTTAGATGAAAAGAGTAAAAAATAGAGAGTTAATTTATTTTTTGTTATGGAGGAAGTCCTTTTTATATCTTGGTTAGTTTCGTGATGCAAGGACAAACAATAATGTTTCTTGATTAATAGGTAGCACACTAGTCAAAGTATATGTGACAACTTTTTAACAGTAGAGACATCTCAAGAAAAGTTTCCCTCTATATTAAATGAGCATTATACATAAAATGATTTATATCATACTAATAATATCTTCTAAAATTGAGCTCAACGTAGACCTAAGTGGTAATTACATGATCGATCTAGACATCTTTTAAGAGAAGATTTTGTAATAAAATTAATTTAGATTATACAAAGAAAAAGAAAAATAATTTAAATTACGATTTGAGTTATTTATATCTATATATGAATTAGAGTTTATTGAAATAATTTTAAAATAAGGAAAAAAAATATAATAGATTTAAATGATGACGAAGAATACCATCATTTACTGTACTAATTTTAAAAAAAATATAAAAGAATTATATATTATAAATTATAATTAAATAAAAAAATAATTTATATTATCAACGCGCATCAGATAAATCCTTATTTAACAATCACTAATATAATAATTTTGGCCGTGACTTGCATGTAAGGTACTAATTAAATATATAACTTAAATTATTAATTTTTAATTTACTTACAAGTTAATTATGTATATTAAAATATATTTGAAAAAAAAAAAGTCTAAAAATTATGTAAATTAATTGAAGAACCTATTTTTGACTTGAGAATCTGTGTATCTCTCTCTGTGACATAGTGGCAAATTATTCTGAGTTATCAACACTGTACATACGAAGATAAATAGCAAATTTGAGAACGCTCTTCTGTTTTCTAACTGAAACCGCAGCCACTTGTGCGAGGGTTTTTCCCCACACTTCATTCAAAGAGACACAAGTACCTACCCTTTTCTTCAACTTCCTCAGTTATTGTTTTTTTTTTCTTCTCTAATTAAATTAATTCACGTTCTTAAGATTTCTATCGTAGATATTATATTAGTCCTGTAATCATTTTTCTTTGTTTCATAAATATTGGTGGTGTGAATTTTGGACTTGGGTTGAATTCAATTTTTTATTCTAGTGTTTGTTGGATGATTACTTGTTTGAGAATTGTGATTCTATAACATATGTTATTATGGCCTTTTTTTTCTTTTGCTGCAAATATCTCAAACATGGATATTGTGTTGCAGTTTTTGTTGTTGGGTGGTTAGCAATGGAAGTTTTGCTGCCAAAACTTCCTTCTTTCAAGTTTCCAAGTCTCAGTCATAGCTACTCCATCACTAGTAGGAATTCATCGTATGTTAGATTCGGGTTCCGTCGCATATCTTCTCTCTCTGTTTGTGCATCAACTGTCAATGAAATAGTACCTGAACAAACTGTTGGTTCCTCTTCTTTGGGCCACTCGACCAGGCCACATTTTCCTATACTTCACCAGGTTTCTATTTTCTCATCTTATCCTTAATTTTATTTTCCTAAATGCAGCCTATGAATGTTTAGAAGTGTTTGGTTAATCAGGGTTTGAGTTTTTTATTTGATTAGTGTGTTATGAATTTAATGCTGTTTGATGAATAGACAAAGTTTAGGCCCTCTTAAACATAAGAAGAATAAGTGCTGTAGGGATTGAACTCTCGGCGAGTATGAAAAATCGGTATAGAGGCTCCGGAGATTCTAATTCATCCCCCCATCTTTGCTCAATGTCTCAAGAAGTGTTATAGAATGCAAGTCTAACTACGTTGTGTGCCCTTTGTTTTTCTTTGAGCAACATGCTGGTGTATTGGATGAAGTCTTTAACTATTTGCCAAACCAAAGTCAAAGATGAAACAAGTTGGTTTTAAATAGTGGCCTATAGCAGCGTAGTGGCCCTGCCACTACAAGAGCTGTGAAAGTGGAGCGGTTTAGTGCGCCGTCGTAACAAACCAGATAGCAGCCAGAATAGGGGCTGTAGCAGCACCGTAGAGCTGCTATGTATTGATTCCAAAAGAGCCCTCTGAATAGCGACTTTAGGGCCTTTTTAGGGAGTTATTTTTGGGATATCATTTTCCAAAGATGAAATCTACTACTGTAATAGTAGTGAATACGATAAAATAGAAGGCTTGTAATAGCAGGATTCTTGTCTAGGAAATTAGTGTTTGACTAATTGACTTCTGTTGGTATTTACTTGTATGTTTGGTTTAAGATACCCATGACCTTTCATTGTTAATTATGAATGTCATTAGTTTTGAGCAACTTTTATAATTTTGAGGATTTATATGTATATATATAGTATACATTATGCAATCTTTATAAAAATTTCAAAATAGCAATACGACTGCTATCTGCTATCATGCTATAGCATTTTTCTGGCCAGCCTTTACACATCACCGTTTGGGATTTTAAACAGACAAGATATCCAATGCCCATATCATAGTATCATCCTATGCCAGACTCACAGTAAAATTGTTTGCCTTGATGTCTCTATGCAAATTAGATCTGAAATTCGTGACTTGTGTATCTGACTATGCATCTAAGTACTAGCTCAAAGATCTACGTCGTTGAGAACCTTCCAGCGTGTAACCTCAATAACTTTAATAGGTTATCTCTGTTCCTTTGCTTGTGCATATGACTGGACTGGACCATTTTGATGTGTCATGAATCGAATCAATACACATACAGTGTAATTTATAAGCAAGCCTTAGCTCTATAACTTCATCATTAAGTATTCTGTTTGTAACACCGTGGCTAAGAAGTTCATTAATAATGATATATTTTTTCATTCCCTAATTTTCTTTATTCATATACTACACAAAATGGGGTTCTAATGTTTTCCTTCATGAATTAAAAACATTTGGTATGTTGTTCTGGTACATATTATGAAGTTATGTTACTTTAACTCACTCCGCAGGAAGTAAATGGCTCAAAACTTGTTTACTTAGACAATGCAGCTACTTCTCAGAAGCCCACTGCTGTTTTGAAGGCTTTGCAAAACTATTATGAAGGTTACAATTCTAATGTGCATCGGGGCATACATTTCTTGAGGTGCTTATTGTGTAATTTTTGGAACCACGTGTGATTTGGAGGCACTATTTTAATTTCCTTCCATCCTGCATTAATTGAGAGGGCAGTTTATTTCTGTCATTGCTTAAATAACCAAATGCTTTATTGTATATAATTGTTTATGGTTGTAGTGCCAAGGCCACAGATGAATTTGAATCGGCAAGAAGAAAAGTTGCATCTTTTATAAATGCTTCCGATTCTAGAGAGATTGTATTCACAAAAAATGCTTCTGAAGCTATCAATCTAGTTGCTTATTCTTGGGGCTTGTCAAATTTAAAACCAGGAGATGAGGTATTTCATTGAAGATTAATATTTTGATGAATATCAATTCATTTAATTGTTCAACTAAATCTGAGATGATTTTATGCATTTAAAACTTGGAGAGATTGATAAGGTTTAATTGAATTTATCAAAAGCAATTCTGAAGTAGAATTTTTAATAGCAGGGTGAGACATTGGGACATTGGGCCTCTTTTTTATTACATAATCATATCTTTCTACATTTAGCATAATGAATTTCGTTTGTAGTGCCATTATACCTCCAAATATGTCCTTGTAAATCTATAGTTTTATACATTACTACAGATCATACTTACAGTTGCTGAACATCACAGTGCGATTGTTCCTTGGCAAATAGTAGCTCAAAAAGTAGGGGCCATTTTGAAATTTGTGGATTTAAACCAAGATGAAATTCCAGATATAGACAAATTGAAAGAAATGCTCTCAAGGAAGACCAAAATAGTTGTTGTTCATCATGTTTCAAACGTGCTTGGTATGTTTCTCAGAATCATTGTTCACCTAGTTAATCCAATTTACTTAATTATACCTCAAATTTACGCTGTTGAAGATTTGTGCCTCTTGGGTTATTTGTAGTTTTTCAACACTGATGTTCTTTGGTTTATTAGAAGCTTTCTAAAATCCCACTTTATTTCACAAAATGGTCAATAGGCTTAAAAGGCCTTTATACCAGATCATCAAATGTTTGCCCACCTTGAAGTTGTACTGATCTGTGAGCTAAAATCTAAATGTTCTCTTGAAATCGAGTTGAGACTAACTCAGTCCCCAAAGTTAGTTCAAGAGGTGAAAATTGTCCAAGCCTTTATAAATTATAAGCTCTGCGTTGGCCATATTTGTAGTCAATGTGGGATCTCCACACTCCCTCACGGCCATGATTAGACATCAAGTGTGGAGGTTGCAGGATTGAATTCTTCTTTTATTGCACTGGAAAAACTGCCGGGCAATATAGATTGCACTTAAGTTATAGTTCCGAGGGATAAAACTTTCTACTAATATTAGGCCATAAGTTATTCCTAGACATAGTAGACCCACTATAAATATTACTGAGATCTGCTAGCACCTTAAAAACTTTAGAACTTAGTGCATATATGAATTATCACAACATGCCCCCAATCAAGCACTCTTTCTAATTTTCCTTATTTACAAAGATAATACTTGTCACTCATTTCTTGAATGTCTAGCTGAAATGAAAGAGATTTCATATGTTTTATACTCTGCTTTTATGCAGCATCTGTCCTTCCTGTTAGAGATATTGCACAATGGGCACATGTTGTTGGAGCCAAAGCACTCTTTCAAACTAAAGTGCTTGTCAGAGTGTTCCACACATGATGGTTGATGTCCAGAGCCTTAATGTTGATTTTCTCGTTGCTTCTTCTCATAAGGTAGGATTGTTCATATATTTTTGAATTGAACCTCTTCTGGAATAGTAATAAGTTGCCAAACATGTGTTTCAGATGTGTGGACCTACGGGTATTGGATTCTTATATGGTAAAATAGACCTTTTGTCTTCCATGCCTCCATTTCTAGGTAAGTTATTAGATGTGGTTATTTATATCACCCCCATCAAATAAGATCAACAAACTAAAATGCAATAAAATAAAATTGTTTGGTTTGAGAAATATTTTTATATTTTTATTTTCTTTCCTTTTTCATTTTTTATTATAAAAGTGACACCTTATTTTCACTTTGCTTTCTATTTTAATTTTTTTTATAGGAAATGATGAAAACAACTTTTTATTGTTTTTGTTTTCACTCTTTTCTGTACAAACTTTTGAAAACAGGAAACAAAGTAAAAAACAAGTAGCCATTTTTGTAATTAAACGTGAAGGAAGACAACATTTTCTCATTATAAGCTGCCCCTAAAAGCTCCTGTTTGGTTTGATACCATGTTAATAAGATTGTCTTTAGGAGCTAATGCATTGCCGGTAACACTTCTTTAGGTGGCGGTGAAATGATTTCTGATGTATATCTTGATTATTCAACTTATGCTGAACCCCCATCAAGGTTTGTGAACTTTGTTTTAACTTTGACGTAGGCTTGGCTTATCTTAATAGATAATCTACATGCACTGGCTTGGTTAGAAATCATACTTTTGATTCCCAATTTACCAAAGAAAATAAAAGATCATTAGTAATGGCTGTACTACTTCGCTATAGTGCATGCATAATGGTTGCTTTTCTTACGAGGCTTTAAAATTTACTTGCTATGACATTCCACCCCTCCCTGATTTATCGTGACTTTTCAATTGATTAGCAACTTAACTTGAAATTACCGTATATCTCTAGCTTTTGAGTCTTCTGCGATAAATTAGTAAAGATTGAAAATGCATATACAGAAAATACTTTAGAAGAGATTACAAGTTAGGAAGACATTTTTTGAGTTGTCTAGTGATATTCTCCTTTGTGCTTTCTATAAAGTTTATTCTTCGTCTCATTCCCTTCTAGTTAATAAAATTTTTCACTTCCTCATTTTATTTTGTTTTGTGTTGGTTATTGATGTTTTGAAACCCATTAAATTCTTTGACCTGAAAATGATTGTGTCAACCATTTAAGTGATTGTTACTAATTGTAGTGAAGTGATAGAAACGATTTTTGTTACTTATCTTGGAACTGATACTATGACAATTTGTTTTCTGTGTAACTTTAGATATAATGATTAGCAATGTCTGGCTTCATTGCCTAGCCATTATTGCATACCCTCAGTTACTATATCTTATTATTTGAGGCATTTTTATTGTCCTAGATTTGAGGCTGGAACACCAGCTATTGGGGAAGCAATTGGTTTAGGAGTAGCAATTGATTACTTATCTGGGATTGGTATGCAAACCATACATGATTATGAGGTGAGTTGAGATCCAATATTATAGCAAACACTATAGTTATTTAATGATACATACTTTTTGGAATTTAAATTTGATGTAATGTCAATGCTAAACTCTTCTATGCCATCATCCAATCTTATGTTCATGCCTTGTTTAAGGAGTTTGATGTGGTACCGGAAGTGTAGATCTGTTCTATTTATATCAACACTGAATCTGTTCTACTACTGATATGGATCACCAATTCTGGAGAGAAAGGAAAAAATATACTTTGGTCTCAGTAAAAGAAAAATAAGAGAAAAGAGAAAGAATCAATGCAGGAAGGATTTGCTCCTTCCACTCCCTTCCTCACTACTATCTTATCTTCACTCTATTAATATCCCGATCAACTTGATCAGCTGATGAGAAAAATAAAATAGGATGTAAAAGCAAAAGCTAAAAGTACCATTTAACTTGACCCGGAGTTTCATTTTTAGTCATCCTCTGTTTTCCTTCTTCAAATACCTCTTTTCTTCATTATAATAATTTTTATTATTTTACGCATCAATCTTGTTAGCATCAATATTCAAGGCAATGTTATCCTTGTCCCCCTATTCTTCAATATAGTGAAAACAAACAAAATCTCAAACTAAATTACTGATCTTCAACCTGGTGTATTCATTGAGTTTATTGTAGTATGATTGTGATCGCCTATCACGCAAGGAGATAAACTAACTTATTTTATTTTGAGCAAAAGAGTTTCTTCTGTTTATTTCAAGATTGAAAGTAGTGATAGAAACTAATGGCACAGCAAATGCCAGTATATGTCAACATTTTTGTTTACTCATCAATAAAATTTGTGGTCATGTTCAGTACAGCAAGATGGATTATATTCAAATTCTGTGAACTAAGTCACTAAGCATAAATTTTCATAGGTGGAGCTGGGCAGATATCTGTATGAAAAGCTTCTTTCAGTCCCAAATATTCGCATCTATGGGCCTGCGCCTTCCGAAAAAGTCGAACGAGCTGCTCTTTGTTCTTTCAATGTTAAGGATCTGCACCCTACTGATCTTGCTACTTTTCTGGACCAACAGGTGTGAGGATAAAAGACTATACCTAGATATGTGCATTTTTTTTATCTTAGAAACAGTTTATTCTACACAAATCAATTGCCGAAAAGCCTGAATTTTGAGGAAGATATTGGGATGCACTGTTATACATGTTTAAAAATTTTCCTTTCTTGAACTGTACTTAACTGATAGTGTATCATTTCAGCATGGAGTGGCTATCAGATCAGGTCACCATTGTGCCCAACCCCTCCATCGTCATTTAGGAATCAGCTCAAGTGCGCGTGCAAGTCTCTATTTCTACAACACAAAGGAGGATGTGGACAACTTTATCCATGCCCTTAATGACACAGTCAGCTTTTTCAACTCGTTCAAGTAATCAAAATGTATAATTTTGTATATTATATTTTGTTCATACGCCAATGAGGGTTGGTTTAGTTGGTAGGACAAACTGGGTCAATGAAATGTTACAGAATTTCATTGCCCTTGTTGATTTCATTGGTAGGCAATACGCATCCGCTAATTGCAGTATTATCTACCTCCTGATCTTTTGTCTATAAAGAAAATGCTCATACGCATTAAAATCTTATCCCCACTTCATGTTGGCAGGTGAATGTTGTATCCACTTATATTTTGGACGGGAATCATATGATGTATACCACCCATTTGTTTCAAATTTGGATATAATTTTAGAATAAATTTTAAATCATTGAAGATAGTTACTGTGGTACCAACTACCTAGTGATGTGGTGTCAATTTCTTCTTGATATTGGATTTCAAATTAGAATTATGGTGTTATTTAGAAAAACTCAGACCTATATGATTGCCTTACCTACTAGAAACTAGGAAGAATTTTCTTTTTTTGGTTTCCATATTGAACTACATAAACTTTAATTTTGTGGTACAGTGGAGTCATACATGTTACGTTTTATGCTAAATGCTATAATATAAGCGAGTAATAGGGATAGTATCACTAGATTCTTGAGAAATTACTAGAAAACTATGGAATTAGAATCAATGAGAAGTTGGATACCATTGAATAGTGAGTTGAGAGGTTTCCGCACAAATGTGATTCTTACAGTAGATCAAGTTTAGTCATGTTCGATATTATATATTTCAAGTATGATAAGAGATTCACACACAAAAAAGACAATTCCATCTATGATTTAGTTTGTGTAAGAGAACAACGAAATCAGAATTGTGTTAAGAGACAATTCCGTTTCACTTATGATTTTGTCCTCAATCAGTTTTTACATGGTATAATTCATCAATTTTTATTTTGTTATTCTAACATTTTAAAATGCAAAATTGTTAATTTATGTTTGTAAAGTATGGACAGAAATTAGGTTTATAAACATTGGCCGGTTTGTTTGAATTTATTTGTTAAAAAAACGCTTATTTTTGAAAAATAAATAAATAAACCATCTTAAACAACAAATTATTTAATTAAAATGGGACTTATTTGAATGAATAAGTTTAAATAAACATGTTTGTAAACTCGAACTACCAGCCATTGACCTCTTCATGAAGAAACTCAATCGTGCCAAAATGCATTTGTTACATCGTATTAACTTATAACTTTCCTTTGTTGGCGAGATGTAAGTAACAATAGAGGAGAAGCACTCAAACTCTTGATGTTGCGCATTTAGAGCCACCAAACGAGGAATCTACATTAATATTCATGCATGTTGTATGAACGAACTTGGACCCCATTTGAATTGGATATTCAGTTTTAAGCTTGTTTCAGTCCAATAACAGGATACTCCTGTATTTGCCTACTTGTAAGTTTGCATGTTCGTGTTTCTGAAGCCGCGTTGGTTTGTATTTTGGAACCAAAATGTGCAAAAAATAAGTGGTTTGCATGACTTGGTTATACACCTACGTCTGTGTAGGTAAACTTCTCCAAAAAGTGTGCCCTTACCCCTCCTTTTAACAATAACCTACTCTCTTACCTCATCCCTTAATAAACTGAAAATTGAAAGAGATAAAGGTGGATAAAATGTACCCCTGTTAGTTTTTCTTTTTTAAGAAAAGAAAGAAATATTGCATTACTCGATATATTTGCTACCAATTTTATGGGCATTTTCAAAATAATACGATTCTACTGTTATTTGCAATTCAATCAAAAGAACTAGTGATTTACATACAACAGTAGTGGCAAGGAAGGGACTGGATCCTCCAACTAAGCAGTGCATCACAACCACTGATAAAAACTTCAACTTCAACCAAAACAGGTGTACCAGTACCACTTAAAAATATATTCATTTCAAAGCTATACGTCCGAAAGTAATTGCAGCTAATCAGAACAGGATACAGCATTCAACAAAAGAGAAGCTTTTCACAAATTTTTCGGTGTTTATGAGCTCTCTTCGTCTACAAGGATAACAGAATTGTTGCCAATTCCAAGGTCCATAAGAGATGAAGTGTCATTGTCAAGCAGCAAGGGAAATGGAGAACCCTGAAAATACAGATACATGTAACTAAATCAAGAAAGAATATTCTTTTTTAATTTGTGCAGAAATGGTACTCATCTACTATTACATGGTTCCTTTATCTTGCAAAAATTTATTAAGAGGGGAAGTAAACAAGAATGACTATCTGCTTTCACACAGTCCTCCCTCCTTCATTCTCCAGAAGTAAATTTTGTCACTAAAAGATTGTTTTTCCAGCATATCATTTTGAAGATTTTGCATCAACCAAGGCAGATTAAAATGATTTTTAAAGACTGTATTGAGGTTGCTGCTTCCCATTTAAGAAAATTTCAATCAGGCATCATGATACTAAATAGCACATCTTATGCTTAAAATAAAAACAAACCTCTTCTTGAAGATATAATTTCAGCTTCACGGACTTCAGCTTAAAAAAGCTTTCGCACAGAAATTTCAGCTTACCCACCTGCGAAAAACAAGGTAATTAGAAGGGCTGTTTTAAGTCTTGACAAACTGAACATTACATTAATAGAGTCGTATTTATATTCAACCGTAGTTGTTGCTGGCAACTTCTTTGTCAATGATGGCTTCTCACCCATGGATGCTCCGACACAATTTAGACCAATAGCTGCATTAATCTCTATATCAGAACAAAGATATTTCAAATTCAGAAAAAGAAGCCAATATACAAACATAACATCCATAGTCCATACACAATAATCCTGAGCTGATTGTTTGTGGAACAGGAGCTCCAGTGGAAGGTCTTTCATCCTCAATTCCATGAATTTTCTTGAGCTCGTAAAACCTATAATGAGGTGCACAAAAATATTCTCAAAACATTGTTCAAAGTGAGAGAGAATTTAATTTTAATTGAAAATCACATCGAGATCCAGTTTCAATTCAAGTCTATAGTAACAAAACTCTTCTAAAATGTGTTCTGATTTGGCTCCTATTCAATTCAAGTCACCTAGTCAATTGAAGCATCCCCCAGACACCATGCATAAGAACAAAAGGTGTAAAACCTAGATTTGACTCCTCTAAAGTGAGGAAGTGCACTTTAGAGGATAAAGTGCACTCTCAACCATTGATTAAAAAAAATTATGATTGAGATTTAAGATAAAATCAAATACATAGAAAAAAAAATATAAAATTAATCATAATCTCAAGTCTCAATCATTGATTTCCTAATTAACGGTTATTAATGCACTTTATCCTTTAAAGTGCTCCTTCCTCACTTGAGAGGAACTAAATCTATAAAAACCTAGGTTTTCTTTCTTCTTCTTTGTTCTATGTTCCTATTGATTGAATTTCCAATCAAGCTTGTTCGCTAGTGCCAACCTACATCTCTAACTCAATTTCAAAATCTAAACACCTTGAACAATTATTATGTAATTGCTCCCTTAATCCGCAACAAAACCTAGAGTGACTGATTCTGATAGTATTTTTATCCAGCTTTCAATAGCCCTTACAACACACACTGAACATTAATGCTAGAGCAAAGGTCCAAGATACTATTTGTTGGTATGTATTACCTAGGATGCTGTTTGATTTCTTCGGGATTAGCATGCAACCTTGAGACCACAAGCCGAACATACCTGAATAAGAATTGTAAATAATATATAAGAACAGAAAGATGATATTACTTTACACTAAACACTAATAAGATGTAAACCTTTGAACTCTCAACCCAAAAGGTAAGCATGGTTGAAAAACATTACATATCTCAGGTAAAGAATAAAGATTGATAGAATATGAAAGTGATCTTATGGCCAGTTCTTAAAGAGGAACTTAACCACAAAAGTATTACTTCATAACATCGACAGTGAATGCTAGAACCAGGTAAAATTATTTCTCACACAACAATCCTTCATATAAGAATTATTTGCGTGACCCAATGAATCAAACATTTAATCTTGGAATGCTTATGGAGTACTTGGCTTCAAAGGCTTTCTAGGTATGAGCAGCACTGGCATTGATATAGGAAGGTACAACTTGATCATAGAAATGTTTTTGAGGCTGCAAATTGTCTTTAGCAACTTGCAGGTGTAGGTTGGAACAATTTTTACGTCTTATTCAGTTATTCAATCATATACAAACAGTCTTGGTTGGGTACTCTGTATTTCTATTGTCTGGTATGCATTATCTGTCCCCAGGAGACTCAACATTGTTTGGGTTTATATAGTTGTGTGACTGCTTATTCGAGACAAGGCCGAGAGAGAAAAGCAAACCAACTGAGACATGTTCTAGGAAGGAGATGCCCTAAAAAATGGAGTCAATGGAGGTCCCTAAATATCATTTTCTCTTCTATAAGAATAATTGATCAAAAGTTAATGAGCTCAAGAACATATGACCAGCTTTGACAGGGAGAGGCATCCCACAAATGCCCCACCATCCAAGAAGGAAATGGCACCTTTTGCACACAATGCTAAGAAGGTCATTTGTCCATATGACCCAATGAATGACAAGGATAGGAATGGAATTTCACTGAATTGCAGGGTGGCAAACAAGCATAAGCCAGGCATCCAATGAATTATTTGGTCCAAATAAGCATAAACCAAATATCAATACCAGACAATTAGAGAACATAGGATAGGAGCAACACATAAATTGAAATAATCTCTGCAAACATGTACTACCTGGAGGATATGAACATCCATAAGATAAACTCAAGAACATCACCAATAAAAAGGTTATGATAAAATGCATGACAAAACAATAAGCAGAATTGATGGCCATAAAGAATGCAACAGATAATTGCCAAAAGGTAAAGCACAGAATTTTAAGAACATACCTAATCTCAGATTCCTTCCTTTCACGAGGAGTAACCTGAAAGGTAAGGCAGATATGAAATTATTAATAGATTACATCCAGAAAAAGAGCAAATAAAAGAAGCAAATAAGCAAGAAAGATAACTTCTGTCATACCTCACTTCCATTTAACATCTGAATTTTGGCTAAACGAGCAATCAAAACAAATCTTGGAACTCCGCCTCTTCTAGAATCAGTAATTGGGTTCTCAGAAAGCCTGACATCCTTCATTGTTATTAAAGATGAATAATTAAATAAAAGCTACCATCTGTAAGAATCTGCTCTAAGTTAAAGTGGTGAAAAGGAAAAACAAAGAGAAAGGGGAAAAATGAAACATGAAGGAATAATAGTCCCTATGATGATGAGGAAAGAAAAGTCATGAGCAAGTTAACTGGGAACTAGGGATTAACTGTGATAGGAAAGGGAAACCCTTGGAAGGATGACTCTCCCCTTTATTCTTTGTTTGTAATTCATTTACCAATAACAGAATCCGTCTTTCCTTTATCTCTTCTCTGTTTTCTAACTGGTCTCTCAGAAATATTGTCACGAACCAACTACCTCAAAAGCTTAAGTTGTTAGGCGAAGACACATGCAATGTTTCAAATTAAACATACATATTTTTTGGACCCTAACTGTCATTTTTCTTTGTTGGTACAGTCATGGCCTTGTCTAAAGACCTGTTTCTCATTTCAATCTCCAAACAAGATGAAGAACATGCAGAGAACAAGGTAAATTAAAATGATAAATTTTGAATTTCAATGTAAGCAGTTACGGTAAAAAAATTATTCAAGTGAGAGATAATTGTTCAATCAAATGATAGACGGATATGGAAGACCAGCACACATTATTTGGCAAGTTTAGCAACGAAATAATCTTGAATTGCGTCCTCAAGTTACCATTTTCAAATGTATTATTTGATTTAGGCCCTGCTTAATAAGCACCTTTAGTAAAATAAAAAGTAAAATGAATCAAACTTCTTCTATAAGTTCAAACTTCAAGCCAACTTATTCACCTTTAGCTTTTGGAGAAGTTAGGTGAGAAACTCCATAAAAGTTGAAGGGCACAAGTTAATTTTAACATATAGGAGAAGTTTAATTCATTTTATTTTCTTATTTTCTTCTCCTAAAAATACTGATTGAGAAGTCATTGTATGCCACAGTCCTAGACTAATCATTACAGATCCAACAAAAAATCCATGCCATGCATAATCAAGAATTTAAATAGAAGATGTAAAGCATAAATGCAAAATCAACACTTCACACTATAAACTTACCATCAAGTTAGGAAACAAGTTTAATGAGTCAACAGAGGCCAGATCATCAATGTTATTATTGCCTGAATGATGAATCAAAAGACTTCAGCTGGTATCCAAAACCCAGATTCCATTGCAATAGAAAATGATATTTATCAAGAAAAGTGTAATATTACCTAATAGAAGGCATCGTAAATTTTGAAAGGGTTTATGGCTCATAACTTCTGATTCACTCTGCTGACCGTTATCAGGATAAAAGAGAGAATTCAAGCGATTCCTGTTTAAATAAAGCTGCTCCAAACTGAAATAAAATATACCAAATAAAAACAAATCAAATTAACAGACTTAGAAATAAATCTACCCAAAAGCAGAGGCACTGTTCTAGGGAAGAAAAAAACATAAACAAGAAAGAAACTGAATACATCTAGCCAGTTCTAAGATACAATTGGTATTACCACTTATACATGTAACACCTGTGACTTTTAACCACATTTCACTTTAATTACATAATTACATCATCATGCTAACTGTTCAGAGGGAGAAAAAAGAGAAGTCCTGTGAATGAATGAGTGTGTCTATATTACACAGCAAAGACTCTCACTTACAATTAGAGTCATAAATACAATAGATAATGGTTACATAAGATAGCATAAGTTCCAACATCCAACTGGAGTCAGGATGGTATTCTAGAACTCAACAAAATTTTCTTTACCAACCATCTTAGCTGAGACAGCTTCATTATTTCATTCCATTCATCTATACAATTATCTTCCAAATTCAACAGCCGCAGATGATCAAATCCCTGAACCATAGAGGACAACCCGGGCTGAAAAGAAAAGGAATGAAGGCTTAAAGTGCTAGTAATTTATATTATAGAGTTGATCAGAAATTGTAGAGCATCATAAAGTTAAACATGAAAGAGTAAATCTAAGTACTAATGTAATTATCTCCATTCTAGAAAAAAATTAAAATATGTTACATATTTTAGTGTCAAAACAGATACTGTAGCACATTCAAGTGGTCAGTAAGCCAGGTAAGAGAAAACACATTCAACAAAACATCTCAACATTCAACAGCTCTTATAAAGGTTGAGAAATACTGAAGACTGAAGACTATATCCGCAATGCTATTCCCCCAATATGTTAGCCTTGCAATCTAATACCATCACTTGAGGAAATCTAGTATTGTGATGAACCAAAATTGGAGAATGAGGAGGCCAGCCACCCAAATTGAACGTATAAATTCAAGCTTTGAAATACTTAAAAGATAGTAGCAGTTCCCAATATTTATTAAACTGCTCCCTAAGTTAACCTATGGGCTATTTGGAGGAAGACATCTAAGCCTACAGCTGTATTCTGCTGATATTGAACCAAAGACAACTTACCAGTATTCTGCTGATATTGTTCCCCATAATATGTAGCTCTTCAAGTGTTGTCAATGATTGTCTAAGCAGCTCAACCTGCCCAGTTAAAAAGGAAATATTTAGCAAATCCTATTTATAAATTAGGGAAATATAAGAGAGAAACATATGTCGAGAAAAGATATAGAGGGAACCTGTTCCCAATCTACACCAGTATTATTTAGAACCAGAACTTTAATGTTTTTCAGTAATGGAAGCTCCGATTTATATGGTGACATTGAGTTGTGCGATAAATTGATTGCCCTCAGAGCAGGTAACTGTTCACAAATTGTTCCAACATCCTGCAAAGAGATCAATTGAGAAGAGAGTAAATGGAATACCAGTAGACTACAGTAACAAGGTAGTTGGCATCTATTTGATGCAGACTCCATGGCCTTTTTTATTTTTCTCTGACAGATATGTTGAATAATTGGGAAGCATTGTTATATTTAATATTTTATGCCTTGTTCTTTTGTTTAGGAGGATCCCTTATCCTCCTCATCAGTCTCACTCTTTGTAATTCTCTCTCTCAATCTCCATATATGTATATAATGAGAGAATTAAGAGGGAACAGGCAAGTAAATATGTGAAAGTAATAGCATCTATCATTAGTAAGGCCCGTTACTGCTTTAGTATTAAATAATGAAGCACTATCATCATTAATTTTAAAATAATAATCCCTAGGAGTGGGGTTAGTGGAGAAGTGTTTTGGTAATTTATATGGCATTTTCTTCCTCTTATCTTCTGAAAATATGAAGGGGAATTTCGTAATGCAGACATCTCAACCAAAAAGCTATTTGAGTTTAGCAATAGAAACACATATCCATTTTTTGACAAGTTTGGGAAGGCTTATTTCCCACAAAGTAAATTGAAGTTCTTGGTAAGATTTGCATGGTATGCGGAAAAAGAGCAAACATAAAGCTGAAGCAGTAGGGAGGATTGATCACTAGAAAACCTGGTCGCAGAAAATACCTTCCACTCTGAAAGCAGGTTCCCAGTCAAGACAAGTTCTTTCATATCTATAAACAAAAAAAAAATTATGGATTAAGTGCAAGGATTATGAAGATATCAAAAATGAAAAGTTGCAAGGGAACTTGTATCTATATTCAAATTGCTTACGGGATGGAAGAAGATATCAAATAAACAAAGTTTTCATTTATAACTTCAGGTAGAAACACCTTAACCTAAAAGCATAATGTAGAAGCAACTAATTCACATGCACTGCAATTTTATCCCCAAAAATAAAATAAAATCACTGATATTACTAGGTTGATGTTCATTAATCTTGATACTAGCAAAGAAATGGGAGCATTCCAGAATCAAGCTTACTTGGCAATGTATTATTAATGTCACGTGGATTCCAGGGGAACTAATGCCCATATATGACAATGATGCATTGGTTAACTCCTCCAATCGACTTAGCTTATCCTGAATTTTATCTTTACCCAAAAGTTGAACAGATACTCTTTGGTTGCTTGCTGAAAAGACATACATTTCATCTGCACAAAGAAAAGAAGAAAAATCACATTATTTTCCATATTTTGTCATTGTAATGCATACAAAAACTTGTACAGAAGAGAGACTAGAATGTAAAAAATATTTTAAAATAGGGGGGAATTTTGAATAGAATAATGAATGTCTTCTCAATTCTTACCCCAAAAGAAAAAAAGAATGAAAATATTACTGGGAGAACATTAATTGGTCTCATGGCTTCGTATCAAATCAATTTCTAACAGTCTGAAAATAGAAATATTATTACACAGGAAGAGTATGCAGTTCAAATTTCAAAATGAATTATTTGCCAGTCATACATTTCTAAGAGGATTTTCTCTACCATATTGCCTCTCTACTTTACATAATTATCCCATTAATAAATGTTACTATAACTGGGGAGCCTCATTTAAATTGAGATTCCACTTTCAAAAGGTTTTGAGTAATACAAATGCTAGAGAGTTACAGTCCCCTTTGCTTCTTTCTCAAATCTCATCATTTCTTTGCCAATTCATACAGGAGAGTTTGGATTTTGGACTCTTTTGTTGGGTTTCTAGTGAATCCTTCTTCCCAACAAAATCACCTCAACAAATTTCCTTCCTCGACAAACCCATTTGCAAATAAAAAGCTTCCTCTGTCAACTTATTATTTAAGGCATTGAAAATATAGTGACTTAGTCAGAGAAGGAAGAGCAGATAAGGAAAGGAAACTTGGGTAATAAAATTATATAGATATGGTTGTGGATGGTGTCATACAAAACATAGAACACAAACCCTTATTTGTACTAATACTAAATTCATATTTCATAATCCAGATCAAATCAAATGAGGAAACAAATCATGGAACATAAGGAAACAATGAAAGCCAATTCTAAGTGACAATCTATAATACTCTAAGGTACAATAAGGAATTTAGGATATCATGAGATATTATATTTCCCTCTTTCGTCTATAGTCTCTAACAAAATTACTTCTGTATTAAAAAAGCAAAAATAACCCCCATCATCCTCTATGTTGCTAGGCTGGGAATTTATATTAGTAAAAGATAATTACAAATTATAATACTAATTACAATTTTGCACCATGCAACCAATTTCACAGCAAGTGTAGTGGTTTACAATGGAAACTAGCATTACAATTAATGAATTAAATGGTATACTCTCACATTTACTCAGTACTCACATATTCAAGACATGTCACTAGAACAACCTCCTCCACCCAAACTAAACAAAGAATGAAAACAACAAAAGAAAGCAACTGCAGTAATAGTTTGATAACAGGGTTAGAGATAATAACTCAATAACTCGACTATAATGAAATTTATTTCTTTTCCTTCATCCCAAAAATTAATATGAAACCATTTTCACTCTTATTTGTGGACCCCAAATATAGATGTTTTAACTACAATGAATTCAAGCATGAGATATACCCTCTTCATCTTTAGTAGTGTCACTTTTATATCTTCTTTCAAGGGCTTCCAGCAATGAAATCCCTTGGTCCAGATTCTGGGGACGAACAAATGACCCTGATCTTTCTGACTTTGCATGAAAGTACCGCACACCATTGATGGATCCATCATGTTTTCCTTCTCCATTGTCCCAGTCAACTCCAACCCATGTGTCTGAATAGCCTTCTACAGGCCCCACATACTTAACTGTACCAATTCTCCTTGAATCACCAGATACATGTACTCGTTGGCCCACCCAAAATTCATGTCTTGGGTTTGTGGACTCCTGCATCTTTTGTTAAAGTTGGCTGAGAATTCCTCTTACAAAAAAACAAAACATGCAATGTATTAATCTCAAATGCAATTTAAAAAATCATAAAATAAGTCATTAACACAACAAATTAGGTGAACAAGCACAAGCCCATTATCTCTCAATATGCCTTCAAATAGACCTAGCAAGAAGATGACAGCACTTATAGCATCCCATGAACCCATTCTATGATGTAACACCTACACAATAGTCAAATTTTCTTTACAAATTTATTGCAGATAAAACCACAGAAAAGTATCAATGTTATGTGTTGGGGTCTTTGAGCTAGCATACAAGTTGAGTATATACTGCACATCTTTCTATGAAAATCCTATATATTCTCTCTGAATTGTATTTGCTTGCATTTTGCAAACCCAAATTGAACCACAGTATCCAAAACCAATCCACCATTAGCTCAATGAAGAATTCAAAATAAAGAACAGACTTCAGTAATATTAGTTCTTCATTACTCAGATATCAAAGAAACAAAACTAGTATCCAACATGATACACATCCATTGTCTCTAGATACTTTTAAAAAAAATAAAAAATCATAGAAAGCACTAAACAAGAAAAAAATAATAATAAATCCACATCCATTATATGAAACAGTCACAAACATCCTTCCTTCCAACATATTAGGATATTAAAATGAACAATTTGAGAAATTCAACCCAAAATTAGATTCAGTGAGAAACGCGGAAAACTCAAAAGCAAGACAAAATTGAAAATGAAAAATAGCGTAAAAAATTCACTTGCAAGACAACTAAAATGAATAAGCCAAATTGTAAAAAGGAGTGAAACAAAAACCCAAACCTCAAATGTGTCTTTATATTTTTTTTAATTTTCTTTTTCTTCTCCGAAAGTTCTCACAGGTATTGAAGCTAGAGAAACCAGTGGTGAAATAAGATCGGTGGAGCGCCTACACTACAGTGCTGTCCAGTGAACACAAAATGAGCGTACGATTTCTTTCCTTGATATCAACGGTTGCGATCAATATCTGTATTCGAGTATGCTAAGATGGGAAGTACTCGATAACAGAAGAGAAATATAGTTCTGCTTTATAAATATGAGATAATTAATATATTGATATTAAAAAGAATGTTTAATAAGATGTTTTCATGTTTAATTTATAAAAAATAATATATATATATATATATATAGAAGGTGAGAGACTCTTTTTTCGGCACTTATTAAATAAGATTTTAAAAATAAAATTAATAATAATTATAAACATAGGATAATTAATTTGTGAACCAATAAAAGAATTATTTAATTTTTATTAAAGTAAACAAAATTTTTAATGTATAAAAGTGACTGTATATGTATGGTTCACCCACTTCATATAAATATTTTTCATTAGATTTATTGCTCGGAAATTTTAAAATTAAAAAACTGATCCTTTTAGTTACGGTGAGTTACTAGCAAAATTTTAATTAACTTTTTTGATTTGTCCTTTTAAAATTAAAATGGAATTATTTATATAGTTTAAGAATTAAAATATTTATTTTATTATTATTAAATTCCATTTTAGTTTTTATTTTTTAAAATTTTCCTTTGTTTATCTTTCTTTTAAATTTAAGTAATTAAAAAACTAAAAAAAATACCAAAATGAAACTTAATAAAAAGATAAGAGAACAATAATATTTTACAAGATATTTTGGATTCCCCAAACTATGATCAGTGAATTATTCTCTATTTATCTATAAGCCAGAACCATTGTGTCTATATTCTCAATTTATAACCATTCTGCCTCTAAAATTGTAGTTCTAATGACATGCTATTACTAAATTTTCATAATCTCTTAAATATTGTTCTTGCATGAAAAAACTATCATAATTAAAGAAAAAATTCTATAGAATTATCTTAATTGTATCGTTTTGCATGGAATATTATATTGATACTTTTTTACATGAGGAATAGTTTTAAAAACATGATTGATGATCATGAAGCAATGCTTGTGATTAAGTAAAAGTAAATGTGCAACAATCTTCACTACTTAAGAACACATTTCCTCACTACTTAGAACAAACACTTCCTAACACTCTTTCCCTAATTACTATTAATAATTATATATTTTTAATCTTTCCTTTTTTTTTAACTTTACCATTGTAAAGACCTTAATTGGTTTCATAATAAAATGATGTTAAATACAAAATGAAATTTTATTCAAGAAGATTAGAAATTTCTAAATAAACTTTTGTCAATTAACAAATAAATATCATAGCATTAAAGAAAAATTACATCAAATGTTCACAAATTGTTTTCATGGAAAAATAACATAACATGATGATTTAATGGAAAAATGACAAAGTTTATAAACTTGGTGTCAAGTAACTTCAAAATTTTCTAAATCTATATATTATTGTTCATGTAAGTGAAATCTGGCAAGAGTGAGTTTCTTAGAAGAAAAGTAATGCTAATAACTTTAAAAATATTCAGGAATATATATGTAGAAAAAAAAAAAAAATTTCTAACGTGTCATTGATATATTATCATTAATATAACACAATATTTATTAATTATTTGTACGTATCAAACTCTTTTATGCATGTAATGTGATATCATATTCAAATCAAGATTCATATATTCCTTCATATGATCAGTGTAAATAAGACATTCTCTAAAAATATTATTGATATTTTCAATTTCTAAAAATAGAAAATGAGAAGACAAATAAAACATTTTTTTCAAGTCTTAAAATTTTAAAATAAAAAATAATTTTAAAATAAAAAGTAATTTTAAAAATAAACTAATTTTAAAAAATAAAAACGGAAAACAAGTTTTTAAACCAAATAACTCCTAATATTCTAATATTCAGAGCAAATTAGAACAAATATAACCAAATATAATTTATTCTCGGAAATCCATGTTACAGGTAACTGATTTTTAAATAAGAACAAAAAATAACTTCTCACCTTCATTTATTTTCAATTTATTATTATTATCTATTGAAATACTATTCTCAAATAATAATAACGATAGAGATTCCCATGAACACACTGTATTTACATCTTAAAATAAAATAAACCCCTTATTTTTGTCACAAATTTTTTAATATTAAAATACTTGGATTCAATTTTACTTCCATCAAAGAAATTTTTTTTATCTAAATTAAAAAAAAAACTATTTTTTTATATTATTTATACATATATATTTAAATTTAAAATTTAAATAAGAAAAGGGGAAAAGGATGGATTAGGTGACATGATTGGATGGGAGTGGCACGTGTCGTTGGACGCACGTCAAACAGAAACAAACAAGACCAATACATTCCCCGTGTTTCTGTCAATTGCAGTGTTAACACTTCGCTCCCAGCAATCAAAGAATCTACATTTTCAAGTCTTAAACCAAACCGAATAAAATTGAGAGAGATCCAATCGAACCTCTCTCTTTCTTCTTCTTCAACTCTCTCATTTCACTTCACTTCGACTTCAATTCTATTCAGCTTCATTTGTTCGATCGCTACTCATCAACATGGCCAACGACGATTGCTGCGCCACGCAACTCATCGACGGCGACGGCGAGTTCAATGTCGCCGGCCTCGATAACTTCATAAGAACCGTCAAACTTGCTTCCTGCGGCCTCTCCTACGCCGTCGTCGCCATCATGGGACCTCAGAGTAGCGGTGCGTCAGATCTTTCACCTTGCTCTTTCCGATTCTCTGAATCGAACTCTTGCTTTTACTCTTTTGTGTCGGTTCAACTTGGATCGATTAATTGAACCGTGTTTTGTGAGTTTCTGTTTGCTTTGAAGTTGAGTGTTGTAGTTAGTGATTAGGTTTTAGGTTTAATTTTATTGAACTGAAGCTGAGATATGATGCATTCAATTTTTAGGGAAGAAGAGAATCTACGATGATAAAGTTATGGCGTAAAAATTAAATAACTCTTATAATTGGAGATGCTATAGCTATTGTCGGTTTCTGATTTTACGGTTTTATTTGGTTATCAATTTATTACGTTTTTTTGTAGCTCTTATAATTGAAGATGCTTTACAGTTTTTTTTAGCTTTATTGTATTTTTCTCTCTTATGGACTTGTGTGAGTTAATACTTAATAGTATGTTCTTGCTTGTGGGCAGGGAAGAGCACGTTAATGAATCATCTTTTCCACACGAGTTTCAGGGAGATGGATGCGTTCCGGGAAGGTTCGGTTTTTTGAAAATTTTGAGCAGTTGTTTTTGGCAGAAAATAGAACATTGAATGCCTTAACGTGGTTATGCTTTAGTTTATGGTGAGCACGTGATTGAGTTTCCTATGGTTGCAGGTCTCAAACGACCAAGGGCATTTGGATAGCCAAGTGTGTTGGGATTGAGCCAAGCACAATTGCTATGGATTTAGAGGGTACTGATGGAAGGGAGAGGGGCGAGGTAATTAATTCCGTATTACAAGTTTTTTCACTTTCTGTCACCCGACGAGATAAGGCTTTTGTTGTTATTTTTTACTCAATGGTTTTTGTCTATGTATAAAACCTGTAATGATCACGGTTTGATGATCTGTTAGTAATTTTATGGTGTCTTTAGAGCAAGTGAGAAGAATGACCATATAGTATAAGAAAAATGCTATTATTTCTTGACATGTGCTTGGTGTTGACTGTTGAGACATGCTGGTAAAGTCTAATCTGATAAATTCTTCTAATCCTATTATAGTTATAATAACATAACACTATCATCTGTGTTAGGATGGGACTTGTTGATATTGTGTTTTTATTTCTTCCTGATCCTTTTCTTCTCCTTCCTCCTTGTCATCTCTCTCAAACTCAAAATCCCATCTCTCTCACTCAGCAACCATCCGTCCACCACCGGTTTCCCTTAGTTTGACTGGGAACTGTCTAAGTCAAGGTTTTTCACCTTTCTACTTTGCACAACTCCCTTAAAGATATCTTTTGAGGGTCCTCATGTTAACTGGGGTTTATCATCAAGAAAAAGTTCAGTGTTGGAGACATTAGTGAATTGCAGTCCTTCTTGATCTTATTTGATTCTACCCTCTTCATTTCTAATTATCTTGGGACAGTTTGGACTTTGGATTCAGCCAGAATGTTTTCTTTCAAATTAGTTGTTTTTTTTTTTGAAAAACCTAGTTGGGACTTGGATATTCAAAGCTATTTTTTATTGTATTGTGAGACACTTCCTTTTACTGTCTTATTTATTAATGAAAATTTTAAGCCACTATTATAAACATCAATATTCACTGGTCATATCTTTATTTGAAATTTTGAACTGTATACCATTTGTGCCCCTTAAAACAGGTTCTAACTTCACGTTTACTGACAAATGTACCTGTCTCTTTCCTTGTTGCAAGTACATCAGAACTCACTATTGTCTTTGCTTTCTCTCTCAAACTCTCAGGATGACACTGCTTTCGAGAAACAGAGTGCTCTTTTCGCTTTAGCAATATCAGATATTGTTCTGATAAACATGTAAGTTTTTAAGTCTAGATTATTGCTTTATAATTGATTGAATGAAACAGATTCTGGGGTGATCCTTGAAGTAAGGAATTATGCTTGGCTATTCTAACAACTTCACACCCAACATTTTTGTAGTCCATAGAAACTACATTGCTTAGCTGAAGTCTAGGTGGAAATGCAAATAGAGTTTAGTGGTCATGCACTGTCAGTTTAAAAGATTTTATGCTGGCAACCTATTAGAAATCAGGTTTTGTAGGATTTTAGGGTAGTTATTATCAAAGTCAACAAATGTCCTGAAAATGTTGGGTCGTGATTAGATGGCAGTGTAAAACAAAACTTTGCACTGTCAGGGCATGTACCATTTTATTTTGCAAATATTTCTGTCTAATGGTGTATGCCTGTTTGTTGTAATAACTTATGTTTTTATGATAATCTTGCTTATCATCAACCTGACATTTGGTAATTAGGATCATTGACATTGTATGTCAGTAAATGCAGGATGGAATATATTATAACACCTTGTAATAGAAGGTTCAAAAGGAAATGATATGCGTAGCCTTTTTTCATTTTCTGTTGCTGAGTCCTCACAAATCTTTTTTCCCCTATTTTTTGGTGTCAAATTAGAAATTGGATTTAATGAGAAAGTAGAAAGAACTTCATTTCATGGTTTGAGAGCTTACAGCAGGCTTATGCAAACAAACATCAATTCATTTTGAACAATTATTGAAGATTTATTTTATTCACAGGTGGTGTCACGATATTGGCAGAGAACAAGCAGCCAATAAACCTCTTTTAAAAACAGTTTTTCAGGTAGTTTTTAGCCATGTATTTGCCTCTGGTTGTGTATTCAATATTTGAGTTTTCACACGTTGATCTTTCTTGTTTTTGTAGGTCATGATGCGTTTATTCAGTCCCCGGAAAACAACATTGCTTTTTGTTATACGTGATAAAACAAGGGTCTGGAATCGTTGGTCTTTTCTTGAGAACTTCCCTTTTCTTCTTTTCTATCATTCAATGTTTTTATGATGTTTCTGGTTGTCTTTGCAGACCCCCCTTGAAAATTTGGAGCCTATTCTAAGAGAAGATATTCAGAGGGTGTGATTTCCATTTAATTTCTGATTTTTTTTCGTTGTTGCATTTCCTGTTTTTCTTCATCATCAGTTCTTACCATGATATAAATTCCTCAGATTTGGGATGCTGTTCGAAAACCTCAAGCCCATGAAAATACTCCTCTTAGCGAATTTTTTAATGTAAGAAAGATCTCTTTATCTCCCTTTGCACATGCCAACTGCTTATGTTTATATTATGGTATATGATTAATGAATCTGCAAATGAAGGTGGAAGTTACTGCTTTGTCAAGCTATGAGGACAAGGAGGATAAGTTCAAAGAGGAGGTACCCTTTTATGAGATAATGCTTTGCTTTTAGGAGTTTGTGCTGGGATATTTTACCTTGTTTTGGAGTGATTTTTATTTCTGTTGCTTTCAGTCCTGGTTCTTCTGGTTGATAGTATTCTGACTATTAGTATTTATGCAAATAATCAAGTTTTGGAAACTTCTGTGTTGAGCCTTTTCCATTTTGGGTTCTTATCTTATCTCTGATATGGTGTAGATCACAGTGTTACATTTTTTTCATACAGGTTGCTCAATTACGGCAGCGTTTCTTCCATTCCATAGCACCTGGAGGTCTGGCTGGTGATCGGCGTGGTGTTGTGCCTGCTTCTGCGTTTTCTATTAGTGCTCAACAAATATGGAGAGTCATACGAGAAAACAAGGATCTTGATCTTCCAGCTCATAAGGTTTCCTATTAGCTCATTTTTGGGATGTGATGTAACAATGGTTTAGTTTTCTCATTGATTTGCCAATTTATTTAACAGGTAATGGTTGCAACTGTACGTTGTGAAGAGATTGCTAATGAAAAACTTAACCAACTACGCTCTGATAAGGTGCTCATCATTTCCTCTTATATTGTGAGTTGCTTCATTTGTTTTTAGAATCAGTCATGACATGAATGAATTTCACTTAGGATTGGCTGGAATTGGAGGAAGCTGTTGAATTAGGTCCAGTACGAGGTTTTGGGGAAAAGCTGAGCTCCATTATTGATGCCTGCCTTTCGCAGTAAGTTCTAGATGCTGGTGGAATTTTATTTGAGTTTTTCAAGAAAAATCTATGTGTAGTAACTACTTGATTTACTGATTAGTTCAAACTATGTCAAGAGAACTATGTGGCTAATTCTCAATATTTAACTTGAATAATGTATAATTTGAATTATTTTGGTAAATTGTGAGAGCTATGTAGCATTCACCATTTAGAAATTGCAATTCAATACTTACTTCTCATCACTAAATATTTTAATCCTATATATATGTATGTAACCAATTTTTTCCTGCTCTAAATTATATCATGATCATTTTTCTTTTGATAAGCAACACTAACCGCTATTATTTCAATTAAACAGCTAAGATCAAGCTCATCAAATATTGTTAATTCTCCTTAAGTTTCAATCTTTATATGTGTGTGTGTGTGTGTCTCTCTCTATATATGTCGATAATATCTGCTTTCAACAGATATGACGAGGAGGCTATCTTCTTTGAGGAATCTGTGAGAAATGCAAAACGAAAGCAATTGGTATCAAAGGCATTGGATGTAAGGCTGCTGGCAGTCCTTTTGTCATTTTATTTTTGAATTTTGATTGAGCAGCCATCGGCTGTTGTAATAAACTTAATCCTCCTCCTTGAAAACTTCAAGCATATCCTTTAGAAATACAATATTAATGTCAGCCAAAGAGGCTTGAAAATGTAACTATATTTTCCAATCTCTGTTTATCAGAAATATCACTCTTTCGAAACAAGCTGAGCATAGTACCAAAGACAGGCTCTAGACAAATCCTGCCCTATAGACAATGTTGGGGCAAATGGATGACCTTTAAAATGTGGGTCTTCTGTTCTAACCAAATAATCTACATTGACCCAATTTTGGACTTATTCTTAGAAAACCTAGCAAATCACTACACATGAGAAATTCAACAATCTAGAATGTATCCTATTTTGACCAAGATCTGCAAACAGATTGATCCAAGGGACTCAACAATAAGAATAAATGGGTCACTGTTTTCCAAACTAGATTTTCACTTAACACATAATGACAAAAAATATGAGAAATTGTTGTTTGGGGCCTAGTGCTTCTTTTGTGTGTTCTACCCCTTTATGTATTTGTGCATGTACACAGATAATTATATATTTATCTTTTCCTTTAACATTGATATAATTAAGAGTTGATTAAGGGTTTACTTTCATTGTGTTAGCCCTAACTCAGGATCCACCAATAACCAGAAAAGCTGGTTCTTGCTGTTGAAACAGCTAGATAGAAAGAACCAGAGAAGAGAGAAACAAAGAAAGAGACGAAAGGCAGAGAGAGAGAGAGAGAGAAAACTGAGAAAAGAGAGAGAGATTAATTAAAAGGCTTGCCAAATGAGGCAATGACCCAGGTATTTGTAAACATACCTGGGTAGTACAATCAGAAACCTAAAAGCCTTCATGAAAAAGGCTTTAACAGAAAATGCACTTAAACAGAAAAACTAATACATTGTAACAGAAATAGTACCATTCCTAACAAGCTCCACCTTGGGACTAATTCTATTGAAAAATATTCTAAGCTTTACAATTAGAAACACCTACTAGATTTACACACTTCTTAAAATTAGTAGCTGGCAGCGGTTTAGTTAGCATATCTGCTGGATTTTCTGAAGTATGAATCTTCAGAACTGAAATTTCTTCTCTAGCCACTATTTCTCTGATGAAGTGGTACCTTACATTGATGTGTTTAGTCTTAGAATGGAATGCATCATTTCTTGTCAAGTGTATAGCACTCTTACTGTCTGAGTAAATTTCCACTGAATCTTGTGTAACTCCAAGTTCAGTGACAAAACCCTTCAACCAGGTTGCTTCCTTTATTCCCTCTGTAGCTGAGAAATTGCTCAAATGAAAGCTGAGTGGAGATAGCTTAGAATGCTTTGTGTAGTGTCCTGCCCCTTAGAGAAACTCACCTTCTATTTCCCAAGGATGCAATGCTCACAAAACTGCAACTTGCTGAAACTTTGATCACCAGAAGAACCTCTTTTGCTTAGGATTTGCATCCCTTTCTCTCTCATGTGGCCTAATCTCATGTGCCACAGCCTTGATTGTTCCTCATTGGTTGCAGAAATTGTCTGGGCAGCATGATCAGTAACGGTGGAAGCAAGAAGGAAATAGAGATTACCTCTTCTTTTTCCCTTCATAACAGTGAGCCGAGCCCTTAGAAATTTTGATTTCTCCACCTTCTGCAGAATACCTACATCCCAAGGACTCCAAAGCTCCAAGAGAGATTAAATTTCTTCTTAAATCAGATACATGTCTCACATTTGTGAGTGTCTTGACTGCTCCATCATGGGTTTTGATTTGCACTGAGCCTCTGCCTTTGACTTTGCGAACTGCATCATTACCCATCATAATAACTCCTGAATGAACTGGTTCATAGGTGGAAAACCACTCCCTTTTGGGACACATGTGGTAGGTGCATCCAGAGTCCAAAATCCACTCTTCTCTATCATCAGAAAATGCTGCTGCAGCCACCAAAACATCAGCATCATACTCTGAATCTGAATCTGCCACAGCAGCTTCTGATTTAGGATTCTTGCACTTTTCTTCCTTTTCTTTCTTGTTCTTGAGCTTGTAGCAGTCATTTATCTCATGCCCATCGAATTTCTTTATGTCAAACCTTGTAATGGATGACATCTTCTCTGTTCTTGCTTGTTTCTTGGGGATGACTCTTGATACCACTTGTTAGCCCTAACTCAGGATCCACCAATAACCAGAAAAGCTGGTTCTTGCTGTTGAAACAGCTAGATAGAAAGAACCAGAGAAGAGAGAAATAAAGAAAGAGATGAAAGGCAGAGAGAGAGATAGAAAACTGAGAAAAGAGAGAGAGATTAATTGAAAGGCTTGCTAAATGAGGCAATGACCCAGGTATTTATAAACATACTTGGGTAGTACAATCAGAAACCTAAAAGCCTTCATAAAAAAGGCTTTAACAGAAAATACACTTAAACAGAAAAACTAATACATTGTAACAGAATTAGTACCATTCCTAACACATTGATTTCTGGTATTTATTATTTTGATGACCGATTCTTGTAAAAGCTCAAATATTTAGGTGTAGCCTTAGGCATTGTTTATATTTCTGCTCAAACACATCCTTCGCGGAAAGGTATTTTGGTTGATGCTTGGACAAAGTTTAGGCACACGGTCTACATCATTAGACTGACTGCTTAAGCTTATTTTAATTATGAAAGATAGGATTACAAAGTTAAAACTCTTAATCTTTAGTTCAGAGTCTTTGTTACTATTTCAATGTCCAACTCTCCTAAAAGCTTAACTTTTTTAAGGCAGGCTGAGGGATAATTTAAATCTTTGTATCAATTTAAATCCCTGCTGTAACCTACTTTTAGGAACTTCTAAAATGTTTCTTTGTCCTTCTCAAGGCCATCCTGTAACGCATCCAAGTGCAGTTGTCAAACTTCATTTAAGCTAGTTTAGCAACCAGGCAAATGCATATTGGATTCTTAAACTTTATTCTACTGCATTTGTATCATTATTCTCTATAAATATTCAATACTATTTACTCTAATAATTAATCCATTGTAAAAAGCTACAATATTATCTCATTCCCCATATTTTTAATTCACACTGCTCTGCACTGATTCTGTATGTAGATGTTCCAAAATTCTATCAAATAATTCAGAAATATTCTGTTTAAGTGCACTTGCTTAAGATAAGAAAATATAAATAACCAAAAGCACCAACTAGTAACGACTGTTTTGAAGTATTACTGATAAGGATTTCTGAAGAGTGTTACACATAAAATTCATGTAATTCTTTCCGTTTTCTTGGTTTCTGTCAACTTTTCAGCTTTTGTACCCTGCTTATACAACATTGCTAGGGCATATACGCTCTAAAGCTCTAGATGATTTTAAGACTAAGCTGGAACAATCACTAAACAATGGAGAAGGGTTTGCTTCATCTGTTCGTACTCTGACTCAGTCTATTATGCTCGAGTTTGACAAAGGATCTGCTGGTAATATTCCGATAGAATTCTTCTTCATTGCATGTAAATTTTCAGTTGTAATTTCATATGCATGTTTCACAGTTAGTTGACAATTTGGGTGTCAATGACAGTGCTAGCTTGAACTTCGATTTACCTTCTGAGTTTATATTAGGTTGCATCCTGTCATTCCTGCATTTATTGCACTCTAATTTTTCTGATGGTTAGTTAATATTTACACTTACCAGATGCTTCTGTTAGACATTCTGATTGGGGTGCCTCAAAAATGCGTGATAAACTTCGTCGTGACATTGATTCACATGCTTCATCCGTACGTAGTGCAAAATTATCGGAGATAACAACTAATTTTGAGGTAATATTGTTGTTGCTGTAACAATTCTAAATTAGTTGATAATCTATTATCTTAAAAATGAATTTTTAATATGAATATATTATATAAGTGTTTTATTTTTTTTAAAAATGATAAGAGACTGAGAAAAAACACCAAATCTATATGAATCATTAGTATTACGTAGAATATGGTTTAAATATTAAGAAATATAGCTAATAAAAATTAAACCTAATCAATAAAGATTGTTACACTAAATTATCATTTAGCCAACCATATCGATTTAAATATCATATTAAATATGTATTAAACTAATGAATACGTGCAAAAATTAATCAGGCTTTTGATCTAACTAAAGATATGATGAGTTAGATGGTTTAAGAAAATATTTGTAATATGTTGTTGTTATGAGTTCATTTAGGTCGTGTAAGTCATGCTTAAATTTGAAATGGTTAATTATTTTAAGATTTGTATTATATTTTTATTGTTTACCTTTTTTAACCTCAACTACTTAAATAGTTTAACATCCATTTTCTAAGATTTGTGATTTTTTTCCACCAATTTTCATTTTTTAAACTTTAATAAGTTGTTGCTAAACAAGCTGATATGTGTTGTGTAAGTCATTGCCGAGTGTTAGGAAGTGTTGGTTCTAAGTAGTGAGGAAGTGTGTTCTTAAGTAGTGAAGATTGTTGCACATTTACTTTTACTTAATCACAAGCATTGCTTCATGATCATCAATCATGTTTTTAAAACTATTCCTCGTGTAAAAAAATATCAATATAATATTCCATGCAAAACGATACAATTAAGATAATTCTATAGATTTTTTTCTTTAATTATGATAGTTTTTTCATGAAAGAACAATATTTAAGAGATTATGAAAATTTAGTAATAGCATGTCATTAGAACTACAAATTTAGAGGCAGAATGGTTATAAATTGAGAATATAGACACAATGGTTCTGGCTTATAGACAAATAGAGAATAATTCACTGATCATAGTCTGGGGAATCCAAAATATCTTGTAAAATATTGTTGGTCTCTTATCTTTTTATTAAGTTTCATTTTGGTATTTTTTTTAGTTTTTTAATTACTCAAATTTAAAAGAAAGATAAACAAAGGAAAATTTTAAAAAATAAAAACTAAAATGGAATTTAATAATAATAAAATAAAGATTTTAATTCTTAAACTATATAAATAATTCCATTTTAATTTTAAAAGGACAAATCAAAAAAGTTAATTAAAATTTTGCTAGTAACTCACCGTAACTAATAGGATCAGTTTTTTAATTTTAAAATTTCCGAGCAATAAATCTAGTGAAAAATATTTATATGAAGTGGGTGACCCATACATATACAGTCACTTTTATACATTAAAATTTTGTTTACTTTAATAAAAATTAAATAATTCTTTTATTGGTTCACAAATTAATTATCCTATGTTTATAATTATTATTAATTTTATTTTTAAAATCTTATTTAATAAGTGCCGAAAAAAGAGTCTCTCACCGTCTATATATATATATATATATTATTTTTTATAAATTAAACATGAAAACATCTTATTAAACATTCTTTTTAATATCAATATATTAATTATCTCATATTTATAAAGCAGAACTATATTTCTCTTCTGTTATTGAGTACTTCCCATCTTAGCATACTCGAATACAGATATTGATCGCAACCGTTGATATCAAGGAAAGAAATCGTACGCTCATTTTGTGTTCACTGGACAGCACTGTAGTGTAGGCGCTCCACCGATCTTATTTCACCACTGGTTTCTCTAGCTTCAATACCTGTGAGAACTTTCGGAGAAGAAAAAGAAAATTAAAAAAAATATAAAGACATATTTGAGGTTTGGGTTTTTGTTTCACTCCTTTTTACAATTTGGCTTATTCATTTTAGTTGTCTTGCAAGTGAATTTTTTACGCTATTTTTCATTTTCAATTTTGTCTTGCTTTTGAGTTTTCCGCGTTTCTCACTGAATCTAATTTTGGGTTGAATTTCTCAAATTGTTCATTTTAATATCCTAATATGTTGGAAGGAAGGATGTTTGTGACTGTTTCATATAATGTATGTGGATTTATTATTATTTTTTTCTTGTTTAGTGCTTTCTATGATTTTTTATTTTTTTTAAAAGTATCTAGAGACAATGGATGTGTATCATGTTGGATACTAGTTTTGTTTCTTTGATATCTGAGTAATGAAGAACTAATATTACTGAAGTCTGTTCTTTATTTTGAATTCTTCATTGAGCTAATGGTGGATTGGTTTTGGATACTGTGGTTCAATTTGGGTTTGCAAAATGCAAGCAAATACAATTCAGAGAGAATATATAGGATTTTCATAGAAAGATGTGCAGTATATACTCAACTTGTATGCTAGCTCAAAGACCCCAACACAACATTGATACTTTTCTGTGGCTTTATCTGCAATAAATTTGTAAAGGAAATTTGACTATTGTGTAGGTGTTACATCATAGAATGGGTTCATGGGATGCTATAAGTGCTGTCATCTTCTTGCTAGGTCTACTTGAAGGCATATTGAGAGATAATGGGCTTGTGCTTGTTCACCTAATTTGTTGTGTTAATGACTTATTTTATGATTTTTTAAATTGCATTCGAGATTAATAAATTGCATGTTTTGTTTTTCTGTAAGAGGAATTCTCAGCCAACTTTAACAAAAGATGCAGGAGTGCCCTAACCCAAGACATGAATTTTGGGTTGGCCAACGAGTACATGTATCTGGTGATTCAAGGAGAATTGGTACAGTTAAGTATGTGGGGCCTGTAAAAGGCCATTCAGACACATGGGTTGGAGTTGACTGGGACAATGGAGAAGGAAAACATGATGGATCCATCAATGGTGTGCGGTACTTTCATGCAAAGTCAGAAAGATCAGGGTCATTTGTTCGTCCCCAGAATCTGGACCAAGGGATTTCATTGCTGGAAGCCCTTGAAAGAAGATATAAAAGTGACACTACTAAAGATGAAGAGGGTATATCTCATGCTTGAATTCATTGTAGTTAAAACATCTATATTTGGGGTCCACAAATAAGAGTGAAAATGGTTTCATATTAATTTTAGGGATGAAGGAAAAGAAATAAATTTCATTATAGTTGAGTTATTGAGTTATTATCTCTAACCCTGTTATCAAACTATTACTGCAGTTGCTTTCTTTTGTTGTTTTCATTCTTTGTTTAGTTTGGGTGGAGGAGGTTGTTTTAGTGACATGTCTTGAATATGTGAGTACTGAGTAAATGTGAGAGTATACCATTTAATTCATTAATTGTAATGCTAGTTTCCATTGTAAACCACTACACTTGCTGTGAAATTGGTTGCATGGTGCAAAATTGTAATTAGTATTATAATTTGTAATTATCTTTTACTAATATAAATTCCCAGCCTAGCAACATAGAGGATGATGGGGGTTATTTTTGCTTTTTTAATACAGAAGTAATTTTGTTAGAGACTATAGACGAAAGAGGGAAATATAATATCTCATGATATCCTAAATTCCTTATTGTACCTTAGAGTATTATAGATTGTCACTTAGAATTGGCTTTCATTGTTTCCTTATGTTCCATGATTTGTTTCCTCATTTGATTTGATCTGGATTATGAAATATGAATTTAGTATTAGTACAAATAAGGGTTTGTGTTCTATGTTTTGTATGACACCATCCACAACCATATCTATATAATTTTATTACCCAAGTTTCCTTTCCTTATCTGCTCTTCCTTCTCTGACTAAGTCACTATATTTTCAATGCCTTAAATAATAAGTTGACAGAGGAAGCTTTTTATTTGCAAATGGGTTTGTCGAGGAAGGAAATTTGTTGAGGTGATTTTGTTGGGAAGAAGGATTCACTAGAAACCCAACAAAAGAGTCCAAAATCCAAACTCTCCTGTATGAATTGGCAAAGAAATGATGAGATTTGAGAAAGAAGCAAAGGGGACTGTAACTCTCTAGCATTTGTATTACTCAAAACCTTTTGAAAGTGGAATCTCAATTTAAATGAGGCTCCCCAGTTATAGTAACATTTATTAATGGGATAATTATGTAAAGTAGAGAGGCAATATGGTAGAGAAAATCCTCTTAGAAATGTATGACTGGCAAATAATTCATTTTGAAATTTGAACTGCATACTCTTCCTGTGTAATAATATTTCTATTTTCAGACTGTTAGAAATTGATTTGATACGAAGCCATGAGACCAATTAATGTTCTCCCAGTAATATTTTCATTCTTTTTTTCTTTTGGGGTAAGAATTGAGAAGACATTCATTATTCTATTCAAAATTCCCCCCTATTTTAAAATATTTTTTACATTCTAGTCTCTCTTCTGTACAAGTTTTTGTATGCATTACAATGACAAAATATGGAAAATAATGTGATTTTTCTTCTTTTCTTTGTGCAGATGAAATGTATGTCTTTTCAGCAAGCAACCAAAGAGTATCTGTTCAACTTTTGGGTAAAGATAAAATTCAGGATAAGCTAAGTCGATTGGAGGAGTTAACCAATGCATCATTGTCATATATGGGCATTAGTTCCCCTGGAATCCCACGTGACATTAATAATACATTGCCAAGTAAGCTTGATTCTGGAATGCTCCCATTTCTTTGCTAGTATCAAGATTAATGAACATCAACCTAGTAATATCAGTGATTTTATTTTATTTTTGGGGATAAAATTGCAGTGCATGTGAATTAGTTGCTTCTACATTATGCTTTTAGGTTAAGGTGTTTCTACCTGAAGTTATAAATGAAAACTTTGTTTATTTGATATCTTCTTCCATCCCGTAAGCAATTTGAATATAGATACAAGTTCCCTTGCAACTTTTCATTTTTGATATCTTCATAATCCTTGCACTTAATCCATAATTTTTTTTTTGTTTATAGATATGAAAGAACTTGTCTTGACTGGGAACCTGCTTTCAGAGTGGAAGGTATTTTCTGCGACCAGGTTTTCTAGTGATCAATCCTCCCTACTGCTTCAGCTTTATGTTTGCTCTTTTTCCGCATACCATGCAAATCTTACCAAGAACTTCAATTTACTTTGTGGGAAATAAGCCTTCCCAAACTTGTCAAAAAATGGATATGTGTTTCTATTGCTAAACTCAAATAGCTTTTTGGTTGAGATGTCTGCATTACGAAATTCCCCTTCATATTTTCAGAAGATAAGAGGAAGAAAATGCCATATAAATTACCAAAACACTTCTCCACTAACCCCACTCCTAGGGATTATTATTTTAAAATTAATGATGATAGTGCTTCATTATTTAATACTAAAGCAGTAACGGGCCTTACTAATGATAGATGCTATTACTTTCACATATTTACTTGCCTGTTCCCTCTTAATTCTCTCATTATATACATATATGGAGATTGAGAGAGAGAATTACAAAGAGTGAGACTGATGAGGAGGATAAGGGATCCTCCTAAACAAAAGAACAAGGCATAAAATATTAAATATAACAATGCTTCCCAATTATTCAACATATCTGTCAGAGAAAATAAAAAAAAGGCCATGGAGTCTGCATCAAATAGATGCCAACTACCTTGTTACTGTAGTCTACTGGTATTCCATTTACTCTCTTCTCAATTGATCTCTTTGCAGGATGTTGGAACAATTTGTGAACAGTTACCTGCTCTGAGGGCAATCAATTTATCGCACAACTCAATGTCACCATATAAATCGGAGCTTCCATTACTGAAAAACATTAAAGTTCTGGTTCTAAATAATACTGGTGTAGATTGGGAACAGGTTCCCTCTATATCTTTTCTCGACATATGTTTCTCTCTTATATTTCCCTAATTTATAAATAGGATTTGCTAAATATTTCCTTTTTAACTGGGCAGGTTGAGCTGCTTAGACAATCATTGACAACACTTGAAGAGCTACATATTATGGGGAACAATATCAGCAGAATACTGGTAAGTTGTCTTTGGTTCAATATCAGCAGAATACAGCTGTAGGCTTAGATGTCTTCCTCCAAATAGCCCATAGGTTAACTTAGGGAGCAGTTTAATAAATATTGGGAACTGCTACTATCTTTTAAGTATTTCAAAGCTTGAATTTATACGTTCAATTTGGGTGGCTGGCCTCCTCATTCTCCAATTTTGGTTCATCACAATACTAGATTTCCTCAAGTGATGGTATTAGATTGCAAGGCTAACATATTGGGGGAATAGCATTGCGGATATAGTCTTCAGTCTTCAGTATTTCTCAACCTTTATAAGAGCTGTTGAATGTTGAGATGTTTTGTTGAATGTGTTTTCTCTTACCTGGCTTACTGACCACTTGAATGTGCTACAGTATCTGTTTTGACACTAAAATATGTAACATATTTTAATTTTTTTCTAGAATGGAGATAATTACATTAGTACTTAGATTTACTCTTTCATGTTTAACTTTATGATGCTCTACAATTTCTGATCAACTCTATAATATAAATTACTAGCACTTTAAGCCTTCATTCCTTTTCTTTTCAGCCCGGGTTGTCCTCTATGGTTCAGGGATTTGATCATCTGCGGCTGTTGAATTTGGAAGATAATTGTATAGATGAATGGAATGAAATAATGAAGCTGTCTCAGCTAAGATGGTTGGTAAAGAAAATTTTGTTGAGTTCTAGAATACCATCCTGACTCCAGTTGGATGTTGGAACTTATGCTATCTTATGTAACCATTATCTATTGTATTTATGACTCTAATTGTAAGTGAGAGTCTTTGCTGTGTAATATAGACACACTCATTCATTCACAGGACTTCTCTTTTTTCTCCCTCTGAACAGTTAGCATGATGATGTAATTATGTAATTAAAGTGAAATGTGGTTAAAAGTCACAGGTGTTACATGTATAAGTGGTAATACCAATTGTATCTTAGAACTGGCTAGATGTATTCAGTTTCTTTCTTGTTTATGTTTTTTCTTCCCTAGAACAGTGCCTCTGCTTTTGGGTAGATTTATTTCTAAGTCTGTTAATTTGATTTGTTTTTATTTGGTATATTTTATTTCAGTTTGGAGCAGCTTTATTTAAACAGGAATCGCTTGAATTCTCTCTTTTATCCTGATAACGGTCAGCAGAGTGAATCAGAAGTTATGAGCCATAAACCCTTTCAAAATTTACGATGCCTTCTATTAGGTAATATTACACTTTTCTTGATAAATATCATTTTCTATTGCAATGGAATCTGGGTTTTGGATACCAGCTGAAGTCTTTTGATTCATCATTCAGGCAATAATAACATTGATGATCTGGCCTCTGTTGACTCATTAAACTTGTTTCCTAACTTGATGGTAAGTTTATAGTGTGAAGTGTTGATTTTGCATTTATGCTTTACATCTTCTATTTAAATTCTTGATTATGCATGGCATGGATTTTTTGTTGGATCTGTAATGATTAGTCTAGGACTGTGGCATACAATGACTTCTCAATCAGTATTTTTAGGAGAAGAAAATAAGAAAATAAAATGAATTAAACTTCTCCTATATGTTAAAATTAACTTGTGCCCTTCAACTTTTATGGAGTTTCTCACCTAACTTCTCCAAAAGCTAAAGGTGAATAAGTTGGCTTGAAGTTTGAACTTATAGAAGAAGTTTGATTCATTTTACTTTTTATTTTACTAAAGGTGCTTATTAAGCAGGGCCTAAATCAAATAATACATTTGAAAATGGTAACTTGAGGACGCAATTCAAGATTATTTCGTTGCTAAACTTGCCAAATAATGTGTGCTGGTCTTCCATATCCGTCTATCATTTGATTGAACAATTATCTCTCACTTGAATAATTTTTTTACCGTAACTGCTTACATTGAAATTCAAAATTTATCATTTTAATTTACCTTGTTCTCTGCATGTTCTTCATCTTGTTTGGAGATTGAAATGAGAAACAGGTCTTTAGACAAGGCCATGACTGTACCAACAAAGAAAAATGACAGTTAGGGTCCAAAAATATGTATGTTTAATTTGAAACATTGCATGTGTCTTCGCCTAACAACTTAAGCTTTTGAGGTAGTTGGTTCGTGACAATATTTCTGAGAGACCAGTTAGAAAACAGAGAAGAGATAAAGGAAAGACGGATTCTGTTATTGGTAAATGAATTACAAACAAAGAATAAAGGGGAGAGTCATCCTTCCAAGGGTTTCCCTTTCCTATCACAGTTAATCCCTAGTTCCCAGTTAACTTGCTCATGACTTTTCTTTCCTCATCATCATAGGGACTATTATTCCTTCATGTTTCATTTTTCCCCTTTCTCTTTGTTTTTCCTTTTCACCACTTTAACTTAGAGCAGATTCTTACAGATGGTAGCTTTTATTTAATTATTCATCTTTAATAACAATGAAGGATGTCAGGCTTTCTGAGAACCCAATTACTGATTCTAGAAGAGGCGGAGTTCCAAGATTTGTTTTGATTGCTCGTTTAGCCAAAATTCAGATGTTAAATGGAAGTGAGGTATGACAGAAGTTATCTTTCTTGCTTATTTGCTTCTTTTATTTGCTCTTTTTCTGGATGTAATCTATTAATAATTTCATATCTGCCTTACCTTTCAGGTTACTCCTCGTGAAAGGAAGGAATCTGAGATTAGGTATGTTCTTAAAATTCTGTGCTTTACCTTTTGGCAATTATCTGTTGCATTCTTTATGGCCATCAATTCTGCTTATTGTTTTGTCATGCATTTTATCATAACCTTTTTATTGGTGATGTTCTTGAGTTTATCTTATGGATGTTCATATCCTCCAGGTAGTACATGTTTGCAGAGATTATTTCAATTTATGTGTTGCTCCTATCCTATGTTCTCTAATTGTCTGGTATTGATATTTGGTTTATGCTTATTTGGACCAAATAATTCATTGGATGCCTGGCTTATGCTTGTTTGCCACCCTGCAATTCAGTGAAATTCCATTCCTATCCTTGTCATTCATTGGGTCATATGGACAAATGACCTTCTTAGCATTGTGTGCAAAAGGTGCCATTTCCTTCTTGGATGGTGGGGCATTTGTGGGATGCCTCTCCCTGTCAAAGCTGGTCATATGTTCTTGAGCTCATTAACTTTTGATCAATTATTCTTATAGAAGAGAAAATGATATTTAGGGACCTCCATTGACTCCATTTTTTAGGGCATCTCCTTCCTAGAACATGTCTCAGTTGGTTTGCTTTTCTCTCTCGGCCTTGTCTCGAATAAGCAGTCACACAACTATATAAACCCAAACAATGTTGAGTCTCCTGGGGACAGATAATGCATACCAGACAATAGAAATACAGAGTACCCAACCAAGACTGTTTGTATATGATTGAATAACTGAATAAGACGTAAAAATTGTTCCAACCTACACCTGCAAGTTGCTAAAGACAATTTGCAGCCTCAAAAACATTTCTATGATCAAGTTGTACCTTCCTATATCAATGCCAGTGCTGCTCATACCTAGAAAGCCTTTGAAGCCAAGTACTCCATAAGCATTCCAAGATTAAATGTTTGATTCATTGGGTCACGCAAATAATTCTTATATGAAGGATTGTTGTGTGAGAAATAATTTTACCTGGTTCTAGCATTCACTGTCGATGTTATGAAGTAATACTTTTGTGGTTAAGTTCCTCTTTAAGAACTGGCCATAAGATCACTTTCATATTCTATCAATCTTTATTCTTTACCTGAGATATGTAATGTTTTTCAACCATGCTTACCTTTTGGGTTGAGAGTTCAAAGGTTTACATCTTATTAGTGTTTAGTGTAAAGTAATATCATCTTTCTGTTCTTATATATTATTTACAATTCTTATTCAGGTATGTTCGGCTTGTGGTCTCAAGGTTGCATGCTAATCCCGAAGAAATCAAACAGCATCCTAGGTAATACATACCAACAAATAGTATCTTGGACCTTTGCTCTAGCATTAATGTTCAGTGTGTGTTGTAAGGGCTATTGAAAGCTGGATAAAAATACTATCAGAATCAGTCACTCTAGGTTTTGTTGCGGATTAAGGGAGCAATTACATAATAATTGTTCAAGGTGTTTAGATTTTGAAATTGAGTTAGAGATGTAGGTTGGCACTAGCGAACAAGCTTGATTGGAAATTCAATCAATAGGAACATAGAACAAAGAAGAAGAAAGAAAACCTAGGTTTTTATAGATTTAGTTCCTCTCAAGTGAGGAAGGAGCACTTTAAAGGATAAAGTGCATTAATAACCGTTAATTAGGAAATCAATGATTGAGACTTGAGATTATGATTAATTTTATATTTTTTTTTCTATGTATTTGATTTTATCTTAAATCTCAATCATAATTTTTTTTAATCAATGGTTGAGAGTGCACTTTATCCTCTAAAGTGCACTTCCTCACTTTAGAGTAGTCAAATCTAGGTTTTACACCTTTTGTTCTTATGCATGGTGTCTGGGGGATGCTTCAATTGACTAGGTGACTTGAATTGAATAGGAGCCAAATCAGAACACATTTTAGAAGAGTTTTGTTACTATAGACTTGAATTGAAACTGGATCTCGATGTGATTTTCAATTAAAATTAAATTCTCTCTCACTTTGAACAATGTTTTGAGAATATTTTTGTGCACCTCATTATAGGTTTTACGAGCTCAAGAAAATTCATGGAATTGAGGATGAAAGACCTTCCACTGGAGCTCCTGTTCCACAAACAATCAGCTCAGGATTATTGTGTATGGACTATGGATGTTATGTTTGTATATTGGCTTCTTTTTCTGAATTTGAAATATCTTTGTTCTGATATAGAGATTAATGCAGCTATTGGTCTAAATTGTGTCGGAGCATCCATGGGTGAGAAGCCATCATTGACAAAGAAGTTGCCAGCAACAACTACGGTTGAATATAAATATGACTCTATTAATGTAATGTTCAGTTTGTCAAGACTTAAAAACAACCCTTCTAATTACCTTGTTTTTCGCAGGTGGGTAAGCTGAAATTTCTGTGCGAAAGCTTTTTTAAGCTGAAGTCCTTTAAGCTAAAATTATATCTTCAAGAAGAGGTTTGTTTTTATTTTAAGCATAAGATGTGCTATTTAGTATCATGATGCCTGATTGAAATTTTCTTAAATGGGAAGCAGCAACCTCAATACAGTCTTTAAAAATCATTTTAATCTGCCTTGGTTGATGCAAAATCTTCAAAATGATATGCTGGAAAAACAATCTTTTAGTGACAAAATTTACTTCTGGAGAATGAAGGAGGGAGGACTGTGTGAAAGCAGATAGTCATTCTTGTTTACTTCCCCTCTTAATAAATTTTTGCAAGATAAAGGAACCATGTAATAGTAGATGAGTACCATTTCTGCACAAATTAAAAAAGAATATTCTTTCTTGATTTAATTGCATGTATCTGTATTTTCAGGGTTCTCCATTTCCCTTGCTGCTTGACAATGACACTTCATCTCTTATGGACCTTGGAATTGGCAACAATTCTGTTATCCTTGTAGACGAAGAGAGCTCATAAACACCGAAAAATTTGTGAAAAGCTTCTCTTTTGTTGAATGCTGTATCCTGTTCTGATTAGCTGCAATTACTTTTGGACGTATAGCTTTAAAATGAATATATTTGTAAGTGGTACTGGTACACCTGTTTTGGTTGAAGTTGAAGTTTTTATCAGTGGTTGTGATGCACTGCTTAGTTGGAGGATCCAGTCCCATCCTTGCCACTATTGTTGTATGTAAATCACTAGTTCTTTTGATTGAATTGCAAATAACAGTAGAATCGTATTATTTTGAAAATGCCCATAAAATTGGTAGCAAATATATCGAGTAATGCAATATTTCTTTCTTTTCTTAAAAAAGAAAAATTAAAAGAGGTACATTTTATCCACCTTTATCTCTTTCAATTTTCACTTTATTAAGGGATGATGTAAATTTATTAACAGAGAGTAGGTTATTGTTAAAAGGAGGGGTAAGTGCACACTTTTTGGAGAAGTTAACCTACACAGACGTAGGTGTATAACCAAGTCATGCAAACCACTTATTTTTGGCACATTTTGATTCCAAAATACAAACCAAAGCGGGTTCAGAAACACGAGCATGCAAACTTACAAGTAGGCAAATACAGGAGTATCCTGTTATTGGACTGAAGCAAGATTAAAACTGAATATCCAATTCAAATGGGGTCCAAGTTCGTTCATATAACATGCATGAATATTAACGTAGATTCCTCGTTTGGTGGTTCTAAATGCGCAACATCAAGAGTTTGAGTGCTTCTCCTCTATTGTTACTTACATCTCGCCAACAAAGGAAAGTTATAAGACAATACGATGTGAGGTCAATACGTAGTTCGAGTTAACAAAACTGTTTATTTAAACTTATCCATTAAAATAAGTTCCATTTTAATTAAATAATTTGTTGTTTAAGATGGTTTATTTATTTATTTTTCAAAAATAAGCGTTTTGTTAACAAATAAATTCAAACAAACCGGACAATGTTTATAAACCTAATTTCTGTTCATACTTTACAAACATAAATTAACAATTTTGGATTTTAAAATGTTAGAATAATGAATAAAAATTGATGAATTATACTATGTAAAAACTGATTGAGGACAAAATCATAAGTGAAATGGAATTGTCTCTTGACACAATTCTGATTTTCGTTGTTCTCTTAATAAATGGAATTGTCTTTTTTTGTGTGAATGTCTTATCATACTTGAAATATATAATATCGAGCATGATTAAACTTGATCTACTATAAGAATCACATTTGTGCGGAAAGCAGACACCAAACTCCTCAGTTCAATATGGAAACAAAAAAAAAAAAAAAAAAAAAGAAATTTTTTCGTAGTTGCTAGTAGGTAAGGTAATCTTATATGTCTGAGTTTCTTTAAACAACACCATAATTCTAATTTGAAATCCAATATCAAGAAGAAATTGACACCACACCACTTGGTAGTTGGTACCACAGTAACTATCTTCAATGATTTAAAATTTATTCTAAAATTATATCCAAATTTGAAACAAATGGGTGGTATACATCATGTGGTTCCCGTCCAAAATATAAGTGGATACAACATTCGCCTGCCAACATGAAGTGGGGAAAAGATTTTAATGCGTATGAGCATTTTCTTTATAGACAAAAGATCAGGAGGTAGATAATACTGCAATTAGCGGATGCGTATTGCCTACCAATGAAATCAACAAGGGCAATGAAATTCTGTAACATTTCATTGACCCAGTTTGTCCTACCAACTAAACCAACCCTCATTGGCGTATGGACAAAATATAATATACAAAATTATACATTTTGATTACTTGAACGAGTTGAAAAAGCTGACTGTGTCATTAAGGGCATGGATAAAGTTGTCCACATCCTCCTTTGTGTTGTAGAAATAGAGACTTGCACGTGCACTTGAGCTGATTCCTAAATGACGATGGAGGGGTTGGGCACAATGGTGACCTGATCTGATAGCCACTCCATGCTGAAATGATACACTATCAGTTAAGTACAGTTCAAGAAAGGAAAATTTTTAAACATGTATAACAGTGCATCCCAATATCTTCCTCAAAATTCAGGCTTTTCGGCAATTGATTTGTGTAGAATAAACTGTTTCTAAGATAAAAAAAATGCACATATCTAGGTATAGTCTTTTATCCTCACACCTGTTGGTCCAGAAAAGTAGCAAGATCAGTAGGGTGCAGATCCTTAACATTGAAAGAACAAAGAGCAGCTCGTTCGACTTTTTCGGAAGGCGCAGGCCCATAGATGCGAATATTTGGGACTGAAAGAAGCTTTTCATACAGATATCTGCCCAGCTCCACCTATGAAAATTTATGCTTAGTGACTTAGTTCACAGAATTTGAATATAATCCATCTTGCTGTACTGAACATGACCACAAATTTTATTGATGAGTAAACAAAAATGTTGACATATACTGGCATGTTTGCTGTGCCATTAGTTTCTATCACTACTTTCAATCTTGAAATAAACAGAAGAAACTCTTTTGCTCAAAATAAAATAAGTTAGTTTATCTCCTTGCGTGATAGGCGATCACAATCATACTACAATAAACTCAATGAATACACCAGGTTGAAGATCAGTAATTTAGTTTGAGATTTTGTTTGTTTTCACTATATTGAAGAATAGGGGGACAAGGATAACATTGCCTTGAATATTGATGCTAACAAGATTGATGCGTAAAATAATAAAAATTATTATAATGAAGAAAAGAGGTATTTGAAGAAGGAAAACAGAGGATGACTAAAAATGAAACTCCGGGTCAAGTTAAATGGTACTTTTAGCTTTTGCTTTTACATCCTATTTTATTTTTCTCATCAGCTGATCAAGTTGATCGGGATATTAATAGAGTGAAGATAAGATAGTAGTGAGGAAGGGAGTGGAAGGAGCAAATCCTTCCTGCATTGATTCTTTCTCTTTTCTCTTATTTTTCTTTTACTGAGACCAAAGTATATTTTTTCCTTTCTCTCCAGAATTGGTGATCCATATCAGTAGTAGAACAGATTCAGTGTTGATATAAATAGAACAGATCTACACTTCCGGTACCACATCAAACTCCTTAAACAAGGCATGAACATAAGATTGGATGATGGCATAGAAGAGTTTAGCATTGACATTACATCAAATTTAAATTCCAAAAAGTATGTATCATTAAATAACTATAGTGTTTGCTATAATATTGGATCTCAACTCACCTCATAATCATGTATGGTTTGCATACCAATCCCAGATAAGTAATCAATTGCTACTCCTAAACCAATTGCTTCCCCAATAGCTGGTGTTCCAGCCTCAAATCTAGGACAATAAAAATGCCTCAAATAATAAGATATAGTAACTGAGGGTATGCAATAATGGCTAGGCAATGAAGCCAGACATTGCTAATCATTATATCTAAAGTTACACAGAAAACAAATTGTCATAGTATCAGTTCCAAGATAAGTAACAAAAATCGTTTCTATCACTTCACTACAATTAGTAACAATCACTTAAATGGTTGACACAATCATTTTCAGGTCAAAGAATTTAATGGGTTTCAAAACATCAATAACCAACACAAAACAAAATAAAATGAGGAAGTGAAAAATTTTATTAACTAGAAGGGAATGAGACGAAGAATAAACTTTATAGAAAGCACAAAGGAGAATATCACTAGACAACTCAAAAAATGTCTTCCTAACTTGTAATCTCTTCTAAAGTATTTTCTGTATATGCATTTTCAATCTTTACTAATTTATCGCAGAAGACTCAAAAGCTAGAGATATACGGTAATTTCAAGTTAAGTTGCTAATCAATTGAAAAGTCACGATAAATCAGGGAGGGGTGGAATGTCATAGCAAGTAAATTTTAAAGCCTCGTAAGAAAAGCAACCATTATGCATGCACTATAGCGAAGTAGTACAGCCATTACTAATGATCTTTTATTTTCTTTGGTAAATTGGGAATCAAAAGTATGATTTCTAACCAAGCCAGTGCATGTAGATTATCTATTAAGATAAGCCAAGCCTACGTCAAAGTTAAAACAAAGTTCACAAACCTTGATGGGGGTTCAGCATAAGTTGAATAATCAAGATATACATCAGAAATCATTTCACCGCCACCTAAAGAAGTGTTACCGGCAATGCATTAGCTTCTAAAGACAATCTTATTAACATGGTATCAAACCAAACAGGAGCTTTTAGGGGCAGCTTATAATGAGAAAATGTTGTCTTCCTTCACTTTTAATTACAAAAATGGCTACTTGGTTTTTACTTTGTTTCCTGTTTTCAAAAGTTTGTACAGAAAAGAGTGAAAACAAAAACAATAAAAAGTTGTTTTCATCATTTCCTATAAAAAAAAATTAAAATAGAAAGCAAAGTGAAAATAAGGTGTCACTTTTATAATAAAAAATGAAAAAGGAAAGAAAATAAAAATATAAAAATATTTCTCAAACCAAACAATTTTATTTTATTGCATTTTAGTTTGTTGATCTTATTTGATGGGGGTGATATAAATAACCACATCTAATAACTTACCTAAAAATGGAGGCATGGAAGACAAAAGGTCTATTTTACCATATAAGAATCCAATACCCGTAGGTCCACACATCTGAAACACATGTTTTGCAACTTATTACTATTCCAGAAGAGGTTCAATTCAAAAATATATGAACAATCCTACCTTATGAGAAGAAGCAACGAGAAAATCAACATTAAGGCTCTGGACATCAACCATCATGTGTGGAACACTCTGACAAGCATCTACAAGAACTTTGGCTCCAACATCATGTGCCCATTGTGCAATATCTCTAACAGGAAGGACAGATGCTGCATAAAAGCAGAGTATAAAACATATGAAATCTCTTTCATTTCAGCTAGACATTCAAGAAATGAGTGACAAGTATTATCTTTGTAAATAAGGAAAGATTAGAAAGAGTGCTTGATTGGGGGCATGTTGTGATAATTCATATATGCACTAAGTTCTAAAGTTTTTAAGGTGCTAGCAGATCTCAGTAATATTTATAGTGGGTCTACTATGTCTAGGAATAACTTATGGCCTAATATTAGTAGAAAGTTTTATCCCTCGGAACTATAACTTAAGTGCAATCTATATTGCCCGGCAGTTTTTCCAGTGCAATAAAAGAAGAATTCAATCCTGCAACCTCCACACTTGATGTCTAATCATGGTCGTGAGGGAGTGTGGAGATCCCACATTGACTACAAATATGGCCAACGCAGAGCTTATAATTTATAAAGGCTTGGACAATTTTCACCTCTTGAACTAACTTTGGGGACTGAGTTAGTCTCAACTCGATTTCAAGAGAACATTTAGATGTTAACTCACAGATCAGTATAACTTCAAGGTGGGCAAACATTTGATGATCTGGTATAAAGGCTATTTAAGCCTATTGACCATTTTGTGAAATAAAGTGGGATTTTAGAAAGCTTCTAATAAACCAAAGAACATCAGTGTTGAAAAACTACAAATAACCCAAGAGGCACAAATCTTCAACAGCGTAAATTTGAGGTATAATTAAGTAAATTGGATTAACAAGGTGAACAACGATTCTGAGAAACATACCAAGCACGTTTGAAACATGATGAACAACAACTATTTTGGTCTTCCTTGAGAGCATTTCTTTCAATTTGTCTATATCTGGAATTTCATCTTGGTTTAAATCCACAAATTTCAAAATGGCCCCTACTTTTTGAGCTACTATTTGCCAAGGAACAATCGCACTGTGATGTTCAGCAACTGTAAGTATGATCTGTAGTAATGTATAAAACTAAAGATTTACAAGGACATATTTGGAGGTATAATGGCACTACAAACGAAATTCATTATGCTAAATGTAGAAAGATATGATTATGTAATAAAAAAGAGGCCTGATGTCCCAATGTCTCACCCTGCTATTAAAAATTCTACTTCAGAATTGCTTTTGATAAATTCAATTAAACCTTAACAATCTCTCCAAGTTTTAAATGCATAAAATCATCTCAGATTTAGTTGAACAATTAAATGAATTGATATTCATCAAAATATTAATCTTCAATGAAATACCTCATCTCCTGGTTTTAAATTTGACAAGCCCCAAGAATAAGCAACTAGATTGATAGCTTCAGAAGCATTTTTTGTGAACACAATCTCTCTAGAATCGGAAGCATTTATAAAAGATGCAACTTTTCTTCTTGCCGATTCAAATTCATCTGTGGCCTTGGCACTACAACCATAAACAATTATATACAATAAAGCATTTGGTTATTTAAGCAATGAAAGAAATAAACTGCCCTCTCAATTAATGCAGGATGGAAGGAAATTAAAATAGTGCCTCCAAATCACACGTGGTTCCAAAAATTACACAATAAGCACCTCAAGAAATGTATGCCCCGATGCACATTAGAATTGTAACCTTCATAATAGTTTTGCAAAGCCTTCAAAACAGCAGTGGGCTTCTGAGAAGTAGCTGCATTGTCTAAGTAAACAAGTTTTGAGCCATTTACTTCCTGCGGAGTGAGTTAAAGTAACATAACTTCATAATATGTACCAGAACAACATACCAAATGTTTTTAATTCATGAAGGAAAACATTAGAACCCCATTTTGTGTAGTATATGAATAAAGAAAATTAGGGAATGAAAAAATATATCATTATTAATGAACTTCTTAGCCACGGTGTTACAAACAGAATACTTAATGATGAAGTTATAGAGCTAAGGCTTGCTTATAAATTACACTGTATGTGTATTGATTCGATTCATGACACATCAAAATGGTCCAGTCCAGTCATATGCACAAGCAAAGGAACAGAGATAACCTATTAAAGTTATTGAGGTTACACGCTGGAAGGTTCTCAACGACGTAGATCTTTGAGCTAGTACTTAGATGCATAGTCAGATACACAAGTCACGAATTTCAGATCTAATTTGCATAGAGACATCAAGGCAAACAATTTTACTGTGAGTCTGGCATAGGATGATACTATGATATGGGCATTGGATATCTTGTCTGTTTAAAATCCCAAACGGTGATGTGTAAAGGCTGGCCAGAAAAATGCTATAGCATGATAGCAGATAGCAGTCGTATTGCTATTTTGAAATTTTTATAAAGATTGCATAATGTATACTATATATATACATATAAATCCTCAAAATTATAAAAGTTGCTCAAAACTAATGACATTCATAATTAACAATGAAAGGTCATGGGTATCTTAAACCAAACATACAAGTAAATACCAACAGAAGTCAATTAGTCAAACACTAATTTCCTAGACAAGAATCCTGCTATTACAAGCCTTCTATTTTATCGTATTCACTACTATTACAGTAGTAGATTTCATCTTTGGAAAATGATATCCCAAAAATAACTCCCTAAAAAGGCCCTAAAGTCGCTATTCAGAGGGCTCTTTTGGAATCAATACATAGCAGCTCTACGGTGCTGCTACAGCCCCTATTCTGGCTGCTATCTGGTTTGTTACGACGGCGCACTAAACCGCTCCACTTTCACAGCTCTTGTAGTGGCAGGGCCACTACGCTGCTATAGGCCACTATTTAAAACCAACTTGTTTCATCTTTGACTTTGGTTTGGCAAATAGTTAAAGACTTCATCCAATACACCAGCATGTTGCTCAAAGAAAAACAAAGGGCACACAACGTAGTTAGACTTGCATTCTATAACACTTCTTGAGACATTGAGCAAAGATGGGGGGATGAATTAGAATCTCCGGAGCCTCTATACCGATTTTTCATACTCGCCGAGAGTTCAATCCCTACAGCACTTATTCTTCTTATGTTTAAGAGGGCCTAAACTTTGTCTATTCATCAAACAGCATTAAATTCATAACACACTAATCAAATAAAAAACTCAAACCCTGATTAACCAAACACTTCTAAACATTCATAGGCTGCATTTAGGAAAATAAAATTAAGGATAAGATGAGAAAATAGAAACCTGGTGAAGTATAGGAAAATGTGGCCTGGTCGAGTGGCCCAAAGAAGAGGAACCAACAGTTTGTTCAGGTACTATTTCATTGACAGTTGATGCACAAACAGAGAGAGAAGATATGCGACGGAACCCGAATCTAACATACGATGAATTCCTACTAGTGATGGAGTAGCTATGACTGAGACTTGGAAACTTGAAAGAAGGAAGTTTTGGCAGCAAAACTTCCATTGCTAACCACCCAACAACAAAAACTGCAACACAATATCCATGTTTGAGATATTTGCAGCAAAAGAAAAAAAAGGCCATAATAACATATGTTATAGAATCACAATTCTCAAACAAGTAATCATCCAACAAACACTAGAATAAAAAATTGAATTCAACCCAAGTCCAAAATTCACACCACCAATATTTATGAAACAAAGAAAAATGATTACAGGACTAATATAATATCTACGATAGAAATCTTAAGAACGTGAATTAATTTAATTAGAGAAGAAAAAAAAAAAACAATAACTGAGGAAGTTGAAGAAAAGGGTAGGTACTTGTGTCTCTTTGAATGAAGTGTGGGAAAAACCCTCGCACAAGTGGCTGCGGTTTCAGTTAGAAAACAGAAGAGCGTTCTCAAATTTGCTATTTATCTTCGTATGTACAGTGTTGATAACTCAGAATAATTTGCCACTATGTCACAGAGAGAGATACACAGATTCTCAAGTCAAAAATAGGTTCTTCAATTAATTTACATAATTTTTAGACTTTTTTTTTTTTTCAAATATATTTTAATATACATAATTAACTTGTAAGTAAATTAAAAATTAATAATTTAAGTTATATATTTAATTAGTACCTTACATGCAAGTCACGGCCAAAATTATTATATTAGTGATTGTTAAATAAGGATTTATCTGATGCGCGTTGATAATATAAATTATTTTTTTTATTTAATTATAATTTATAATATATAATTCTTTTATATTTTTTTTAAAATTAGTACAGTAAATGATGGTATTCTTCGTCATCATTTAAATCTATTATATTTTTTTTCCTTATTTTAAAATTATTTCAATAAACTCTAATTCATATATAGATATAAATAACTCAAATCGTAATTTAAATTATTTTTCTTTTTCTTTGTATAATCTAAATTAATTTTATTACAAAATCTTCTCTTAAAAGATGTCTAGATCGATCATGTAATTACCACTTAGGTCTACGTTGAGCTCAATTTTAGAAGATATTATTAGTATGATATAACAGTCATTTTATGTATAATGCTCATTTAATATAGAGGGAAACTCTTCTTGAGATGTCTCGGCCGTTAAAAAGTTGTCACATATACTTTGACTAGTGTGCTACCTATTAATCAAGAAACATTATTGTTTGTCCTTGCATCACGAAACTAACCAAGATATAAAAAGGGACTTCCTCCATAACAAAAAATAAATTAACTCTCTATTTTTTACTCTTTTCATCTAACTAATCTAGACATCATAATAATATCTTTACAAGTATTTCTTCTTCTCAATCCTATTATTTTGAACTTAACATTACTCAATTTAATTTTCCGACACCTAGGTCAACATTAAAATTATGACCAAATATAAAAAGAATAATTATTAATTATTCTCGCTTAATAATTAGAGTGACATGTTTATTTTAATTTATGAGAGATTTAATATAAATAATTTTTTAATCTCCTCGTTCAATCTATTTTTTTTCCAATTTTTTATTTTGAGAGAGACCTAATATAAATAATTATTTTAATTTCCCTTATTGAATATATCTCTTTTCAATATTCCTTCCTACCAAAGTGAAAAAAAGAAAAAAGAGAGGGTAATCTAGAGAGTAAAAGTAAACCCTGGTTGTACCGGCCCTAACCGGAAACAATAGTATATCTGATTGAATACAGTAGAGAACGGGAAGGGCGAAAGAGTAAGTTCCTTGTCTCACACTGAATTTCAAAATCGAAGGAAATGGAGTTAGCCTGCACCATTCTCCCCTCACCTTCACCCTCACCTTCACGCTCTTCACTCCCACTTCTGTCTATTCCCACACCCAATCCCAATTCTCTTCCCTTCCCGCGCTTCAACTTTCCTTTCCAACGCATATCCCTCAGTAAGTACTCAACAATTTCACGCTCTCCTCATTTTCCACGCTATACGCTCTAACATCACCATTACTATCTATGAATCAGGAACCACACCATTACAACCTCGCTGTACGAGGACGACGTTGAGCGAAGACAGTTCCTCCGAGGTCATGGACGATAACAGTCGCATGAATCGCGTCTGCGACAAGCTCATTGGTGTCTTCATGGTCGACAAACCCACCCCGACCGATTGGAGAAGGTTGTTAGCTTTCAGCAGAGAGTGGAACAACCTCAGACCCCACTTTTTCGCGCGCTGTCAGCAAAGAGCAGACGCTGAAGATGACCCCACCATGAAAGAGAAGCTGCTACGTCTCGCTAGGAAGCTCAAACAGGTCAAATCTGGTTACTTCAGCTTGTTTCAACTGATATAGGTTGTTTCAGCTTAACATGTAGTCTCGAAATGCAGCTATATAAGTATGTTATTGTGGGCTTGAGCAAACTAGTTGAAGAAAATGAGAAAATAAAGGGAAATTTACTTTTCCGAATGTTAAAAGATACTAGACTTTCTAGGATTAGCTAATCAAAAAACTTATTTTAACTTTTAACCAAGTAAATTTCGTTGTTTTAGTCCTTCCATAAGGAAACCATCCAAACTGGCCTTGTATCAAGTGTTAACCTTCAATTTTCCCTTTTTATGTATTAGAAATTAGGAATTATGTAATTAAAAATCATGCTATATTGTCTCTCAAGTATTTAAAAATCCTTCAGCTTAGTCCCTTAACATTATAACGGAAGGACTGAATTGATGGATTTTCAATTAGGGACTACTTATACAATTTCATTAGTTTATGGACTGTGCAGGAGAGAGAGTAATAGTTTAGGGACCAAATTGATGATTTATTGTTGCATTAAAATACTTGGAAGGAGAGTTTTGGTGCTGAATGATGCAATAGTGGGTCTACTTTTCTTGAGTAGGATTGCACTTGTGGTCTCCCCAAAAAGAAAAAAAAAATACTTGGTTACACTAATTTTATATGTTCTATTATAAATGTGTTATGTCTTATGATTTTTTATTCTTTTGGTATTCTGAAGTGTTGCAACGAATCCTTGTCCAGTGTGGTTTCTAAGTTTCCTGGTTACTTCTTGGATTTTTTAGGTACAATTTTACTGTGATCTACATTAGTTGGAGGATAACAAACAGAATTAGGGGTTGGGCGGATTTGTTTGGAACTTATAATTGGACCACTGTTGTGCAGATTGATGAGGATGTGCAGAGACACAATGAGCTTCTTGAGGTGGTAAGACGCGATCCTTCAGGAATTACTGAGATTGTCTCCAAGCGTCGGAAAGATTTTACAGAAGAATTCTTTGTTCACCTTCACACAGTGGCTGAATCCTACTATGACAACAAAGAAGAGCAAAATGGTAACAATTCATCTTGCAAGCTTTTAATAGTCCAAGTTGATGCTTCATATAACTTTTTGGGTTTAGTGTCCTGTTTTGTTGAATTATATGATATTTCTTTTATGGTAAATCACTAAACCATATTAAGTTTGTTCAGATAAGAAATTCATTCTGTCTCTTTCGTTCTATGAGTAGAACTGGATAGTGGTGCTTTTCAATGGTCACGCATGAAGTTTATGATATGTATGGAACTTAAAATATTAAATTTGTTGAAGCAAAAGTACTTTTGAAGTTGGAGTCTAATTTAAATAAAGCCATGACTACGAGAAGATCAGGATAGTCTCTAAGTTAGGCTGGGAAGAATATTGATTGTTAACCAAGATCCTGCAGTAGATATCACATGTTAAGAAATGTGTTTCATGGGATAGTTCAGACTTGCATTTTTAATTAATTTTAAACTATATAACCTATAATGTCTGCTTTTGTGTGAAAAGCATTGGCAAAGCTTGGGAATGCATGTTTGGCTGCTGTACAGGCCTATGATGCTGCAACTGAAAGCATTGAAAAGCTAAATGCTGCCGAGTTGAAATTCCAAGATATTATCAATTCTCCTTCACTTGATGCCGCCTGCAAGAAGATAGACAGTTTGGCTGAAAAAAAAGAACTTGATTCAACATTGGTATTGATGATCACTAAAGCTTGGTCAGCTGCCAAGGAGTCAAACATGATGAAAGATGAGGTAAATTGATGGTGACCTCAGCATTTTCTTTTCTGTCTGCTGTTTCTTTTTAATTTCACAAACATGGAGTATAAGAAATTTTGGTTTATAATTGCAACTCAAAAATGGCTTGTTTAGGCTGCAATGAATGTGCAGCTTGGGGGATAACAAGTAGATAAGTTTGGGAATTTTTGCTATTACTTTTATTTTCTAAGAAAAAGATAACAACATATTTGGATCAGTTTACCCCTCTCATTTTACTAGCACTTAATTATGACGGAATGCAAGATAATTAAATTCATTTCCATTTTTATTTTTTGGAAAAAGAGATTTGAGAGCTGGCATATTTTGGTCAAATATAGGAGGCAAATGAGTTATACATGTTTATGCCAAATTTTGGAGCTAATGAGGAATAGTACGAAGATGCTGTTCATGAACTGCTTTTATTTATTTGATAAATATTAAATTTATCTATTAGTTGTTAAAAAAAAATTCATATGAATATAATGCTTTGAAATAATTTGTCATGTGTGATATCAATATCGTTACAGCATGAGCATCTTGTTGATTGAATATAATTATAAGTCCAATTTGATTTGTGAATACAACAAATACTAATTTCAGGTTTATATCCTAATCACGAAGAAAATTATATCGAAAATTTTCTTTCATCTTATATATTGAACTTGCTTTTTCCTACTCCTATTTTAGATTGTAAAGTGAAACATTCATTTGCAGGTGAAAGATATCCTCTATCATTTATACAAGACTTCAGTGGGAAATCTTCAGAGACTAGTGCCAAAAGAGATTAGAATAGTCAAGTATCTTATTCGAATTGAGGATCCTGAGGAGCAACTATCTGCCCTCAAAGATGCATTTACACCTGGAGAAGAACTTGAAGGAAAGGATGTAGATAACCTGTACACGTATGTATTAGATGCCAGAGCATTAAATAACTTGAAATAGAGTTCAGTTACAATAACTCTTTCATCAACATCATTTTCAGGACTCCAGAGAAGCTTCACACATGGATAAAGAGTGTCCTGGATGCTTATCATTTGAGTCAAGAAGGTACCCTCATTAGAGAAGCAAGGGATCTGTTGAATCCGGAAGTCATTCAAAAATTGGAGGTGCTGAAGAAGGTTGTGGAAAGGAACTTCATGTGAATAGGAGCTTGAGAAACATGCTAAGGTGGTTTTCCTACTTTGGGGCATGAGATTCTCCATGTCCAGTGACATTGTTGCAAGGAGACATCAAGTGTTTAAGGACGCGGAATTCCTATTTTGAATTAGCAACTATTTTGATGAATAATAGAATAAGTAAAATAGAAAAGAAAATAGACAACTATAACAACTATAGCATCTAAGTTAGGTTTGTCTTTGTTTTTGGAACAAATCACAATTGGAGGTTGAAATTTGGGTAGGGAAATATGTTCTTTACACGTGATAGAAGAACTGTTACTTGTGATCTATGGTTGAAGATATCATGTACATACTTGCCTATCTGTATTTGTTTACATCGCCGTGTTAATTAAAGGTCATTTTTATAATTTTAGATTTACTTTTATGTCTTCTAGGCGAATTCAATTGAACTTTTGTAGGGATTGTTTGGTTTGTTTCTGGAAACAGTTTTTTTTTTTTTTTTTTTATAACAAATATGTTTGTAATGCTTGCACTTGTTTGCACATTTGAAATCTATGGAAGATGGATGTGTTCAAAATTTAAAAGTAAATTATTATGGTGGGTTAAATTTGCTGGGAAGTGTTTAAGAAGAATAGAAGTCATTAAAATACATGATATTTTATTCATTAAAACTTATACGTGCCTCTTGTTCAAAAATATAATAAATCAGAGTAATCCCTAATAATAAATATGAAATTTAAAGAATTTAGTCTTGATTGAGATATACTCAAAATTGCAAAATTTTGTTAATATCTTTATTTTAACCTTTTAATTTGTGAAAAAAAAAGATACATTAACAATCCATCACATCTTATTATATACAAAAGCTTATTAATTTTGATAATAGAATTTATGAAAATCATATAAATTCTTATTTATGATTGGATAATTATATAAAAATATATTAAACCTCACTAGCCTTCTTTGCTGTAACCGTTTTTTCTCAAGGCAAACTTTATTGCTGCAACTGTATTCTTTCAATGTCTAGTCACTACCTCCATCGTCTGCCGTCGGCTGAAAAAAAATTTCCGATAACATTTTTGACCGGGACGCCATTATAAGCGGAATTTACCGATCTGCAAAGCCTAGTCAATTTCGTCGAACAACCCACACTTGTTCATCGGTGTCCTAAAGTCTTTCTTTACTGTTCTTGCAAGCTTGGAATGATAGATATACATTCACCAGCTCGAGGGGAGTATTGAAGATAATTATTCCATAATTAATGCTGATTCTGCTTTCTACTTGTTAGGACAGATTTGGTGGTGATTTGATTTGTATAGCCTTAATTATTTGTTTTCTTAATTAGGTTGTACTTAGTCTAATTCAGATTGTAATCATTCTTTGAATAAGATAAAGAAATAACATAAATATCTTCTTCAACATGTTGTTATTGGTAATTCATGGCTCAAATGTGTTATTAACAAGGCTATAATTCAGCCAATAAGAGATGTAGAACACTAGGAATGGTTTAAAAGTTTAGATGACAAATGGAAGATAAAACTGCATTTAGTATTGCTTCTCTTTCAAACTTGTCCCTCAGGATTGGTTTTATGCTTCTTTTATGACAAAATCATTGGTTTCTTGAACTTAGTTCAGCTTAAATTTGATATGTCTGCATACACCATTAAGAATGTATAAAATATGAGTATCTTTATTTTGTAAAACATATAGGGGCAAACAAAGATATCATAGTTGTCTGACTGCTTATGTACTCTTGGCTATGTGACATATTGTATATTTGTATGTATGCTCATTTATGTCTGCACACTTTTATGCATGTGCTGACTAATAGTGAAAAAAGGATGCAGAATGTTTACAGTAGAGGAGCATTGTTGGGAGGAGGTTATATGATGTCTGGGAAAGAAAAGGGAAGTTTTGACAGTACAAGGTTATTGTGGTTATGAGGGTAGCTTCCATTGCTGTTTATGGGTTGTTGCTCTTATTCTGTTGCTCCATTCATTCATCTGTCAGTTCCTTTTTCCATTCAAATTCAATGAATTCCAGGGGCCTTTCTATCATAACATAGCAATATCTTCCTTCTATTATCTAAGTGGGGAAGAGAGAGAGATCTTAATGAAAAATTGTAACTCTAGACTCCAAAAGGTGATAAGGCTTTGTTGTTGCTGTGTCTTGTTTGTAATTTTGGGTTGAAAGTGTGAACTAGAGTTAAGAGAAAACAATTGAAGTTCTGATGAAGTAAAAAATGGATAAGCTATGTGCAAATGAAAAGTAAAACGTAGTATAGGTAATTAATAAGAACCTTGGGAGAGCCACACTACAGAAGCTAGCTGTTGTAGTTGGAGAACCCAAGGTCTTATCAAACTGACAGTAGAATCCCATAGTTCCATTGTAGGACTCAAGTCCCATATCTTATAATTGGATCCTGACAGTAATCTAGGACAGAGGTACCAGTATTATCTATAGTTCTATACATATTGACAGCTATTTGTTATGAACCCCAGTGACCATTATATTTCATGATAACTACTTGAATATCAATCATAATGTGCTCTTTCTTAATTTTACTATTTGTTCTATGCATAATTTTGCTATCAGAACACATTAGAAAAATAAATTAACTTCGCTACAGAATATCAATTATAAATAGTTATTGTTCTGTACATAATTTTACTATCAGAACAATGTCTTCATCATTGTAAGTAGCCCGGTCCACTTATCTCCTTGATTCATGTTGCATATGCCTGAGGTTAATTCTTAGCATATACAATGTCAAGTTTTATTAATTAGAGTAAATTATACCGTCACCCCATGTGTTTTTGTAAGATTTCACAAACACTCCTTGCTTGTTTTACCCCTACATAAAACCTCCTAATTTTTGAAAAACATTACATTGATAACCCTTTATGTGTTATACAGACCTCCTTAATTTTGAAAAATATTATACTGGCATTCCCTATAGGAGTGTAAAATTAATTTTTAAAAAAAAAAAAAGAAGATATCAAGTACAATCTTGTGAAAACACACGGGGTGTCAGTGTAATTTAATCATAATTATTACCATTTTGGAATGTCACTTGGTAGCATATGTTACACACTAACAAATTTCCAGGTATACCTACGCAGGAACTGTGAGGGAGAAATAGATCCTAAAGGTGATATTTGGGATGTTCCATATCGATGGGGCTGCATGGTAATAGCATACAAGACAAATAAATTTCAAAAGCATTAGTTGGCTCCTGTAGAGGTATGTTATTTTTAGGGGGGACTCTAAAACTCTTGAAGAGTATTTGAGAGTATTTCAACTGAAATTTCAGGACTGGAAAGATCTGTGGAGGCCTGATCTTGCAGGGAGAATCTCCATGGTTGATTCTCCTAGAGAAGTTGTTGGTGCAGTTTTGAAGTATATGGGGGCTTCCTACAATACAATTGACATCAACAGAGAAGTTAATGGTGGGAAAAATGCTGTTAAACATAATTTGACTTTGCTAGCAAAACAGGTATTGTTACTGAAATACTGCATGATCTCTTGATCATGACATTGATTTTTTTTTATTGGAATAGAGGTGGAAAGCTTTACAAATCAAATGCTTGACAGAGAATATTTTTCATTTTTTCCTTTTACAAACAATTATATATATTGCTAATCATTTTGTATATGTAGGTTTCGACTCTTTGATAGTTCAAACTATTTAAAAGTTTTTGGAGTTGGCTATGTGTAAGCAGCTCTTGGATGGAGTAGTGATATTATTCCCGGTAGATAAGAGGACTGACCTGTCCGCCCTAAGGCCAATCGAAGAGTTTAGTTTACTCTGCTTCAGTCCTACAATATCAAATGAACTTAATTTAGTGGTTTTCCTTGTATGAGGTGTGCTTTTACGGACTGTACAACTAATTCCCTTTTAAAAAATTGATCTAAATTCGCACGAGTAACGGAATGCGCAAGCTGGCACATAGCATGTCTAATGTTGATGTTGTTCCAAAATCTTAAGCAAATTTATGTGCAGATCTTTGTGTACTGATCTCTCTGTTATCTTGTTTTTTAAAGTTTGATATAATAAATTAATAGTTTTAAGGAAAGATCTTGCTCACCAGTGTCCTAAGGGTGCTAATTAAGGACAAAGTATTTATTACACGAGCATTCGGTAAATAATTACATGCAAAATCAGACATGCAAACAAATTTGAACCTTATAAGAAGCTAAGTAATAATAGCATGTACATCCAAAAACTATTTTGAAATTCCGAAAATAATAAATTTTTAATATATTAATCAAGTGATCAGAACCATGCAAGTGGTTTGAATATTTAATAGGAACCATACTGTCATCCCTGCACCAATAATAGAGATGGCGTGTCAGCAAATATTGACCTATATATCACATCCTAATAGGTGTATTTTATACGTTCCCATATTTAATAGTAGAATTCACGACATATGTTTTAAATATTTAAAATTTTAACAACTTTTAACTCTTGCTTGAAACACAAGAACAACCATAGGAAAATGATATATCTGATAATCTATTTGGGATATTTGAATACTAATATGAGGTGGTCCTGGGAGATAAATGGACACTAGATCCAAGCTCATATCTAATTGTAAGGAGAGTCTTGGTACTTATTGGTGCAAGTTGTGAGCTCCTGGTTTCATGTGAATATGATCCAGAAATTAAAATTGATAAATTTTTATTGAATATTGTGTTGGAATTATATTAGAAATCGTGTTATACAAATATTTATCGGATATAATTTAGATATAGTTACATATGTGCACGTTGTTTACTATTTTTAATAAGATTTGAAATGTTGTCTTAGTAACTCTCATAATCGTTTAATATATAATTTTGATTATGCAGGCTATGAGGTAAATTTTTAAATATGATTGGAGAATGATAAAAAAGAGTGTTTGTATAATTTATTTTTAAAAAAATAAAGGGTAGAGAATGTTAATATAATGTTTTTTTAAATAATTAGGAAATTTTATGTAGAAATGAGTATTTGCGAAAATTTTCATAAAAAAAATTACCCAGATATCAATGAAATTTATTATAATTTTCAGAAATGAATTATGAATAGATTATTTTCTCTAATTTTATTAAAAAAAATTGTTTTATTTGACTTAGTTATTTATTTAATTTCTATGATTTAAAAGTTTTATTTTTTATATTTTAAAAGTGATATTTTTAATCTTTATAATTTATAAGTCACATTTTTAACTTATATATTTTAGTTAATTTTTAATTTTTCATCATTTATAATTTTTATATTTTACATTCTAATCAGGGCAAAAGCTTGTTTACTCTCAATTTATTATTCATCTGTTCGCTTTGTACTAAAAACGGACGAAGGAAATGCAAAGTGAACAGAGAAAGAGAAAGAAGAAAAGATTATGTTGAGTAGTGTCGGCAAAGACGGAAAGTGTTATAATCACATTCTCACTTGAGATTGAGATAAGGCTCAACACAACACAACACAGCGAAATTGCAAGTTGTCATGTGAAAGCAAAGTTTCCATATTTAGTTTCACATGGCAATGCCATGCATATGATCACAATTCTGAGTTAGGGAGGGAGCCCCATAATTACCATCCTCTATACCAAACCCATGTTTAGGCCTAAACAACATTATAAAATTGCTTCTTTTCTTCTTCTTCTTCTTTTGTGATATACTCTTATTAATCATTATTATTTTCTCCTTTGAACCAAAAGCATTATCACTTGAGAATCAATAATTAACCATTAATGTAGTAAGATTTTCTTGGGTACATTACTGTAGGCAGATAGTTCTTTTGGGTTCATTAATGTGGTAAGATTTTTTGATACATGAATTTGTTGATTTTTGCATCATTGTGTTAAAAGTCACAATGATAATAATTTATAATTGAATATGTTAATATAAAATTATTTCATAAATGTGAGCGTGTGTTATAGTTAAATTCTATCATATTCTAGAATAAAAATATTATATATATGATTCTAAATACACGAGTCTCACTTAATTTTTAAATTTTAACAAAATTAACTATACTCAATTATTACTTTCACCTTTTAGAGAATAAGATTCTCTTAAGAAAGTTGATTAATTTAACTAATAAAAATTCAATTTATTGATAATTTATAATATTTTTAAAAAAATATCTTGAAAATTATTGAGATTTATCATCTTATTTATTTCATTTAATTACCTTCTATCTAAATAATTGAATGTGCTAGTTATTTCCTCCAACCCTCGTATTAGAAAAAGTAATTTATCCAAGTAATATATAACATTTGTTATAAAGTAATTAAATACATCTTGGTAAAGAAAATAATTAGTGTGAAAGACAATTAAGAAAACCTTATATTTAAAAACAAAGTTCGTACATGTTATGTAAAAAAAAAAACAATTAATGTAAATCAACGTACATATTGATCATTAGTTTTGAGTAAATTTAGATTGACATTTCTTAAACAAACTCTTGTGTTAGAGATGATTGAAAAAAGAATTTGTGCATCATCAATCAAAATGTTCAATAAAATTTAATTATCAAGAAAGTTAATAAATATTTTATTATTTATAATATTATTAAAAAAAAACTTTGAATGAGGACCATAATATCATCAAAACAAGTAACAATTTAAACAAAACTTTTACATAAATTTATAAATATTTTTTAATTAAAATTAAATTTTATTCTGTTTAATAAATTTTTATTAAATTTTAATTCCAATTACTAAATTATTAAAATAAAATTTTAACTATATTTAAAAGAATACAAACATATACCTATAAAACTCTATCCTGTCTATATCTCTCGTTTAAAATACAAAAATTTAAAAACTAGAATGTATATTAATAATTATAAAAATTAAATTATTTTTAAATATATAACTCAATATTGATATATTTAAGTATAATTAAAATTAATTATTATTTAGATAAATTTGCTAAAAATAATTTAAAGACAAATAATCTTGTTTCAGTTCAAAAAAAAGTAAATTTTTATATAATAAAAAAATATAAAAGTAACCAAAGGAAAAATAATGGTTAAGAAATAGTTATGTTATGATCTTCAAATCTCCAAATTTTTTTTTTTTTTAAATCAATTTATTTTGTTTAAAACATGTAAATTTAAATTAATTTATAAAATAATAAAACTTGTTTTAGAATGAAATGAATATAATATAATGTATTCGCGGGACAGTGAAAAAGGTAGTATGAAGGGAGAGAATGAGAAAGACATGTGAAAGAAGATGAATGACGCCATTGTGAACGCAAGCGAACCCCATCTGGAGATGATGACGTCATCTACGGCGTCATTCAAACCACTTCATCTCTCTATCGACACATAACACGACACATCACATCACATTACTATCCTTTCTTCTTTCTTTCATAGCAACTACGCTAACATACACCGTTTTTTTTTTTTCTCTCTCTCTCTCTTTTCTTCTTTGACAACGAAACACGAAACTTCGGGGATGCTGTGTCCTTCACCTTCACACCCTTGTCACGTTATCATCGATTCATCTCTTTCTCTGTGCTAAGACCCCTTCGTTTATTTCCCTTCCGAACCTTCCTCTGTTTTTATGCTTTGACTTCTGAAACTCTCTCCACTCATTGATTCTTTATTTCTCTCTCTCTCTCTCTCTCTCTCTTTGTGCGGTTTCTGCCGTCAAAGTTCGAACCTTTTTCTGATTTGGATGGATCTGATGCCAGTTTCGTTTTCTGGGGTGGTGCTGTTACTTGTCCCCTTCTGCGCACCTCTTTTGGGATGCTTGTGTGATTGAAAAATTTCCCTTTTTTGCATTGTTATAGTTGAGTTATTTGCTGATTTTTGGTTCTTCAGTTTTGGGCTGAGTTTGGTTGTTATGCTGTTTTGGTGGCTCTGGAAGTTTGAACAACGGGGTTTCTTAGATCCTTTTGCAATTTCACTGTGCTGAAATTTCGCAGACATTAGATATTTGTGTTTTTCCACGTCTGTGTATGAACGTAGCTATAAAAAGTTGAAATAGAGAAGGAATCTTGAGTATTTTTGTTTTTGGGGTTAAGGAATTTTGGTGAGGGGTTGGATCAGATTTCATGATGTTTTGTAGTTGAAACATATACAGATCAGTGTTTGTTGGTTGTATCACAGCATCTATAGTTTTTTATTTTTTGTAGGTTACTTTTGTTTTTAGGATTGTGCTGGGAAATTCAAGGTCTTGTTTTGTGTTATATCATATTCCGTCCTTCTGTTGGTAGTTTAAATGGTTCTGGGACTCAAACTTTGAGGGAACTTTGTGTTTGAAGTTTTTGGTTATCAAAAGATATGTTCTAGCCTTCTAGGTTTCAATTAGGTTCTTAAGTTGATGATAAATGGCTTATTCAGCTGAACCCTCATCATCTTTGAGCTTTACATCATCTTCTCATTTATCAAATGGCTCGGTTAGTCACAACATATACTCTTGTTATGGTTCTGATCCTGGACCTAACCTGGAGACTATCAGTTTGAGTAAGCTTAGCTCCAATTTGGAGCAGCTTTTGATTGAACCTGATTGTGATTACAGTGATGCTGACATCCTTGTGGAAGGAGTTCCGGTTAGTGTTCATCGATGTATTCTGGCCTCTAGGAGCAAGTTTTTCCATGAATTGTTCAAGAGAGAGAAGGGATCATCAGAAAAAGAAGGGAAATTGAAGTTTTGCATGAGTGATTTGTTGCCTTATGGCAAGGTTGGATATGAAGCTTTCCTCATATTCCTGGGCTACGTATATACTGGTAAACTCAAGCCCTCTCCAACTGAGGTGTCTACATGTGTTGACAATGTGTGTGCCCATGATGCTTGTAGACCTGCAATTAACTTTGCTGTGGAGTTGATGTATGCCTCTTCCATTTTTCAAATACCAGAGTTGATATCACTTTTTCAG